>CM029677.1:17650729-18250729 GCA_017311315.1 Dendrocalamus latiflorus | reverse complement strand
GCCTATGACCAGGACGCGTACGACCACGGCGCCTTGACCGCGCACACTGTCGATCACGGTGCCCCGACCGCACACACTGTCGACCACGGTGGTGCCACGACCACGCACACTATCGACCACAGTGCCACGATCATGCACACTGTCGACCATGGCGGTGCCACGATCGCGCACACTTTCGACCACGGCGGTGCCACGATCGCGCACACTTTCGACCACGGCGTTGCCACGACCGCGCACATTGTCGACCATTGTGCCACGACTGCGTACATCGTCAACCACGGTGCCACTACTATGTACACTATCGACCACAGTGCCACGACTATACACACCGTCAACCACGGTGGTATGACCACGCAAACAGGTCGTATACGACCACACAAGGGGACTAGTCGTAACGACCACACAGATTAGTTGTACATGACCACACACAAACCGGTCGTACACGATCACACAGACAGGTTATAACTATCACACACAAATCGGTCTTACACAACCACACTAACTAGGGTCTCTCCGACCACACACAGACTACAGTCGCTCCGACCACACATAGACTACAGTCGTTACAACCATATATAATTTATCGAGATTAATTCTAACATTCTCCCCCTTAATCTTTATACTTTGACTCAAAAGACGAAGTCTGATCTTCTGACGCGTCTCAAAGGAGTTTTGCCTTCTTCTTGTTGACTATGCCACTGGTGACACCACTTGCCGGCGTCTTCGACCACCTCCTCAGCTCCAATTGTCTTTTGCCGGTGATACATCTTGATGGTGACGGAGACTCTTATCAAAGCATACACACATGATAACTTGGACACGACTACAACAACTAACACACACGTGCATCATGCATTAACTCACCTACGTGCACGACCATGTCACGACTATGCGCACGCATGTCACACACTTGCTACATGTACAAACAACTCAATGACACATGCAACACTCCTACTGTGCCATATACACATATCGACTCAAAATGCAATCGTGCACTCCTACTCAACTACATGCAAGATGGAAAAAATTTGCACATGGTAGAACGCGCTGTTGGCCACCATGCCACCATTGTGCATCGCCCTAACACAACCATGCCGCTGGCCAATCGCACCGCCGTGCACCAACGCCGGCCGTGAGCAAGGCCATCGTCGCCCGAGCTAACGCAGCAGCCGGCCTCGCGCCGTACCACCCGAGCCGTCGGCCCCCGTGTGGCTGCTACCGTCGCCTTGCCCTGCACAGTGAACCATCATTGCTCTGCCCGAGGCACCAACTGCCTGCATACGTTGCCCGAGCCGTCATGCGCCTGCATGCGCCGCCCGAGTCATCCACAGACTTGTCCTTCTTAGCCTCTATGACCACTCTGGTCATTGGTTCAATGGCCTCCTAGATCCCTTAGGCATCCATCATCGCCTCCATCTTGATTGCCCATGCGGTGTAGTTGGAGGATGTCAGCATCGGGTAGTGGAAGGGCATGCCGCCACTCTCCTTCACCGCCTGCTGTGTTGTTAGACTTAGATTTTTCAATCCGGAATCTACTGTGTTTCACTGCACTAATCCCTGGATCAGTAGTTAGTGCGCACAGGTACATTGCTGAATCATGACATACATCGCATAATAATATTACAGAGTCTGAAATACACCACATCGGGTGAATGTTACAAAAGGGCCGCTTTAGCCAAATGTCTTCATTACATAAATGCAGCGGAAATAGTAGCAGAAGTAAACCCAAATCCACAGGCAAGCGACCGGTAGGGTAATGTGTACAGTATATGTCGCCGGAGAACTGGTGACATACGTGTACACAAAGCCAGGAGTCCACTTGTCTATGTCTAACCATCGTGGCCTGCGCCTTAGTTATCGCCTTTGCTCCCGCCATCGTTGGTAAGGGCCTCCTCGTAGGCGTAATGTTCTTGAGTTCCTGTTTCTGAATTTTGTCGCAAAAGCGAGTGTGAGCACTCCAACCCCGTGCTCGCGAGCCAACACACAGAATGCAATATTTAACATGTATGGCTTGTCAAGGAATGGCTCGGGTTTATTTTATTTTGCGAAGAGTGCTTTTGAATACAAATATATAAAAATCCTTAAGACCTAGTAATTTTAAACACAAGGTTTTTATTTGTAAAGTAAGTTGATCTTATAGTTGACACAGATTCTATCCACCATTACATGGCATCTGTATCCTATGCATATTTCAGCGTTATAGCCACTTAACTTACCACTGGGACGACACCCAGGACAATTCCAAACTAGGACCATCGGCAGTCCTGCACATTTCCATTACCACCCACCAAGATTTTCGAAACAGAACTATATCTAGTTAAGTTCCCATGTCTGCCCTTGACCGTGGGCACGGCTATTCGAATAGTTTTGACTCTGCAGAGTTTGTACACTTTCACCACAAGAGATGATCAACTCGTTGCCCCACATGATTCCATAGACATGTGGTTGAGTAGACCCTCACAGTGACTTTTCTAAATATCTAGTCCCTTTTTATCATCTCACTTTATGGGCTTCTCCCACTTGCGGTGGGTCCCATCTATGCGCGGGATGTTCCCCACAGTTACTAACGCAGCCGGGCTTCTCAACTCCCCGCAACGATTAGAACAGCTGGGCAAACTTCACCCTCCACTGGTGTCCCTTCAGACCCCTTGCCATAGCTTAACACTTCTATCCCCTACCAGTGAGATGAGTCCGGGGATTTCGATAAATTTACTTAGCCAAGTTGTATTTTACAGACTTGTGGTTGTACGGTTTTACACGGGGTGACATGACAAGATTCAGTCCTTAGGGTTACCCAGATGGTCCTACCACATTTCACAATTTGTGCATCCACTGCACCACACTCTAGCCCCCTAACCATCCATCCAGGTATATAAGCATTTTTGGGGTTTTCAGGGGCATAAAATAAACATGTCAACCTACTTCAGTCATTCCCAACATGACTGTCCAAATCTTTGCATATTAGAAAGTGATGATTGTGGGGTATCAGATACCCCAATTATCTAACACTACTAAGCTGCAATATATATAGGGACTTATTTGCAAAATCTATGATATTCTGTAATTTACTATGGTGACAAGGTTCACTTATCTAAAAAGAATCAATGGAATATACTAACAAGCATATTAACAGGGATATAACTAGCGTTTTTGAAACTAAAGTAACTTAGCGCATAAAATGATAGCATGCAATTTGATAGATTGAAAGAAATTAACATTTGCATAAACATGGGTATAATATGGTCAAAGTGTTAACTCGCCTTGGTCACGGGGGTCGAGGTCTTGATTTTCTGAAGCTTCTAAGGTGGCTGCCTCCTCCTCTTCTTCTTGAACCTCGTACGCTATTTAATCGCGCGAAAAACCCAAATGAAAGAAAAGCAACAATCACTCAAAATATCACCAGAAATTCAAATGGACTCTAAAAATTATGGTTCTAGTTTCATTTGATAGATCTTGAGTTTAGACGAATTTAGTAATTTGTCCCACTTGATTCGGAGTTAAAATGAATAAGTTACATGCATTTTAAGTTCTCAGTTCACAGAAATCCCAGAAATTATAAGAATCCGACATGTGGGTCCCACTGGTTATTTTTAGTTCATTTACATTATTTTATTCCTATGTACAGTGTCTATGACAGGTGGGTCCACCTGTCAGTCGGAAAATAAAAAGAAGAAACTCGACCCGGCGCGCTGCGGAGCCGGGGGCTCGAACGCGCGCGGTCGGGGAGCTTCGGGGGGGAGAGAGTTAGTCGCGCTAGCCAGGTGAGCGCAAGGATTTATCTTACCCCTATAGGGCAGTTTATTCTTTTATACTAACCGTGCGGGAGGCGTCGGACAGAGGAGGTGAAGGGCAGTGGTGGTGGTGCGGTGCCGGCGGCGGACGGTGGTCGGAGGCCTCGAGTGCTCGTCAAAACGCGTTCCTTGGCCTGCGGGGATGCCGGTGGTGAGATCCACGGGGGCCGAGGGACACGGTGGTGGGCCGGCGGCGTGCGGTGGCGGCGATTTGGAGAGGGACATCGACACCGGCGAAGTATGGCCGACGAGAAGCTTGGGGAAGGATGGGGGCGAGTTCACGATGCTCTGGAGACGGTGTGGGCGAGAGGGATTGAGTTTTGGTGGCTTTAATCAATGGGGAGGGGGTTGCCGGAGCTAGGGAAGAAGATAAGCCGACGGTGCTCTAAGGGCTTCCGGCTCGATTACTCGGCGGGGAACAGTGTTGGGAGTGTGGGGATCCCAGTGGAACATTCAGAGAGTCTTATAGAGGGCCTGGGGGAGCTGGCAACGGGCGCCTACCCGTTCGGTCACGTCCATGCGCGGCGGAGCAGGCGGCTAGGGTAGAGAGCGGCAGAGATCCATATCCACGCAATGGATTCGCCATGATGCCCCTTTTTCCACGCATGCCAGGGGAGGAACTCGAGCCTTGCGCACGAGGGGATGGCTTGACAGTGGGGAGAAAAAGAGGGGAGCGGGGCAGAGGATAAGGGCGCTGCGGTCCTGCGGTGAGCGGCGGTGGCAGACGGGGCGCAGGGCAGGGCATGATTGCCTGTGGTGCTCGAGGAATGGCAGAGGGGGAAGCTCGGTGCCGCGCACACGATGAGATGGGGCGAGTGACGCTGGGAAGAAAAAGAGGGCGGCGGCAGTGCCGATGGCGGAGGCGGCTGCGTCCAGCGGTCCGAAGGCGAGGATCCGCCGGTCCGAACGCGCGAGGAGGAGGCGGGCTGGGCTATAGTGCGCGTGCAAGGGATCTTCGGCCCGGAGAGAGGGAGAAGGATGGAGCTGAGGAGGAAGAAAAACAGTGCTGGGGGGCCGCTCGGGCAGAAGGGGTGGAAGGCGGGCCGCGCGCTGAGAGAAGGGGAGAGCGGGGAGTTGGGCTGGGTCGGCTGGGTCTGGCCTGACTCCCCCCCCCCCAACATATATATTTTTTATTTTATTTTGTTTTCTTTTGCTATCATCATCACATTTATATGAACATATACACATATGCTCATGGGTTTATGTACATGTATTTGCACTCTTCATTTACTGGTTTATTTCCCTTATGTGCCTTTTCTCATGTAGCCCAATATTGGGTGTGTATATATGCATACATTCATATGTTGACCCTTTTATTTTATTTGCCACTTTGCTTCTCACACCCCTATCTTTGTAGATGACATTCTATGCTTAATTACCATTCTCTCCTTATATTTTATGGATCATCTTTTCAGATTCTTAATTTAGATTTTCAAATCTCTACTATTCAAACATATCTGTTTCTTTTTGGATCCTTTTAACTCTTAAATCCTTTTGCCAAGTTTTAGGAAAACATTATAACTCCAAATGCAAATGGAAATACATTGCAAAATAATCAAAAACTTCACATTTCCCTAATGTCATTTTTCAGGATGTTACATGTGTGATGATGGCCATCGGCTCAAACCGTGGGTGTTTGGTTGTGCACCGTGCTCTGCTACAGACGTGTCGGGATCGAGAGAACGGAGAGAGTTGAAGCCCTGCTTTTCTTCTCGTTCTGCATCTGGATAATCACCTAGGCTTTGATACCAGATGATGGGATTTGCCCCCAGGATTGAATACACGCGAACATGTGGACGCAACTTATACACACACTCCAAACTCTGATCTCAGTAGTCGTAACCCATTTACGACTGCTTAGCTCTGATACCAAGTGTTGGAACATAGCACCAGGTTATCCATGGATACACACTACATGGGGAAGTTGAACAAACACAGAGACACGGAGAGAAAATTTCCCAACGTGAACTCAACTTGTGCCACTTTTCCTCTTCTTTTTCTTTTTTCTCTTATTCGACTTACCTTCTTATTCTCAACAAATAACATGTCTTATATATACACACCCGGGCCTCACAACAAGCCACTTACCCACTACACGACTCTGACAATGACTACCTATCCATACCGAGCAATTCGCCAACTGACTAAAGCCCCACGTCATTCCATGACCTCTCATGCTGACGACTGCTATAGTGACTGGCCACACACGACTACTACAGTGGCCGGCCGCACAATGTCTTCGGCCGCACACGAGTGCTACAGTGACAGGCTGCACACGTCTTCGGCCGCACACGAATGCTACAGTGATAGGCCGCACACATCTTCGGCCGCACTCAAACGCTACGACTATGACCACGGTGCACACGGGCGCTACGACCACGCTGGTCTTTTGAGCATCGACTGCTTCCGTAGTCCTCTGACTGCAACTCCGACCACAGCTTCGACTGCTGCTTCGTACATGACTTGTCTTCAGCCGTGTCTCCAACCACTGCTTATCTTCGACCGCGTCTTCTACCACGGTTTGTCTTCGACCGTGTCTCTGACCATGTCTTGTCTTCGACCGTGTCTCCGACCACTGTGTGTCTTCGACTACGTCTCCGACCACTGCGCCTACGACTAGGGTGCCTACGACCAGGACGCCTACGACCATGGCGCCAGACCGCGCACATTGTCGACCAAGGCAGTGCCACAACTACGCACGCTGTCTACCACGGTGCCACGACCGCGCACGTTGTTAACTATGGCTATGGTGCCATGACCGCGCATGCTGTCAACCACGGTGTCATGACCACGCATGCTATCGACCACGGTGGTGCCATGACCGCGCACGCTGTCGACCACAGCGCCACGACCGCACACACTATCGACCACAGTGCCACTACGATGCACACTGTTGACCACGGTGCAACAACTATACACACTATCAACCACGGTGGCACGACCACGCAGACCGGTCGTATATGACCACACAAGGGGACCAGTCATAACGACCAAACAGACTGGTCGTACACGATCACACATAAACCGGTCATATACGATCACACAAACAAGTCGTAACAACTACACACAAACCAGTCTTACATGACCACACACTGGGGTCGCTCCGACCACACATAGACTCCGGTTGCTCTGACCACACACAAACTGCAGTCGCTCCGATCACACATAAACTGCGGTCATTATGACCACACATAAGTTATCAAGATTAATTCTAACAGAGGTTGCCAGAGAAGAAACTCCCTGTGATTTTCCTCTTTGCGGAGGGTGTAGATGCAAAAGTCAATTTTCTTCAATTTAGCACTTTTTTGGGAGTCTTTTCGGCACTCAAGTGAGTTTTTTTTTTGGAGACGAGAGGTGAAAATGGTGAAAAAAATATGTAGTGTAGTGTTAGATTCAGGAAGAGAAAGTAAAAAAAAATCATCGAATTAACGTCCACTTTTGATTTCTTAATTGTTACATTGTTTCGTTGTTACTTGTTAGCTACTTGATCTATTGATGTGATTATGATAGTAGTAACAACGTTGAGATCATTGCCATTTGGCTTCTACCTGTGATTGATTTTGTGACCAGAATGTTGCTCAGAAGCAAATTTGAGGCGACACATGGAACTGTTAATTGTTTGTTGTTTGAGGATTGAACCCGACGAACTGAGGCTTTGTTTTGCCGTCTTTTCATAATACAGTGCTTGAGTTTTCTTTCGAAAGAAAGATTTATTTTGCAAAAGCTATCTTTTCTTTGAGAATGCAAATATTATGTGTATTGCGTACAAATGCTCTTTTTAATTCCCAAATTAAACTCGTGCAACCCCTCGTCAAAAAACTTTGTTATGGATTGCTCTCGGTAATTTGCCATGAGCTATATAGTATGTACATCCGTGATGCTAACTTGATGCTTGATGAAAATTCACTCGAGATTATTGCAGTTATAGAACCTCTATCAAGTCCTTTCAAGAAAGGGATATTTAAGGATTTGCCCACCTCATATAGATGCAATTGAGAATTTATCCTCGATGTATCACTAACAGGTGGGTCTTAGAGCCACATGGAGAGGAAAATACTCCTCAATTATCCCTTTAAGAAAAAGATAAATACCTGATAAATTCAATATGAGGATACACTACAAATATATACCTACATATACATACATGTGTATACACATATACACACACATATACACATACACATACATACATACATACATACATACATACATACATATATATATATATATATATATATATATATATATATATATATATATATATATATATATATATATATATATGTATGTATATATATATATATGTATATATATATACACACACATATATGTACATCATATATACATATAGATATGTATATACACATATACATATATATACACACATATGTGTATATACATGCATACATATACATACATGCATGCATGCATGCATACATACATACATACATACATACTTGTGTGTGCGTGTTTATATATAGGAGGCAACGTATTCTATGCACACAACCCTCTTCATGGACCCGTGCACTCAGCCAACCAGATACGTTCAATCGTGATCCAAGAGTGCGGATTCCCACCACTCCAGTTAACACTATTTATGCAACCCCTCCACACACACACACACACACACCCTGGCTATGTTTTTCCAAAACCCCAAGACCAAACTCACCAATCTAAGATGGACCTCCCCATTCGACGAAGTCTCCAATCCGGCGCCACGCTATTGCCAACCGGGGCTGCCTCTTGTGAGACCCCTAACCCATGTCGCCAGCCCGTTCACGATGATGCTTCTGACCGCCATCACAGCTAAGGATAGGGGACGTCACATCCTTAGCCTAATTTGTGTTCCAATAATGGCCATGATCAGGGGCGGAGAGAGGGGGGCGGGCAGGGGCCTGCCCCCCCCCCCCCCCCAATGGTCCACCAGATGTATTAATATGACCCCTTAATCACCCTTAATTACAGTCAATTAGTCAATTAGTCAAGATTAAGCTCAATTGGAGTGTCAACTACCACATTTTCAACTTGATGTATGCAACCATCCAGAGCTAAGTACATTGCCATCACTTGCTGATCTAACAAAGGGACTAGTGAGATTAGGTAAAAATTCTATTTATCCAATGGTCGATAGATTGCTAAGATTAGTCATAACTCTTCCAGTATCAACAGCGACCACTGAGAGAGTCTTTTCAGCCGTGAAACTTGCCAAGACACGTACTAGGACTAAAATGGGAGATGGCTTTTTGCGAAGCTACATGATAGTTTATATTGAAAAGGAATTGGCAGCCAAGATTAGTTCCAATGATATTAACAAATCTTATGATCTAGTTGGTAATCGTCGTGCTAAATTCAAGTTAGTGGAGATGTAATGAAAGTACCTTTCTTTTGTGTTACTAGACGTATGCTACATTATTTTGCCATATGTGTTATGATTGAATTTATATGACAATATATATGCGTATGTTTAATTATATATGTGTATGTTTAATTTTGCCGACACACGGCGCCCAGGGCCCATGACGCCGGCGCCTTGGCGGGTCGGCCCCCCCTTGTCTGGATCCTGGCTCCGCCCCTGGCCATGATGTCATGTCCAGCTGGTGGCCATGATGTGAATAGTATTAGTAGTCGTTGTGACCTATCATAGCAGCCTGAATCTCCTTTTATGATGCCCTCATTGAGAGGATACATGTTGAACTATGAATTTCTGTGAAAAATTTCTTTGGCATTGTTGGATTCGTGTATGTGAAATTGTAAGCTTGTTCTTGATGAATGGATGAATGAAATGATGCTATGGAAGGATTAATGATGCCATTTCATTGTCAAACTGAATAATGGACGTGAACTATATGTTGTGTTGTTTCTACTGTACATTTCCTGATAAAGTGGTGTCCTGATGTCTCAAACTAGGCAATTAGCTGCTGCTAGCTGCAGCACATTTCAATGCAATGTTCATGTAGAGTATCAGGATGCAATTTGCATTAATAGTATCAAAATACATGGCCACCTATGCACCTAAGTCTGTGTGAACATGCACTTGGTTGGGAAAAAAGAGATATTGAAATCCAAACAAGCAGTTTGGAACAATCAAACGTAACATAAAATAAGCACACAAAATCTGATGCTTGTACATTTCTGAGAGACATGCACTTTCTGATACTATTCGTGCCCAAATCAATTGCTTGATAAATAGTGGCATCATGGAATGCAAGTTTTCTCATGAATATCACATCACCAGGTTGACCTTAATATTTTTTCAAGTGAGAAGCAATGTCACACATAACATTAATTTAGAAATATTGCATCACTGCTCTTTCTACATCTCCCTACTCTTTCTACATGAATCATCCAAACATTCAAGGATCAAGCATCAAACATCAAGTGCATGAAATAAGATTCCAGTCTTTCAGTAATCTAATTTTGTCCAAGGACCACAAGTAGAATAGGCACAACCTTACAAGGTGGTGGCTAGCTTAGGCCATCCACCATATCAAAGAAAAAAAGACAAAAAATACAACTTAGGATAAAACAACCACAGGGTGTTCAAGATCAATTGCTACCATCTAATGTCACATAGATTATTTCGCATTTGCAACATCCTTCTCCCTTAATTTGCCATCGTATCAACAGCGTACTGAGGCTTCTCTGTCAATTCATCATCTACAAACCAAAATGCACCACTAATCAATCAAATTTATTAAAAAATGCATGGTTATCTGCCTAATGTGAGCATCTCAACACAATGGCTCCCTTGTGCCAAGCCTATCAGGGTTGAGTCAACCGCAGAGGCGTAAGGAGTGGTGACAGTACTACGCTACACCATCAAACCTTTTGTGCTAATGCTATGTGAATAGAGTTGGGGCAGCATGTGGATGCAGTTGAGGCAGCGTTGGACAGGATGTCACTGACAGGTCTGCGCTGTCGCACGGGTGGAGTCATGAGATGAAGGAGAGGTCGCTGGCAAGTCACCTACGATGGGCAAGTGGAACTGGAGGTGTAGGATAGGGACCGTGTTTGTGACGGTGATGGGGCTAGGGTTCATAGATGGATGGGGATGAAGTTTGGGTATAGAAGAGGAAGCTGCACAATGCCAGATTAGGGTGGTTCACCAGACAGGGGAGGTCACCAAAGGGATTCGCCAGAGGGGAGGTCATCGAATGGGGATGGAAGGAAGCCTGCTGGGGCATGGATTGGAGAGTTTGGTCTTGGGGTTTTCTGAAAAAAAAACATAGAGTGTGGGGGAGATTTGAATAAATGGCGTTAAGTGGAGTGGTGGGAACCCGCACCCATGGATCGCGATTGAGTGTCTCTGGTTGGCTGAGTGCACGAGTGCATGAAGAGGATTGTGTGCATAGGATACGTTGCCTACACACACATATATACATATGTATATATACGCATATAGAATTACTATTTTGCGTGCAGGTGTGTGTGTGTGTATATATGTATATGTATCTGTATAAATGTGTGTGTGTATAGAGAGAGAGACTGCACTGTGTTGAATGGCATTGTTGCAAGGGAGACAGGGGCAAGTCGGAAATAGGAGTATTTTTTCTTCCAAACCGATTCTATCTATCGAGCTCCCTTTCTTTTATTCCTCCTGTTCGATTCGAGTGCCTAAATGAAATAGCCTAAACCCAAATCTAAATCAAAAGATCATCTGCATAGGTTGGTTGGACCCTACAAATCATAACTATTCTGCAATTGCCTGCCCTACATGGATTCTCTACAGCTTTGCGCCAATGCTAGGGCCAGCCAAATAGGTATGACCATTTGAGAGAGAGGCCAAAGGCGGTTAGTTTTGCCTATAGATGTTCAACTTCTTTTTTTAATACGGGCAGGAGAGCTACCCTATATTAATTTAGAGGAAGAAGTGTACAGATTGGAGTTGGTTTAGGGGTAGAGGGCTGAAGCCAGTGCCCTAAGGGTGCAATGTTTAATTGAAACGTTACAGGAGTATATGAGAGCTCCGCTAGCTTGTTGGCTCCCACTAGAACCCAAGCTCCAGTCTCCTCTTTTATCTTGGTGGTCAAGGATGTGGGTGTATTTGATATTGACCCTTCCAGATTTCGGGAGCTCTTATACGTGTTGCACTGTAGGTCCAACCAGCTAGTTCAAGTATTATAGCCATTTATTCTCCATTACTATAGCCTGTGAGGAGCGGTTCTTTCTCTTGGATGCGCAGAAGATGTTCGGCGTGATGTCTCGCAGTCGCTTTCCTTGTGCCCAAGCCGAGGTGTAAAAGGTCATTGTTTTCCCATTGCCAACTATTATGGAAGTGACCGCTGAAAAGAGTAGGCGATCATGCTCATCATATGGGATTTGCATTCCTTGCCAAGGTTTGTTGTGACCTCCCCATTCGTGTCATAGCCATCTAAGTCTCAAAGCTCTAGTGAATCGTTCGAGGTCTAGGAGGCTGAGGCCTCTAAGGTGTGTAGGTCTACACAATTTATCCCAATTGATCTTGCACTTGCCTCCAGTTAGTTGCTCTTAGTCGGCCCATAGGAACTATCTCGTGCGCCTATTGAGAATTTTGAGCATGCCTTTGGTGCTCCGATGGCTGTGATGAAGTAGGTTGATTGGGCAGTCAGTACTGATTTGGCTAGGATTTATCTACCAATGAGAGTAAGTAGTTTGCCATGACATCCTGCCAAACGATTTGCGTATTTGTCTTCTAGCCTTTGAAAATCCATCCGACGTAGTCTCTTCAGTGCAAGTAGTAGGCCTATGTAAGATGTTCAACTTGTACCTCTGTTGGTAATTTCTTGCTTTATTTGAGAAGGTAATTTACTACTAATTTTGGTGATTTTTGGTTATTCTCCTAGAACCATAAATGTGGGTTTTATTGGTATTATATGATTTCTTGTTATGGTCGAGAGGAACTACTTATAACTTACGATGTACTATACATGTCTGTCGACAGTACCTCTGCTAGAAATAGAAATAACCTATGTATATCTTAAGATGATCAAGCAAATTATGCAACCTTTTGTCCTTTACGTATCTTCAAGCTATGCAACATTAGCAAAATCCTAGTAAAGGAGGGAGAATGAGGAGAGAGAAGAGAAACCGTCGAACGTGACACATGAACCAACACGCGAAGCAACGACTACAGCCTCTGTTGGAGGGGAACCGTTTGTCGCCCACACGTTTTGTGGGGCCACACGATGGCACGACCAGGGCACAGTACAGACTGTGACGGCCACGTGGCGGATCTGGCGGCGACCAACTTGGTGATGACGACCAAAGAAGGTCATGGCAGCGACGAGTTTGGCAATGGTGATCGGAGAGGCTCGATCTGGCTAGAGCCAGCTCATTGACATTTGGATCTAGCCATGTCCAGATGACTCTAGATGTCGATGGGCCAGATCTGGCCAGATCGACAGTGGCAAGCTAAGAGGCCACGATGGTGATAGAGGACGATGTAGGCGGTGGTAGGGGTAGGGCAAATGGCGCCAGCTAGAGGGGAAGGAGAGGGCTGCGACCGAAGGGAAGGAGGGCAGTGGTTGGAGAGGAGGGAGAAGGCAGTGATAGGAGAGAGCCTGTGGCGAGAGGACTAGGCGGTGGCTGGTCCAACATGTTAGACCATGTGGCTAGGTGTAAAATATTTGTGATGATGAATAACTGATAATGTTGCTTATTGATATTATTTAAGGCGTGTGGCATGTGTGGACTCATGTCGGTCAAGTTAGAAAAAATTTGTGCTAGAAAAAGATGTTGCTTTGGTCTTGGCATGTGCAGGGTGACTCAGAGGCGGTCGTGGTCTACGGCAAGGCCCGGGAGATAGCTTGGTGCAAAGTCATGGTCCAGAGGGTCAAGAATGTTGGAGGAGACGATCGTGCTCGAGTTGGGTGCGTAGAGATCAAAGATGGATAATGTGTATTGGAGGTGCAGTTCGGAGGGTACGACACGTGACAATTTTGGAGTGTCCAAAATTAGGTCGTGTGACAAAAGTTGAAAACTCCGTGTTACATAAGCATTTCGGGTCCCTTATTTGTTAGAATTGGAAAAGAACTAATGGTCTTAAAGATAAGATCATAGTTTGGGCCTTAGACTATAAATAGAGTTGGAGTTAGGTGCTAACCTTAATGCTGACAAATGTAATTTCCGTGCGAGGGTTTGAGGGTGCCTGAAGGGTACTTTATAGTCACAAACATAATAATCCAGCAATAAAATATAGATCTGTTCCAAGAAAAATTAGTGACGGTGCATTTCAATCGTTGACGTCCCAATTTGCGTTATGTCATCCTCGGGAAATTCTTGCCAGGCGAGATAGCAGCATCTGCTCCTTTTATTGCCTGGGTCCACATGCACAGCATGAAGACTTTCACATGAGATTGATGAGCCGTGCATCGTCCTCTGACAAGCAGCATCACTCGCGACAAAAAAAGTGAAAGTGATGTTTGCCACAATAACGCGGCAACCATTGAAAGCGACGGTGCTAAATTTTAAATCTACTATAGTACCAACTGTTGTGGCTACAGACCAAACAGAGAGAGTATGGTAGTGGAGAGTTAGGTGAGCAAGTGCTTAGGGTTTCCCCCATGGCCGGTATTGTATATATATACCCACATGGGGAGTGTTTTAACAATAGTACCCTTACATTTGAGTATTCTCTCAGGGGTACTTTTGTCATTATACATGTCCCATTTTGAGCCTTACAACCATCTAACAGGCATGCTGGGCTTAGGTGGGGGCCACCCCTACAACAGGAGCCTCTCATGGTGAAGGGCTTCACGGGCCGAAGCCATGCTGCCGAGCCCTTTGGCCCCCTCCGTCCCTGCGGCCTGTGAGCTTCCTTAACGCTTGGTGGAGCCCATTGCTTGGTGTAGTATTCGCCCCGGGGTCCTCCAGCGGTGGGGTCAAAGTCGGAGTCGAAGTTGGAGTCGGGGCGGGGCGGGATCAGACACCTTCGGCGGGCCTACTGGCAAAGTGTGGCCACGACCTGGTTGCCCGGGCCCCCCTTCGCAGGTTGCTTGGGCGGCGGAGTCGAAGCCGGGGCAGAGACAAACCTTTCTCTGTGGTAGTGCGCTTTAATGGCAGTGAGAATCGTGCTGACCTCTGAATTGACAGGAGCAGGCTGCTGCTGCCGTACGCGCTATCCTGGCAGGGGGGATACGTGGCGGGCCGCGATTGGCATGTCGTGGCCTGTCAGTGGTCGCCGGGCCCTGGTCACGCCCCCAAAGTGGGACGCGTGGCAGGACGCGTCGATCGGTTTGCATTCGCGCCTCTTTGCCGGTGGCAACTGCGTTCCTCGATCGCGGGAACCAAACCACCAGGCGACTACCAGTTGCAGTCCCATCGATTGGGATGTTGCCGGTTGACATTCCGTCAGCTTGGTGACTCCCCACTGGGCGAGGGCAGGTATAAATACATCCGTATCACGGCTTGTTGCGTCCCCATCCCCGGTTGCTCATCTTGTTTCTGTGCGCGGTAATCTTCTCACGAGTAGGCTTATTTTTGTTCATCTGCGTTTGATGATTGCGTCTACTGACGGTGATATCAGCGAGCGTTGATGAACAAAAGGCGGCCTGGTTGTGAGAACACGTCAAAACTTCTGTGGATCGGCAGCTGCAACCCGACTGTGTTGGGCGCAGGGGTTGTACCCCTATTGGCCGGGGTAGGACGTCGCGCGAACTTCAGGGTCGCAGTAGCTTGTGCGGGCTTAGGGCCGCAGACCTGTGGCGGCGTAGCGTAGCGAGGTGTTCCCTCGCGGGGATGGGCCCGCGACCGAAGCCGGGGTCTTGCTGCTGAAGCTGAGACTCCGTCGGAGTCGTTGATGTTGACTGGCCGCTACTGCCTTGCTGATCTCGATAGCCGCGCCGACACGCGCCGGAAGATTGTTGCGCCATGCGGCCTGTACTTATCCTTTGGGGGAGGAGTAGACACGTGGCGGTGCGCTATTGGCGCGTCGTGCGGTGTCAGGCCTTTGCACGACTGCGGTCGTGAGGCGACCACGACACCTCGGCTTCGATCGTGGGGAGACGGACGGTTCGCCTCCTGTCGGTTGCGCTTACCGGTGGTGCTGGAGGTGAAAGGGCTTTAAATACCCCCTACGGCACCACCTCTGCGCCTCCTTCGTACGCTTCTTGGTCCTTCCCATCTCCTGCTCTTCCTGGCTTCTTTGCTGCCGTGCTGCCCCCGCCGTTTCCCAGGTCTCGGATAGCGATGGCGCGCGGTGAAGAACTCGTCCAGGCAGTTGGTGACATCGTCGTCTCCCGCCGGTCCTCGCCGCTCGAGGTGGAGTACACGCTCGAGAAGCGTGGTTCGACAGCGGCAGACAAACGGTGGGTGGCGACGGATAAGATGGAGGGTCCAAGCTCCCGCGTCTTGGGCCCCACGCTTGTGACGGAGGAGACAATCCACACGCTGCTGTGCGAGGGGAAGCTGTCCGACCGTCAAGAGGTGCGGCCGACGAGACCGAGCCGCGGCCAAGGAAGTCGGAAGCGATCGTCTTCGTCGCTTACTTTGAAGCCGGGCTCTGTATCCCGGCCGCCATGATCGTCGGCGACGTTCTGCGGACCTTCGGACTGTAGCTGGCGCAGCTGACCCCGAACGCGCTGGCTCACCTTGCTGTATATAGCTGGGCCCTGCGTACAGAGGCTTGCTGGCCCAGCACGTCGATGTTCGCATTCCTCCACAATGCGCGGTGCCAAAGATGGGACGTTTTCCAACTTCGGCAGCGTCAACCTCGTCCTGCGGTCGTCGTGCGGGAAGATCTTCCCCGCCAACTCAACCTGGGCGAAGTGGGAGCCGAACTGGATGAGGCGGTGGTTTTACCACCGCATGGCGAGCGGTAGCGGCCTTGAATGCTCGGGCGAGCTGATGGCGTTTAACACCACGCCCGGCGTACCAATCGATGCCGAGGACAAGCGAAGGGTGCGAAGGGTGCGAAAGCTCATGGGAATCGCCGCCTGCTTCAACATGCGCGACCTCGCCGAGGAGTTCGTTATGTACGGCGTGGCGCCACTTGCACATGATTGGCGCCTCCCAACTGGGAAACTTCGGGACGACAATGTTCGTCCGTCTGTGACTTCGCTACCGGCGCCCTCCGACCCTCGTAAGTCTCGGCCACGTCCTGTCTGCCGTTTCTGCCCGTTGTGCCATTTTTAACCTTGAGTCTTGTCGTGTATAGGAATTCGCCTGGAGGACGCGGAGCGCGCAGTGAGCGTGTTCCTTGGGCCGTATATGGCCAGGGAGCACGAGCTGCGCACAGCTGCAACCACGGAGGCGGAGGTGGGGCAGATAAACCGCGTGTGCGAGGCCCTGGGTACTCGCGTGCCGGAGCGCGCCCCTCCGGCCCCGAGCCAGCCCCAACACCCGGAGGACGATGCCAAAGGGAAAAAGGTGTCGTCTCGCGGTAAGACTTGGGCTTCTGCGGCCGCGCCCGGCGTGGTGGCTGCCGTCGCTCTTGTCGACGCGGTAGACACCGAGTCTGATTCGGCGAAGTATGCCGATTTGGACCTGGAGATAGGCGCGGATGACGAGGGCGAGGGGTCTCTGGGTGGCGTTGGGGACCGAGAATGCTCCATGGACGATCGGGAGGGGGAAGCTTCGCAGCCAGCGGCGGTCGTTGAGATGGGGCTAACATCCGTTGGCGACCCCGGGGCGGAGTCCTTATCTGCGGCGCTGAGAATGTCGGGGCTGGCCCTCCTGGGAGCTAGTAGAGCGGAGCTTCCGCCCACGCTGGTTGCCGAGGCGGAGCTGCTCCCCGTGGAGGTTACTAGAATAGGGCCCCCGCCCGCAAGCGTTGTTGCTGTGAAGCCCCCTCCTGCGGCAGTTGCCGAGGCGGGGTCCTTGCCTTCTTCCCCCAAGGCGAAGCGGCCATGCCTACGATCCCCTCCTCACCGGACTTCGAGGGGTTTCGCCGTGGCGGCCGGTGTTGGGAGCTTCTGGGACTCCGACTCTGACGCCGTAGCCCCCAGGTCCAGCATCCCCCCGGCCCCTTCCCGGGCCACGGCGGCCGGGGCGCTGGTGTTAGACTCCGACACGGAGACTCCCCGGCCCCGAGGGCCGACGTCATCCGAGGCTGGGGGGACGACCCGGCGAAGTCCACCGGTTGCCACCGAGGGTAGGCTATCTTGGATGTAGTTTGGTATAGGTTTGCATTGCTCTCGTAAGACTAACCTGTGTGCCTCCTTTCAGCGGCACTCATCCCGAAGGACGGGCGATCTTTGGGGCGCGAGGACGTTCCTATGAGAGGGGCGTCCGACATTCCCGAAACTGCCTTCGCGGACGCCACACATCCGAGCTTAGTGGACTTCGCCCCTCAACCGGAGGTGCTGGGAGCATGGCGCAAGGTTGCGCGTGACGCGACCGCAAGTATTGATCAGCAGGCGCTGCTAACCTACGGGGCGGAGCGCCTTGGAGACGCACTAGAGGTGTCAGGAGTGAGAGTAGGTATCTGACCTTGCAACTATGTGTGGCCTTTAGAAGTTTGCTGACTATTTTATCGTACAGACCCTCGTCCTGGCCCAGGCGTTGCAGGCGGCTCACGCCCGCGAGCGGGGGCTCTAGAGGGGCGGGTGCGGGCCGCCGAAGAGGCTCTACACGCAGCCGAGGGGACGCACTCCACCAAGGACGACCGCATCCGCCACTTAGAAGCAGAGTGCGCAGAGGCGATGTCGCAGGCCGAAGCGCTCGTGGCAGTGGCACGACTGTCAGCCACAGAGGCGGCGCGAGAAGAGGCTGCGGAGGAGCGGAATGGCCTACTCCAACAGATCGCTGCCCTGGAGAAGGAGAAGGGCCAACTCGTCGCGTCTCTTGCGGAGCGGGACCGGACTCTGGGCGATTCCTTGGTGGCTGTGTGGGATGCCATGTTGGCCCTGGAAGGCACCCTTGAAGACCTTATCACCGAAGTGCCGCCCCGTGCCTTCGGGCCCGAGGAGCTATCGCGAACGCTTCGGCAGATCGGGGATGCAGCCAACCTTGCACACAACGCTGCGACGTCGCTCGGCAACCATTGCTCTTATGTGATGACGTGCCTGCTGTGCGCGCTCCTACGGCTCCGGGGCTGCCAACACGTCGACGGGCTAGCCGACCCTCAACTGGAGATGCCGGCTGGGGCGGGAGTGATGTCCGACGCCGTGCGCGTCGTTCGCCACGCCGTGCAGGTTTTCCACGAGAGGATTTGGGAGTACATCGGGGAGGCCGCAGCGAAGGTCGAGCTACAGCGGACCATGCACAATGAGGGGAACCTCGACCAGTGGCTGGACGAAGTCCCGCGGCGTGACGAAGGTGGTGCCGAGGCCGCAGGGGGCGACGCGAACTCACAGGTGTGACGCCAGGGTTCTCGCGTGTTGGCGTGCGTTGTAATACACGTGCCCGTTCCTTATAAATAAAGTAGAAGTTGCCCCCATGTTCTGACCAGCGTGTGCCTGTGTCCCGAGCAGCTACCTGACAGGGACCGGCTGCTAGTTTATGACCTTGTGACCCGACGGCATCTTCGGCGCTGGCGAAGAGCTGAAGAGTCGTTGGATTTCTGGGCGGCCCGGGGTCCTTCGGGCGAGGATTTGGCGCGAACACGGGTTAAGGAGGAGCCTGCCGAATAGCGGCTGCGAGCGCCCGAGGATGCTTGTATACTTACTTTTGTTGTACTCTATTTGTAAACGTCCTGCGATGAATACCGAAGTGGCTTTGGTTGAATCATGTCACCTGCATCCCGTCCCCTCTTGCGACCACGCTGTCCCTTAGTAGGCACGCAAGGTTATACTTCGTGCCTGCCTGTACGCTAAGTAGACTCTCGCGCGCCCCGCACCATTTCGAGGAGGTGTGAGTGAAGCTAGCGCCTAATTGAAGTAGACACGCGAGCGCTCAACACCTAGCCAAAGTAGACGCGCGAGTGCTCCATCCCCTACCTTTCGAACGGGTGGCAGCGGAGCTGGCGCCTAATCAAAGTAGACGCGCGAGCCCTCCGTCCCCTACCTCTCGAAGGGGTGGTAGCGGAGCTGGCGCCTAGTTGAAGTAGACGCGCGTGTGCTCCGTCCCCTACCTCTCAAAGTGGTGGCGACGGAGCTAGTGCCTAGTCGAAGTAGACGCGCGAGCGCTTCGTCACCTAATCTCGAAGGGGTGGCAGCGAAGCTGGCGCCTAGTCGAAGTAGACGCGCGTGCGCTCCGTCCCCTACCTCTCGAAGGGGTGGCAGTGGAGCTGGCGCCTAGTCGAAGTAGACGCGCGAGCGCTCCGTCCCCTACTCTCGAAGGGGTGGCGGCGGAGCTGGCGCCTAGTCGAAGTAGATGCGCGAGCGCTCCGTCCTCTACCTCTCGAAGGGGTGGCCGCGGAGCTGGCGCCTAGTCAAAATAGACGTGTAGCGCTCCGTCCCCTACCTCTCGAAGGGGTGGCAGCGGAGCTGGCGCCGCTGCCATCTAGTCAAATTAGACGCGCGTGAGGACAACGACTATGTGCCCAGCTTGTGCTCCACAGGGTGCGTGTGGGGGCAGGTCCTTGCTGGGCCTTATCAGTACCCCATGGAATGCGCATAAAGGCGTACTTCTGCGGCGTTGGATATCTGCTTCGCGGGATGCATGCGGAGGCAAGCCTCTGTTTCATCTTCTGTTCGCCTCGCGGGGGGCCTGCGGAGGCAAGCCTCTGGTGCGCCTCCCCCCACACGTCTTTGTTTATACTCATACCCGCGTTTTTGTTCACAGAGAGTGCGCGCGCGAACGCGTGTCTTTGTTTATACTCATACCCGTGTTTTTGTTCACAGAGAGTGCGCGCGCGAACGCGTGTCTTTATTTATACTCATACCCGCGTTTTTGTTCACGAAGAGTGCGTACGCGAACGCGTGTCTTTGTTTATACTCATACCCGCATTTTTGTTCACAGAGAGTGCGCGTGCGAATGCGTGTCTTTGCGGGAAACCAGACAAGTTTTGTAAACGGTGAACTTTATTGAATTCCCGTTTGCGCGGGTGAGCGATTACAAAAGACGAGGTACTGATCACTCGAGGGCGGGAACGGCCGCGACTGTCGTTGCTTAGGCGACGAGGCGGTGCACGGTGAGAGCCTCTGTTGCTGGGGCAACCCACGTGGGGGGCCTGGCGAGGTGCTTCTCGAAGCCGCCGAGGATCCTCGCGCTTGTATGCCCATTGCTTAGGCAACGGGGCGATGCACGGTGGGAGCCTCTGTTGCTGGGGCAACCCGCGTGGGGGCCTGGCGAGGTGCTTCTCGAAGCCGCCGAGGATCCTCGCGCTTGTATGCTCGGTCTAGGTGTTCCGTTGGGCGTCATGGTGCGGACCCCTAGTGCCGAGCTCTATGCGCCGAGCCACATCCTGGTCGCTGTGGATGGTGATGATGGCTTGCGGTCCGTGGAGCTTCATACATAAGAAGTCGTGGTGTGGGACCGCCCCGAAAGTGTTTAGGGTTGCCCGCCCCAATATGGCGTTGTAAGGGTATGAGATATCGACGATGTCGAAGGTGACGTCCTCGCTCCTCACGTTGTCATCTCAGCCAAAGGAGACCTGCAGGCATATCTGGCCTAGCGCCTGTAGGGGCTGGCCCCCGAAGCCCTGCAGTGGGATTCCCGAGGGGCCCAACCGACTTCGGGGGATCCCCATCTGGTCAAAGGCCGCCGTGAACAAGATGTTCGCGGAGCTTCCTCCATCAATCAGGACGCGCCTTACGTCGCATCCTACGATGTCGACCTGGACAACCAAGGGGTCTTGGTAAGGGAACTCCACACCCTCGGCAACGGCGGGCGTGAAGGTGATCTCATGCTGCGCCCAGTCCGACGGTGCATGCGCCGGGCATGCCGCCACGTGGTGTAGCCTCCTCGCATAAGCCTTCCGCTGCCGCGCCGAGCCGAACTCCAGCGACGAGCCCCCGGAGATGACGTTTATGACCCTACGCTGGGCTCCCTCCGGGGCTTGTAGCTGTAGGAGGCTCTCCCGAGGTTGCTGTACGTGAGCCTGAATCCGCAGGGGGCCTTCCTGGGGCTGCATCCCTTAATCCTGGATCTGCATGGGGCCTTCCAGGGGCTGCTGGACGTGGGCCACGACAGGCGGGCGCGCCTTAAGGTTTCTGTCCCTGGTGACGCTTTGCCGAAGTGCTGCAATGGTGGTGCACGCACGTGTGTCGTGGCTACCACGACCATGGAGCTCGCACCACTGCCCATGGTGCTGGTCATCGTACTCTCCATAGGCTTTATCGTCACGGCCTCGACCGCGCCCGCGCCCGCGCCCCCGGCCCCGGCGTCCCCTGCCGTCGCTGCCAGCGGAGGTGTTATCTTCGGAGCCGCCCTTGATGTTGAAGACATAACGGCCTCTCCGAGACTTCTGCTGGCCGTGTTTGGACTTGTCACCCGACGAGTCCTTGTGGTGGGCGTCATTGCGCTCGGAGGCATCCTTCACTAGCTCCTGCTTGTGCTTATCTTTCGAGGAGCCTTCCCTCGGTGAACCTTCATTCTTCGTCGCGCCCTCCGCCTGATTAGTGTCGGAGTCGTCGCCCTGTCGCCGCCGCGCATCCTCCTCCGCTCGGGCGTACTCTTCCATCTTGTCAAAGAGTTTCGCCACCGTCTTGATTGGCTTCCGCGCGTTGTATTCGGCCAGCAGCCCCGGGCAAAGACCCTGTACTGCTACATTGATGATGGTTGTCTCATTGACATCTTTGACCTGGCAGCGTACCTTCGCAAAGCGCTTGAAGTAGTCCCGAAGCTTCTCCGAGAGTTTTTGTTTGACCGCGAAGAGCTGATCCGCGTCGACGTGCTCGACATAGTTTCCTTGGAAGTTGTTATAGAGCCGGTCGCGGATCTGCTCCCACGCGTAGATGGAGTTTGGCTCGATGGTGAAGAACCAAGAAAGCGTCACTCCCTGCAGCGCGAGGGGGAGCCCTTTTGCCTTCGTGGTGTCGTCTCCGCCGGCGGCTTCGATGGCGGTCTCGTACACACGCACGAACTCCCGCTGGTTTGTGTCGCCTTTGTACGACTAGATGGCGCTCGGGAACTTGAAGTCCTCCGGCCATGCCGCCTGCTACAAGCCTGCGGAGAGTGGGGACTCCGGGTCCACGCGTCGCAGCAGGACGCGGCGGGACGTGGGGGCGTCGCGGCTGTCCGCCCGCTCCGGCGTGGGTTCCGGAGCGATCACCGACGGAGTTTGCTGGCTCCGAGCCTCTTGCATATCCCGCACGGCCCCGCGGAGATCCGCTAACTTGCGCTGGAATGCGTTGAGGGCCGCCAGCAAGGCGTTCTCCATTGCAGGTGTGGCCGGGGCAACCGATGCGCCTAGTTGCACAGCCAAAACAGCGGCGATCACAGCCTGCGCTCCTGGACTACCTGCCGCGGTGTCGTGATGGACTCCAGAGTCGGTGACGAGGCCCGCGTTGCCGCTGGAACCGCCCACCGCTCCTGCGCCGGGTGGGGGAACGGTCGCCGTGCCAGCGTGGGCGCCGGCACTATCGCCCCCAGCCACCCGATCGACGCTGCCAGTGATTGTCGCGGTGTTCGCGGTGAGGTTACCTGCCACGCGCAGGGCGGTCTCGACCGTCGTGGTGGCGGCGGGGTCGGTTGTCATGGCGGTGGTGGCGGGGTCGGTCGTCGTGGCGGTGGTGGCGGGGTCGGTCGTCGCAGCGGTGGTGACGGGGCCGAGCGTCGTGTCGTGAACGCCGATGTTCATGACCGTCGCACCTGCATCGCCGCCCACGCCTGCGACTGCCGACGCCGAAGCCCTGGTGTTGACGCGAGGTTCCGTCGCGCCTGCCTTCTTCTTCGCCACCGACGATGAAGCTTTCTTTGGTGCCATCCTTCTTCGGATCTTGAGGCTTGCTCTTCGTCTTCCCCACGGACGGCGCCAACTGTTGTGGCTACAGACCAAACAGAAAGAGAGTATGGTAGTGAAGAGTTAGGTGAGCAAGTGCTTTGGGTTTCCCCTATGGCCGGTATTGTATATATATACCCACATGGGGAGTGTTTTTACAATAGTACCCTTACATTTGAGTATTCCCTCAGGGGCACTTTTGTCATTATACATGTCACATTTTGAGCCTTACAACCTTCTAACAGGCCTGCTGGGCTTAGGTGGGGGCCACCCCTACAACACCAACACTATAGCTACAGTGTCGAGCGAAAGCGACGCCTGCTACAATACCAAAAAATATTTTCCCCCTTTGATGTTTTTTTTTTGTTTTTGTTTTTGTTGTGTTGGCAAATTGGACAATTAGATGACAGTAAATTTGAGGAAAAAGCTTCTGCTGCGAATTACAATCATTCACTCCCTATGATTGCAATTAACGATATACCCGACAAGAAAGGAGGGAGATTGTGATGGGAGGGAGAGCGAAAGATGGCATGGGAATGGGAGATAGTTTGCGATGCTTAATTAAAAACTTGACATGTGGGTCTCATTTTAAATAAAAATTTATGAAAAAATGATATTGTAGAGTGTGCTAGAGACAATATATTGCAAATATTGTAACGTATGTTTCGTACAAATTCAAATCCTGTTTGGAATGCAATGACTTTTATATTAAAAATATTAGTTCTCATACGTTAAGACTTCCTACGTTGCAGATAGGACGGTTTACGACACCACCATGGATGCAATGTCCAATCCAGAAAGTTTAATTTTATGAACCAGGAGACTCGGTAGGAAAGAAATATAATTTCTGTTTGTTTCGAGGAGCAACGCAGCTCGAGTTGAAAACTCGTAGACTTGGGGCACGAAGGTAAAAAATACCACGAATTCATGGCAACACTGTATCAAAATCATCCAACACACGACGAGAGGATAATGGCACATCCTCTTGGATCTACCAATTCACATGGAGGACAGGAGCAGGGCATGGAATTTTCTTAGAGAGAATTAACAAAAGCTAGGAGACATGACTGATTGCCACTTGCTAGTACGAGTTCAGTAAACAACAATCCACTGGTGTTTAGTTGGTTGAGCCGATGAGCTATCTATCACCTGCTAACTTACTCCATGATTAAACGATACTACAAGATAAGCCTTAATTTGCTGCGCCTACAAATCTATGGGCATAGATTAATTAGTAGCACCCTAGGAGGAATCAGGCATAGTATAGTCCTATTTGCGCTGATATAGTTAGGACCTCCGATCCACCAACTTGCCCAGTGGCCAAAAGCGTTAGGGGACGCACCAAAATATCTTCTGTTAGGTCCAAAACTAAAGCAGATATGACCCGTGGTAGATCTCAGATTTCTTCTCACCTCGGACTGTAGAGGGCTGAAGATCAGTATTACCTAGGCTAGGAAAAAGTTATGTTCTGAACTTACCTGAACTTTCCACTCGTAAAAATTTCACATCCTGAACTAAAACCTAGACTGCCATAAACCTAAATCCACCCTTGGACATGACAACACATACTTATATGCATATTACAACACTTTGTAGGCATGTTCTTTTAGACTGC
Organism: Dendrocalamus latiflorus; assembly: GCA_017311315.1. Taxonomy (NCBI): domain Eukaryota; kingdom Viridiplantae; phylum Streptophyta; class Magnoliopsida; order Poales; family Poaceae; genus Dendrocalamus; species Dendrocalamus latiflorus. The sequence continues at coordinate 18,225,582 of CM029677.1, read as the reverse complement.
GGTTTATAGTTTTGGGCTGTTCGCGAGAGAGTACAGAGAGACAGACACTTGCGTGGATTTTGGCTGATATACATGAAGTCGCTACAGTGTCTACTGCAATCGACTTATAGATCCCATCTCGAAAAAGTATTCCGTTTGAAAGCTAGTCATTGTAAACAAGACAAAAGTAGAAGCCAAAAAGAAAGGAGCCTCTATCTCCTTTGTTGCTTCGAATTTCGTATTCATTTATTCATAGCAAGTACGTAAATATGCCCTCCTTACCCAAACTCTATTAGGTCATGTACAATGGTATGATGTTAGCTGTGGACAAATCTTGTCACATAGGACACAAAATAATGTGGAGGAGAGAGAGCATGGAGAATTGGATCGTCTATTATGCAATAGTCTACTATAACACAATTAACAAGATACATTGTGTCATAAAGAAGTTGTCTATAGAGACATTTAAAAAGATAACCTATTGTATAAGTTGACTTTAATGTCATCTATAGGTGATATAGAAAATATTATAGATAACATCTGACTATATTATTGTACATGCCAATGATACCTGCCAACCATTTGATGGTTTGAGTGGTGTGACGCCTTGGTTATTATGACCGGTGGTAAAAGTTTAATTTCAATTGCGATTTTATGATTCGATCTCGTGACCCTTTATGTTTCTCACTGAATTTGAACATGATTGTTAAAATTTGTATTTTTTTCTAAATTCAAACATGGTTGTTAAAATACCAGCCAAGCGGATTAGGTGTATTGCAAGGCATATAATCATAAACTAAACATCATGTGCACCTAACAGTACTTACCTCCTCCCATAGGTCGTAGCCCCAATTAATCTAAACATAGCACCTGTCGAAGTCTGAATGTTCAATCATTTGGCACACATAACAAAATTAACCAGAGGGGTTGCAAATTATAATGCAAAGGCTAGCTAGCCCTCTAATTCCATCAAGATTAGGTAAACTGAAAGTTACGGGGAATCTCAGGTGGTCCTGCAAGAGATGTTGCACTTGCACCAAAAGTTGCCAAAGCCTCTTTCTTTGTCCAACCTTTTTTGGGGGACCCAATTTTGAGGCTACTCTATTAGCTATCCATCAGCAAATTTGGATCTTCGTTTTGGGTGTTGCTACTGTTGACTTTTTCACCGATGATTTGTTAATGCGATTTGATGCGGTCCACATTTCCGACTAATAAAAAATAAAGCAGGAAAAGGAGTTAGCACAAGGGAAAGAAAGAAAGAAAAAAGTGGTGATTCTGTGCTGGAATTGACAGTTCAGGGGTGTATATATGCTCTCAGTAATGGAGGAATCCCTCTAGTAACTGGTGAGACAGGGCATGAAGACAATATTCTTTGAAATTTGGTGCTTCACCCCAAGGTCAGTATACACTGCCAGTTCAGTTAAGTGTGAAGGAAACTAAGGGCCTCTTTGGATTGAAGGAAAACAAAGGAATTTCAGAGGAATTATATTCCTATGGAAAAAAAAATCCTATGCGACGTGTTTGGTTCAAAGAAAAGTCTATGAGATTTCCTTTGAAATTCCTATGGAATGGTGTGCTTTCATAGGAGTTTTGGAGGGAAAATAAACATCTACTCAAATTTCTTGAAATTTTTCCTTTTTGAGTCTGACACTATGGTGATCATCAAAATTCCTGTGTTATTCCTGTGGTCCAACCAAATAGCACTTGTTAGTTGTTACTCACTCCTATATTTCTGATTCCTGTGAGATTTAACAAAACATAGCATCCAATTTCTGTGCCTTTTCTATTCTTGTCTTTCTCGGTTCCTGTGTTCCAAAGAGGCCCTGAGGTTCAGTGCATGATACCGGATTGCTACAGTGCAGTTGCCTTCTTCAGGTCTGCAGAACAGGCTTGGGATATTGCGGCAAGGGGGGACGCCCTCGAGTGTATGTAAACTCCTCATGCGATAACTGAACAATTTATGGCTTGAAAACACGCTGAATTCAGTAATATGCTTGAGCTTCAGGGCGAAGAACCGAAGAAGCGCTGTGATCAAATCGAATAGACGAAGAACCGAAGTCTGGTCAGGCACCGGCTTGCAGGCGCGTACACTGGTCAGCCCATGGAATCTCCTTGGGCGCCTGCTGGGCTTGAAACTCGCGTACACTGACACACGGCGTCAAGAGACAGGAAAGAAAGGCCCAGTTACGGCCCTACCTACTGCTATTGCTACATATGACAGCAGGAGGTCCTTGTGCCTCCCAAGTCCCATGCATGTCCACTCTCCATATGACAGCGGATAGGTCTCTTGGTCTGATGATTTATATTTTATGACTTAAATATTTAAATTCTGACTATTTATAAAAGACGGTACATAAAGTGAAATAGTCATATGCGATTTTTACTGGTACAGCTAAACTCAGTATATTTTTTACTATAATTTTTTTATTGACCCCGTCTTAAAAAAAATGCATCGTCTAAAAGCTAGTTACTGTAGACGATATAAACATAAGTTAATTTTAAACCAAAAAATCCAACCTAAAGGTCCAATAGCGTTCCCATCGAGGCATCGAGGTTGCGCAAAATTTTCAATAGAAAGCTCCCAGAGCCAGCTAATGCCAGAATAGACGCCGGAGAAGGGAGGCAAAAGATCCTTGAGGACAGAGGTGGCCAACCGTGCCGTGTCAGCCGGCCCGGCCCGGCCCGAGGCACATCACGACTTAGGATCTAAATGGGGTTTGCCATACTTGGGTCGCCACCGCTACCAGCGGGCTAGCCTGACAAGGGCACAAGCACGACCCGTTTTGATATGTTTAGCCCATTTAGACCGACTAAACATTAATAAATTTTAATAAAGCTCTTTTATTGTATTTTAATATAATTATTTTTCGGGTATAGAATCATTTTTTGTAAGTTTTGATTTATATTTTTTTAATTCTATTTTTTGGATTTTTTTTAATTTTTCCAGGTGAGATAGGCTAAATGAGCATATCTCAACCGGCCAGTCCGACTAGGCTCATGACCTTCTCAAGTCATGCCTAGATCTAAAACGTAACTTGTGTACGAGCACGATATGACTTGCTTAGTTAGTCGGGCCAAACATGTTGTGCTAAGTAGGGATGGCAATTGTGCCCGTTTACCCGTATACTCGTGGGTGAATACCCTAATGGAGACGGGTATGGGATATTTTCTTTACCCATGGGTGTGAAAATGAGAGAACATTTTACTCGTCAGGTATACGGGCACGGGTATGGGTTAGCTCCACCTGTACCCGTCCCACTCGTTTACCCATAATATAGATTGACAGGTGGCGCAGCCATAGTAACATCTCTAATTGCTATTTATTGTTATATATTTTTACATATCTCTAATTGTTATTGATTGTTATAAACTTTTTTTATAGTTATTATATTTTCTAGCAACAGTTGATGTTTATATATACCTATCCACGGGCGACAGGTATGAACGAGGTTCTTCATTCGTCGTCCTTCGCGGGTATACCCGTGGACGTAAATCAGAATCGCAAATACGGGTATAAACAAGCATTACTCATACCTGCCATACCCGATTGACATCCCTAGTGCTAAGTCACCCATTTGGCTGGCTTAGCCATCACTACTTGAGAAGTCTCGTATACCAACCTATACGACCTAAGAAATTTTTGTACGGATAACCTTTTTTTTATTCGGAAATACAGAAATATACCCGCGGTTGCATTTTTTACAAAATAGCCTCGAGTCGCCCAATGGGGCAGCGACTCGAGAATTTCGCCCACCCGAAAAGCGACAAGAAGCTATGTTGCTTCACGGGAAAGCGACATCACGGAGTCGCTTTCTCACTGGGCGATTTAACGAAGTCGCCCAATGGCTGGGCGACTTGTAATGCAGTCGCCCAATAGGTAGGCGACTTGTAATGCAGTCGCCCAATCGGTAGGCGACTTCATTCAGTCCCCCTGAAATTTGTAGAGTTTTGGCAATTTTGTAGTTTGAAACAGAGAAAAAATCTGGTATAGTTGTAATAAAAGTTTATGTGCACTGTATGTTGTAGATGCATAAAAAAATTCCAATATTTTTTTGAAGAATGATTGACCGTAGAACGATAGATACATAGAGTGGTAAGTGATATTTTGATGTTGCTGAGAAAGAGTTTACGGAGAGAACCGGTATGACTTGCTATCTGAATCATTGAATGCGAACATGCTAGATAATAAGCTTATGTCAATAGAAATAAACTTCGTAATACAGTTGGGAGTAACATGCCGCATACATTGTTATTACATGCATAACATATAGCATGATATGCGACTAAGAGCAACTCCGACAGTACTGCCTTAGGGAATAAAACTTGCTAGGTCTATTACATTTGGTCTACTGGGTGTAGCGTGGTTGTTTCGCCTTGTTATCGCGCCTTGAAGATGGCTCCGCTGCATCCTTGTTCCGGTCACTCTTGGTCTTGAGAGCTGCCTCACGAGCTTGAAGCTCTTCCTCCTGACGCTTGATGGCTGCTTCACGCAGACTTAGCTGCTCCCGCCTCCTTTGCAGGTCATCCTCCTTGCCCTTCAGACGGATTTGGTCCACCCTCACGCGGCGCTCTTGCTCATGCCGCATCTGTCGTTCCACCTCGCGAGCCTGAGTCATCTTGACAAAGTATTGTCCTTTGTTTTCCGCCTCCACTGCCCGGTTCTGTGGCCATGCCGGCGGCACCCGATCCACCCATTCGATGAACCTGCAAGCCTATGTGTGGCGTGGTAGATGTCGTGGATCAAGTTGAAAAACGATAACGAGAAACAAATGATTTAGTTGTTGTCGTTACCACGAAGTCGTCATCCAGGTCTGGACACTTGAAGAACCTACGGCCGTATTTGGCTCGTTGTACTCGATCCGTCCAGACTCCCAACATCGTCCTAAAGCCGCAATGGCACTTCGGGCGCTCATGCCATTCCGGCACTCCAAACGGGTCGGACCTCCAGGAAGACATTGTTGTGTAGTAGTATTATGAAGGCTTGAGGAGGAGATGTGGTATGGAAGACATAGGAGGGCTTTATGTAGGCAGGTTATCTGGTGCAGTGGGCATAGTCCATGGAGAGGAGGTTGTACGAATCTTTTCGCTTTTTCAGGATTCCAGTTTAGCAATAAATGTCCCTATGTAGGCTTTTCAGAGGCTGTATCCTGTATTTATGAAACAACAAGGAAATGTGACATGAAAACTCACTGGAAAGGATACATGCCTATGACGTGAACACTCACTGTAAAGGCTACAGCCTACGCCCCTATTTTGTTGGTTTCTGTAGCGATAGGCTTTTCAGAGTAGCAATAAATGTTCCTATGAAGCCTTTTCAGATCGTAGTCTTTATGTAGGCAGTTTAGCTGGCATGTGTTGTCATCTGACTGAGCAAAGCTGCCCCGTTTTGTCATATCACTGCGTAAAGCTGGCATGTGTTGTCATCTCACCGAGTAAAGCTGAGCGCTTTTGTCATGTCTCTGGGCAAAGCAGCCCTCTTTTGTCCCGCCATTCGATATAAATAGCACGGTTGAGGTCCCATGAAGTTGTAGCCAGAAAACCCTGTAAATCGAACAAAGAAGTACCTTCTATTTCGTGGTGGAACATACCATGGCGGAAGATGAGGGGCCAGTCGGATATGGGTCACCGAAGGAAGACCTTCCCTTGGAAAGGAGGGAGATGTTCGGTCCACAGTACCGCTTGGTACCAAGCCGGCGTGCGCAACCAGCGTGGCCGAAATGCAGACACAATGAGTACGTGGTCGTGCAAGTCCTGGAAGGGCCGAACGATGGCGGGCGTCGTTTCTTCCGATGCCCACGCTCCGGGGTACAAATTACTAATAGTATATTTTTTTATTGCTTATGGACCCTCCATGTTTACTGTCCTTTTTCGCAGATGGCGAAATGCGACTTCTCCCGCTGGATCGACCCTCCTCATGAACGCTATATTGACCGTTATGTGGGTACTTTATGGGACCGAATAATGGACTTGGAGTACCGAATGGAGACTCTCAATGAGGAGAACAATGAACTCCGCCAACAGATGCAACGCGAGAGGGGAAACGAGGAGGTTGTCAACATAGGAAGCTCGTACGATCCGACATGTTGCTGTGCAAACCCAAGTTGCATATGTGCGTGCCACTACCACGATGGCCAGCCCCGTCTGAGGCGTCCACTTCAGCAGTTCTCCATGTGGGTGCCACGAGGCTCATTTGGCATATAAGCAACGATGTGTATGGTTGTACCGTACTATGTACGAGGGTCGATCGAAATAATGCGCAATGTTGTTAAGCATGTCATGACTTGATTGTCTTGTGCACGAGCCACAAAAGTATCTCATTTTAACAAACAGCAAATACATGTACTAAATAAGTACATAACCAAGTACATTACAGAAAAGTCATGTAACTACTGATCAGGACATGCATCGTCTAGCTGTGTGCCCCTCCTGACCGCATCGACCACAACGTGCACCCGGTGTTCCAGCTTGTGATTCATCCATGTCGTTCCTAATACGTCGGCTCTGTCGCCGACCCTTCCCACCGTTCAACATGTTAACATCCGGAACCCAGATCCTCGATGCAATGTCCAAAGTGGCGAAGTTTCCCACCACCCTGAACCCTCGGAGCTCCCCACACCAAGCCTGCAGTACCCTCCCCTTAAAGAAGAACTCGGACATGAAGTTCGAAGGATCCATACCCACGGTCCTGCATGCAGCGAGGACATGAGAGCATGGTTTGTGTAACAACTTAAGCTTGTTGCACGTGCAGCTAGGTTCATTTCCATGATTTGCAAGACATACCTCGTGGGTAACAAGTGAACGAGCCGTCCCAAATCCGGCTCTATCACGGAGTATCACCTCAAAACGATGCTCCCTGTTGCCCATGACCTGCACTGTGTGCAACTGACCCTTTTGTGCCTTCATCTCCATGTAAGCAGTAATTTTTGCCGAATACAATGCTCCGGGATTGGCCGCATGAAGTGCGGCACTCGCGTGCCTCTCCCTGAAGTACCGGATTTTGCTGTGAAGAACACCTTCCACGATGGCGACAAGGGGCTGAGAACGGAGACCCCTTAGAACCCAATTGTACACCTCGGCAAGGTTAGTTGTCATTATTCCGTACCTTGCGCCATCCGTGTCGTGCAACAGCGACCACTTCTCCAACGGTTCCCCCTCGATCCACTGCGCGAAGCACTTGATGTTTCGTGAGCTCCTTCTTCTTGGACCACTTGGGTTAGGCGCATCGATTGGCGGCAAGCATTGTGGTTGTGCCGCCCCAGGAGTGACCGGCTCCTTGCTCCTCTCTTCGACGTTCTTCGTAGTGTGCTCATCCAACAATCTCCACAAAGCATCAAATTTCCTCTGTTGGTTCTGCCTAGCCAGCCTCTTAAATAGCTTCATCAAAGATTGTTTAGGGAATTGCTTGAAAAAGTTTGCCGCTAAGTGACGACTGCACCACCGGTTCCTCATGTCCGGCCAAGGAAAGGGCTCCTCGGGGTCTTCTTGAAGTTTTCTTATTGCCTTGATAATACCGGCGTGGCGATCATGGATTACGCACACACCAGGCCGAGTGGCTACAACTCCAGCCCTCACATGTCTGAGAAACCACAGCCAGCTCTCGTAATTCTCACTCTCCACAAATGCAATGGCCAGCGGCAATATTTGATTGTTACCGTCAACGCCTATGGCCGTTAGGATCTGCCCCTTGTATTTGCCTGTCAAGAAGGTCCCGTCAATTGAGATCACTGGCAGCATATGCCTGAATGCTTCGATGCTAGCACCAAATGCAAACATTGCTCTCTGCAACACCGCATACCCTGGCGGACTTATGGACGGCTTCTCGTGGAGGGCGATGTATGTGCCCGGATTCCTTTCCTGCAGGACATTAAGCATACGAGGAAGATTGTCGTACGCCGCCTCGAAAGTGCCAAAACGTTTTTCCAACGCCTTCTGCTTGGCCCGCCACGCCTTCGCGTAGCTAATCTTATACTTGAATTTATTCTCAATAGCTACCACAATATGCGTGGCTGCCATGTCCTTCTTCTGCACTATCTCCCCATATATGACATTGGCTATAAATCCGGACGTCAGGTTATGATGTCTCGACAACACAGTGTTTAGAATGCAGGAGTGGGGCTCAACCTTGGACACAATCCAATGAGTCTCATACTTAGGTTTACGGGCGTGCACCCGCCAAGGGCAACCAGTCTGCTCGCACGTCACAGTGTACTGCTCCTGGCTTGATTTGACGACGCGAAATGTCCGCTGCATTTAAAGGGCCCAAAGCTTGATGGCATCCTGCAGCGCTTCCTTGTCAGCAAACATAGCATGCAACCGAACCTCTGTCTCATGGTACTCCCATTGTGATTCATGCTCATCATGTGCGGAAAGACCCTCCGCATTAAACCGGTTCCATTCCTGGGGGATAGGAACTTCATCCTCATCGGAACTGTCCTCGTCGTCGTCCTCTACAGCTTCCTCTTCATCCCATGCCCTCTCGTCATCAGAGTCCATCTGCTGCACAATGTACTCATTATACTCTCCTTCATCGGCTTGCCCAGTTGGCTCTCTATGGCTTGACGGCTGTAACTCTCCTTCATGTACCGCATCGGCTTCATGACGAGCAACTTCATCATGTCCGCCAACATGCGGCCTGCCCGAGCTGCTAGCACCTCCCACAACAACGGCTGTTGCACGAGCTTCCTCAGCTGCTTGTACTGAGCACGGTTACACAAGCAGCACACACTCGTATCCACGACGCCGGCACCCTAGCACAAAGCCCTTCCATGTGGCAGAGCGCACCAATGTCTTCAACTCCCATCTGATGTCCGTGGGAGACCGGCTCCAAAGCCCTTGCACGACGACGCTGTACACCTCGGGGTTCAACGAAAAACTCCGGGTCAGCCAAAGCTGCACATCTCCCATTCGAGCATTCTCGTCATCCGGAAGTACGAGAGTGACTTGCGGAAAATCGCTCAAATCCACACCATTCGGACCTTCACGAATGGTTCCAGCTCCGTAATACACTCTCAATATAGTGGACATTGATGATGTCGGCCTGCATATATATTTCAATTTTGCGACATGTCAAATAATATCGCACAATACTAAACTTCCTATACCATACTACAAATTGCATACCAAACTTTTTCTACAATAGTATTTTCATACTAACATGGTACTAATTATTCTACATCTATAATTTTTATTAACACCAACATTTCATATAAATAATAATGCAAATACAACATAATCCAAAAAAATACCTGGATCCAAATTGATAGAATAACTTCTACTCCTCCTTCCTCCCTCACCTCCTCCTCTCCTCTTCTTCTTCCCCTCCTCCTCTCCTTCTCCTCTCCTTCCCCTCCTTCCTCTCCTTCTCCTCTTCCCCTCCTTCCTCTCCTTCTCCTCTTCTTCCCCTCCTTCCTCTCTTCTCCCCCTTGTTTCTTTTCCTTCTTCCTCTTCTCTGTGCGCTGAATGTGTTTGCTGAATGAGTGAAAAAGGTGGTTGGTAGTGGGAGCCGGCTGGGCAGGCCGCCTTAACTCCCCTGTGTCGCCCTAGCGTTGGGCGACTGCATTGCAGTCGCCCAACCGTACAGCGATTTATATTAAGTCGCCCAACGTACAGGCGACAGCGCTGATTCGCCCAACGGTTCGCAGATTCCTTAAATGTCGCTTTTCGAGTGGGCGAAATTCTTGAGTCGCTGCCCCATTGGGCGACTCGAGGCTATTTTTGTAAAAAATGAAACCGCGGGTATATTTCTGTATTTCCGAATAAAAAAAAGGTTATCCGTACAAAAATTTCTACGACCTAAACGGTGGACCACTCGAAAAGGAAAGGCACTCGATAGAAACTCCTTATCGAATTTTATATATTAGGTCATGTTTGACTGGGCTTCGGCTTCAGTTTTTGGGCTCCGAAGCCATTTTCTCAGCCTAACGCGTAGGTTTCGAAGCTAGGTTACAAAGAAGAAGGAGACGACGAATTTATGACGCGTATATCCACATAGAGTGGCCAACGTGAAACGGAGGCGAGCAACAGTGACGCTGGTGGTCAGGGAAGCGCAGTTCCATTCGGACGACAGCCTGAACACGTCCAGTATAGGATAGGCCCCAGCATTTTTCAGATCCCAGATTGCACAGTGCATAGAGTATTTACACGGATCAAAGGGCCCACACACCGTGGTCCCAGTGTCAGCGTCGCACGTCGCCTAAAGGTCGAGATAGCTGCGCCTGCTACTGTGACGCACACGCACGCGACAAGGTATTCCAGTTGCTTCGCGTTCTCTATTGATCTGTAGTGAAAATTTAGCAGGCTGCAAGAATTTCGGTATGGAATACTGGGATCAAATCACAGTTGAGATTCACAAATCTGGTTGTGCTACCTATAAGACCGCTTGTTGTTATGGAAAGTATGAAAGCATGCCCACACTGTTTGGAAGTATGAAACTCTGAACTGAAATGAAGGTCTGGGTAGCACAGATGCTGGTTATGATCTGCATACCCACATAGCACAGTAAAGCAGAGACAGACTTGGCACATTTGGAGAAAAACTGAACACAGCACTGTGTCAAGGAAAAGCAGGGAATTTTATTGTTCATCAAAGCAAATGTACCGCATATAAAGAAAACTACGTGACACAAAAAATTAATGGGTGATGACGAATAGAACATAAACATCTGCTAAACCACACGGGGCATAATAGGTGGTGCTATTTCTAGGACTCTAGGTCCAAATTTTCCGAGGATCCAAGCTGGTTCTGATCCACCTGAGAGCTGTTCAGTTTACTCCTTGCCGTCAGCAGCACGGAGGGAGCCCAGCTGAACTGGAGCTTGGGTGGACACCACCTTGGATGACCCGTATGCAGCGATATCGATCCCCTGGGTCTTCTCCTTCTCAATCTGCTCCTTGATCCAGAAGTAGGTGATCCTCAGGCCATCCTGACACAGCATTTACCGGTATCAGATATTGTTATTAGTGAGTTCTGAAGGTTTTGTGGAGGCATCATAACTGGACTAGTCTCTCTTTTGGCTAATGTAATGAGCTTAAAGTGTTATCATGTGGGGTTGGGTCTGTGTGTCCCAGTATGAAGATATGAGTATCTCATAATTAATGTAGTAAATGAGAAGATCTAGCAAGACAGTGACATACCTTGAGCCTCATTGTGGGGGCCCAGCCAAGCTTCTCCTTGATGAGGGTGTTGTCAGAGTTACGGCCGCGGACACCCTCTGGACCAGGGATATGGTGGATGGGCAGCTTCTTGTCCTCAAAGCTGAGAACAATCTCAGCCATCTCGTTCATGCTGACCATTTCATCGCTTCCAATGTTCACTGGCTCGCAGAAGTCCGACTTCGTCAATCTAGAAAGTTTTTGTATGGTGTTAGGTTGATTTCTCATTTCTATGCAGGTATTGGTTTAGTCTAGTATCTGGATAATATGACAAGTAGCTACATACCTCAGTACACCCTCAACACACTCATCGATGAAAGTGAAGGATCGGGTCTGGAGACCATCACCCCACATCTCAAACATGTCGGTGGAAGTCTGAGCCTTTCTGCAGAAGGCAGCTGGTGCCTTCTCGCGACCACCTATTCATGCAGATTGAATTATTGCCTCAGGATAACCTATGATCGACTGACTCAAGAACTGGTGGGTTTACCTTTCCATGTTCCAAAGGGGCCATATATGTTGTGGAAACGACCAACGCGGCACTCAATGTCAAAGTCCTTGGTATAGTGCTTGCACAGCTCTTCGGTTGCGAGCTTCTCTAAGCCATAGGCATCTTGAGGCTGAATGGTAGTAGAACAAAGGAAATTTAAATTTGAGTGCGTGCTTGACTAATAGAAAAAAATATATAGTATTTCAATTAAAATACCTCAGCAGGCCAGGCATCAGATTCCTTCAAGCTCACATTTGTGTCAAGCTGCTTGAATTCAGGGTAAATGCATGCGCTCGAGGCATAGAAGAACCTGCAAGACCAAAGAGATACAAAAACGAGTCAATATGGACCAAATGAGATCATGTGGAGTTGAGACATCATACTTGAAAAGCATGGCATGTACGTTATAATATAACAGAAAACAAAGTTAGTTCTGATATCATTGAAGCACTCTGGTTTTCGTAAGTGCAGTATGCTAATGTTAGTATCAACTTGACTAGTATACAAATCTGGATTTGTTACTAATGAAAAAAATCAGATCAAAGCCTCAAACTGTACCCAAAGCTTCCTGACAACTATCATGCTTAAGAAATGTTGTTTATATGTTCCAGGCGTCATCCTTATGTTCTGAGAAAGCTTCTTCCGTTCATTCATTACTGAATTTCAGATTAACTCCAGAACTAGATTTGGTGAAAGGGTTAGTATTTGTCTGTGGAGGAGACCACAGTATACTGCAGCTAGATAGGGAAACAAAGTGACAAACCTCTTCACACCATTGATACGTGCAGCCTCAAGCATGTTGAAACTGATCATGGTGTTGTTGTACATGATCACAGAGTGGTTGGACTGAATGAACCCCATGCCACCCATATCAGCAGCAAGATTGAAGACATGGTCGACGCCGCCGGTGACCTTCAAACAGTTGTCCATGACCCTGAGGTCAACAAGGTGGAACTCATGGCAGAACATGTCCTCAATCATGTGCTCATTCTTCTTCCAGTCAGATGCAATGATGTAATGCCCCTCGCTCTTCAGACGGCGAGCAATATGGGATCCAATGAAACCACCAGCACCAGTAATTGATATCCTCAGTTTCTCAGCCGGCCAATAGGGCTCCCTCTCCAGCGCCTCATATGTGTACGCACCATAAGTGGTTCCGGTTTTCTCAGTGCTCCCCATTCTGTCATGTAAAGCATTTGAAACAACGAGTATATACATAAGTCAAATTGGCACGTAGGGATTACTTAATTTCTCTTGAAATATTGACAGATAGAATTAAGACGATAATAAAATTGCATGGAACTCACGAAAAAAACTTTGTGTATTTTGTATAATTGAAGAGAATACGATGATGATAAGGTAAAGGGTATATGACAAACTGCCGTATTGTACATATCCATTGCTAGAGGGCAGCTCGTTACTTCATCGTCACGTGCCACACAGATTTCATCAAAACAAGATACTGACCCCAAATGATTAACCAATCACTGCTTGAGGGAATCTTTGCAGCTAATGGTGAATACAAGTGGTGAATAAAAATTATCTGATATGGCAGCAGGGAATCTGTATGCACTCAATGTTTAAGCTCCTTAATATAAGTACTATTGCAGATCCAGTTTATTTCAAAATTTCAGTAGTAAGCACACCATGGTGAAAACAACAGGAAACCAGATACCAAAGCTCAATACCAAAACAAGACAACAGCATCTTAGACTCCTTGTATCTTAAAAGTAAGACATTGCTCTTCCAAAAAAAAGTTCACACATTTTGGGGTGAAAATTTTAAGCCCCTTTGTAAGTCTTCCCCCACATCAGAATAACAAGTTGAACCATTTGACGTTGCCTTTCATAGGTCAAACTCGCAAAACCGAGCTTGATCACAATTCTAATGAGATCCCTCTTAGCATTGAGCGCTAATAGTGCCAAAACCATACCTCTACTCTGCTGGACATATGAACAGATAAGATAAATAATGCATGGATCAAACTACAGTTGAACATGAAAAAAAACTGGATCTTGGCGACTCATGGCATCATGATTGAAGTTCACAGCTTGCCCCAATCTTACCAAGAAACAAGGGAAAAAAGCCGCAGCTTTCGGATTCACACAACAAAACAGGAACGATTCATACAGGTATTAGATTGGAACTGGATAATAAACAAAGCAATCGACGCAAGAAGACCAATAACTTTAGCCCTAGTTCATGTCACCGTTTCCTCTACAGCTTGCTTGCCATGGACAAACAGAACTACGAAAATCCTAAAATGACCCGAAGCCTTCCCGATTCAACCACACCAACAAAGGACACCCTACATGCGAGGATCCGCTCCAAATCGCACGCAAACCATGCGGGAACCATCACATGCTATCCTATCCAGAGTTCTTGGCACCTTCGCCGCAGCCAAGAACCAAATCCTACCTGCCAAAACGGAGCCTGGAACAAGCTAGCTAACGCGATTAAACCAAGAAAGAACAGATACGCGGCATGGGCAGAAACAAGAAGCAAAGTATCTGCAAAAAAACTGCGATCTTGGCAAGGGATTCGGTGGGTTTACCTCTCTCTTGTCGGTGAGAAGGAACAAACGGGGAGTCGGGGGCTGAGGAGGAACGGAGGTGGATAGGAGCCTGCGGTGCAGTGATGCTCTGCTTAGGAGCGGCTTCTATTTATAGAGGGAGGGGGCTTATTTTCGGATTTTTTTTGTTTTTCTAGTGATTACTATTTATTATATTAATAAATTATAAGTAAAAATCATAAATCGCAACATAAAAGAACAATCATATAATACCAAAGATTGACAAGATTGTCTTTTCTTTTCATAAAGGGAAAGGATAATTATTTCTTCTTTACCAGGTGCCTACAAGCTGCCAAGCCAAGAATGAGTTTATGCCCTTCCATGGTTTCCTCTGGTGTATTTTATGTACAAGCTTAGCTTTCCACAAGTATTCGCCCTGCTCAAAAGAGCTTATTTTAAGTGACTTATGACTGAAAAGCACTGTAGCTGGCTAAAAAACACTGTAGCTAATGGTGGCTTATTTGGCTTAATTAAATTTAAAAAATTAAAAATAGAAAAAAAATATGTTAGCCCGTTACGGATAGTACAAACGAATACGAGAAAAAAAACCGACAAAAAAGCTCAAAAAACCAGAAAAGACAGAAAAAAGACAAAAATTGTTGAATAGTGAAAAATAAGCTAGAAACCAAAAGCTCGAACCAAAATGAGCGGAGCAGGTTACTAGTCCAGGTTTAAATTAGCATCATCTTATTTTAAATTCTACCACCACAACGTATTATCTCTTTGAAATGTCATACCTACGTCACATTGGTTGAATTTTGGCAGAAATTACGTAGTTAATTGACCTGGCTTTATAAATGAGTTGTTCTTTTGAGTTACGGCTTATGACTTTTGATCGTAGCTTATTAATTTAACGAATAATAATTGCTGAGAGAAGCTAAAAGTTGTTAAAAAAACTAAAAAGAATAGGGCCAAAGCGAAAGTAGTTATCACAAAGATATTGAAACGGTTGGTCATGGCTAGGTTTTATTGGGCACGAGTGAGGTGAAACTCCCGTGCTATATGGTAGCTGATAACCTAACATTGATGTGATGTTTCAGCTACTCAAATCAAGTGCAGATGTTGGACAACCGAGATTAGTTTCTCAATTCGTTTTACTTCGCATAATTTCCCTAAATAATGTATTGAGTAAGTTATAAATTGATCATATCCCCTCCATGGTGGGAAAAAATGAATTACTCACAAATCACAAAACTATGAGTACTACTAGCCTTTTCATCCCTTAACAAGACAGCCTAGGAGCAAAGTACATGGGCCTGTTTTTTACTGTAGTTTTATAGCTTTTATCTATATTTATTAGTATAATTACGGGTCTGTTTTTTACTGTAGTCCTATAGCTTTTACCTATATTTATTAGTATAATAAATAGTTATTGCCGTAAGAAATCGAAAGTGAAAAAAACACCGGAAAGAAAGAAAAAATAAGGCCTAGAGCGAACGGTAGGAGCAGAAGACACGCTGTGCTTCTCCTACCCGCGCGCGGCGCCCTCGTGCTGCGCAACGTGAGTCGTCGTGGGCCGCACGTCGGCGGTCAGAGGGTGGGCCCATCATCCTAGGATGGAAGGAAGCCCGTGTGTCTGGGGGTGGGTAGGTGGCGAGCAAATGGCGGGAGTGCCACGATTATTTTAATCCGGCGGCCACGCGAGGAGCAGTCGACGGGTTGGGCTCGGATCCCGCGGTCAAGATCTCGCCACGGTTAACGAGGCCTCTCTGGGTACGGAGTAGAACATTTTTTTTCTCCATCGTGTTCGGGTTCCGGTCCAAACCATGCTGTGCTATAAAAAAGTTAACAAATCCTTAAAAAAAAAGTTTGAACAAAGATGATGTTTATATGGTTTGTTTAGAACGGCTGAATTTTTCTAAAAATATTTTCATTTCTTATGAGAAAGAGAAAGGAAAACATGTGTTCCTAATAATGCCTCAAATGGACTGTGGCTTTATGTTTTGATTTGTAGTTTTTAAATTCTGGTTATTCGTAAGAGATAATATGAAGAGAAAAAAAAGTTCTACATGATTTTAGCTGGTACATCTGAAATCAGTACAATGTCTACTATAATGTAATTATAGATTTCATCTTGAAAAAACGTATTATTTGAAAGTAAGTTACTGTAGCACAAAGTCAAAAATCAAGCTGAGCCAAAGTATTGTTGAAACATAAGAACTTATGGAAAACAACGCAATATATAGGCCAACGAATATTATACAAATCCCCACAACAAGAGTAGTTAGAATGTCAATAAAATGGGTGTTCAGTCACTGGTATTTCGTTGAGATGATCTGCAATCAACAGATGATTTGTCATTTTCTCTAAATCATTGAGAACGGGCCTCGCGATAAACAGCCGCGTATTTTGTTACCGTTTAAGACGTCGGTCTCTCTGTTTAGCATTTCCTCAAAATAAGAAATGGACCTATGTTTCAGGGTTCATTTGGATCGATGCGAAGTTAATCTCATGTATCTTAAATGTGGCTTCCATGTTGCCATGTTTCATGCATCTCGAGAAGAAACAGTACAAGGTTTTACCCCTTCGATTGAAAGTTGTCAACGTTGCTTGTGGCTAGTCGGTGATCGTTGCTGCCAAACAATGGTCTTTCTTCGAACTAATCTGTGGGAGATCTCATATTAGCGGCCCTGTTCTTTTCAGCTTCTAAAAGCTGCTTTTCGGCTTTTCTACAGTAACTAGCTTTTAAACGGAGTATTTTTTTCAAAATAGGATCTACTAGTTAATTGTAGTACATACTTTACTGACTTCATTTATATCGGCAAAACCGCACGTGAATTTCTGTTACTCTATAATCTCTCGTAAAAACGGATCAAAAGCCACAAACCGCAGCCAAAAATTATAAGCCGTAGTAAAAAAGAACAGGCCCTAAAATGCATTGCCATTCTAAGGCCATACAGAGCGTTGAGGGAATTACGGTGCTAGAAAGTTTCTGGCACCAAGTGAACCGGTGCTAGCCATTGTAGGCAGGGGTGATAGGAAGAAAAATACTAGCTCCAGTGCACCTAGTTGCCTCGATGCAAAAGCTACTAAACAAATTATGGGTCCATTTGTAAGTGAAATAAGGAGGGAAGGATGATAGGAAGAAAAATACTAACTCCGGTGCACCTAGTTGCCTCGATGCAAAAGCCAATAAACAAATTATGGGTCCACTTGTAAGTGAAATAAGGAGGGAAGGAGATAGTATGGTGAAAGAAAAAGATGTGATATTTTTATTTCATGATGGAACCCGTCTTGGAGAGAAGAAGGTGTTAAACACCGTGAAAGGAAAAAAAAAGTCTAGTATCAGTATGATTAGCAGTGATTTGACGGTTCTGGTATCAGTAACATTGTGCATGGTCTAACTTGATGCAGATTCTTTGTAGAGTATTACAACGTCACAGTCATTGCGGTTTGTACCTGAAGATTTGTTCTCTCCGTGTAGACTATCTCCTCATTGGTCTTGGAGAATACCTTGTCTACAATTTATTTGTAGAAAACCCTGGTCAAATGACACCTTAGTTTGGATATATGTTTGGAGCTGGAAATTTAATACGAATTTCACAGGTATAAATTCGAAATGGGCAAAATGATTTTCAACCCCAGTAATTAGTTCCCTATTTCTAAAGGGGCAATGATTTTTACCAACTCATTAGAGCTTTAGCTTCTAGTTTCTACCTTGTTAATTTCATCATTTTCTGGTCTTTTGACTTTTTAGGCTTTTGTATTTTTTTTTTCTTATTTTTTACATTGTCTGTGATAATATAATCATTTTTTATTTTTTTAAATTTAATTACGCTGAAAAATATAACAATAACTACATTAAAAAGCCACAATGGTATAAAAAAATCTAGAAGCTAGAGTTTAAAAGCAGAAATAATTAAGCACCACCCGATCAGGTGCAACGCGTTTGTGGTTTTCCGATCATCTATGAAAGATGAGGAGGAAATGATTTATTGGGGATGATTTGTCTTTTCATTAGCTCACCGTTAAAGATAGGAGATCAAGAGATGCGACCGTACCATGCAGGCAGGAGCACCAACTCCAGATCTCCAATCAAATCATCGGGCATCTCACCACGCATCATGCACGTGCGACTTTGACAATTCAAACGTACGTGCACTTTGCTTGAATTGATTCGTCGAAACAATTAACGAGTGTACTAGTAGCAAATTGGGATCAGCTGCCATTTTTCAATTGAATAAAAAAGACAGCAAAGAAGAGGAACAGGCGAAGGAGGCATATACTACTTACTATCGATGTGAGAGGAATACAATGTGTGTGCACATGCATGCCATGATCAGATCCATGTCACGAGGTGTTAGAATACCACTTGTCAGGAAAACGAACCACAAATAGTATAAGATGATCAGGGTATACAGATTTAACCAAAAAAAATCCATGTGTATGAAGACAAAATTACTATACAAGGAGAGTTCCATGCAGTGATTTTTACAATGACGCTCTAATTGTTAGGATATGAATATGTTACACTAGTATAGATTAAAAATTTTTATCGTGTAAATCAGAAAGCCATGCAAGTTCAAATATTGTATATTGTTACCACTAGATGTGTAGTATAGCGAAAATAGAGTTGAATCAGCATATTCAACGAAGTGCGCGTCGGTGTAGTGGAAGTAGTTGATCGTCATCTGGCTAATTGTCTTCTCCTCGTGATCGTCCCGATCAACGCCGCAGTCGTAAGAGCGTCTCTAATGAGGTCCACATATCTAGAGATGAAACACCGTGGGGTTATGAGAGGTGGCGGCTAGGGTTTCAATGGGTGTATCTTGGGATACCACCCCCAGTCCCCACACCTCCTTTTATATAGCCTCTAATTGGATTCTTATTTAATATGAACATATATCGTATCCAACTCAGAAGGTTCAGACTAAATCTTTATCCAATACGAGTAAAGATCGTATCCCACTTGGAGAACCTCCAACCGGATCCAATATGAGTAGAGATCGTAGTCTACTTAAAGTCTATCATCATATCCTTATAGTTCCGACTTGTTAAGTGCGTGACCTTGTAGGTTTATGTATATTTGGTTATGGGCTGAAAACTCATTTCTAATCCATAAGTCAGTAGCTGTCCCTAGCAGAACATAACAACTGCTAAATATATATAAAGATCGTATCGGACGAACCTATATAGTGCTTATGTATCAATCATTTTGCCTCATGATACCATGCCAAACTCAAGGTGATAAACGTGTCATCATATGATAGCTCAATCATTTACTCAAATCTATAGTGGATTATTCAGTTGTAATTGACTCCTTAATCATATTCGGTATGGCCATGCACTTTCTTAATCCAACCACATCGAAGGGTCTAGAGACATCTCTCTTGTTATATAAGATGGACGAATTTTATCTTGATCGCTTATATTCCTCTGTATGTTTCATAGTAAACCCGAAGATTACCTTTATGAACACCCAGTTGCAGAGTAGTGTTTGGTAACCCCTAAGTAAACTATTACACATGTAGCAAATCGTAATAATCTTAGGTTTAAGGATCCTACATACACTATGTACGAGATCAACTGATAACACTTAAGAATATAACAATTCCCGCAGTGTCTCATAGTAGGTCAATCCAATATCATGCTCTATAACACGTGTCCACATTATTGATTTAATATCCTTATATCTATGATCCGTGAAATATGATCATCAATCAATACATGTGCTGATCTATAAATCATAATTGTCCCCATATAATGATATAAGATCCCGGATAATTTAGAATAACATCAAAACATGAATAAGGAGTTCCACGAACAAGTCACATACTTGTTGATCAATATGAAAACACATTTATTCAAGGGATAAACATAACATATTATTCAAAAGATCATAAACATATAAGTAATACAATTATCTCTATGATTTTCTCTAAGATATATCACTCCTATTAATCATTGTACAAGTAGAGGTCTATACAATGATTTTTACAATGACGCTTTTGTCTTAACCTTATGGTCCATGGGGTAAATATACTTTGCGTGAGACCAGAAGGCATGATGCCTTAGCACCCCATTTTGGCCCATGTGGTAACTATGTAGTATATACTAGCAGCAGAAGTGTGGCGTCACATCGCGCTAGCTACCACATGGATCGAAGTAAAAAGACCCAACAATTTGTAAGAGAGGCCTCTCTAAAAAAATCAAGGATTCATACATATTTTGGGAGAAAACGAATGGTTTTTTCCACATAAAACCAAGGTCCCATGCATGAATTTGAGAAAACTGCAGGGTTTTATCCAGTAAAAGGAGGGGGCCCTTGAAAAAACAGAGGATCCATACGTATTTTCAAAAAGTGGAGGGTTTTTGCAAAAAAAACTGACTTGGTAGGGGCCTTTATGCAAAATTAAGGATCCATACATAATTTTGCAAAATCTGAAGGGGCTTTCCGCAAAAAATTCTACGTGGTAGTGCTCCCTAGTGACGAATCCCCTGGGCTTAATATAGGAGTATATCAGTTTCAGCTGAAAGTCTTCGACTACATACGCTGAGCAACTCCCCCTAACAGCTAGCCCAACAGCCTCGAGTTGCACACGCACGCACGGCATGCCCTCGAGGTCATCGACTGTGGCCTATGGTTTTTGTCTTTTGTTTGAAATAATAATGTAGCATTTTTTAATTCTTAACTTTTGACCAAAACATTTAATTAAAAAATACTATATCTTCATAAATAATATAAAGAAAAAAGAAAAAACTCCGCCAACGTGTTTAAGACGGGTCTGAAGTCCGAAGCAAGGCAAAAACTGTTTGGGAGGGCGTTGAGCCGCGCACGCACCCGCAGCCGCAGGTGCACAAGCCCTCTCGCCTGCGCAAACCGGACGCCTGACGCGCCCTCGCGGCTCGGCGCCCGGCGGTCCGTCACTGCATTCTCCTCTGTCGCGCGCGCTCCGGGGGTTTTCAGAACGGCCCAGGCTCTCGAAGGCACGTCCGCCCTGCACGTGAATCTGCCGCGCACACGGCGCACGCCGAGCGGACACGGCCCATCTCCCGCCCGCGGCCGCGGGTCACGGCACAGTCGATCGTCTGCTCGCGCGGGCGTGGCCAAGGTGAAACGCGGAGCACACGCCGGCTGCAGCGCACGTCGCCCGCCGGCCGTCCTGCGCTGCTAGCCCGTCCATCTGTAAATTGATACGGGCTTAGCCAAGGATCCAAGGGACGAGGGACGTGGCCTGCTTCGAAAACCAAACAAACGACACAACTGTACGAGAATAAAGTACGCTATCGGGCCTATGAAGTATGAACCTCAATGAGCCATTTTAGGGAACTGTCTACACATAAATTAGGCCCTGTTTGGATCCTTCCATCTAAAGTTTAGTTACTAAAGTTTAGGTCTAAAGTCTCCAAACAGGTGGTCTAAAGTTAGATCTAAACTTTAGCTAACCCCTAAAAAACACTTTAGACCATTAGTCCACTAAAGTGAACTAAAGTGGTCTAAAGTTTTGGGTTCTTAAGCACAAAGATGTGTTTACCCATGCATGTTGGTCTCTCACCTCCCATTTAATGGCTGACGCACGAAACGAGGAGAGGTAGTATGGTCTTTTCAAAACTTTATTCCTATCCATCAGTGGCGTAGCCAGGATTTGTAGCTATGGTGGTCTATTGTCTAAAATTTATTTAACCGCTATAAATTTAACATGTCGGTACACAAGTATATGAATTACGAAATGCAATTAAGGTAAAAAGGACATACGAACTTCATAAAATAGACAAATATAGCTTTCTTAACATATAATTGAAATTAAATCAGTTTTACATACCCTGTGGGCCTGTGCACTTTTCCTGTTCGTGGCTTATCACCGTTGATCCTGGCTTCTATTTTGCTTAGTCGCTAGGGGAGAAATTAGAGAAGCTGAAAGGAAAAGGAGAAACGTGAGTACAGAGTACGTGACTAAAGGAGAATAGGGCTTTGGCTTAGGCTTAGCAATTGAGTCTTCATTTTTAGGATTTTGATGTATGTACCTGCTGGCTGCTGCTCACTGCTCAGCGTTTGCCGTCGTGGTCCTCATGGAGTCGCCGCGCCGATGCTCGATGGCCGCGCCTACGCTCGCCGTCGCAGCGTCGCCCGCCCCCACGGCTGCACCGCACGGCCGCACGGAGAAGAATACGAACGGGCGCAGTCTGACGCGAATACGCGGCCACGCGAACTCTCGGTCTCTAGGGATGGGCTATGGCTGAAGGCAGAACGCAGAAGGCCAAGCGTCAAGCGACATACATGCTGAATTCTCCAGTGCGGACTCTATCAATGGGCTTTAGTTGGACCGAGCGCAGGGTGGTCCGCGGCCCACAGGGACCACCCTGTAGCTCCGCCCCTGCTATCCATTAGTACAGGATCCAAACAGGACCTTCGACTAAAGTTTAGTGGCTAAAGTTTAGCCAACTAAAGTTTAGTCCAAAACTTTAGACAACTAAACTTTAGACCATGGGATCCAAACAGGGCCTTACTCCACAGTACGAATGACTGATTGCATGTCATTATCCAAATTACGACTGTAACAACCCTATTTCTGGAAGCGTTAGGTTAACCTCGCAACTGCCCAGGACTGTTCAGCTATGAGTACTGTAGAAGAATGTGCACCATTGCCAAAGCAAGCTTAAGCATAAAATCAAACTTTATTACAAAAGTAAGACTTAGCAGCCAAGTTTTACATAAAGGGCGTACAACCCAAAGATACATTACCAAATGAAACTCCACAGGCAGGCCTGAGTGTAGAATAAGCCCTAACACTTGGCATCGTCTATTTCGTAGAATTCAGCTTCGTCTTCAGAAACTCCTTCACTTTCTTGACAAGCATTTTCTGTTTAATGATTTTAGCAAGTATGAGTACAACCAACCGTACTCCACAAGTCACATGGGAAATACTATTTAACTATATGCAAGGGATTGCCATGGAATGGAGTATAGCAATTCATTATTTTATGTGGATGCAGTTTTGTTTGTAAACATTTTTCTTTTAAACATGAAATATTAATTCATAAACTTCATAAGGTAATTGGGGGGTTTTCATACTTGATTTAACTCACACTTCCACATTCCCAAAACCATTCCAAATCTACTTATGCCATGCTTATTAGAATCACCCATTAAACACAGTACGGTGTATTCGAATACTATTTATAAATGATTCTGCAGAGTTGCCTAACTTTACCCACAAGATTCCTCAACCCTCATGACTGAGTTGAGAAAACAAGGTCGTTTCACTGCTCATCTTTTCATGTAAGCTCTACCCGATAAACTCCAACACAGACCCGGGTGTCTGCTGACACGGCCAGACATTTTATCTACCGATATGGCTAGATATTTTGCCCGTCCTGAGGGAATTTATCGTTGTCCAATATGGTTTTACCGTTTCCATACCGACTTTCCGGTACCCGTTAGATCTCAACTCAAACCCGGGTATCCACCATCAAGGCCAGACTACCCGTCCTGGAAGGATCTAACGTTGTTCAATATGGTTTTATCGTTTCCATACCAACTGGTTGTACTCCGTTAGAGATTCAATCGATTTGAGCAGCTATTAAACCAGGTTTGACAAGTCAACGCTTGTGGTTGAGCGATCACTATGTTCTTCACTTGGCATAAGGTTTTTAATTCACTTTTTACTAAACAACTTTCAAATACAAATTCACATCCCAGTGCCCATGGCACTGCTATCAATTCACAACTAAACTCCCATTCTAGGATGGGCTCAGCCAACTCACGGCTTTTATGTCACATCTCATCAAGACTCTATTAGTAGAATATCAAGACTTTTAATAGTAAAAGTTCGTTAAGTTCCTGAACTACCATGATTACATTAATAATACTTTTTAATATTACTATGTTTTGTCAAGGTGAATATGGCCATCAAATTAAACAGGGCTTTTGGGGTGGTGGGACATTAGCTAATAGCATGTCATTCTAAACAATCTTTGTATATAAAATAACAGTGTACAAATAGCATAATGAAAATACTAATAAATAATAAATAACGGAAAGTAGGCTCAATATGATAAAAAACATGTGACTTGCCTTGCGGATTTATGATTTCGATTATTTCGTATTCTTCAATTTCTTGGTCTTGAGCTTGATTCGGGGCTTCTTCTTCTTGACTTGGTCGATCTTCAATGTCGTGAGCTAGCGCAAAACAAGAAAGAATATTTAATTCCACGCTCGAAGGAAAAGAGCTAGGAATAAAGAAAATAAAATAAGAAAGAAAATAAATAAATAAATAAAATTCGAGAAAAACCAAATAAAATGGATTTAGGATTTTTAGGAGGCTTGAGATGGAGAAATGGACCTGAAAAATGGATTGTGGGCTTGAAACGGTTCAAAAGAGTATATTTTTGTATTTTTGGATTTTTTTAAAAGCTTAATGGGTCTGGCACTATTCATTTCGGGTAGAGCACTGTTCAAACCGGGCGAAATACTGTTCACACGG
This sequence comes from Dendrocalamus latiflorus, assembly GCA_017311315.1. Taxonomy (NCBI): domain Eukaryota; kingdom Viridiplantae; phylum Streptophyta; class Magnoliopsida; order Poales; family Poaceae; genus Dendrocalamus; species Dendrocalamus latiflorus. The sequence goes on along the minus strand of CM029677.1, from coordinate 18,200,967 downwards.
GGCGGGTTACTGTGCAATCGGGTTTTCACTAATGCTGGCGGGTTTCGGGTCTCGGTGCTAACGGGTCGAAGGAACAGTGCCGCCCGGCACTGTTCTTCTTCTCCAAGAGCTCACGCGCGCACAGAGAGCAGAGCGAAATGGCGGGAGCTAGCGACGGCGCTACGGTGGCTTGCGACGGAAACGGAGGACATGGACGGGTTGTTGGTGCCCTAGGGAATCCATTTTGGGGGATGGTGGCGGCCGGGGAGGCGGCCATCGCCGGCGGTGAGCTCAAAAGCTCGAGACGGTTTTTGTATGGTGTAGGTTGAACCGGGGGTCAATCGGGCGATGGGGCTGGTCCTTGAGCATCTAGGGGATTAGGGCAAGCTTGTAGGGGCAACGGTTTGGGTTGGGGAAGCTTCTAACGAGCTGGCCACGTTGAGGTGGTTGCGGCCGGCGGAGGAGAAGGTGGCCGATGAGCTGTGGGGCTTGGCTAGCTATGGCGCTACTTCGGTCGAGTTACTGGGTTCATGAGGGAGCTACAGGAGCGAGTAATTGAAATTCTATTGGGTGAATTGGGGGATTTGGTTTAGGGCTTACCTTGGAGAATTTTGGGGGTTGTCGGCGATGGAGAAGATGGGAGGCCAATTGAGTGAGCGGAGAGCTTCACTGGAGAGTATGAGGGAGGTTGGAGGGATCGTTGGCTTGTATAAGTGCCCGAAGGCGGTTCAGCGCCTAGAGAGGCTATGGCGGCGGTTGTACCTGGTTGAGGCTGAAAGGATTCGGCGTACGGCGTCTGACACTGGTCTAAGAGCTGGCAGGGGGAGAGGAATGCAAGTGAGGGCGAGAGAGCGCGAGAGGGTTCGGTGGCGGTGAAAAAATCAGGCGGCGGCGAAATATCTCGACGATGAACATTGCCGTGCAAAATCTCTGTCGTTGAGGCAAAGTAACAGGATATTTAGGGCTTGGATGGCTAGGATTTGAGGAGAATTGGCTAAAGAAACTCAACAAATCAAATTCAAAAAGAATTTTTCAATTTTCTGTAAATTCGGTTTGTTTCAACGACAAGTAATTAGCACGTTAACGTATTCCGTGCTCCAAGCATATTTATCTTGTGTTACCCATGCTCCCCCTACCTGAAAAATGGTCCAATTGTCACAAAAATTCTAAAAACAAATTGTGTTCAAAGTCACAAAAATTTTTACAAAAATTGTGTGCAAGCATCCTGCAAAAATTCAACTAGAAACGTGGCATATATCAAGAGAAACAAAAAAAAAAAAGAAGACAAATCTCAGTAAATAGTTGCTTTATCTTTTCCCTTCTTATTTCGGATATTCTTTTCAGCAGAATTTGTCTTTTTTGTTTCTCAACATATAGATCGGATGCAAATTTGAAATTCTGTGGCACGATGGATTGGTTCGTCATTATCGACAAAATTTTTCGAAACTTTCACAACCATTTGTACTATTTTCCAATGAGTGGGAGCATTGTTGCCACGAAGCTCTGCTCGTTTTAGCGATGGCTTCTGTTTTTAATTTACTATTCTTTAATTTCGTCCTTTCCTTGTTTTTTTGGTTTTTTGAGCTTTTTACCTGTTCTTTTTTCATATTCTTTTTGCATTGAATGTGATATGTTAACTTGTTTTTTTATTTTTATTTTTTTTAAATTTAATTACATTAAATAAGTCACTTAGCTATAGTGAAAAAATAAAACAGTTAGTGAAAAATATATAAACCATCGCCAATCTAAAGCCCCGAAATACACTTGGAGCCTTGGAGCATAAAATATGTTCTCATCGTTACTTGCTACTTGTTAACTCCCTGTCTTGCAGGTTTCCTTTTTAGCTGCAATATGTTCCATTGATCCAGCTCATAAAGCTACCTCAGCTACGCTATGCCGTCAGACTAACATTGGAAGATAACAACAACACGGAAGCCGTGTTCTCATGCCCAAACCACGCACTAGTAGCTCAACATGTAGCAAACACATCATCCACTCCGTCGAATTCCCAAGACACGGCAAAGACAAAGCACACATAAACGCATTACATTAGACTGTGTAGTGCACCATTGGCCATGTGCAATTATTTAGTCTCCGTACGTATAAGGCGTTATAGTACGTCGCGCTTTATTTATTCAAGTCGTATAGCGCCGCAAACCGAGACGCGATCGATCAGACGGATCAATGGTTGGCGACGTCGATCACCTGCGCCCTGGTCTACGATTGAGAACCGGCACAGTGGCACGTACGTACGTGGAAGACTTTAGATATGTGAATTGCACGTGTCATCGTACATGTCACTATTTGACAATCTTCCTCTGGTACCCGAACGTAGATCTCTTGAAACGGAGACATCACACATTTGACATCTTCATATTTGTTTGTTGCTAGGTAAGTTGTGCATGTTCAACTTGTCACTCTATGCACTACAAGCATTCCTATCTATTACAACAGAAACATTATAACAAAATATAAAATTATTGCCACGATTTTCAGTTGATGAAATATTTTTATTTTTGTTGCAAAAGGTCATTTATATTTCAATGAAAAAAGAAATAATTGCATTAATGATTTGATGTTGCCATAATTTTATATTGTTGCAATATTTATATTCTATTGCAATGATTACACATAGGTACAATATTAGTGTAGGACCTGTCCATGATTGAACGAAACTTTGGAGGATCTAATGGAAAAAACAACCAAGTGACATGCATCATATTTGCATATATTTATTTTGTTATTTATCCCTTATATTTTTCACATTCTATAATCATTATCCATCATTTACATGTTTTTCTATAATTAATTGCTTGAATTGGACTATTTTTTTTTGTAATTTTTCCTCAAGCTGGCGCTTCGAAACGTATTATCTTAAAATTTGGCATTATGCGACTACTTCATACAATAGTACACATCATGACGAATGCGTAGGGTCCAAGTCAGAAGAAAACACATGGTGGCAATGACCTATTTGCAATTTTTAGAAACTCCGAGAACTAAATCACAAGAACCTAAAAAAATCCCCAATCCTTAAGAACCCATCTACTCCCTTGTTCTTGACCTGAGCCCTGTTTTCTTCTCTCCTTGGCCTCCCTCTTGCTTCTTCTCCTTCCTTCTCACCTTTGGCCGCCGGCAAGCCACCAAGTCCATGCCGTAGCCATCCATCTACTCACCAAACCACCGCACCACTCTTTCCCTGCTACCTCATCTCTGTCGCATCTACCTTGGCACCACCGCCATGAGAGCTGCCGCGCGCGCCACCTTTGCTCACCTCGGCGACGCCTGCTCTACCTCCTACGATGTCCACGAGCTCCACCACCTCGGCTTCTTCCTCCTCGACCCTATCTTCAGCCACTCCGGCATCCTCCAGCTCTTTTTCTTCAGTGACTGTGACCACCCCACTGCTCCTCTTCTTCATCTTCTCCCACGGTCGATCCCTAATTTCATCTCCCTCTTCCTTACTCTCTATTTTCATTCAGCTTATTGCTCTAATTACTATTGTGCACCAATATAAATTGCTTAATTGTTGGTCTATTACATTGTGATCTTGTGTTATTATGCATTGATACAATTTGTAAATCTATATTTTATTGTGCCAGTTTCTGTGATGTATGAGATGAAACTACTGTACCTGTGAGTTGTTAGCAGTCTGGTAACTCTGTTTTTGATCTTGTGTTATTATGCACTGATACAAATTGTGAATCTATATTTTATTGTGCCAATTTATGTGATGTATGAGATGAAACTACTGTACCTTTGAGTTGTTAGCAGTCTGGTAACTCTGTTTTTGTTCAAGACTTGTCCTTTGTTAATATCTTGTGATCTATGTTAGATTGATTAGCATCAAGTTGTGGTTAGGTTAGTAGTTTGTGTTGCGTCTTGTCAGTAGTAGTATATGATCAGTTATTTGTCAGTTGTGGCTATGATCAGTGTCTACTGTTTGTGTAGCTGTCAATGTTCCTCTATGTGTGTTGTCTTGCACGAATTAGCTAGTCGACGATCGTTCCCCTCTCCTTGATCATATGCTTCGTGAGACCGATATGGAGACTTATATTTTGTTAGCTGCTAGTAGAATATACGCATTCATCATTGGCAAGTATTCAATTACATATATTTAACATGTTCTCAATCCTATTTGTAGTACTAATTAGAGGCTCTTAAATGACAAGTGCAAAAGGGAGACAATGCAGGGTATGGCTGGATGTTAAATACACAATTATTTTTTTATCTTTCAGAAACTATCAACCTAGGAACCATCAATGACATGTTGCAGATTACTTTTAGTATCTATATGCATTTCCTTTTTATTGACATTTCAAATAAATATGGGAATCTTTGCTTCCTGCCTTATAAGATGGTCTTTTGTGAAGGAATTGAAGATCAAAAGATTAAAGTTCATGACTTGCAAAATCAACTCGAAAACACAAAGACAAAATGTTGAGCTCAACCACCAAGTCCATAACTTACAAAATCAACTCCAAGAAGAGCATGTAGAAAATACAAAGAGAGAGAACAAGAGCGTGCTCAAAGAGAGCAAGATCATACTGAAGAACAAGAGTGTGAGGAGGAGCACAAAGCAAGATAGAACTTCTAGACGCTAAGAAAACAATGATAGTTGAAGTTTGGCAATCAGTGATGGAAGAAATTGGCGCAAATGATGGGAACTCCACACACACCCACACAATAGGTAATAAAATGCCCTTTGTTTGAATTTGTTGTGCTACATGTCCAAATTATGCTTTGTAGAATGCAACTAAAATTTCATTCTTACAAATTAGGGAATCTAAATTGAAATTACATAATTATCTATTATATATAGCTTTCTCAAGCAATGACTGCTCAATAAAATGGAAATGAAAATGGAATGCACCACACACTCTTTTTCCTAACTCAAGCATTATTAGTGCTCACCAACACTTGCAAGTTGCTAAAATCATGGTCATCCTCCAAGTGATAAGGTAATAATATCCTTGTAATAGCATGTTTTTTGTTCAATTAAAATTATGTAAATATTAACTGCTTCATAGATGTTGTAATTTAATTTAAGTACATTTACTTCCTGTCTTGTAGGATGGTATTCTGTGATGGAACTGAAGATAGAAAAGATTAATGTTCTATTGCCAATTTAGAAGGAGCCCTTGCTATGAAGAACTCCCTATCAAAAATTTCTACTTATAGTCATATGGATGTTAGTTCCTAGAACCTATGTAACTTTGTTTCATTGTTAGCGGAACTTGTATGAATACTTGGACATGTAATCCAGATATTTGCTTCTAGTACCATTTAATTATTATGAATGCTTTGGATATGCTCTTGAATTATCTCTACTATTGGTTAAATGTACAAAAATATTTTATATATAATGATATTTGGAGGGTGAAATAGGTCTATGCACGTATGGTAAAGTAAAATTTAATTTATGGCAACAGATTATTGCACGAAATCTAGTATGTTGCATTAAGTTGTTACCACAAAATCTTGTTTGTTGCAACAAGTTATTACCACAAAATATAGTTTGTTGCATAAGGTTATTACCGTGAAAAATTGTCTGTTGCAATAGGCTATTACCACGAAAAAGTGGTCGTTGCTATAGGCTATAACCATAAAATGTAAATCGTGGCAATATATATGTACTGCGACATTTTTTGGTCGTGGTGTTAAAACGCTATCGCAACAATAAAATCATTGCAATATCATAATGTATTGTCACAATTCAAATTTATGAATTATATATGATAATTTTTTTGCATAAGATAGTAATTTTGAAAATATAAGTAACTTGATAAATTATCGATGATAACTTTTTTGCATAAGATAATAACTTTGAAAATGTAAGTAACTTAATGAATTATCTATGATAACTTAATGTTCAGGAAATTGTGACTCTCCTTAGAATTGCAATGTGAAAGTTATGTTCTGATATGCTGAAAGTTATCACGTGAGAACTGTAAATAACCTTGCGAAGTATAGATGATAACCTTTTGTAGATGAGATAGTAACTTTGTCAAATGTAAATAACTTGATGAATTATAGATGATAACTTTATATTTAGAAAATAATAACTTTTCCATAACTAATAACCCCGCTAAATCCAAAAAAATGACACGTGGTACCGCTTGCGAAGGGGGGACGCACGGGTCTAATACGTATAAGAACTGTAAGTAATTTCATAAATTACAGATGATAACTTGTTGTGCATATAAAAGTATAAAAGTAACTTGACTATAATTAACAAACGCTAGTAACCAGGGGCGGAGCCAGGAATTGGATATAGGGGGCAACATGGACAACAAGTAGAGTAGAACCAATGAACCATGCCGGATTTACCGATCTAATAGTCACATATCAGACTATCAAAGTAATAGTTTCGCAAATTACAATGCAAAGAAAATTACATCTCTATTAACTTAAACTTAGCTCTACGACTACCAGCAAGATCATAGGCCTTAATAATATCATCATTACTAATCTTTGCGACCAATTCCTTTTAAATATAAATTACCAAACAATCTCGTATTTTGGTAATGGAAATATGGAATAGTATGAAGTATAAATTATCTAGTGCAAAATGCAAACTGTTGACTAAGAGATAAAATGTCTTACCAAACTAAATATTTTGAAGTAATCAAAGTTAACTGCAACTCTTCTAGGATTGAGAGGTCTCAAGTTGGCAGTAACCTGCAGAAGCAAATATTAGCATATCACCACGCCCCAGAGAAGCAATAATTGTAGGGACTACTGAGAAAAAAAATTCAAAAATATCAACAACATCGCGTCTGCTATTCAGAATATGTTTCCAGACAAACAAATTTGTAGTGAGATAACATTACATTTAATGTGCCAACTGTTCGAGGGTAAAATGCAACACAACTGCAGCCGAATTATGTAGTTATGCATTAAATCAAGAAGTCGATAAACAAAAAGGTTGCAAGCAGGAAATGTACACCTTGCTCTACAATCAAGTAAGACTTCACCCGTATAATCAATGTTTCAGCTGACACATTCCTTTGTCTAGAATTGGAATGCCAATGCCGAATGCCTCACCGTATAGAGATCAGATTACCTGACGGGGACGGGGGACCGGGGACGGTCGGACGGGCGGACGGTGTCGGCGGAGCCGCATAGTATCCGAGTATGGTTTGCACTTTGCCGGGCGCGGGCGGACGCGGACTCCCCACTCCCGGTTGGCGTCGCTTCGCCTCCTTCTCCTGAAATGTGAAGCGTCGCCATCACTGACTGCTGCCTGCTGGGCTAATTGGGCATTTGGGCTGCATCCAGTGGGGGGGGGCTGGGCTGCATCGTTGGATCGTTGGGGGGTGCCAGGCCCCCCCGGCCCCCTCTCTCCGCCATTGCTAGTAACTGTTCGTGGGGTGGGATGGTGAAACGATTGGCTAATTGGGTTAGTCAGGGTTGCGCTTACACACACACACTTGTTGTGCTTAAACCATATTTATCCTAAGACAAGTAAGCAATACGACTAGCCCTGCTCATGGGCAGCCCCGCCTAGCTTGTCCGGCCTCGGCCCCTAATTTTCAGTACGCAAATCCAGCCCAAAGCCCGCAAAAGCTTAAGAAAACAAATAAAATAAAAAAAATCTATTCAATAAAAGAATTTAAAAATAATACTTTATTCGCAAAGAAGGATTTTTCGGGCTTCGGGCTCTGTCCATGTCGAGCCGGGCTGAGCTCAGGCTGACCATACTAGGCCCGGGTTTTCTAGCCCTGGGTCGGCCCAACAATTGAACATGTCTAAATGCGATAGTCAAACGTGCAACGTAACTGCAAAACCGCATTACAAGTTGCAAGTTCGTCAACCTTTGGTCTTGCAAATCAGTATGTATTTTACGCAGCGTCAGAGTACACGTACTGATCGCAAGCTGCCCCACGATGTGATTTTTTTTACCAAACAGTTGCAAGTTAAACCTCGCCTCGAGCGCGACCGATCGGTCATCCATGACGAGCGGCTACCTGTTCCGGGAGTACATCGGCGAGCAGTTCACCGGCGTACGGTTCTCCGACGTGCCCGTCAACCCCGGCCTCAGCTTCAACTTCATCCTCTCCTTCGCCATCAACTACACGCAGGTCGGCCAGCAGCCCACGCCGGCGCCGACCAACGGCGTGTTCACCCCGTTCTGGGACACGGCCAACCTCTCCCCCGCCGACGTCGCAGCCGTCAAGGCGGCCCACCCCAACGTCAGCGTCATGGTCGGCATCGGCGGCGACACCGTACAGAACACCAAGGTCAACGTCAACTTCGCGCCGGCCTCCGTCGACTCGTGGGTGGCCAAAGCCGTGGAGTCCCTCGCGGGCATCATCAACCTCTACGGAGTGGACGTCGAATATGAGCACTTCGCCGACGGCGCCGACGACGGCACGTTCGTCGAGTGCGTCCGCCGCCTCCTCACCGAGCTCAAGGCCCGGTTCCCCAACATCACCACCTCTCGCGCCGTTCGAGGGCACGGTGGTGCAGAGGTACTACCAGCCGCTGTGGCGCGAGTACTCCGGCGTGATCGACCACGTCAACTTCCAGTTCTACGCCTACGGCGCCAACACCGACGTCCCCCTGTACGTGTAGTTACGTTCTACGACGAGCAGGCGGCGAACTAACCCGGCGGGAAGGTCCTTGCCAGCTTCAAGACCCGCGATGTCACCGGACTGATCACGCCGGAGCTCGGCGTCAGCGCGGCAAAGGAGCTGCAGCGGCAGGACAAGCTGCCGGGGCTGTTAATCTGGTCGGCGGACAGCTCGAAGGTGAGCAGCTACGGGTTTGACTACGAGACCAGGGCGCAGGAGATCGTCGCCAACCATTGATCTTTGATCGGACGGTCCTTAGGAATAATACGGACCATGGTGATAGTCCTTTATGCTTGCTAGAGTTATATATATATGTTTGTAAACTATTATAAAAAAATGAGTTGGTGGTTGCACGTTCATTCTCCTCTAACGCTCTATTCACTTAATTTCTTATCATTCTCCACTTTCCAATTGATCAGAGCTATTATTTTTTATAGCACGATTCTCTATATATCAATGAGTTTTGTTGGAATGTACGGGTAAATAGTATGTTTGTAAATTTCTGTTTGGAGAACGGTGTTTCTCAAATACACTTCTTGGAATGATGCGATTACTTTAGATTTGGTTACTTGATGAATTAATTAGGCGTGATGGCGCACACTTTGTTTCATAGAGATAAATGCAATGACATGTGTTTGTGTTTTATACGGATTACATATACTTCGCTTTTTGAAAGATTGCATACTTTTCTCGCCATCTGTTGCACATCCACAAGTGGTAGTGGAGGAAGTGAAAAAAGAGAGGAAAAGGTTGACAAACTATTTATAGCTGAAAGTTGTTTACTCTGTTCTTAAAAACAAGTTGTTTACTCTTTTCGTTCAGAAATATATGATGTTTTAGAATTTGAGTGGTCAAAGCTATTTAGATTGATTATATAAAAATAGTATAACTAGATTTGTTATGAGAAGTACTTTTGAAATATAATATTTTATGAGTTTGTGTATTCACCACCTCCTCCATTTTGCCCTCGTATGAGAATAAGATACGATCCATAAGAGCAAGTTTAATAGAAGAGGTGACTGTCACCTCTAGGACTAGCCAAATAAGCAAAAAGAGTACAAGTGGCTCATAGTGGAGGTAGCTAATACAATAAGTTGAATAGAGGTTACCTCTACTAAAGCACTCAAACATTTAATACTTGCATAAATATATCAGAGGCGACCTAGTCAGCATTATTGTACTTGCTTTAAGAACTAGCACCGCCTCCAAGCTGCCCGCAACTCCTCGTATAATGTGCTAGATGTCACCTCTTGTATGAGGGGCAGCTTGCCTCTCTCTCCTCTTTTCTCTCTCTTCCACTTAGGATTGTGTTGACGTGGATTTCGCTAGAGGCGACCTAGTCAGCATTATTGTACTTGCTCTAAGAATGAGATATGATTCATCACGGATAGTATAGACCAGTTATGTCAACTATTTTTTCAGTTAAAATTTCTAAAGTTTGCTTTGAACATAGGAATGCCGTAAGAAATAGTTCAAATATTTTTTTTTACAGAAATTAGAAAATCTAAGAGAAGTCTTAGTTTCACTTTTTTTATTAAATCATTTAGTACAAGATAAATTGTCTTGAGTTTTGCAAAAATATTCTGTTGAGAAAAACTTTCACATAGTATAAAGCTTAAGATAAATCCGCAACATCAAATTTGATTATATCTTTTACTTTTTTTTAGGATATCGTTACAATACACGGATACTTTACTAGTACTATGGAAATTGATAGTCAAAGTTATTTATTTGAAACCGTGTTTTGGCCGGACCGTCGTATATTCTTAAATAGAGGAGTATAACATAACTGTCCTCTCTCTCTCTGAATGCTCCCGCTTCCAATTGTATTCGAGTTAGAAATTTTGTACGATGCCGTGGAAATCTATTCCCCATCTCCATGATATTTTTTCTGAAGTTTTTTTCTCAGATATATATTTTATCAATAAAGTAGGGAAATACTGGAGTCTTCCCTGGGCCCGGACGCTAAGCTGGTCAATACTCATATACAGTAGCATACCCTGCAAATTGGGTATAAGACGTAGCGTGCATCGCTCACTACCACTACATCAATACATACGTACATGTAGCTCTGCACAGCTAGCCGTGCAAGAAACTCTATACACCTCTCCTTGCAGTTCTGAATTCTGACAGTACTATACCAGCAGAGATTCAGAAATCAGATCACACATTGCATTGCTCTACACTGCAATGATTCAGAAATCAGATCAGACATTGCATTGCTCTACACTGCAATGCTGATCGACCTGACGAGAGAATTGAAGCCACAAGTCGTCGTCGTCGTCGTCAATGGCGGCCACTACCCAGCCAACACGCGGAAAGCGCGCGTGCAGACACGGCCGTAAATCGCATTTGATCCTGGGCAGTGGCACCGTGCCCAGAGGACCTCGTCGGCATCGCTTGACGCTCATTCGCTCGGGAGTCTCGGATGGCTCAGTCGCTCCCTGCGACACGGCGCCACCATTCTTGATTCTTTCGCTTCCTTCTCCACTCCTGCGCTGCCACCATTAATTTGAATTTTCTTTGGTTCTTCTCTGCAGGACATGGGTTCAGCAGCAGCAGCAGTAGTTTTAACTACCAGGAGCAGCAGTTTTAGCTAGCTGCTAGCAGCAGCAACAACAACAATTAGTTCAAGTCTACCTGACTCAGAAGAAGCTGGTTGGAGTTTCATGTATTTGCCGCAGCAGCTTAATGTTCTTCTCTATGGAAACAAGCTTCAGATTTTCAATTTAAAAGTTCAGCCATTTTTGTTGTGGACTTAGTGAGGAACCGAACAATGACTGGTTTTCAGAAGAGGATCCTAAATTGTCGCAGACAATTGCCTTGTTTAAATTATGATGTTTTTACATTTGTCATCTGAGGCATTGCCATCAGATTTTTCATGTACCTATCTTATGATTTGCGAGTACTGAGACGATGAATGGTGACAGTGCAAAGATTTACTAGCTTGAGGTTGTTGGATGGTGAAAAAAAAATGTGCATCGCCATTGCCACTGTGGCTTGCTGGCTTAGTTTGATGCGTCCATGCATGCAGCAGTGCACAAGGAACGTAGTTGGTCTGGTGCGCGCATGCAGCAGTAGCACCATTTTTGTAGTGCACAGCTTCGGCAAAGGGTCGACCCATAAGACCCACCGGGTTAGGGGGGTCATGGCAGGTTCGGCAAACGGTCAACCCGTGTCCTCCAAAGTGAATCACTGGGCGGCACGGGGTAGGGCCGGGTCAAACCGGACCGGCCCATGCTCATCCCCAGTGGCACGACACATGGCTATTAATGCCGGCGTGGCTCGTGCCGGCCGGCCGGTCGGCCATCGTAAAGGCACACCACTATGTGTGCACAATGCGTGGCCAGTCAACGCGGTCAATGGCACTCGCTAGATCAAGAAGCGAAGAGTGTGCCGTCCCAACACAATTACTCGATCGAGAATGTAATGTTTATACCCGTATGTTGCAACGGAAAATCGAAAATCATATTACATGCTTCCTTGTCGGTGCCATTTCCAACCTGCTGAGCAAGTTAGTAGCGAAGAACGCAGTTAAAATGACGATGTTTCCTTGGCTATGGGATTTTTGTGTACGCCATTGCATGGTGGGAACACAAGTGAACACAGTTCACCAAGAGAGGAGGTGAATCTTCATGTAACACCCTGAAAGTGCAAATGTAAAGACAAGTAATAATCCTTTCTTAGTTATATTTTTCTAATTACCTTCCTTAATCAACCTTCTACCATAGTCAACTACCATTCCCAAATAAAATACTCAAATTCGGATTGACGAAATAAGAAAAGAAAAGAAGGCCCTTTGCTTTGGGCTAGCCAGCCGAAGAGGCCCGGTCGGCCCATTATTGCGCCATAAAGAGGTACAAGGAGCCCTAGGATGTTCCCATGCAACCGGCTGCCCTTGCACTTGGTTGCCACCATCTCTTATTCAAGCGCTACCTTTCTCTAAAAGAAAAAGGCAGTGAGAGAGTCAAAGAGAGCTCTGCCCCTGCTGATTGCTGAGAGCTTCTCACCTCCTCCCCAGTCCCAACCCCTTCTTCCTCCTCTTTCCCTCACCTTCCCCTCACCTTCCCCTCACTTCTTTGTTTCTCCTCTCTCAATCTAAAAATCCAGATCTAGAATTTTAGATTGAGCAGGGGAGGGAAGAGGTAGAGGGATGGGGTCTAAGAGGAGGTGGACTGTGGGGGCTTGAGGAGGAAGGAGGTCGATCTGCTCCAGGAGGGAGGAGGTGGAGCCTTCAGAAGAGGCATAGTCCCATCTCTCTCTCTCCTATCCCCATCTCCCCTACCCAGCAGAGTGCCGATGACTGGCGGGGAGGCTGCATCACATCGACGAGCCCTGTCATGGTTGCTGCCAACTATTGGCTTCAATTCACAACAGCAAGATCCGGTGGGGTGGACAGCGGTGACCATAGCACGCCCAACCACCACACCTAGCGGTCCCCCTCATTAGATTTGATGTCGCATCGATATAGGAGGTCGGATCCACATGTCCTTGACCACGCCATCGACGGATCCGACCATCCCCGACGCATGGGCGCTAGTGAGCACAAAGCGAGAGCTCGTGTGGCGCGATGCAGGCATGTTGACGGTAGGCAGCAGATGTGTGCACGCGCTCGCATGGCAGCATGACGCAGTGACTTTGTGCATGTTAGTGGCACAACTGGGCCCACAGGCCATGTGAGATGGGGTGGGGTGTAGAACGCACCATCACAACCAGCAACTGGTTTTTAAGTAGTAGAGATAATGGAAGCCATTTTTCCAAACGGTTCATTAAGGGGATGTGCAATGATATAGACTGCGGTTGTCTATAATAAACCTCTATATCATCTATAGATAAGACTAAAGAAAACTCATACAATGTGTTATTTATATAGTTATTTATAATGGCCTCATACAATTACTGTGTTATCTATATTTGTCTACAATATTATAAATAATATAAAGCCATCTATAAGACCGTCTATTAAATACAACCAACACCTTCCCCCTTCTCCTTCTTTTTCCTCCATATCACCCAAAATCTTACGTGACACAGGATTATAGATAGTTGATATGTATCATTGTGCATACTAAGTATCCAATATATCGACAAACAGCTTAGCTTTACAGGAGTACAGGCAAATTCCACAAGGATAAACTTAGATCCCATGCCAACGCACTCATCGATTCCATATAGACGTAGATTCGTACAATACAAAATCATATGTAGATGAACACGCAGAAGAGGGAGGCGAGAGGGGATTGAAGAATCCGATACCTAGGTGAGGAGCTCCCATGCAAATCTGATGGCCTCCTCCTTGAAGTAGTCCCCTAAGGACCAATTCCTAAGCATCTCAAAGAAGGTGTGGTCGTAGGTGTCCTTCGCAACGTCGTCGAGGTCGTTGTGCTTGCCGCTGGCACGGATGCACTTCTGGGTGTTGCAAGCGTGATGTAGGCGGCCGAGCAGCGAGTCCAGCGTCATGGTGCTGAGGAAGACTGGCTTGAACTGGTTCATCCCGACATTGGAGAACAACAACGTGGGGATGTTAATAGGGACCACAGGGCTTGACGGCCACCGAGTGTGCGACTTGGACTCAAAGTACGAAACGATGGTCTCCCCGACCCGCAGGCCGGGGCGGTCACTCCGGCGACACTTCCATTAAAAAAATTAGATCTATGTTCTAATCCCCCAAAAAGAACATACTAAAGTAATTTTCTCTATGTATATAATGTAAAATTGAAAAGAAAGAGAAAATCGAGTCCTAATGTGTTGCAATGGATAAAAGTAATAGGGTTTGGCACCTATGCCATAGTAGATAGAATTTACTTAAAAAAACTTTTGCACAATTGAATTTAGATTCAACGGTCTATATCCCTATCCCGCAACTTCCATACTACATACTTTCCCAGCCTGACACCCCTTGCCAAAACCTATCTTTGCACCACCTTCCTACCTCCCACCATCATCACGCACAATCCTCACCTCCATATTCCTCGTAGCCTTGTACCATGCCCTTATCTCCCTGCTTGCTACAAGCAGCACACCCCTGCCGCATCGCCACTATCCACCCTAACCATATGGTCACAACCTGGTGCACATTAAGCATAAGCTGATGAACACATCCCTAACATGCATGACCGCCGGTTGGAGCAAGAATCTTTAAGAAAATCCAAAGGTGAGAAATGAGAAATTCAAGTGATTTGCAAAAAAAAACCTTTGAACAAAAGTATAGCATTTATTAACAAATTACATGTTCTTTACAGCGATCATGCCTGTCATCACATGCCACTCATGTGCACCCCATGCCATGGTGGCTGATATGCATCATATTTGTATCAAATTTTACATCATTATCCTGTTAGTAGTAATTCAAACTGCTGTGAATTCATGAATTATATAAAGTTTATCTTCTATGTGGACTGTTTACATGGGCATGTGCACTTCTTGTAGGTCGGCGCGGACGAGGCGCAAAAATCTACAAATATTGGTCCATGGAAGGAGCTAGGGTTGCAAAATAGCACAAGTGGAGGGACTAAAATGCAAAACCGCATGAAACCCTAACCGCACCCTCACTGGAAACCCTAGGGGCGCCGCTGGTATAAAAGCCACCACTTGCTCTTCTCACGGAGGGGAGACCACGAACCACACCTTGACCGCACCAGCAGCCGCCACCCATCTTCTTCATCTCCAAGAACCCTAGCCATCCACCTGCCTTTCCTCTACCAGAACTGATCTCCACACCGGGCTGCCCCAATCCATCTTCTCCATAGCATCCACCCAGCCATCCCACTCCATCGCCTGGAAGAACCAGATCCCATAGCCGCCATCCTTCTCCTTCCGATCTCCAACACCCAGGCCGCCCCTCTCCTAACGCCACCACCGAGACCGCGCCTCCACTACTCCATCCACTCGCCGGCCATCTTCCATTCGCCTCACCTGGAGCACCATCGTCCCTCACCTCCACCTCTCCACTGCGCCTAAGACTCAAGAATACAGCCGCCATAGCCCCAATCCAAAACCCCAAGCCGTCCCTCTCCCGCACTAAACCCCCTTGCTGCCGGCCAGATCTGCATCCGCAAGTCACCTCTTGGCCGGGATTTGCTTCGTCTTCGACGGATCTGCGACCTCTACGTCTTCTTCGGCCGATCTACTACCTCTACACGGCACCAACTTCACTGCTGATCTCCACGGCCGGATCTGCTTCTCCAAGGCCGGATCTGCTTCATCCACGCATGGATATGCTTCTTACTGTCTGCATCCCCTTCGGCTTCTACACCAGATCTGCTTCTCCCTGCCTGCATCCACTACAAATGATCTTCTTCGGCTCAGATCTGCATTTTATGGGTTGTTTCTTCTCCAAACATTTGATCTAATATTGTAATGGCTTGCTTGAGATGCTACTGTGTCAGATCTGTGATATGCATGTATGTCTGAGTGGATCTGGATTACTAAGTTGTGCTTGTCTAGTTCATGTTTATTCCTGAGATGCTTGCATGATGGATCTGTGATATGCATGTATTTCCTGTGTGATTCCGGGAACTAGGAGTGCTTTTACATGTTCCTGTTTGTCTGAGATGTTACTGTGGATGCTATTTACGGTTTAGATTCATGATTTTCACCTGATGCTTTAGTAGTTCTACTAAGTTCTTATGTCTGCTTGTAGGATTAATATCTTGCTGTGATGATGCTGGTATCTCTCTTTTAGAATTAATTTTTCAATTAGGGTTATTATTTTGCTTACTGTCATTATAGGATCTGTTAGTAGAAAAGTAAAAGAAAATTAGTCTAGATGTGTTGTCTTGCTGTTGCTAATGTGATGAATGTATTTTCTTGTTATCGACAGTAGTTTAGTTTGTTTATTGGATGCATGCTTAGGTTTACTGTTTTCCTATGATTGCTCTGTTGTTGGGTGTGAAGTAGCGCTATAGCAGTAGCATTTCCCCTCCTTCTCCTTTGCTCTTCCCAGTCTGCATCTTCCCTCTGATCTCTCTTCTTGACAGTCTCCTTGTGCCTCATTCATTCCTCCGATTTCTCTCTCTTCCTCTTAGCCCCATTCTTCTGTCCTGTTAGCATCCCTCTAGATCTTTGTTCATCTCAGTAGCTGTCTCTTCCCCTTTTAGTTTTCCCCTCTTTCTCAACATCCCCTTTTCTCTTCTAATCTAGTCTCAGTTTTCTTATGCCCTATCTTTTCTCGCTGCTCTTTCCTTCCCTTCTTCCTTCTTTCTTCTGTCTTCTATCTTTTCTTCTAAAATTCTTTCCTCTAGCTTTCTTCTCTAGCCCCCTTCTGTAGTACTTGCTTTCTCTCCCGTTTTTTCTTAAATTCTGTAGTTCTTCCAGTAGTGATCTGTGGCTCTCTTCTTCTGCTCTCTTCCCCTTTCTCCTTATCTCATCCTCTTTTATTTCTAGTTAATCTTTCTTCTGCCTCTCTCCCTCTCTCTCTCAATAGATTTATTTCTTAGTTTCTCTGTTCTTATCCTCTTCTCCTATCCTCTCTCTTTAGTTCACAGCACCTTCAGCTCTTCCCTCCTCTTACTTCTGCTCATTTGCAGTTTGCTCTCTGGCCTTTAGTTGTTTAGGTTCTGCAGTTAGTCAGCATCTCCCAGTTTGAGCGATTTAGCTTTAGTTTAGTGTTCTTTCACTGGTACTCTAGTCCCTGTGGAGAACACGACATTCGCTGCTATCTTAGCGGCAGCCCGTTCACTTGCGGGTGTGCAGTTTTGCACGATCAGTGGCATGAGTCAACATGCCATATCATTGGTCACACCCAAGCTAGCATGTTAATGATGTAGAGTGACCCACTTAAATAAGTTCATGTTGGAAATGTGGGCAATATTTTAATTCCAAGTTTTACTAGGAGACAAATACAATAAACTAGTGATGCAAAATTCATAACTAACAGTAGGCTACTCATCATACTTCAGAATATACGCAATGAAAGTATAGTATCTAAGTCAAACGAACAAGCGAACGACTTACTGTGCAGGTCTGTGCTATTGTGCAAATGTGCTGTCCAGAAACCTTATTGATGTCCTATGCAGGTACTCTCTGTAGCAATGGTTTGGAGATAGCCGCTCTTCCTCCTTTCAGTGCACGCCAGGAAGAAAGGTCGGCGAGGTTACGACGGTGCAGCACAATAGCACAAGTTTGTAAAGAAGAAAGTATAGAAAGAATGGGGATGGAATGCTCTGTTCTTTTCCTGGATGTCTCTAGGCCCTTATAAGTGTGATGCAGTTATTCACTAGTAACTACTTTGATTAAAACAGAATTATTCACTGGTAATTGTCTCATCAAATAACAGATTAAGCAGTGTTAACTCACTGGTAACTGCCTCATTATTCACTGGTAACTGATAACATTCAAACCCAATAATGATAATTAAGTAGTCTCATAACCAATTAAAAGGAGAGATATGATACATGGTTCAGTAAAAAAAATAAGATGGACTTGGTCTGCCAAATAACATTAAGTCATAAGTCATACGATTTTCACGTGAAAATACGTGTGTGCGCGTGTGTGATTAGCCATCCCTCCGCATGCCATCCCCATCCACGTGTCACATGATTCAAGAAATGACAAAAACTCCACCTTATAATTTGGTTTCCTCCATCTTACCTTAGCAATATAGTATTAAATCATACATGCTTTGAAATTATACGAAATGGGTCTCACTAAAATGGGCCTATTTCTAATAGTTCATTGATCTAGATGTGCAGCTTGGGAATTTGTTGACATACTTGAACTAGTCGAATAAGTTCGGTGGCCTCCTAATGCAATTTACTCTATATTTACTCGTTGATCACCTGTTGATATGTCACTAGGTATATCAAGTGAAAAAAACTACTTTAAAAAAGATGCTCATGAAACAGAATTACACATTTACAACTATCCGTCATCTCAGATTTCAAATGGTCCATGTTGTGATTATTGATAGGAACCGACATTTGATGTTTACTCAAACTAGACGTACTGACGTTCGTGGGAAAAGGAAATGACTCCAACCACACGCATACCCCCTCATCTTACATTTCTAGCTCCGCCCTGCATCCATCGTACATGACATAAGCAAATGGTCCACGTTACCACAATAATATAACAGGGAACCACATTATGCGTAACAGCCCATAGATTAGAGGTGATGGCCAGAGATTGTGCATGAAGGACAGTGTGACAAACCAACAATTCAGAATTTCAGAGCATGCCAGCACACCCTGCTCGGGTGTTGGGAGAGCACCAGATCATGACAGCCAACATGGCATGATGGCTGTTGGGAGAGTAACCCTCACCTTGGTGCTAAGAAAGCCAAGCCAAAAGCTTCGTGGAAGCTTACAAAGCCAATAAATAGCATATATGCCCCAGAATAATAAGCTTAGATAAATGTATTTATGTAACTATAGGTAGAGGAAATGACTTATGTATCACTGTAAAGATAGACTTAGGTAATGGTACCCATACAATTATACCCCCATGGCTAAATATACGCGCCTGAGTACGTCATGGGGATAGAGAGCACTCTTTTTTAGTGAAGAGTCAGATATTATCAACTTCCAAGATACCAGCATAGACTTGTAGTATCGTCCCCAGGGTGTCCTAGGCTACAGGCGGCTTTTCCATAGCTCTGCTGTAGCTCCTGTCCTTTACTGTTTGGTGTGTAATTACAATAGTTAGCGCTGTCTGTGGGGATAGTAGAGAAGCTGTGAGTTAAGGTAAGAGTGGTCGGAGCCAATGACGCCAAAGAAAGCAGAGGTGTCAATGCCAAAGGAGACGTCAAACTCGAAAAAGGCAACAACATCGATCACCAAGCTAAAGAGAACCGCAACCTTCGAGCCTGGTGTAGAGGCGACAAAGGCAGCTCACAAGGAGCTCCCGGAGTAGCGACGCATCGGTATAGCTGCAACAGAGGTAGCGATGACCAGTTGAGGAGGCTCCCTAACGCTACCTCGACTGGGGTTGGAGGAGCGACGAACGGAGGTAGCAGCCAACGAAGCCCCGGAGCTGGCGTTGGCTTTGGCACCACCACCGTCACCGCATAAGTGGTGGAGAGGACCCTCCCACCCACCGCGGGTACAAGTAGAGATTCCCTCGAGGCAATCTGCGGAATGATACAATAGGAGTTAGTGGACTTGTGGCGAGCCATGCATGAAGAGCTGGGGGATCAAACCCCGGCAACCCTTTTCGGGGTAGTAGAGGAGGCGACCAGGCCCAGGGCAGAGGATAGGCCAACCCATGTAGAAACCTCTCATCGTCTAGACCAGGAATCGCCTTTCTCCGTAGGATTGCAGCAGAGCATTTGGCCGGAGGACTTCAAGATGCCTACTGTGAAGCAGTACAAAGGTGAAATGGACCCCACAAATTTTTGTGCGTCTATGAGATTGCGATTGAAGTGGCGAGAGGTGATGACACGACGAAGGCCAAGGGACTGCCCCTTGCCCTCTAGGGGGTGGCGCTCTCTTGGTTCTTCACCATTTCCCCTGGCTCCATATATGCATGGGAGTAGATTTGGAACCTCATGCATAACAATTTTCAAGGCAATTACATAGAGCGTGTTGATGCCAACCAGCTCTTCATAATTAAATAGGAGCCAGGAGAAAAACTGCGGGCTTATTTCAAGCACTTCATGAAGGTCTGTTTTCAAGTTAGAGACATAAACAAAACCACCATAATCAATGCGTCCATCTGAGGCTTACAAAAAGGCCTACTCATTGAGTACAACACACAAAAACCTATAAAGTAGGTGGCCAAGCTCTTCGATAAGGTGGAAGAGTACACCAGGGCGGAGGAGGATGCAACACGGTGGGAGGCTGAGGCAAGCCGATGGTCCCAAAAGTGAAGGATGCCCTGAGGGCCCCCCAAGGAAGAGTTAGGTCACAAGCAGAGAAGGGGCCCACTCCAAGTACGTCTTCGGCATCAAAGCAGCTGATGAAGATAGTACAAGCAGAGGCCACGATCATGGCCGAAGAGGCCACAAATATGGAAGGGGCGAGGCCGTGAGGATGGCCCCCGACAAGGGCTTTGGTGCAAGGTCTATGGCCGCGGAGGATACCTCACCCACGACTGCACCTCCATTGCGGCTCTCTGTGAAAGCGTAACCAGGGAATGTCTCAGGAGGTGAGAGCACCTGTAGTTGCCCACGTGCATCAATGTATCGAAGCGCCACCAGTGCCAACCCCTCTAATAGTGCTGTAGATAAGGGCTTAGAGGCTTGCCCCCGTAGGGTGATTCACCCCATTACTGGAGGGTCAACCCTTGAGTTTTCCTCCAATCGGCAGCAAAGAGCCTACGCGTGATGGGTACACCATGTTGCCACATACCTTGCACAATTAGCACCCGTGTGGGCCCAAGCTGACATCACATTTGGGCCAGCAGACACTGTAGTCATGGATTTTCCACACCAAGATCTGTTGGTACTCACCGCCAATATCGCAGGCTGCGAGGTGCGAAGGATCCTTGTCAATGGAGGAAGCTCTATGGACCTCCTCTTCGTAGTCGCCTTCGATCAAATGGGACTCCCGCAAGATAGGTTATAGCCAGTGGGAGTATCCTTGCAAAGCTTTGGAGGGCAACCTATCACCGCACTAGGGCAGATCGACTTGGTGGTTGTCTTCAAGCAAGGACCACGGAGCAGGCGTGAGGTCATCACTTTCGACGTCGTGGACCTTCCATACTCATAAAACACCATTTTAGGTAGGGGCACCCTTAATGCCTTCTGTGTGGTCCCACATCACAACTACCTGTGCATGAAACTCTCAATGCCCCTAGGGAGTCATCATTGTGTGGGACGACCAAGATCTTAGATGGCAAATTGAGGTAGGAGCACATGGCTCACATCAGAAGGTCCATGCCATGTGCGAGGGCTAGATCCTGCCCGTAGCCTCTGGATGGATGCCCAAGCCATAGCTGAGGGTGATGTAAAAATAATCCCACTTCGCTCAGAAGACCCAGTAAAGCGGGTATCGATTAGAGCGGGTCTCACCCCCGAGATATAACAAAGACTCATGGCCATACTTCGCAAGAACTCAGACATCTTCATGTGGTCACCCAATGATATCAAAGGAGTTGAGCACTCCATCATCGAGCACAAGTTGGCGGTGTGCCTTGATGCCAAGCCAGTCAAGTAGAGAATGAGGCGGATGTCCCTTGACGGAGGTGGCCAAGTTGAAGGCTTCCGATGTCATCAAAGTAGTCCATCCAGAATGTTTGGCCAACCCAATGCTAGTAAAAAAGTCCAATGGGGCATGGCACATGTGCGTTGACTTCATCAATCTCAACAAGGCGTGCTCCAAAAACAACTACCCACTGCTGCGAATCGATTAGCTGGTCGATGTGACGGCTAGATGTGAAATGATGAGTTTCCTGGACGCGTACTTTGGATACCACCAGGTGCTCATGGCAAAGGAAGACGAGGAGAAGACCAGCTTCATTATCCTGGGTGGCATGTACTGCTTCGTTCGGATGCCCTTTGAGCTAAAGAACATTGGAACCACATTCACTAGGCTCATTGCACTCATCCTTGCATCACAGTTGGGATGGAACATCGAAGCCTGTGTTGATGATATTGTGGTAAAAAAACCTCCAGTCGACAACCCACCGTGAGGACCTTCAAGAGACGTTTGATAACCTCCAACGAGCAGGCATAAAACTAAACCTAGACAAGTGTGTCTTTAGGGGGCATAAAACTAAACCTAGACAAGTGTGTCTTTAGGGTCTAGGTAGCAAGCTTCTCGAGTTCCTAGTTTCTGGATGTGGAATTGAGGCCAACCCCGGTAAAATTGATGCCATAATAACCATGAAGCCTCCAAAGACCACTCGAAAGGTCCAGAGGCTCGCGGGTTGCATCGCTACCCTTAGCCATTTCCTCTCTAGGGGGGCAGAGCACGTGCTCCCTTTCTTCAAAACACTGCACGAAGTAGGCAATTTTCAGTGGACAGACGAGTACGTGCAAGCCTTCCAGGACTTGAAGGGATACCTCACCAAGCACCCTCGTCTTGTATGCCCGACACCAGAGGCTCCACTCTTGTTATATCTTGCAACGACCCCCTCACCGTCAGTGCGGTGCTCGTACTGGAAGAGGGCCCCACGCAGCAGCTAGTATACTACATGTCAGAGGCCCTTCAGGGAGCTAAGACATGGTACACCGAGCTTGAGAAGCTTGCCTATGCTCTATTGATGGCTTCGAACAAGTTATGACACTACTTCATGGTGCAATCACAGTGCCCTCGTCTTTCCCTCTAGGAGATGTTGCGGAACAAGGAGTAGATTGGCCGCATGGCAAGTGGGTAGCTGAGCTCGCCCCTTTTTCCATTATGAACATTGTGCGAACTGCCATCAAGTCACAGGTGCTAATAGACTTCATAGCAGGACGGACTTCCAGAGGCTAGCAGTCCTGCGAACAACCCCCCAAAGTAGTATGGGCAAGGCACACGGATAGCGCCTTTCACCGCTAGGGCCAGCATGGGGGTCATCATCACAATGCCCAAGGGACAAAGCCTTGCCTACACTGTGCGGCTTGATTTCCTGGCAACCAACAATATCACGGAATACGAGGCCATCCTCTTCGGACTATGCAAGGGGAAGTCCCTCAGGGCACGAAGGGTACTTGTACACATCGATTCCTGCCTCCTCACATCGCATGTGGACAAGACTTACCAAGTCAAGGACCCTGACTTGACACCAAGTACCTAGTAGTGGTTCGGGCCATGGAACACCATTTCCTAGAAATCTCCATCAAACCCATACCACAGGCTGAGAATGCCCAAGCAGACATGCTAGCAAAACTCACTGGCCAAGGGAGAGCGCTACGTGTGGGGGCATTCTTCGAAGTACTTAGTGCCACGGCAGTGCCCTCCAAACAGCTGCAGGCAGTCAAAGTATTGCACATCACCCAGGACGATGATTAAAGGCAACCTATAGTCGCTTTCCTACAAGGTGGTGATGAGCCAGATGATCCGTGCCAAGCGGGAAGGATGATGCATTGAGCAATAACCTTTGAGCTAGTTGACAGCATCCTCTACAAGCGTGGGGTTTGCGCCCCGCTTCTTCACTGCCTCTCATAGCGTGAAGGCCAGCAGCTGCTTGTGGAAATGCACACCGAGCTTTACGAATCCCACTTAGTCCCATGGGCCCTCATCGAAAAAGCCTTCCAGCAAGGCTTCTATTGGCTAATAGCAGTAGCCAATGCAAAAGGAGCTTGTCCAACAATGTCAGGGATGTCAGTGGATGGGGCAGTTCATGCACGCCCCACCCACTCCCCTACAACCAATCCCTCCTATGTGGCTGCTCACTTGATGGGTTATCAACATCATCAGTCTCGTACCCCGCGCCTAGGGAGATCGCCAATTCATCATCGTCGGCTATGACTACTTCTCCAAGTGGGTCGAGGCTGTACCCCTTGCCAAGATCACATTGGTGGCAGCCTAGAAATTCTTATGGTAGAACATTATTTGTTGCTTTGGAGTTCCTCAAGAGATAACCGTGGACAATGGTCTACAAATCGAGGTAGACACATTCTGCGAGTATTACGAATGCATGGCTATCAAGGTGTGCTACGCCTTTGTCAGACACATGCAGTCCAATGAGGTCATCGAGCGCATAAATGACACCATTTCTAACGGCATCAGTAAAAGGTTGGTAGGCCTCCCCAAAGGAAAGTGGCATGCAGAGTTGCTGAAGGTTCTTTGGTCAATGAAGACAATAGTCTCCCGTCTGACAAGCTTCAACCCGTTCTGGTTGCTCTACAGAGATGAAGCCATGACCCCGGAGGAGCTCAAGGCAAAGTCGTATAGGGTTGTAGCCCCTTCGACAGAAGGTGAGTGCCACATATTAATTGACCTCATCGATGGGAAATGGATGCAAGCAACGCTCAACATCATGAAGTACCTCTGCATGACAATGGCATCGTATAACAAGAAGGTCAGGCCATGGAGCCTCTCGGTAGGGGACCTCATCCTCAAAATATCACTTCACTCCATGACAGCAGGCAAGCTAGAATCCAAGTGGGAGGGGCCCTACATAGTCACTGACCCACTACGGATAGGTTCATACCACCTCTCAACCCTCGACGGTGTCCATCTCAAACATACATGGAACGGGAATCGCCTTCACCGTCCTAAGCGTAGCCGTTAGTGCAAGGATGACCCTAGCGAGCCCATGTGTACATTTTTGTAATCAAGAAAGTGTACCTATGCAAATAGGGGCAATAAAGCAGCTTGTTGACCCCTATAGACAATCCCATTCGAATTATGTAAAAATAGAGTGCGGAGCCCCAAGGCTTCACACCAAACTCTGTGAAGAATAAAGTGTAGGACCCTCATGTGTTCTAGGCAACTCTACGGAGTATAAATAGAGCGCGGAGCCTAAGACTCTGCGGAATATAAAGTGTCGGGACCCTCGCGCATCCTGGGCCACTCTACAAAGTAGAAATAAAGTATGGAGCCCCAGGGCTCCGCTCTGCACTTTATGGAGTATAAAGCGTCGGGACCCTTGTGCGTCCCGGGCTACTCTATGGAGTATAAAAAGAACACTGAGCTGACGGGCTCCGTGCCAAACTCTACGACATATAAATAAAATGTGGGGTCAATGGGCTCCATGCAAAACTCCATGGAGCATAAAGCGCTGGGACCCTCGTGCATCTTGAACCACTCTACGGAGTATAAATAGAGTGCGGAGCCTAGGGGCTCCACGCCAATTTTGTGGAGTATAAAGTGTCGGGACCCTCGTGCATCCTGGGCCACTCTACAGAGTATAAAGCATTGGGACCCTTGTCTGTGGTGGGCCACTCTGCGGAGTATAAATAGGGGACAAAGCGTGGAAACCTATCATTGGCCGAAGTCCTGCCTTTGTTGACCCTAAGTCTGAAGTATAGGGACGGAGCGCGCGAACCTATTGTCGACCTATGTCCCACCTTCATCGACCCTGAGTCCAAAGTATGGGGACGGAGCATGTGAACCTATCGTCGACCTAAGTCCTGCCTTCGTCGACCCTGAGTCTGAGGTATGGGGACAGAGCGCACAAACCTATCATCAACCTAAGTCCCGCCTTTATCGACTGTGAGTCTGAAATATAGGGACAGAGCATGGGAACCCATCATTGACCTAGGTCCCGCCTTTGTTGACCCTGAGTTTGAGTTATAGGGACGGAGCGCGTGAACCTATCATTGACCTAAGTCCTGCCTTCGTCAACCCTGAGTCTGAAGTATGGGGACAGAGCATGCAAACTTATCATTGACCTAAGTCCTACCTTTGTCAACCCTGAGTCTGAAGTATGGGGACGGAGCGCACGAACCTACCCTCAGCTTAAAAGACGTCCCATTCGGGCTTAATTCCATGCACAACTCAAGTGCGTGAGTGCATCAATGGGAATAACTTATCTTTATCACAAAGAAAAAAGAGCACAAGTTTTTAGGGCACAGACAAGTATAAGCCAAATCTGACAACCTCATCCCCCCATCTCCTAGAAGACGTGCCCTCACTTGGTCTTGTCATTCTCAACCTTTATATAGCCTTCTGGGCTAACATGCGGCCTAGGTTCGAAGCTCGTCCAAAACCGTAGTGCGTCCTCCGTGTGGTGCCAGTGGTGAAGCCCTTTCCAAAGCAGGCATTCGGTAATAGAGCGACCATCTTTGTTGAGGTCCTACCCAAGGAAGACATGGAACGAGGTCACCAAATCGAACAAGACCCAATCAGTGCAAGGCTTTTTTAGCCATAATACGCAAGGCAAATCAGTGCAAGCATGTTCTCACATCACATATAGATTACAAACATCCCATGCAGAGGACCTACTATGGCAAAAGATAGTAGATCAATACAAATAACAGGCCAGCATCACACTTGTCGAAGGCTTCTGTGTGCTCCATACCAGACCAGCGTTGAAGGACCACCTCTCCAAGCCATGTCCTCAACTTGGTAGCGGCCCCAAGAGTGTGCCGAAGGGACACCTTTGCCACTGCATCACCCAAGTACTCCCACAAGTTTTGTTGAAAGGAATGAGTGGAGCATTGGGTGGCATGGATCGCATGAAACATCATAGTGTTCTCCGGCAGGAGATCCAGAGATGGGTCTGCTAGCCTGGCCACATGATTGCACCTACGGATGTGTAGAAGACCCAAAAGCATCTACGTAGTAACGGACGAGCAGTGGTCCCTGTACGCGTGGGTTGCCTGCAAAGAAAGCGGTGATGCATCCCTCATGCATCAAATGCTTCCCCAAAGATCTTCTGGGCCATGTAAAATCAACGGGACCTCGACTGTGAGGTCCATCAGGGTCACCTCTAGGCTCTACATGGCCTCCCAGGTCGACACGGAGCACTAATCACGGAGTATGTGACCCTCCGCAACCTCGAACCATAGCCGGTCCGTCTCCCCCTCCAGTGCAGCCACTTGCTGGAGGAAGTTTTCCCTCTCTTCGGTAGCACGGCATTGGCTTCAGCCGTAGTAGTCTTTGTGGCCGCCAATGCCTTCACCCCTTCGACCTTGAGGAAGTGGATATGGCCCTCACGCTTCTCTAGGGACTAGCGAAGGGTGTTAGCTTTTTCTCAAGATGTGCTTAGCTGCTCTCGTAGGCTCGACGCCTCCTGGAGCGTAACTATCCATACCAATCATCCCAAAGCAATAGCCTTTGAAGCGCAACGAGCAGCGATTATGCACACATACAACACACAATAGGATAGCAACAGTAGGTCGGACGTACCTTCGCCTTGGTCACCGCCAACGCTCCAAAGAGCAGCTCAAAGTTGCACGATAGAAGCACACTCCGGTCAAGACTAGTGTCTAGGTGGTCTATGGCAGCACCAAGCAGTTGGAGGACATCCGATGGGGGAATGAAGTCATCAATTTAGAACCTCCTCAGCTCTGTCCTAGCGCTTGCTTTGAGAGCCCCCCAGGGTTCCACCTCCACGCCGCACACTTGTGTTTCCCCTGTGCCTGAGTCGCCTCCTCCCCAAGGCCCTCCCCCGTCCCCCGAGCCTCATCAGGTAGGCAAGGCTCCACTGCCAGTGAAGAGGGAGGTGCTGAGGAACGTGATTGGGTAAGGGAGCATAGCGAGGATAGCCGTGCAAAGTCCCAAGAACAAAAGGACTTTTTACTTGCGGCATGCTGACCCGCACCCACATCCACCGCTTGGCCCTCGGTGCGACCAACGCTTTCCCCACCAAGCGTCGTTTGGTGTACTGGTGGGCTAGCCCAAGGGGTGGCGCACCATCCTCTGAGCTCGAATCCCTGTCTGGTACCCACAGGGCAAGGCAAAAGCCCTCCAGCCCCACCGGAGGAGAAGTTACATGTGCTTGCTTCATCGGGCAGCCCTATGAGGCCAGTGAAGCAAGTGTTGTCAAAGCTGGCAGGGCCACCACCTGGGTAGGTGAGGGGGTTGGGCCCTCGGTCACTAAAGGGCCCATCGGATTGGCCATGCCAGGAGAGAGGCCCTCGTTCAAGTTCATGGCACGCCCCTGCTCGGGGCGCGCCTCATGACACTTTGCCACAGCGGAGCTAGTTCGTCGAGGACCCGCACGTCATCCTCATCATCATTGTCATCATCGTCATCACCTTCATTGCTACCTTCCACCTCGCCACTCCCCACATACGTCGTGCAGTCGGCGGACTCACCAAGCCCGCTTGGGTGGGCCTCCGACCTGATGAGGCCAGGGGAAGCTGAGGAGATAGGTATGACCACAGTCACCGAAGAAGGGCCCCCACCTCAACCGCACCCGCATGGCTAGTGGCATCTTTGTTCTCGTGCCCACCTGGGCTATGCCCGTGACCGCCACTTGGGGCCGGCATGGGGCGTTCGGGCACCTCGAGGCCCAGTGCCTCGCATACGTGGTTGATATGGGGACTCCCCCATGGTCGCCATGGCCCGAAGGCTATGCTCCTTGAGAATGTATAGCCCTAGGAACGTGCAGGCAATGTGCTCTACCTCTGCCAGAGGTAATACTATAGACACGATAGGTCAAACGGCGTAGAAATGCGCTTACCAACTAGGTATAGCATGGGAGCATGAGAACTCACCATGATTGGTCATCTCCACACGATCGTCCTAGTTGACTTCACTATTGGAAGGGGCCGACATCGAGCCACAGCTGCGGCAGCCACTGGCGCGCACCATCTCGAAGGCAGAATGAGCAGCAACAGATGAAGCAAGGAGGAGCAATAGCAGGAGTGCGACAAGACCACAGTCAAGGCCGCAAGAACAAGAAGCAATCGGGAAGTAGAGGGAGCAAATCGAGCATCACACTTGTGCTTAAAAAGAGAAGAGACAGCAGCAGTTAATGCCCAAGCAGGGTGCAAAACTCGAAGAGCTGCACCTACCTGGATCAAGTGCGATGCCTCACCACACGCAAACCAAGAAATCAACCACCGCCACACAGCCACACGCACACATCGCCACGACCAAACTACCCTTGGGGGTCTAGCGCGCCACCTCTGTCGGCTCCACTAAGGTGGGCACGGGAGTCAAGGAGGAATACGTAGCCCCATCACCAGCGCGACACCTCGTCTCTCAAAAGCTGAAAAGCCAACCATCGCCATGCGTGCCCGATAGCCGTCTCAATGCTCGTTTGTGCCTCACGGTTTTTTGCGTGACGGTTCGCTGGGAGCATAGTTGATGGGAATCCACGTCGGCGCTTTCCCGTGGGCCGAAGGAATGGAGGGGGCCAAGAGGCATTAGACATGGTCTCACCCACAAAAAAGCTGGGCCCCTCCACCATGAGAGGCTACTATTAGGGGAGTGGCCCCCACCTTGGCCCAAATGGCCCGCGGCGCCAGGAAAGCCAAGCCGGCAACTTCGTGGAAGCTCACAAGGCTAAGAAATGGCATATATACCACTAGAAGAATAGGCTTAGATAGGGTTGTTTATGTAAGTATAGGTAGAGGAAAAGACTTATGTACGCCTGTAAAGATAGACTTAGGTAGGAGTATCCATGTAATTATACCCCCATGGCTACATATACGCGCCTGAGTGCGCTTTGGGGACAGAGATCACTCTTTTTTAGTGAAGAGTCAAACATTATTAACTCTCAAGATACTAGCGCAGACTTCTAGTGTCATCCCAGGGTGTTCTAGCCTACAGGCAGCCTCTCCACGGCTCCCCTATAGCCTCGTCCTTTACTGTTTGGTGTGTACCCACAATAATGGCAAATACGAAGCATTTGGATCGCAGGAATCTGAGTAGCTAACCTAACCTTCAACCAGCAATTGAGATCATATTGAAAAAATGGTACTTTAATTCAAAGGGACGAAAAGTTACCCTCGTTCACTTGTAGCCCATCACACAGTGGTACGTAGTGGTGGACCCATGATCAAAATTTAGTAGGGTCAATGGAATTTGCTCATCGGTTTACCCAATGGAGAGTTACTGGCCTGTGGTAGCATGCTGCATTACATCTATATTTACCTGAAAAGAAATTTTCATACAAAATGATAGGACTGACAGTGGTACACTATATTTTAAGCCTTTCAAAGTATTTTCAGGGCCTGTTTATTATATGATAATTCTACTACCGTGTGATGTTTACCTTGCACATTGTATCAAATCCAACTGTTGGCTCAACAAACTGGTTCTATAATGTTTATGTGAACTTTATGAAAAAAATATACCCCATTTCGTTCCATCATTCAGTCATGAGTCCTAAAACGGTTGGTGGAGGATGCTAGCTAGTTGTTCCATCGCAAAATCAACATGTAAGATCGTTGAGTGGCCATCGTAACGCTGCTGGTGGGGCTTGAACTTAAATGCTTTACCATATACTGGGTGATTTGTTTTTTTAAAAAAAATTTGGACCATAAGCGATGTTTACCTTGCACATTGTATCAAATCCAACTGTTGGCTCAACAAACTGGTTCTATAATGTTTATGTGAACTTTATGAAAAAAAAATATATACCCCATTTCGTTCCGTCATTCAGTCATGAGTCCTAAAACGGTTGGTGGAGGATGCTAGCTAGATGTTCCATCGCAAAATCAACATGTAAGATCGTTGAGTGGCCACCGTAACGCTTCCGGTGGGGCTTGAACTTAAATGCTTTACCATATACTGGGTGATTTGTTTTTTAAAAAAAAATTGGACCATAAGCTCTGACATTTACTTAACAAGATGGTAAGTACGGATGGGTTTCGCCTGACGTTAACGTCAGTGACGTTGGGTCACTGATGCGTAGGATCCGTTTCCGGTAAGTACCTGGGTTCGAGCCTCCATCAACAGAGCAGCGCTCGGTTCCCTATGCTGGGTGTGTTAGTTATGTGCAAACTTTTCAATGATGGAATTAAAACAAGGCCTGGTCTTTCCCAAGGAAGACTCCTACTTGGTCCAAGCTGGAGCGAACTTGAAGAGTACGAAAACATCTCACTAACCATTAATCAAACATGTCGTGTGATCTCCAAGCAGCTAACATCCACAGGACTGTCTTATCAAGGAGCCAATTTCACACAGTAGCACTCGTTCCTAGATTGGTCCCGTAGCAGCACGATGGTTGGTCAGTGATTGGAGGAAACGGCGCATGGTGCTACCAGCGCAAGCAAGTGCTCCTGGTAAATACTGTTGTTGATAGTATGACAGAAGTGACTTTTGATTTTTGTTATAGTACCTAACTTTCAAACAGAGTATTTTTTAAAGACATATTTACAAGTTAATTGTAATACATGTTAAAAGCCCAACATCTGTATCAACCAACATCGCAAGCGAGTATCTCTCTATGTTATCTGTTACAAACAGCTAAAATTCAAAATTTTCAGTCAAAAACCATAAGCCTCAGCCATATCAAACATGTCCTTAATGAAGAGGCTGTGTATACGGTAACCAAGAGGTGAATGACATGTGCAAAGTAAATATAGTAGTTTCCTATTTTCTATACGTCAAATTTACATTAATCATGTGTGTGTACAAATCTACGGTCCGCTCCAAATGGTTTTAGCTTCTGATTTTTTTAGCTTTCTACTTATTTAAGCTAAAAACCACTTGGAACGCATCAGTTTCTAATTTCGGCTTATTTTGATTTTTTTTTGGCATTTGGTTTTTCTTTTTTCCTTACTCATTTGCATTGTCCGTGATGATATAGCGATTTTTTTCAATTTTTTCTTTTTTTTCTCAGAAAAACTAACAACAACTATAGTACAATTTTAATCAAAAACCATAGCCATAAGCTAACTAGAGCACGATTTGTATGCGCTGTTTCTCTCTCTAAGAAACAATTTGTATGTACATTTCCCTTTTCGTGGTTGAAAAATGACCCTCCCCGAATAGTCCCTATATTAAACCTGGGGAGATTCCCATCCCCCAGCGTGCCACCTCACCAGAAATGTGAAAAGGCCCTCTACGTTTTTTGTATTTATATACATGTCCTTGGTTTTTACGTATAGGTCCTTAGTTTTTACATACATGTCCCTATTTTTAAAATTTCTTTTAATTTAATTAAAGTAGAATAGGTAAGTGCCAGTGTACTTTGTACAATAAATCGCTATTGACTAACAAGATTACAAATAGGTCCTTATTTTTAATTTTTTTGCACATAGGTCCTTGCTTTTTTAAAAAAACTTCTTTACCTCGCGCCTGCATCGGCCGTTCGATTAGGTGGACCGGGCGATGCAGGACCTTCGGGTCAGCTCCGTGTGTCCTTGCAAATCTTCACGTCACTTTCGTCATGCCGCTTGTGTTCTTGTGAATATTTATGTTGCTTTCGTTGTGGCGCATCGCAAGTACCTTTTCCTCAGCTGCACCCCATCCTTCACTCTGCTGCCCTCGCCTGCCATCCCCTACCTCCTCGGCTCCTCGCTCTCGCCCTCACTTCTTCCCTTGCCGTAGCTGCTGCCACCACTCCCTCCTTCCCACTTTCCATGCTGGCCACCCGGTCCTCCCCTTCGCCCGCATCGCACCTACCGCCCCTTCCTCCCCTTCATTCGTACCGCCCTCCACCTCTTTGGCCACGTCGACCCCATCACCGTACACAACTCCTCTCCCTCCTGTCCTCTCACTGGATGTGCTTGCTTCCTCCTCTGTCGTAGTTGCCATCATCGTTCCCTCCTCTCCACTTTCCACATTGGCCGCCTGGTTGGGTTCTTGGGTTCTTGCTTTTTTGGTTGGGTTCTCGATTTGTGTTCTTAGCCTATTTGTTCAGTCGTTGGTTCCTCTGTGTCATTGATTCCATTTAACATGCTTTTGATTCTTGCACTGTTCATTCGGTGAAAGATTCCCCTCTTTACGATTTGGGTTCTTGCTTTCTTGGTTGGGTTCTTGCTTTTTTGATTGGATTCTTCATTTGTGTTCTCGGTTCATTTGTTTAGTCATAGGTTCCTCTCTATCCACGATTCCATTTTCTCCTGCTTCCGACCATGACACCGACCACGGGGCCTCGACCATGGCCTCGGTCCATTTGTTCGTTCTTGGGTTCCTCTCCATCCGTGATTCCATTTCTCCTGCTTTCGACCACGGAGTCTTGACCACGGCTTCGACCATGCAGCCTCGACCACGGCGTCGTGACACCTTGACTATGGTACTTCGACCGCAGCCTCGACCATGGCTTCGACCATGACGCTTCGACCATGGCTTTGATCATGGCTTCTAGTTCCACAGCGCCTTTCCTCCTCCCCTTGTCCCTCTTCTTCTCCGCTTCCCCGTGCCATCGGACCTCACCCCCCCAACACGCTCCGCACCGGTCCTCTCTCACAGTGTCCTCTTGTCTTGCTCATTCCTACCCCAGGCCCCGTCGCCCTCGCCCTGCTCAAGGCGCCACTGCCACCGCCCCTTTTCCCGTTGGCCTTGCCTTTCCCTTTCCCACATCCCTGCCGACCACTCCCCTGCTCGCTTTCAAAGATTTCTTCCTCCACTACCACCACCGCCGCCTCGGTGCAACACATTACGAGCACTGAAGTGAACCTCTAAGGCTAGGGTTTTTTTTCTGCGTATGTGTCATTTCCTCACCATCGTCACCAGCGCCGCTCTCTCCCCCTTTTCCTGACCACGACGTGTGGACCACGGCTTCGAAAAAGTCTGCTTTTTCATAATTACGAATTGGTCGACCATGTTGTATCCACCACGTTGGTTGACTAGGATGTTTCTAGCATGTTGGTAGACCACGTGTCAATCACGTTGGTCAACTGGTTGACTAGGACATTTCGAGCATGTTGGTCAGCCATGTGTCGATCATGTTGGTCGACCATGTTATTTTGACCATGTTGTGTTGACCATGTTGTCTCGACCACGTTATGTCGACCATGTTATGTCGATCACGTTGTGTCAACCATGATGTGTTGGCCATGTTGTCTCGACCACGATGCCTCGACCATGATGGTTCGACCACAATGTTTGGACCATGTTCGTTTACCATATTTGGCGACCACGTTGGTTTGGCCACAATGTTTTGACCACGTTGGTTTGATCACGATGTTACGACCACTTTGGTCGACCATGACGGTTTGCTACGATGTGCCGACCATGTTGTTTTGACCACCTTGGTCGACGATGTGGTGTCGACACATTATTTCGACCATGATGTTTTGACCATGTTAGTCGACCATGTTCTTTCGATCATAATGTTTTTACCACGTTGGTTTGACCACGGTGGTCGACCACGATGTTTTGACCACACTGTCTTGACCACATTGGTTCGACCACAGTCGTCGACTATGTTGGTTTGACCATGGTGGATGACCACGCTATTTCGATCATGATGGATCGAGCACGCTATGTCGACCATGTTGGCTGACTACATTGCATTGACCACGTTGTTTCGACCACGATGTTTCCTCCACGTTGGGCGA
This sequence comes from Dendrocalamus latiflorus, assembly GCA_017311315.1. Lineage (NCBI taxonomy): Eukaryota > Viridiplantae > Streptophyta > Magnoliopsida > Poales > Poaceae > Dendrocalamus > Dendrocalamus latiflorus. The sequence continues at coordinate 18,166,698 of CM029677.1, read as the reverse complement.
CTATGATGTTTCGACCATGTTCTTTCGACCATGATGGCCGACCATGATGTTTCGCCCATGTGGGCTCGACCACATTGGACAATGTTGTTTTGACCACGTGAGCTCGACCACGTTTATTCGACCACGATGTTTCCACCATGATGTTTCCAGCACAATGTTTCGACCAGGTTCGTCGACCATGCAATTTCAACCACGTTGGTCGACCAGGATGTTTCGACCACGTTGGCTCAACCATATTTGTTCGACCACCATGTTTCTACCACGATGTTTCCATCATGATATTTCAACCACGTTGGTCGACTAGGATGTTTCGACTACATTGGTCAACCATGTTGGTTCGACCACGTTGCTTCAAGCATGTTGTGTCGACCGCGTTGGTTCGAGCACATTGTTTCGACCATGTTTGATTGACCACGTTGTGCCAACCACATTGATTCGAAGTTTCGACCACCTGTGTCGACCACATTGTATTGACCATGATGTTTCGACCACGTTAGCTCAACCATATTCGCTCGACCACCATGTTTCCATTATGATGTTTCCATCACGATATTTCAACTATGTTGTTTCAACCACATTGGTTGACCACGTTGTTTTGACCACTTTGGTCAACCACGGTGTTTCGACCTTGTTTTAACCACGTTAGGTTTGACCATGTTAGGTTGACCACGCTGTTTCGACCATAATATTTCGACTACTTGGGTCAATCATGTTGTGTCGACCATGATAATTTGACCACTTGGGTTGGCCACGATATTGTCGTCTACGATGTTTCGATCACATTGGTTCAACTATATTGTTTCGACCACGATGTGTCAACCACCACATTATTTCAACCACGATATGTCGACAAGGATGCTTCGACGATGTAATGTCGACCACGTTGCGTCATCGTGGTCGATAATATCGTGGTTGACCACGATGGTTCATCACGATGTGCCGACCATATTGTTTTGACCACCTTGGTCGACCACGTTCTTTCGACCATGATACTTTGACCACGGTGATCGATCACGCTATTTCGATTACGTTGTTTTGACCACGTTGGCCGACCATGCCGCATTGACCATGTTGTTTCGACCACATCGTTTCGACCACATTCGTTCGACCATGATGTTTTGACCACAGTGCTGACCACGATGTTTTGACCACGTTTACCGACCGCATTGTGTCACCTACATTGAACCACGTTGTTTCGACCATGTTGGTCGGCCATGATGTTTCGACCATGTTGGCTCAACCACATTCGTTCAACCACCATGTTTCCATCACGATATTTCGACTACATTGTTTCGATCATGTTGGTTCGAGCACGTTGTTTCTACCACGTTGTTGGGTCACATTGGTCCGATCACGTTGTGCTGGCCACAATGTTTCGACCACGTTGGGTCGACCATGTTTGATTGACCATGTTGTGCTGACCATGTTGATTCGATGTTTCAACCACCTGTTTTGACCATGTTGTTTTGACCGCGTTTGATCGACCACGACGTTTCGACTATGTTGTGTCTACCACAATGTTTTGACCATGTTATTTTGACCATGTTGTTTTAACTACGTTGTGTTAACCACGATCTTTCGACCAAGATGTTTCGACTACTTTGATCGACTATGTTGTTTCGACCACATTGGTTCGACCACGTTAGGTCGACCACATTATTTCGACCACGTTGTTTCAACCACAGTGCTTTGACCACGTCTGTTTGATCATATTGTTTCGACCACTTTGTGTCGACCACATTGGTTCGACCACGATATTTTTGACTAAAATGTTTCGACCACTTCGGTCGACCATAATGCTTCGACTATGATATTTTGACCACGTTGTTTCCACCATGTTTGCTCGACCACATTGTTTCGATCACGATATTTCAACCACATTGGTCGACCACGTTGTTTCAACTACGTTGATCAACCACGTTATTTCGATCATAATATTTCGACCCCGTTATTTTAATTTTCTTTACTACCACACAACTAAAGACAACTTAATTATTCAAAAGATTCACACTTTATAGCCTTTCTACATTTCCAAATACATCATCATGCAGCACAAAGTAAATAGATAATCCCAACATACATACTAAATATATCTATATTTACAAAAATATAAAATCTTACATAAATACATATAATAACATATTATTTATATCCATGACCTTGCGCGGCGTACCGCTACGCATATGCTGCTAGTTCCACTTATGCTAGGCTCAATCAGTGAATTTTGGACACAATTGGCACTGTAGAGCATCAAAATTCCAGATATAGCCCCTAAACATCAGCATTTCCATTTCTAACCCCCTCCCGACCGCACAATTAATCGGAGAGTGACACGTGGCAGATCGTGCGGTACCAGACCACATGACCACTGTTCACGGTGTGATCATGCGGTCGGGGACCGCACGACTACTGTTCATCCGAGTCGTGCGGTCCCCGACCGCACGATCACGCGTGAACAGTGCAAATGGTACGGTCGGGTACCGCATGATTCCCTCCATGCATAGTAGATGTCGCATCGAACTGCCGAAAGCGTCACGTGATTCCCTCCATCCGTGGCTTTGGCTGGCTTTTAGCGTGCTGCCATGCGCCTCGGCCCGCTCTTTCATTTTTGTATTGCATGGCATGCACACGCGCCAACTCTTCGCGCATGGTTTGGCTGTCCCCCACCAGATGAGTGAGCTGAGTGCGGCATAAAACGGTTCAGGTAGCTGCATTTGAGGGTTTGCAGGTAGAAGCTTAGCCAGAGCAGCAAAACAGCAGAGCAAGAGACGGAGGGAAGTGAAGGAAGAAAGGAGTACGAGCACAAAATTTTGAGCCATTTTTGCTTGGAATCAGAAGTTTTGGCAAGTGTGAAAGTTGTAGATCGCGTCGTGAGCTTCAAGAAAAGGTAAATATCATCTGCATGCGTCTATAATCTTATTGTACTGATTAGCCTGTAATTAGCGTAACTGTTCTTTACGGAGTTGCTGCATGTCATTTTTTGATAAAATGTTTGTAGTTGTAGTGTATTGTATTTTATATTTTATATGAAGAAATTTCGTACTGCTGTTGTGAACTGTAATGTAAAATGTTTGTAGTTGTAGTGTATTGTATTTTTTGATATAATGTTTGTAGTTGTAGTGTATTGTATTTTATATTTTATGTGAAGAATTTTTGTACTGCTGTTGTGAACTATAATGTAAAAAAATTGTTAACTCGATTGTAACTACATTTCAATGATGTCATTGTCAAGCACACTGCTAATCGGGAGGGCCACTTGCATAGCTACTGTTACTTATTCACTTACAAATATGTGTTTTTGTTTTGTCAAAATTTCTGTTCATATTTATTCATTAAATACATGTACTAATTATAGGACAGCCGCATGCACTGGTATGTACTAACGTAGTAAACAAAACATGTGTATTTCAATGCCATCTCATCGCATCGCAAAAAAAATTGCAGAGAGTCACGGAGCAACTGGGCCACGAAGTTCACGGTGGGTCATCTGCGTTTCAGACTTCCCAGGTGAATGCCTTCTAATATTACTACTCATTATAAATAGCATTGCCCATGGCCTAATTCAGTTGTACCATTTGAGCAGGACGTAGACCCCACCTCGATCGAATGGCTGAGCTCTATTTTCAGCCATCCATCGCAACTCTCGACGGAGTTGTACACACCACCGCCTCAGACGCAGGCCTCGCAGTACTACCTTTGAGATGCACCGCACTCCCCTAGCAGATTCACCTTCTCGGAGGATCACATACGCCATCCGAGGAGGCAACGACGAGATGCACAATGAGTTTTTGTAATTCAACTGTTGTAACGTCGCATGGTTTCCTGCAATCATTTATGACAATAATAATGTTCGTACTGTAATGTGCTTCTGAAATTATTTTAACTACAATTAAGGCATTATTCTAATATGACAAGTACGTACGCATGTGGGCACTGTAGCTCATAGCTTGCATTACACATACATAGATCAACGCTCCAGCGGGAGAAGACACGATAACAACAAACACAAGATACAACATAGCATAAAACATTACCAACATATATGAGAACAACCTCCAGCACTACAACTTCACGATAACAATAAACACAAGAAAGAAAATAGTACACAACATTAAATTTATCTTCCACTCCAGTCTATCGAAATGATGCTGCATCTCGACGGGGTTGCTACCCCCCACGACAACTCTCTCATGCCGAACAATGTCGGTCCTAGTGCCCATTTCATCCTCCCAGACCCAGAATCGGCAACCGCCGGGGCTTCCTGTGATTTCATGAGAACAACATTTTGTAACATACTTGCACGATTTGATCGAACCCGAAACAATCTTACTCACCGAATGAAAGAGGCACTTGTAGTAGTGCCTTCCAGGATTCGCGGCCGTGTGTGAGGTCTTACGTCTAACAACCGTGTTGCATTTTGGGAAAATCACTGTGGGTGCCGATGAAGAGGTGCTGAGTTGATTCATATCGGCGTCCGGGGGAGTGAGCACGAAAGAAAGGTACACAGATTGGGAACAATAAATTCAGGACGTGAGGGAGAACAATGCAGGGGACTAGGTGAGGAATGGCTCCCTCTTATAGGCTTAGTGGGGGGCAGCCTCACGCACTGAGACCATTGAATAAGAAGGCATCATGCACTGACAACACGAAACAATACATACATTGCACGTACAAAATTTATAAAGTAGTACATGTAACAAAAAAATTGAAAACAACAGTCCCAGTGCCACACCATCAACACAACAACGAACACAAAAAATAAAATACCACACATTACTAACTTAATCACTCTCTCCAGTCTATATCATAGAAAGCATGCCTACTGGTAGAAAGTGTCTCGCGCTACCCACATGGAATGTTCCGCAGGGGGCCGCCTCGAATGTGGTTGGCCGTCGTTGTAGTGGCATGCACATATGCAGCTAGGGTTCGCGCAGCAACATGTGGGATCATACAAGCTTCCTATGTTCACCACCTTCTCGTTGCCCCTCTCGCGTTGCATCTGTTGGCGGAGGTCATCGTTCTCCTCGTTGAGAGTCTCGATTTGCTCCTCCAACTCAAATATTCGATCCCATAATGTATCCACGTAGTTGACAATATACAGTTCATGAGGATGGTCGATCCAGCGGGAGAAGTAGCATTTCGCCATCTGCGGGAAAGGACAGTAAACATGGAGGCTCTATAAGCAATAACAAAAAATGTACTATTAGCAATTTGTACCCCGGAGTGCGGGCATCGGAAGAAATGTAGCCCGCCATCGAAATGGCCTTCCACGACCTGCACGACCGCGTCCTCCTTGTGTCTGCATTTTGACCACGCTGGTTGAGCACACCGGCTTGATATCAAGCGGCAGTTAGGACCGAAGTGCTCCCTCCTTTGCACGGGAAGGTCTTCCTTTGGTGACCCCGCTCCGACTAGCCCCTCGGCTTCCGACATGGTATGTTTCTGCACGACAGAGAAGGTTCTTCTTCGTTCAATTTACTGGGTTCTCTTGTCCTACTGTCCTGAGACCCCAACCATGTTTTTATATCAAACGAGAGAACTTAGTGAAGTTACCACACGACAAAAGAGGCCAGCTTTGTGTAGCTTTGCCCAGAGACATGACAAAAGAGGTCAGCTTTGCGCAGTGACATGATAAAAGAGGGTAGCTTTGCACAGAGACATGACAAAAGCGGGCAACTTTGTGCAGAGACATGACAAAAGAGGACAGCTTTGCGCAGAGACATGACAAAAGAGGACAGCTTTGCGCAGAGACATGACAAAAGAGGTTAGCTTTGCCCAGAGACATGACAAAAGAGGTCAGCTTTGCGCAGTGACATGATAAAAGAGGGCAGCTTTGCACAGCGATATGACAAAAGCGGGTAGCTTTGTGTAGAGATGTGACAAAAGAGGTCAGCTTTGCCCAGAGATATGATAAAAGAGGTCAGCTTTGCGCAGTGACATGATAAAAGAGGGCAGCTTTGCACAGGGACATGACAAAAGCGGGCAGCTTTGCGCAGAGACATGACAAAAGAGGACAACTTTGCGCAGAGACATGACAAAAGAGGGTAGCTTTGCCAGGTTACATGACAAAAGAGGGCAGCTTTGCGCAGAGACATGACAAAAGTGGGCATCTTTACGCAGTGACAAGACAAAAGAGGTCAGCTTTGCACAGTGACCACACAAAAGAGGATAGCTTTACGCAAAGACATGACAAAAGAGAGTAGCTTTGCCAGGTGACATGACAAAAGAGGGCAGCTTTGTGCACGGACCAAAAATAAATCACAGCATGCTCCTTTGGCTTATAAAATATGGTGGAATGCATCTGCGAGAGAGTACTACACAACCTACCACTACATCATAGCTTCCTTCTCCATGCCGGGATGGACAAGAGGCAGAAGAAGCAATGGGACAAAATGATGAAGTAACGGGAGGAGACCCGCAACCTAGCAAGGTCTGCTGCGGCACGCGAGGAACAAATAAGGGCTGCTGCAGCCATAGCCAAACAAGCGGAGTGTGCCACGAGATCACACTCCCCTAACAACGCCCCCCGTAGGAGTATGTCCATACTAAAAGTTCCAACTGAATGTTCGCCACAACACCCCCCGAGGGGGAGACGCCGTCCCTCTGCTGCTGCTGGTGCAGAGACCCATGCAAATTCATCAAATCTAAGCAGCGCCTTAGCCTGGGCATGCGTTATTGGGGTTGTGCGAACTACTCCTCTGACTATCCTGACCGCCGTTTCGACACGATCAGCTATCGACAGCCGGTAAGAACTACTTACAATGTGTTCCCCCACTATTTCTAACTAACAGTACGTAATAACAAACTCTCTCGTCTGCCCACAGTCCCCGGAGCCGCTATGTGCCTACCACAAGTGGATCAACCTAGAGATCCACCCACATGACTAGTGGACTCTGGACTATCAGGAGTGGAACGACAAAAGGGCATGCGAGATCCGTGAGGAGGAGCATCACCAAGACGAGCAAACCGAGCGTATACGTCGGGAGACAGAAGCTCATCTCGAGGCGTGCACGCACAGGCAGCGCGAAGCTCGCGAGAGGAAGCGCGAGAAAAAAAGAGAAATGGCGGCCAAGGCCAAAGAGGCATATGAGGATTTCAACGCTGAGCTTGCAAGGAAGGGAAAATGGCCCCGATCTACGCAGTAGGTTGGGCCATTCCGCACTACTTGCCTTAATGTCTAATTTATTTCCATGCCAAGAAGGTGCATATATATCGTACGGCTACTTCAGTTTGTGGTAACCAAATCCTGTGCGTCGTGTTATTCCCAAGTTTATTATGAAATATATTTTAACTACCAACATAAAATGTCATCCTCTTTTTGCATTCAATTCTTCACGTGCTCCTTATCACTTTCCTTCTTACTGACCAGTCATTCCTATCCTAGTCGTGCACATAAAAGTTTTTGCGAATCAAACATATTTTTACCGTTCACAATGTGCAAAAAACACAAACGGATCAACCATTACAACGCACTATAATTTACCTCTGTACATACGAGTTATTTAGGGCTCAATCGTCCCTATAAAATTCTTCCAAAATTAACCGCACTATAACAAGGCACAATGATCGTATCGTTAAGAACGTACGAAAATATTTCGAAAGATAATAATCTAAAAAAAATATTTCCTACATGTATCATCTGCAATGCATAACGAATTTTCAAATTATATTTCATAATTTTTTGCATCTCCTCTTCTATATTATAAATTTGCTGCAGACTCCAAACAAAATAAATTACATGTAAATATGCGTAATATGTATAATTACAAAAAAATTTGCGCAACTAAATACAGTCTTATCAAAACAAAAATACAAAACTTCATTTTGTGCAAACAGCAGCTAAACTGTAACTCTAAACAGTACACGGCCAAGTTGTGCGGTCGGGCACCACACCACTCATCGCTACAGTGGTCGTGCGGTCCCCGACCGCACGATCAGGCCTGCTATAGTAGTTGTGCGGTCAGGGACCGCACGATTCCGGTGTGGTGCGCTCCCCGACCGCACGATTGCCACGTGTCAACACCGTAAAAATTATGCGGTCCGAAGGGGGTTAGAACGGGAATTGCATTGCGTTGGGGCTATTTCTGGAATTTTTGGGAGCAACAGTGCTATTTTCGTCCAAAATTCGCTTGTAGCACAGCCAGAATTACAATCCTATAGGGTCAATACGTGATTAATTACGTACTTATATGGGTTCGATTTACGAACCTTTTCTCGACGTTAACAATTCTCACAACTCAAAATTCGTTCATCCATAGGACGCGATTTCGTCAGTACACATAGCATGAATGCACGCATTCACGGCTTGCGTAAACAGATGGGGGTTGGTGCCTTGGTGGTGGCACAAACCGTCCAGCCCCTCCAGCTTTAGAGTATTTGGCTTCTTCTCTAGACTTTTAAATACAATTATACTGTAACGGATATTAGTTTTTTCTGATTCAAAAACAAAAAAATAAGAAAAAAAATAAAAACACCACTATATTTTTATAACAATGCAAAAAAAATGAAGAAAAAAGAAAAAGATCAAAAAGTAAAAAACGAAAATTAAAAAACTGAAATGTTCTGAGTGACTTTTAACTGAGTATCTGAATCTGTTTGGAGCGACACCTGATGCAGCAACCCAGCGCAACTGATCGACTGAGCGCTCGAAACGACGAGTAATTCCTTTCCATGATAAGGAGGGTAGATGTCGTTGCATTCATGCGCAACTGCCCCCGTCCAAGAAATTTATTAGGGAACTAAAAAGGTTCAAGAACTATTTTGCATGGCAAAAAGAGAGGGAATATTCGCCTTGATTTGTTGGGATCAGTAGGTTCTTGGAAGGGTGGCGACATGTCCCTGGAAAAAAAAAAGAGGTAGCTAGGTGTTTGGTTTGTAGCCACCGTTCTCTCAGAATGACGAGCTTTTTACGTGTTCTTAAAAGAAAGGTGAGTTAATTTTTATACAGAAAACCATATACAATGGTTTTTTTGGCATCAGCATTTTCTGAAGACAACGGGCGATGATTTGCTTTCTTGAATCCTTCCTTAGAAAACCTTTTTTTTAATATGGTCGAGGGGTTATGCTAGAAAAATATTTTTATTTCTCTTATGTATGTTGGGACCTTAGACCTCATACTAAGTAGAGGAAATATCCCATTTCCAAGTGTGGTATACCGTATACAGACTACAGCCATAATGTTTAGGTCAGAAACTTACAGTTGCATATAATCCTAATACACTGTGCACAAAATCTAGTCTTGTGGTTTTTGGTTCTTTCTTCTGAAACAAATTCTTAACACGAAAATTATATGATTCTGTGATACATGCACTCCATGAAGATTGGCTGATTACATACATTTATTTCTTGTTATCAAGTCGTGTCTCCAGAGAGCAGTGTACGCAGTAGCACCTACTAAAGCATACAGAGATTGACATGTGCAGCTAGCCTCAACTGTGGCTTGGCAGATCTGTATATTACTGTTGCAGTTCTTGCAGCCGCTGCAAGCCCTACGTAATTAAAAGGAAAGGTAATTGTTATGCAACGAATTTCATCTCTCCAAGTCTTCAGTCAGCTAAGCTTAAGCAGTCCTGAAATTAAGATCTAAATCACGTCTCATTAATGTCATCACCATCCAACAAGAGAACAGAGAGTCCAAAGAGAGAAGGGGGGAGAGAAGCTAGGTCAGCGGGTTACAAAGTCTGCAACTCACATTGAAGGCCTGGCATGCGGTGCATGTGCTACTGTACTCCATTAACAGTGGAACACCAGCCTGAAGACTTCCTGCGACCAGCCTTCATCTTTGAATTGTGGCTTTTTCGATGTACTCATTACGTCCAAATTTATAAAACCTATTTTTTCATAACACATAGACCAAAAAATATTAGAAATAACTAAACTACCTCTAATTATTATCTTTAACATTATATTCAATTTATGCATATAGAGCATATAAAGTAAAGCGGAATATTTACTAGGGATATAGAGGGAATCTCACACTAATTTTATAGTGGAATATAAAATACGCCTTATATTTGTAAACAAAATCATTTTAAAAATATACTTTATAAACTTAGACGGATCAAGTACATACTACATACATATGAATGTGATGTGCATGTCCACCAACTCTGCCTAAATCTGGTCCATGCAAGTCTCATCCAACCGCTCACTCGATTGAAAGCTAAACATGGTGGTAATGGGAGGAGTTACAATGTTACATATATACTACACTGAACAAATGGAAATGTGAACTTGTAGGACCTAATGGCAATAAAGGGGATAAATGGTGCGTCACAAAAATTTTCCCAAGTATTCAAAGATTAAACCAAAACAACAACCTCAAGAACCAAAGAGAGAAAAACTTCATAGCAGAGTGGTCTAATCGGCAACTTAGGAGCGGTTTGACCGGCGGCAGCACGATGGTCTGACCAGCATTGCCCTGGCGGTCTAACTGGCAGTAAAAGAGCAGTCTAACTGGCGAGCAATACGACCAGACCTAGAGCGGTATGACCGTTCCCTTATTCCCAGAACAAAAAATAAACTCGGATCCAAACCACTTTTGGTGTAACTCCAAAAATCCAGTTACAAGAGATAAAACTTTGCACACACCTTGATAAGGGCCTCAGAAACCTATTACATCAAAGAATCGCTTGAATCCTTGTCAAAGTTAGAACCTTTCTTGAGAATACGCAAAGTTGCACCATAATAGGGCAAAAACTGAAAACTTGGTATATAACTGGCTCGTGGGTAGATATTGGTTAAGATAGTTCTAGATGTATTTCCACATGTCACAGCAAGTAAGAATTTCCAAAGATTTGAAGCAAAAACCTTGAGATCAAGAAACTTCAAGGTGATGCCAAAATCAAGCAAACCAGGGAACATCAAAATCCTTCAAGACCTAGTGCTTAGATGGATGGGATATGATCTCCATGAGTCATCTCCATTACTTATACGTCTTTAGCACACAGCAAGATTAAGAAGGAGAGAGAAGAGATCAAAACCAATAAGAATAACATCAAATCAACAAAAACAAGGAGACACCATGAGAGATTAACAAAGTTGATATATTACTACTTGAGGATGAAGGTTTGACATGCACTTCACTTGAAGGACAAGAGAGCATACTACATCACTCACTCTTTTAACCCAAACCCTATAACACAAGGTTGGAATGAGAGATTGTTGGATGGTTCACTTGCAAGTCTCAATCCCAACCCGTTAAATAGACGAGGCAACCAGCCCACACCTAACCCTAATGGCTACTATCTACTAGCACATTTGGGAAAAAACCCGTTAACCCCACATAACATGAGTTTTACTCAAACACGTAACTCATGCATGCTTTTCAAAACACGTGAGCCTAAATCTATTAAGTCTTTAGCCTTTGATTCACTTGATCTTCTTAGTATCTCTTTGACTTAAAACACTTATCCAAGTGGTGTGGTTTTGATCCAACGCAGTTTTTGGTATTTGAAAAATTACCAAAATACCCCTCATCTTGACTTGGTATTTATTTTTCATTGCAAGCAATCACCATGCTCACCACGTGTAGGTGCACTGTTGGCTTGACACGCATTGGTAAGTCTCTTCTATTTCGGTTCTATCAGACCAGGCCTCATTGGACTGACCAAGTCACTTAGTGCAACCCATCGTTCAAACATTTCCACGTTAGCAAAGACATACATCATGCAATATTAATGCACTAACCAAACAATATTCAAATCATTCCATTACCGAATTCACAAAATCAATTGCTGGGCCGGTCTAACTGCCAACTAGAGGTCAGCTAGACTAGTCACACTCAATGCAAAAATAGACCACTCTGGAAAATTGCAACCGGCAACTAAACTCTTATACTACTGGTCTGCATTATGAATGTTGCGGTCATACCGTTGGAAGTGGTATGACTGGCAGAACACCAGTGGTCAAACTGGTAGTAAACTAGCAGTCTGACTGGTGTTAAGCTAGTGGCTAGACTGGTTAGTCTAACAACAAAACCGACAAAAGTGCAAACTTTACAAAATTCATATTTTCACTTCTCAAACTTAGCAATGGTTCATCATAACATTATTCCTGATCTTCTCACATCGTCCTTCAATATCTCCCTTGAAAATCCATTGGTAATTTCTCAAAATGCAAATAGGAGGTGGTTTTAGAAGTAAAAGAGGGAATTTTACAAACAGAAACTCAAAATGGTCACAAAAGAATTACAAAGACTGAAAAGGACCATAGAAGCCAGAAATGAAGTGAAGCCATTGAATAGAACAAGTTTTCCACAAAAAACTTTAACTTCACCAAAAAAATAGAAAATCTCACCCTAGATCCATATAAAACAATAATTGTTCTATTTGACCTTAGTCATTGTGAGAAAAGATAAAAAAATCAAGAGAATCACAACAAAGCACAATAAGCTCCAACTTAGCAAGAATTCTCATAAAAACTGTAATTCATGCTCTAGATATTTATTTTTACCAATCTTTCTCCCATTTGACAATGGAGTCATCAAGATGCATGGAAGAAGATAGAGAATAAATGAAATGAAGTGGTTGTATTTTATTCATTTTTAACTTAATAAGAAGCTATGTAGATTATCCAAAGTGACCCTATAAGTATTACATCAAGCCATATTATGTGAAGTAGCTATCTAGATTATGTCAATCTATATATAGCAAATCTGAGCCAAATAAGTAAGAATTTGAAATTAAATTGATTTTTAGCATGTTAAATTGCTCAAATTCATAGTTTACCTAAAGGTATCCACAAATGAGCCAAGCTATATTAATAAACTAAATGGAACTAAGAAGCTACAATTGAGTCATTTTAGAGTGCTACAAGTTCAATATTGAATCATTTTGTTCAAGCACCTGAATTAGAGCATAATTAGAAATTTTTGAAACATATTTTGGTGTTATCGTCATAAATTTTGTTTTATTCACTTGACTTTGCCATGTGCTAGATCTCATGCCTTATTTCGACCATCCCAAGCAATAATCTTAAGAGAATGATCATGATCATCCAAAACTCCCCAGAGTCATGTCTAGAGGAATGGCAAGCTGTCTCATGAGAAAAAACTAGCTGCAAAGATCGTAGGAAAAAGATCGTCGCTAGGAAACTCCTTCCAGTGGGCGCGACCACATGCAGAGAGGACATATTTTGACTAGGAGATTTTTCATGTCTTGACCAGGTTAAACAAGAGCATAATAGAATGTAGAATTTACAAATAAAGTCTTTGAGCCCCTAAGCTGTGTAGTGACTATGTTAGTTGTTCGTTTGCTTTTTTACTTGTTTTCTTTGTGGAAAGAGTGCATATTAACGTAAGAACCATTGTTGTGAAGGTTATGATCATAATCCACATGGTGTTTAACTAAAATCTCAAAGTCAATGAAGTAAAAATATCCCTAAGAAGGGATTTAGAGAAAAACATATATTTCTCTGAGTAGTTCAGACAACAATAATAGTGTGTGACCAAACTTGGGGTAATGAAGTACAAATAATAATACTCATCGGAAAAGAAAGAATAACAATGTAACTTTATTAAAATATGAAAAATAAAGAAGTATATTACACTAGAACTATGTAACTGATCGATATTCCAAGAATTAGAAATTACACGTCCATCTGACGTGGCTAGTCGTACCGAGTCTGGTCCGGTGACTTCAACCACAATGTATGGACCTTCCCATTTAGGAAAAAGTTTATTGCAATTTGCCCGAGTCTGAGTTTTCTTTGAACCAAATCTCCCACAGCTAGGTTGCAAGGATGTACTTTATGACTATGGTACCTTCGCATTGCCTGTTAGTAAATAGCCGATCATATTATGGCTGTATTTTAACATTCTTCAAGGATGTTGATGTCATCAACCCATCAATATTTTTTATCATTATTATTATAACGATCTGTCCAAGTAGAGCCATTTTTTTATCATTATTATTATCCAGGAGGTGATGCACCCCGAGTTGCTTGCCAACCCGGTTCTCATCAAAAATTCCAATGGGCGGTGACTCATATGCATGGATTATACTAACCTAAACTACGCATGCCTGAAAGACAACTTCTCGCTCCACAGGATTAGCCATCTAGTCAACACCACTTCAAGATGCAAGAGCTTCATTGATGCTTCCTTGGGCTACCACCAGGTGTGGATGACCAAGGAGGACAAGGAAAAGACCAGCTTTGTATGCCCTCTAGGACATTCTGATAGATTTGAATGGCATTTGGGCTGAAGAATGTCGGTGTCACCTTTGCCCAACTCATTTACGAATCACTCAATTCCCAGATCGGTCGCAACGTGGAAGCCTATGTAGATGATGTCATTGTCAAGAGCGTTCTTGTGCAAGCGCATGCCACTGACCTTCAAGAGACCTTTAGCAACCTACGCCAGGACAGCATGAAACTCAACCCAGAGAAATGCATCTTTAGAGTGCAAGCCAGAAAACTATTGGGCTTCTTGGTATCAAAGCACGGGATCGAGGTGAACCACACAGATCCAAGCCATCCTCGACATGAAGCCTCCCCAGAATATCCATAAGGTGCAAAAGCTGGCTGGCCAGGTGGCCACAATATGGTGATTCATCCCTTGCTCGACCGAGAGGGGGCTCCCCTTCAAAATCTTGTGAGGCTCGGACACCTTTGAGTGGACCACTGAGAGTCAAGCCACCCTTGACCACCAAGCTGGAGAAGCTTGCCTATGCCATCCTCATGGCCTCAAGGAAACTCTGACACTACTTACTGGCACATGATATCCATTATAGTCATCATTCCTAATTAGTAAGATGCTTCACAACAAGGAAGCATTCGAGCGAGTAGTAAAGTGGGCAGCTGAGCTGGCCCCATTCTCAATCACCTTCATCTCTAGCATCGTAATCAAGTCCTAGGTGCTAGTGGACTTTATCATGGAGTGGGCCCATGTGGAACTACCCCTATTCGCCCCACCGGCTGACCCCCTTTGGATGACCTACGTGGATGACTCTTGGTGTTGGAAAGGCGCAAAGGTTAGGGTGGTCCTCGAATCCCCCAATGGGATGCACACCTTCTACTATGCCCACCTGGACTTTGAGGCCATGAACAACATCAATGAGTATGAAGCTTTGCTGCTCAGGCTATGCAAGGCTTGGGCATTGGGGGCCAAGTGACTCCTGGTGAAAAGCGATTCCCAACTCATCGCTTATCACATCGACTAGAGTTACCAAACCAGGGACTCGACTTTGATAAAGTACCTTGCTCTCATCTGTGCCATGGAGAAGTACTTTAGTTGCATCACCATTCACTGCATCCTACACTCAAACAGTCTTGAGTCAGACATCTTGGCAAGGGCCACTAGCACGTAGACAGAGAGACCTACTGGCACCTTCTACAAGATCTTGGCAGAGCCGATGGTGAAGGGGCTCCCAGAGGTGTGCACCATCAGGGAGCAAGATTAGAGGAGGCCAATGATCAAGTACCTTATTGACGGAGTTGAGCTCGTGGATCCCACAAAGGCACGAAGACTAAAGAGTCTGCAAGGGGCTGTCATTCACAACAACACCCTCTACAAGCGTGGTGTTTGCCAACTATACCTCTGGTGCGCGTCCAAGGATGAGGGTGTCGATCTAGTGTGAGATAGACTAGGGGCTCTGAGGTTCCCATCTCACACCCCTCCCCCTAGTATTGAAAGCCTTTTATCAATTATTCTACTTGTCAACTGCTCTACGGGATGCGAAGCCATTCATTCACACGTACACCATCTACCAGTGGATGGGGCATGGCACGAACTCACCCGCAAATGACATACAACACATACCACCATCGTGGCCACTCGCTCATTGGGGGATAGACCTTGTTGGCCCCTTCAAGCCCTAGATAAGAGGCTGCAAGTTCGCTATGGTGGCTATTGACTACTTCAAGTGGATGAAGGCTGAGCCCCTGGGCAAGATAACCTCTGCAATAGTTCAAAAGCTTGTGTGGAAGAACATCATGTGCCGGTTTAGGTCACTATTAATAATGGGACTCAATTCAACGTGGCCTCCTTCCATAAGTTCTGTGTTGGTCTGGGCATCAACATCTGCTTTGTGTCAGTCGCTAACCTGAAGGCCAATAGTGTAGTGGAGAGGGCCAATGCCATCATCTTATTAGGGCTTCACACTCATCTCTTTGATCTCCTGAAGGGCTACTGGGTGGATTTGCTATTGAGCGTGCTCTGGGCGACACATATCTCGCTCAGTCCGACCACAAGATTAACCCATTCAAGCTACTATACAGTGATGAAGCTATGACTCCGAAGGAAATCAAGCTTGGGTCTCTTAGGACCACGATGGTCCCAAATGATGACACCCACCAGACCTCGCTGGAGTTAGTAGACACCATCCGCCAAGAAGCAACCCTCAACATTGACCGGTACTAGGCAGTGATGGCCAAGACATACAACAAGGTTGTCTGGCCATGGCCCATCCAAGTTGGTTATCTCATCATGAAGACAAAGGCCAACCTAGACCATGATGGTAAGCTGAGCTCCAAGTGGGAAGGGACAAATGAAGTCATCCACGCCACCCGTCCGGGGTCATTCCAACTACAATCACTTGATGACATTGAACTTAAGCACAGCTGGAATGCAGACAACCTTCGCAAGTATTACATGTAAGTCACTGGACCTATACAATGATGCCCATCTTACCATCTTTTTTGTATCGAGCCTATTATGGTGCCCCTCCCCCACCCTTTCAATCATATATACTTCTATTGCATGTTGGCTGGGTGAATCATGCATTTGGCAAGCGGTGTGCTGAGATGAGCAATAACACTCCGCTCTAGGGTCGAGCCTGCAACAATGCACCCTCTGGGGTCAAGTCGCCTAACACCCCCCCCCCCCTCCTCTGGGGTCGAGCCTGCGACAACTCACCCTCCAGGGTCGAGTTGTCTAACACTCCCTTAGGGTTGAGCCTGCAACAACCCGACCCGAATATGCAAATCTAGACCTCTCTATGTATTCTGCACTAGTCCAGGATACGCTAGTACACACAGTGAAAACATAGATGAAATATCAATCATGATCACGATTAACTAGGAAATACTCAACTATTGTTAATTATAAGAGTTATGACCTTATGGCCAAGCTTACAATTATTAGCCTAAAGAGCTTAGCAAAAACTAGCAGCAGAAAACAACAAGTGTAGTAGTCATTCATTATGCTATGGCAATCGACTAGAAAGTGAAGTCCTATTCTGAGAAGTCATCGAAGAATCCTCCTTCAAGTACATCTGACTGATATGGTTCTTCTTCAGCAACTAAACAACAATGGATATAGCCATGAGTACATAGAGTACTCAACAAGTCATTTGTAACAAAATGCAATATAATTATACAAGGCTTAACAATTGATGGCTGAGTGGTTATTTTGTAAAAAGAAACAACTTAGAGCAAATACAATAAATAGATCGAAACACACTTGCTAAAATGATTGTTAAGTATTTAATTCAAAGGAATTGAATAAACCACAAGTGAACTACCCATTCATTTTTCAAACCAACCAACCTAAGTTTTATGAAATTCTACCCCTAATGTGAAATCACCGATTATTATCCATAACTGGGGATACGGCTATTCAAATAGTTTTACACTCTATAGAGATTGTACAACTTTACCTACATGATATGATCATTTTGTAGTGTCACCAGCATAGCATGCTTCCTTAGGCACACTGACCAAGAAGATTACAACAATGTCTTTACAATGCTCAATCACAAACTGCTCTCACCTGCTAAGGATTGGCTATTGAATAGGCTAACAGTCCTACCAGTAAGACTCACACTTGGGATGGACTCGGTCCATCGAGGCCCCCTCTTGTGCACCAGAGGAGCCTCCCTCATACGAGCAGGTGTGGGCTCGACAAATGAACCTGTTGAGGTAGCTCAACCCATGTTAACTCCAAATGTGTGAGAAAAAGGAACAAACATGGTCGGTGATGTCCTCCTAGCCTCCTCCATGTTAGTAGAGCTCGACGCCTTGTAGGCGGGTGTCCTGAAGGTCGTGAAGTGCTGGCAACCCGTGAGCTAGAGGGAGAAAAGTAGGACCTCAACAGAAGCCTTCGTGTAGTAGCACCAAAAGCCTGGGACTAATGCCCAGGCCACCTTGCCCATCGCGCTCAGCTAGGGGAGCTCCGCAGAGACACCCAAGTCCCAGGCAAGGACATGCATCATCTCGGTGGCAGCAATGATGGTGATGACCACCCTGCCCTAATTTCCAGTGAGCTGAGACAAGCCGTGGAAAAGGTGCTCCACGTTAGACTCCTGCTCGACAAGCTTGCAAGTTAACTCAGTGATCGTCTCGCAGGCCAAGTCCAGGTCTCGTTATATGACGGTCGCCCTACCCTCTACTTCCCTCATGGCCCTCTTGTTCTCCATCAAGATGTCATTCCGCATGGAGGACATTTTGTGCATGGCAAGGAGACTCTGCAAGAAGAAACGGCAAGGGTCAGGAGCTCTCCATATCAAAGCAAGTGGATGATCTAGTTACTTCATGAGGTCACACTCCACTGAAGCGAATGCCTACCTCTTGGTCAGCGGGTCATCCTCAAGGGGCTAGTCGAGGTCGACAGGGACCGCACGCGTGATGGCCTTGCTAAAGCATTTCAACATAGGCTTTGGCAGGGCGTAGTCCTTGGTGGTGACACGCCCTCGAACCAATAGAGGGGTGCCTGAGACCATTCCCTAGGGTGTGCCCTCATGTGGTATAGACACGGGAATCACGCACTCAGTCTAGGCACTGGAGCTACCTCGTCCATGGGAATCTCCATGGTGGTGGTTGGAACCGCACCCGTTGTGGCCCCTGACGTGCCCGTCGAGATGGTGCCTGCTATGTTGACCTTGAGAACCTCGTCATTTGTGTCCTGGCTCTCCTGTGAGGATGAGTCGACCAGCAAAGACCTTAGCGAGGTGAACATGTGAGGGGTCCCGGTGAGCTTGCAGCCAATTGTCGTCTCTTCGGCGCCTCCCCCATGAGCACCTCCCAAGCCGAGAGTCGAGGCGGCTGATCATGCAAAAATAGCACACCTATAAGTGCACTCTGCCTACTCGAAACCCAAAGATCATGAACTAGTATCATATCCTCAATATAAACATATAAAGATCGCCGTGTGGGACAAGACGAGAAAAACATAAAAAAAAAATAAAAATAGTTAGGAAAAGGGTTAGCGGTTAGCGGTATATCACAAATATGAACAATGACGATATGAAAGACAAGTCAGTACAAACACAAAACAAGCAGAAGGAAACAAACAACGACCTAGTCTATAGCATAATGCTGTCGCTCTAAGCAAATCCTCAGCAACAGCGCCAAAATACTTGATCGTGCAAAAATAGCACACCATAAGTGCACAAGTTGCCACTAAAATAACGGCGAGTGACGTGTTCTCCACAGGGACTAGACTAAGGCTAACGGTGCTCAGATAAATCTAGGTCTAATGAAACAGGGAAGATAACAGCAAATTAAACATAAAACAACTACCGAATCGGTTGAACAACCTAACCAACGAAAAGGATTGACCGAACCCCTAGTCACATGGACAAAATGATGAACAAACTAACAAACACACAAACAAAATATGATGGGATGAACGACCGTACGAATGGACGTCATACAACCAAACGAACTACATGACGACTGACTACATGAACAACTACGCAAACGAACATGCCCAACTACCGACTGACGATCTAACTAACTACTAACCACGAGAGAGAATGAGAAAGTTGAGAAGCACTGGGGGAGTCCAAAAGCATGGAGGGAGTCGAGAGAGAACGAGGGAGAAAACGATCGATGACTAACTAGACGACGGCACACGATAACACAACAAAGAACTACGATGAATGCCCGCACAATCTAACTATCGACAAACCGCAAAAAGGAGAAAAGAGGGAGTCTAGAAGCAATGAGGGGGTCGAGACAGCAAGGGGAAGGGTACATTCGCCGGCTAGCTAAATTGTGTGAGACAACACACAAATACTTAACACTACCAAATGATCATAGAACAAAACCTACACAAGCAGAGGACATGAACATACATGTCAGACATAACTAACATACTAACATCTAACACAAACAACAATTTAACATAGCTAAACATAGATCAATTTTGGAACTAATTAACAGAGCACAATAACACAACCACTGACCACATTGCATACATCACAGTAAAATGATATAAATCCACAAATTCGCAATCACAAAGTGTAATAGAGTTAACAATTACTAACATCAATTAAGGAGAACAGTAATTAAGAATAGCAGAGGGAGAAAGGGAGAGGTACTGGAAATTGATCAAGGAGTAGAGTGGTATCAGGGGAAGCAGAGGAAGCCGAGGTAGAAGAAGTCATGAAGCAGTCAGAGTTGATGAAGGCTAGGCCGCCTGTAGTGAGGTGGTGATGCAGAGGTGGTGGTTGTCAGTAAAAAGGAAGCAGCCAATGGTGTGGTGCAGCAGAGGAGATGCAGATTTAGGGGCAACAGCAGGGAAGAGGTGGAGTAGCAAAGGGGAGGAGAAGAATAGGTAGCTGAGGAGAAGCAGTAGGGGCTAAGGAGGAGAAGGTGGTGGCGCTTGGTGGATCTCGGCGAAGGACTTGGCGATGCACTGGAGGGAGACTACAAGGAGCGGTGGAGTTGGCAGTGGCAAGGGAGAGGTGGAGGAAGGGAAGAGGCAAGGGAGAGGCGGTGGCTGGAAGCTGAGAAGGAGGGAGAGGAAGCAGTGGGGGTGGCACAGAGGTGGCGGTGGCCTGCCAAGAGGTGGTGGCAGAGGCGCAAGGGGGAGAGGGAAGAGGTGATGGTGGCCGGGATGGAGGCGGCCGGAGGATGTGCAGAAGGTAAAGGTGGCACTAATAGCCGCCGGTGCGGTAGAGGTGATGGTGGCGCACCAAAGAGAAGGCCTGGCCTCACCGGCCAGAAGTTGAGAAGGAGGGAGAGGAGCAAATGGGGGATAGGGAAGAAGTGTTGAGCTCAATTGGGCACAAGGCAGAGCTAGGGATTTGAGGGGATTGGGGATTTTGAAATTTAGTGATTTAGTCCTCGGTGAATCTAGAATTCACAAGGAGGTCCTTCCCTATTAGTGTTTTCTTCTGTTTTGGCCCTCAGAAGCTCTGATTTCTTCACGAGAAGATCATATGCATTCGTGACGATGTGTACATCTATACGGTGTGGTCCCGAAATGCCAAATTTGAAGATTATGCGCCTTGGCGCACCAACCTATGGAAAAATTATAAAAAATGTAAAATGGTCCAATTAGGGAAATTAATTAAAAAAAGAATGTAAATAATGATAAATTGTCTCGAAATGCGAAAATGTAAGGGTAAAATGACAAGAAAATATGTGCAAAAATGATGCATGTCAGCGGCGCTTAGGGAGGAAGTGGGAGATCTTAGAGAACCCGGTAGGGGGAGGCTGGTCACAAGTCCCTTTCCCCTACCAGGGCGATGAGAGGTGCTCATGGTGCTAGAAGACCTTGCCTGAGGTGAGCCCCGAGGACTACCACACCTCGCTAACTTGAGTGACAGGAGTGAGTCCTCCAAAACCTCTCAAGGGTGCTTCGCCCCTACTTGGACCCACAATCCTCGTCAAAGGGCAAGCGCATGCGCTGTTGCGGCGATCCCCCGTGATCAGGTCCTCCGCTGCACCTTGCTCTACCCTCGTCTCATGCCTGAGCAAGACCACCAATGCCTTCTCCGCTTGTGGAGGCATCAAGCTTGTAGGTCAAAAGAGGGATTAGAAGAGGGTTGAGGGTTGGGCAAACATAGTATAGTACGGGGCATGGAAACTCATACTGGGACTTAGCAAAGCCCCAAAAAGCATAGATGCTCCCTGGTACCTTGCCCTCCCCGAAGGTCAAGTTCTAGCCCTGGCAGAGTGTGGCAATCCTCAACATGCAATACTCCTCGATGAGATGATGTATGCTAAAATGTGCAGTGAGTCCTTGCAGAATGTTCTGTTAGGCTTTATCTATCGTGCCCAGGGAAGGTGAGAAGTGTAGCAAGTGGTCCACCAACTGCTTCTTTCCTATGCTGACAAGGCTGGATCCCTGAGTGGGTTAGTAGAACCACAGATCTCTCCATGATTCCCACTTAGCCTTGTCACCTTAGCAGGAGTTCAAACTTTTATTGGCTACCCTGGAGCTAAAAAGCTATCACCCCATACAAATGCATAAACATTTATCTACCTCTCTAAATAATTTTAGGTCTCACGGTCACTCGACTAAATTCTTCCTTCTCAGTATGGATTCTTTTCCCGTAATTAGTACACTCGTGATGATCTACTTATAGATATAATAGAAAGTATATCTTAAATAATAATTAAATGAATTATACTAAGGCATCCCTATGGGATCCCTAAATTTTATTTTAGCCATTTGTGGATTTTTATGACTCAAATGCTATTTAAATCATTGCGCACAATTTTAATCACTACGCGTAATCTTAAATCATCGCGTACTATTTTAAATCGATGCATGTATTCTAATTCTCATGAACAGTTTTAAATATTTTGATAGCTATTAATTATTCTAATAATTAAGAATACTTATTAAGGGGTTTCTACAATTTATAAGCGACTAACAAAATTAACTAGACCTTCAAATGTGTAATATAGCAATCTAAATAGCAATACAACTATTAACAACTAAATTAGCATTAGTTTATAAACTACACATCTAATGATTTTAGTTGCTATCCTACTATATTTGAAAAATAAATGTATAATGAAATACAGGGAACTTACCGTCGTTGATGCGCAGATCTCTCCTCCTCTCTTCCCCTCCCTCTCCTCTCCTCCTCTCCTCCTCTTCCTCCTGTCCTCCCTACTCTCCTCTCTTCTTCTCCTCCTTTTCTTCCCCCCTCTCCTTCTCCTCTCCTCCCTTCTCTTTCTCTTCTCCCCCTTCCTTGCTTTCTTCGCCCCTTCCTTTATTTCTCAGGCAAAATGAGGTGTGTCCCTCGGGCAGCCACATGGTGCTTCGGGTAATACCCCCTAGTCATCCAATGGTTGGGTGACTAGGGGCTTGTCACCCAACCATTTCACAACTAGGGGCATTGTGAAAAATAAAGCCCAACGGTTGGGCGACGGGGATTAGTCGCCTGACGGTTCGGCGACTTGGCCATGTGTTACCCAACGTTTGGGCGACTAACCTAAGTCACCCAACTGTGGAGCGATATATGTTCAAAACTGCAAAAAAAAATAAAAGCAGGTATAGTATTGTAATTTGGAATAAAGATTATTTAAAAAAATTCTCCAAAGCAATAGTACTCAAGCAACCATGATCATTACTATACTTGAGATATTATAGTTCATCTAGAGTGTCTTTGATCTGATTTACAATAGAAGAATGAGCAAATCTAAGCTTAGCCAATTGATCATCCAGGGACAAACAAGATTCATAGTTTTTATTTTTAAGAATTATGGACTTGAGGCTAACAATTTCTATATTCAAGTTATCAATCATAAGATCCTCATTCTTGATTATCTTAGCTTGTTTCTTCAATTTTTGTTTAGTTGCAACAAGAGCACATTTCATTTATTGATCCGAGGGGTATACCTCATCGGAATTACTATAGGGATCATCATCGTCAAAAATATCAAAATCGATGACGCTATCCTTGGCTATGAAGTACATGCTGGTGGAGTCCTAGATCTTCTTCTTGCACCTGGAGTCATCCTCGTCATCCATAGTCCCTAAGTCTGCACCGCTCATGTTGACGTTCTCAAGAGCAGCAAGGACCTAGCTGACGAACTTGAGGTAGTTGGGCTTCTTGGACTTTGCATTATGAGTTTGAGGACGCCTTCGAGAGCCCTTCCCCAACTTGCCCTTTAGCTTGGGGTACTTAGTCTGAATGTGGTTCATCTCACCACACTCGAAGCAAGTGACATGATCACCCCTCTTTCTATTTGGCTTTATGGTAAGTTCTTGTGAATTTGATGGATAGGAGTGTTCAGCCATCATCAAAAAGCTTCTTTAACTATCCATCACTCAGGGAATACAAAGCTGACAACAAAAATTTCGAAGAGGCAAAGTCCAAAGAACTAGAAGAGCTACTCTAAGTATAGCCAATCATAAGAGCCATCGACTTTGTCTTGGGGGATGTGTAACATCCCATTTGTGTGAGATGTCAAAATTTGCTAGAATTAGAAATTCAGAATTCAATTTTGGAACAAATTCAACTGAAATTGTCAAATTCAAATTCAAATTCAATCCAATTTTCAATTCAAAATTTCAAACCCAAGGTTCTGTGGGCTAAGCCCAACCTCTCACTACCCTTTCCCTGGCTCACTAGGACTCTAGCCCGACCCATGCTAGCCTAGTCGCACTAGAGCGCATCCTGGCTGCACCATGCACGCACCCACGCCACACCATTCACATCCAAGCTTCTTTACCGCTTCCCCCTCGCCCAGAGCTTCCCTCCCTCTCCCAGGTTTTCCTGCTACGCCGCATCATGTTGGCCTATGCCCGACATGTCAACCTCATCTCTGTTAGCCTCCTCTGTGCTGCATGCCCAGGATTCCTCGTCTGAGCAACAATGCCATGCCCATACTCCCTATGCCTTGGTTCCCCACAGGCTTCACTGCCTCAGATATCACACAACCTAATTGCCTCCCCAACAGCCAAATTCCTCCCCTCGCTATATAAGCCATGCCTTGGCCCTCCCGAGTCTCCTCAAGCTCTCCCTTAGCTCCCTCCTTCTTTGCTTCAACTGAGCCTTGCCCAAAGAGGAGCTCACCATTGCCGCCAAGCTTCCCCTCAGTCGTCGGCATTGCCAACTCTCCTCGGTGAGCCTTGAGCCTCGCTGAGCTATCCCCTAAGCTTGCCTTGCCCTACTCCCCCTCTCATCGCACCTAATCAACCTCTCTGCCCTTGCAGCTCGCTGGAGCCTCCTTCTTCTCCAACTCCGGCCATCTTCACCCACCACTGATTCTAAGCGCATTTGTTTAATTACTTTCACCTAGAGCTTCACTATAATGCCATGAAGCCATCCCTACCGCCATTTTAGCTTGTCGCTACCCCAGCTCTGCTGGTGCCATGATCCTCCCCTACACTGCTTTAGTCTCTCACCGCCATACTACCTCAGCCCTCCCCGAGCTCAACAGTTCCCTCTGGTAGGCCCCCTCGCCTCATTGATGTTCCTCGTGCCTTCTATTAGCTCGCCACGCCAGAACCACCGCAGCCATGGTTAGTTGTGCTTCCGACGTGCTGCCTCTCTGGGGATCCTTTGATGATGCCATAGCCACCCATAGATGCGGTTTAGCCCCAGCATCCTGTTTTTGCCTTTCCTACCAACCGTTGTGGCTCCCCTCGCTGACAATGAGCTATGCCGTGTTCGGGAGGAAGACGAACGTTGTAGGGTGCATTAGATTAGTTTAAACCATGTTTAGAGTTAATGATCTTTGTTAAACTTGTTTATCTAGGGTGTGTTTGGTTTGAGGGATGGGGTGGGATGGAATGGGATGGTTCCTTTGACCAAGCCTATCCATGTGTTTGGTTTGAGGGATGGGGTGGGATGGAATGGTCCAAAGTGGGATGAGCCTGTGCAAATTTAGAGAATATTCTTCTTAGATGCTGGACCATGTGATTCCACCTTTTTTGTGGATCCATCTCATCCTATTCCATCCCATTCCATTCCACTTTCATCACTCCAACCAAACACATCCCTAGTCACTGGTTAGCAAGCCTGGTCGTTAGTTTAAGTGAGTCTCTGACATGTGGAACCATCCATTGATTAAATCTAATTAAACTCAGTTAAAGAATTTGAGCCTCTGACATCTGGGTCCCCCGAATTGTTTACATAGTACCGGTCCCACC
Organism: Dendrocalamus latiflorus; assembly: GCA_017311315.1. Classification (NCBI taxonomy): domain Eukaryota; kingdom Viridiplantae; phylum Streptophyta; class Magnoliopsida; order Poales; family Poaceae; genus Dendrocalamus; species Dendrocalamus latiflorus. Next base: position 18,140,918 of record CM029677.1, on the reverse strand, counting down.
TGTCAGCCTCTAGCCCTTTTTTCCTTTAAGAATTTAATTTTTTTTAAAAACATAAATCCCGTGACCCTACCAATTAGCAAATGTAACCTCTCTCCTCTATTTGTTTCTTGGATTTAATCATAATTTAAACTTTGGAAGGCTCGTTCTCACTCGTTTTAACTCCAAATTTAATAAAAATTTATTTCTAAATTCAAAGTCTATCTAATGGCAGTAAACTATTTTAGTTTTGAGTTTGCTTGAATTTTCATTTGGATGTAATTCTATTTTTGCAGTGCCACTAACAGCTACAGGGCAACGTATGTGGATTCTACGTTTGCAGACATATGCAGAAAATCATGGGCACTAAGACGAAAGATCCAGAGATTTGTCAACCGACCAATATTTATTTCATTATTATCAATTTCTATATGTGTGTGTATATGCTAATGAATTTAACACTCCTAGCGATGGGGCGTAGAATTCAACTCAAGTGCATATGACCTTGACAACCTCGCCAAAGTTCAAGGAAATCTTCTTGGGTTCTAGAAGTTCAAGGTCGGAGTGTTGTTGGTCTCTGAGTCACAATTATCTAGCCTTGAAATGGTTGCGGTTCTTTGCATGCCTGGTGCATGCAGATGTCCAATAAGAAGCCAAACCGGCAAGTGGATTCACTGTGAGATACACGAAGGCACATTTCCTCCACGATAAATCTTACTATTCAACCTCAACGAACTCGATGCCTCACTTTTACGATGCTGGCACTGTAAGTGTACCGCACAATCAAGTTCTACATTCACGGGTGTTAGATCCCGGAGCAATAATTCTAGAACCCTCTGTGTAAATCGCACTAGTCCAGTATTAGCTAGTGCACATAGTGACAATAGGGATACATATCAAGCACAACGATAAACTTTATTTAACTAAATATGGGCTTGATGGCCAAAGTTTACATCCACAGCATATAAGCTAAAATTAAACATAAGCAGTGGAGGGAAAAACCGAAGCTGAAGAAGCCTAACAAGCCTTTCCACAGGCAAATGATAGTAAGACATGGCCTATACGTCTTGATACTCACCGAAGTTGAAGTTGTTCTCTGGCAATAGAATTAAGCAAGGTGAGCACATAAAATGTACCCCGCAATTTACATGGGAAAACACAATATTAATGCAAGGCTGTCAAGTGAAGGCATATAGGGTTATTTGAGCGTAAAACAACATTTAAGAAATACAATAAATAGATTAAAATTGCTAAATTTAATACAATAAGTAAAATAGTAATTTAAACAAATTAATATAGTTGGAGCAATCACTGATCTGACACCAACCAATCACGGGTATCATACCCGGACTATCTTTCCCAAAAAAATCTCATATGGATTCTATCCATCCATATGCTTTTTAATCTCTTATGGATTCCATCCATCCATAAGCTTTTCATAAACCATTTTGAAAACAAAGTCTAATCTATGAAAAATTTGATCCAGCTTGCCCATGACTGTGACCATGACTATCCAGGATAGATTATACACCCTGCAGAGGTTATACAGCTTTACCCACAAGACATGATCATCCCATATTGCCATCGGATAAGCACACTTCCTTTTATGTGCGATGAGGAGATCATGACAAGGCCATTACAATGTAAAGCCTTCAACCAAGCCAAGCCAACACTGAGGTTTCACCCCAGTAAGAAATCCACCAGACCGGGACCCTATCTTGAGCCGAGTGAGACTTCACATGGCCTACGCCATGCTCACTTTCAACCTACAGCGAGACTCAGGTTGGGATCACAAATTAATCAGCCAGGACTATCCCATTCAGGTTTTGTGGTAGTACGAAAAGGCTTTATAGCAGTAGCTCATAGATCGATCCTTAACTAACTTAGGTGCCAACCACATACCTCTTATGCCTGGCAATCAACATTGTGTCACCAAACAACAATGCATGCCAGCAAGCACCCACCATCTAACCATTTGCCTAAGTCTAAATCAAGTTTTTACATTTTATTTTGAAATAATTTACAGACTTTCTTGACTCACTGAAGTCAAGAGTGCATTTCAAAAGCGTATCTTTTTATGTGAAAAAGGTGTCCCAAAACAAAAATATATGTCTAAGTAGGTCTAACCATTTGGTACAAAATTCCCTAGTTTACAGAGTTTCATTCTAGAGTGACAAGGTATTTGGTAATCAAGATCAAAGGAGACATTAACAAGTAAGCAATAACTATGTTCAAAACTGAATTGAAATACGTTGAAGAAAAATATATATGCAATATAATTTAAAACAAAATAATTTTATTTGCAAACTGGGATCAACATGATCAAGGTGTGTAACTTGCCTTTCTATGTAAATTGGTGAGAATTGTTGTCGAAATTGCACTCTTCTGGGACATCGCAATCTATGCGTGAAAAGCGACAAAAGAAAAATAAATTCAAATAATATCTAAATAATATCCAAGAATATAACATATATACTAAGAGATAGATTATGAATTTAGAAATTTGGATCACCTGATTCGAAATTTGTATGAGGGAGAACAGATATCCGCAAGTTTGGATATCACATGAAATGATGGAAAAATCGAGAATTACTATTGAAATAGTATGGTGTCTGTTGTTTTTAAGAGCTTTGTGTGTGATGAACAAACAGCATAGTACGAACATGGTGGAGGCATCGGTGAGGTAGGCTGCGAGGCGGCTAGTGAACAGGCAAAATGGAATGCCAGGGACTCGAGGAACAAATGGGAGATGGCGATACGGCAAACGGTTACCAGTGACTGCGCAGCAGTGCATGTAGCAGCAGGCAGGCAGCGTAGCCGCATAGGTGGATGGTGGCGGCGGTGGCTTTGGTTGAACTGCATATAAGGTAGTGGGTTCTCCAGGGATGGCACGAGGAGTAGAATGTAGCTCCTATTTATAACGTTAAAGGAGCGAAGAAAAGTGATCAGCCAATGGTATTTATGGTGATGGTTTAGAGTTGGAGGCTTCATTGCTCTTTAATGCGAACGAAAACAGAAAAAATAATAGCTAAAGAATTGATTTCTAGTATGTTTTCGGTTGAAGAAGCAACAAGGAGAGAGACAAGCAGGAGTTTTCGTTGGAGAAGAAGCTGAATAGTTAGAAGGAAAGAGGGAGAGAAAGAAAAAGAAAAGAAGGGGGAAAAGGGAGGAGAGGAAAGGAAAAAATGGGCCAAGAAAAATGGGTTTGACCCAGAAAATTGGATTCAACATTTTTTTTGGAGATATTAAATTTTTGATATTTGAATTTTGGAATTTGGATATTTGGAATTTGAACAGGGGAATTAGAAATTACAATTTTAAATTTTGGGATTACACAGAAGAACCAAACTCCAAAAATTTGAAAGAAAAAGGAGGATTGGATAGATCTTGATTTTAGATGAATTTACAAATTTGAACGGGCTTAATCAGAGCTAGGATAAAGGAGAACGGCTTCTGGAAGTTTGAATTCTAAAGAAAAGGGAAAAGGCTGATTTTCTGAAATTATTTTTGCATGAAAAATGAATTATGACACCAGCATCAATTTTCAATTTTTGATTGAATTAATTTTCTACACGAAAATGGCTTTATGACATCATGCTGACGTCAGCCTCGGGTTTTAATATTCGGCCCGAGGCTGACAAGTGGGCTGGCTTTTGGTAGATTGGGTCCATGGACTGGGGAGGTGGCTGAGGTGGCAAAGGGATGGCGTGGTGCCTGTGTGGACTTTGGGCTCTGAGGTGGTGCACACATGGTTCCCAAATGGCTGCCACATCGTCTGGCCTACTGATGTGGCATGGCCAGCCGGAGACAGCACTCGAGACCCGAGGGCCGTCAGCGGTGGGGTGGTCGGCAGGGGCCGGCAGGTGGCGCAATAGTGAGAGGGAATGACGGCAGTCACGATGCACCGTGGCACGGGGCGTGGCGATGACCTAAGGCAGCCGACGACAAAGAAGGAGTGGCGGCGGTTGGCTTTGGTGAAGATGACGTTCTAGCGGCGCTGGTTGACGGCGGAGGGTGGAGGGTGGTCGCCGAGGCATGGGGAATACGTGGGCGGTGTCAGTGAGGCGTGAAGCAGACGGAAGCGGCGGCGATTGCTCACCGGAGGATGGCCGAGGCTCAAAGAGATAGAGGCCTGGTGCGAGGGCAATAGGGAACCCAATAGAGAGGAGTAAGGGCGGAGGTAGGTGGTGCGAAGGTAGTGGTGCTCGAGGGGGGATTTATGGCCATGGATGTGAGGCGCGAGGTGCGGGCGAGAAGGGGAAGTCGAGGTGGCACTTGGGGAAGAGATATCAACTAGAAATAAAAGCTCGGGCGTGGCGGCCATAGAGGTAACGGCGCGAGGATAAGAAGGGGAGGAGGAAGAAGAGCCCGACATGCGGGTCCTGCATGTCGGTGAGAGAGGAGAGGAGGGAGGAATGGGCGGCCGAATGTTTTCCACATGGCACAACGAGGCAATCGGAGTCATTGGTCGAGAAGTGAAGGGGTAAGTGAAAGGGGGCGGGCAAGAAGTGAAGGGGTAAGTGAAATGGGGCGGGCAAGATTAAGTTGGTCAGGGGTGGATTTGATCTGGGCTCGATACGTGTCAGCCCGAGGAGGGAGGTTGATTTTTAGAAATGCTAGGAAGAATTAAAATCTGTTAGAAAATAGCAAATAAAGTCTAAAAATTTCAGAAACATTCATAGAAATTCCTGGAGCTGTTTTAGACTTAGGAAAAATATTTCCAACATAAAGTTGGTATTTTAATTTTTTACAAAAATATTTTTTGCTTTGAAATTGATTTTGAAAATCCAAAAAAGAAAATACAGATAAAAGCCAAATGATTTAAAATAATTACTTTTAAATAGTATTTTTACAAAAAAAATCAAAATAACCTTTATTTAATAATATTTTAGGTTTTTAATTAATTTACTTTTAACAAAAGCCTTTTTAAACGCTAAAATTAGGCAAATAAAATCTCCAAAAATTCAAGCAACCAAAGAACACTTGATTTTATTCTATTTTAAATTAAATATTTTTTACTTACTGAAAATTTTGAAATAAACAGCTAGACTATGACAACATAATTCTGATAAATATCATAACTTATTGCTTATGTATAGATCCATGATTCAACAAGTCCGACGATGGTGACATCCGGTGAGTTTTCTTGACCCACACTTGATCTCTGAGCAATGCATCAAGGATAATGCATCCTTCGTCAAAGATTACATAACGAAGGGATTGCTTACTCAGAGTGACAAGAAGTACATTATGGTGCCCTTCAACCAGGGGTAAGTGCTTCACTAGTTGCCATACAAGTTTCATTTGTACTTTGTATGTAACATGAATTTAAAATTAATCACTATGGTGACATATATGACTAACTAGATTCTGATTATGATTATACGAAAGTAGAGCAAGATAATATACCTTGATTCCTTACTTTAGAGTAACCATGATTTTATCCTTGTGCAACAAACAATTGATAGGTAAACTCATTTTCTCCATACATAACTCTATTGTAGCCTTCCCTTTGTTTACAATGGCCGAGGCTAACTTTTTAGAATCACGTAGGTCATTCATTGCTTACATTGCCCAAGGAGGGAGACACAAGGAATTCAGCACTACACTGCGACACATGACGAAATTTTCGCTACTCGCTATAACACAACAATCCTATATCACACTTCGTAATAATACCTCTAGAACCGATAATACCTATGTATGTAATTCTATTTTTGTTGTGCCACAAGCAGCTGCAGGGCAACGTATGTGGATTCTACGTCTACAAATATATGCAAGAAATCATGAGCACTAAGGCAAAAGATCCAGATATCATAGACAGTTAATACCAAAAACCATCTATGATATTTCATATATCACAGAGGGTTTTTTTTTTGAAAAACCGTCTGTGTTGTAACTTATCACAGATGATTTGAGAACAATCTATGATAACCACCTGTTATCACAGACACATAAATTCAGACAGTTCAAAAATTGTCTGTGATGATGGTTTTGAATTGCCTATGATGACCCTTTCTGTAGTAGTGTGAGTGCTGGTTTAAGCCTCCATGTGGCGCAAGAGGGAACCTCTGGAGTGGGTGGATGTAACCCCATAGAAGTGGAAACCTTAGCGGGTGTAACCTCACTGGGGAGATGCATTGTAAAGTTCTTATGGTGATCTTCTTGATTCACAAGTCTAAGGAAACATGTGAAACACATCAAGTCAATTATCTCCTATGGGTAAAGTATACAACCTCTACAGAGTGTAAACTGTTCAAATAGTCGTGCCTACGGTCATGGGTGGGCATGAGAACTTACTTGAGTTAGTATTTATTTCTAAAACTTTGTGGGTGGGATAAAACTCATCAGGTGGATGTAGTCCTGAATTTGGTTTGTCCTAGGTGACCCAGTGAATACAATGAGTGGATGTAACCCTAAACTAGAATACGGTGAATGGAACCATGAAACAGGTGAATGAAACATGCACCAATAATTATATTACACTCTTTCTCTTTAATAAAATTATAGTTTAGTCAAAATGCTATGTCATAGGTCAATTCTTAATTGTAGTATATTTCAAGTAAATGTTTTCTCAGCAAATAAAAGAAATTGAGCCACTCACTTGATAAGCCAAGCATCTATACCATTACATTATGTGTGTTAGCTCGCTGAGCATTGTTGCCTGTGCTCACCCTCGTTCACAAAAACCCCTCAGAGCCCAGGAACCAAGATTGCTATGCATACTACGATGTCCCAGGAGCTAACGAAGGAGAAGACAAAGGACTTTAGGCTTTTTCCTTATTAGTTGGTTCTTACCACAGTCGAGTAGACTTGATTGTAATTGTGTTCACATATATTATCTAAGTTGGGTAGTATCTACCTCACATAATCTTAACCCTAGTCGCTTGCATGTGGTAAGATATGCCCTTCCCTTTTGCTTATCGCTTTTGCTATTGTAATGAAACTATTTGGCCCGATTAGCTTTATGTAAACTCGACCCAGTGTGGTCTATTTTAACAATTGTTATGTAATATTAATGAGTGGTATGGTTTCTGCTATGTATGAAATGATTCAGTGATGTATCTAATGAGCACTATCTACTGATCCAAGGAATAGTGCAGTGATTTTATAGAGGATTCTGGATTGGTTAAATCTAGGTCCAACAGGATGCAAGATGAAGTCAATATCATGCATCTTCAATCTCGAGTAGAGTTTACCCATGGTAAGCTCACTCATGACAACATTGTCATTGATGAAACCGATCTTCATTCTCTAAATTTTCACATCAAGTGCACCCAATAATTGGCGTGCATTCTCATAGTCAAAAAGGTCAAGCCAACATCACACAAATAATGAATGATCTTGTTAAACCTTTCACACAACTCATCAAAAGATTCATCAGACCTTTGCTCGATATTTAAGTTTTTTTCTTGAGTTGGTTCTGTCTCACATCCTTGATTGTGGTAGAATCCTCATGGTACTCAGCGAGGATCTTTCAAATCTCATGATTAGATACTAAATGAGTTACTCGCTCAAACTCAGAATGACTAAGCCCCTGAATCAAAAAATTTCTTGGCTTACTGTTTGCCTTTACATCCATTGTAATCACCTAGTCATCGGCATGCACTACATAGGGATTCTTGACTTTGAGCCAAATTGAGTGCCCTTGAGCCTCAATGTAAGAGTGCACTAAGCTTTCCAATAAGAGAAATCAGCTCCAACAAAAATAGGTGGCTTGGTTGAATACTTGTTAATGCCATCGCTTCTAGACCAGTTAAGATCAATCAAAAAGAACTAACCAGGCTCTGATACAACTTGTAGGATAGAATAGCAACAGAAGAGGGTGAATGGTGCCTCACAAAATTTCCCCCCAAGTATTCTAAACCTAGACCAAAGCAACAATCTCAAGAACCAATGAGAGGAAAACTTCAAAGCAGAGTGGTCTCACAACAACTCAGGAGCGGTCTGATCGGTGGTAGCATGATGGTTTGATTAGCATGGCCCTAGTGGTCTGACCAACAGCAAGACAGCAATCTAACCGGCGAGCAAAATGATCGGGCTCAAAACCGGTATGACTGCTCCCCTATCCTTAGAATAAAAAATTAGCCTGACTCCAACCATATTTAGTGCAACTCCAAAAATCCATAGCCAAAAGAGATGAAACTTTGCACACATCTTGATAAGGGTCTTAGGAGCCTATTCCATTCAAGGATCACTTGAATCCTCTTTAAAGTTTAGACCTTTGTTGAGAAGACGCAAAGTTGCACCATAACTAGGCAAAAAATGAAAACTCAGAATATGACTGACTTCCTTGTGGGTAGATGTTGGCCAACATAGCTCTTAGATATATTCTCACATGTCATAGCAAACAAAAATTCCCAAAGATTCAAAGCAAAAACCTTGAGATCAAGAAACTTCAAGAGGATGCCAAAATCAAGCAAAACTGGGCAACATAAAAATCCTTCAAGACATGTTGCCTAGATGGATGGTACATGATCTCTATGAGTCATCTCCATTACTTATACATCCTTAACATATATACTATCCACTAGCACATTTGGGGGAACTCATTAACCCTACATAACATGTGTTTTACTCACACGCTTAACTCATGCATGTTTTTCAAAGCATATGAGACTGAATCTACTAAGTTTTTAGCCTTTGATCCACTTGATCTTCTCAACATCTCCTTTACCTAAAATGCTTTCTCAAGCACCGTTGTTTTGATCCAACGCAATTTTTGGTATTTGGCAAATTACCAAATACCCTCGCCTTGACTTGGTCTTCATCTTCTATTGCAAGCAAACACCATGCACGCCACGTGTAGGTGTACCAATGGCTTACCACGCATCGGTAAGTTTCTCCTATTCCAGTTCTACCGAACCACACATTACTTGAACTGATCAAGCCACTTGATGTAACCAATCGCTTGAACCTTTCCTTCAATATTTTTCATCTTTCTCGTCCCATGCTAGAGCTTAACTGTCTCACCTAGTATCCTTGATCGTTCTAAGTCTCGGCTCCTCTATAAGCGTAGCCCTGATCCTCACTATTCATCATGGTTGACTTCAAAAATTTTCTACACATTCAAAGACAAATAAATCATTTGTGGGCACAAGTTCTTCATAACTTGACCCACGTTTGCTAAGACATGCAACATTAATACACTGACCAAACAAGAAATCATCCAATGAACAAATTTCCAAAATTCACAAAATTAATTTCTGCGCAGCCTGACCACCAACTAGAGGCTGGTCAGACTGGTCACACTCAGTGCAAAAAAAACCGCTATGAAAAATTACAACCGACAACTAAACTCCGATATTACCGGCTTATGGTCTGACCGATGTAGTCATACCACCCAGAGTGGTCTGACTGGCAGAACACTAGCGGTCTGACCAGCAGCAAACCAGCGGTGAGATCGACATTAAGCCAATAGCCAGACCGGTCAGTCTGACAGCAAAACCGACAAAAGCACAAACTTAGACAAATTCAAATTTTCACTCTACAAACTTGATGGTGGTTCATCATAACATTATTCTAGACATTCTCACCTAGTCCCTCAAAAGTATATACCAGCACTTCCAAATTTACACTGTCTGAAGTTTCTCAGTTATGCTGAAGCAGGGTTGCCAAATCCAAAAGCAAACATAGCCCTTTGCAAAACAAGGAAAAACAAGATCAGCATATTCAGCAGGGTGGATTTAATCCATAAAAAGGACAAAAGTAAATTCCAATCTGTAGTACTTTTTACTGAGCAATCAATTCACTGCCACCTACTCATCTTGGCTGTCCTACGTACATTGCTTGCATACTTACACTAATACACATGTATACATAGCACAATAGGTACATACTAGTATACTACATGCTATACATAGCAATGTAGCAGACCAGTGTGCATGTACATGCAGAGCAGCACGCCATAGTTATTAATGCATTAAAGCCATTAACACAGCCTCCTCATCAGCTACCAGCTTGGCATTAAGGCCACCTCCCTCTTGTCCAACCCTATAAATCCACTCTCACCATTGTTCAACCCCCCCATACCTTCTTCCTCTTGGCATTCCTTGAAAGATTCGTAGTTTCGTGGAGTAGGAGAGAGATAGGGGGGTGCTCCTTTGATACCATCATGGATAGGGAGCTGTTGAGGACGCTGAAGCAGGCGACCAAGAACCACGCGAGGCTGCTGCACCACCGCTTAGTCAGCTACCTACCCCACCTCCTCGCTGTCACCCTGCTCGTGCTCGTCGCGCCGCGGCTCTCGACGCTGACACCGGACAAGGTGCGCAGCCTCTGGAGGGAGACGAACGTGAACGTGCCCGCGCTGGTGACGGCCTGCTGGGCCGCGGCAGCCGCGGCGTACGCGTACGCCGCGTCGCGGCCGCGGCCGGTGTACCTGGTCGACCTGACCGGGTACAAGGCGCCGGCGGCGCACGAGGCGTCCCGCGCCAAGACCATCGTCCACTTCGGCCGGTGCGGCCGGTTCAGCGAGGAGAGCATGGCGTTCCAGAAGCGGATGCTGGAACGGTCGGGGCTCGGCGAGGCCACGCACTTCCCCATGTCGCTCATCAGCCTCCCCGTCGACATGTGCCTCCGGACGGCCAAGGAGGAGTCCGACGCCGTCATCTTCGGCGTCGTCGACGAGATCCTCCGCAAGGCCGCCGTGGCGCCCGGCGACGTCGGCGTGCTCATCTTCAACTCCAGCCTCCTCAGCCCCACGCCGTCCTACACCTCGCTCATCGTGAACCGCTATAGGTTCCGCGACGACGTCGTCACCCACAACCTCAGCGGCATGGGCTGCAGCGCCGGCATCATCGCCATCGACCTCGCCAAACGCCTGCTCCAGGTACGCACACCACTGACACTGACACCGCCTCAAGGGCTAATGCATGCACGAAAACCGAGGCAATAATGGCGTACTACGTCCATAATCAATGAGAGCATCTTGCTGTATGCATTACTGTGACCCTAGCTAGCTAGAATCCTGTAGAAATAATCCATGGTGATTAATATTTAATGAGATGCCAATAACTAAGCATACTCCATTTATAAATTAGAAGATATACATAACCATGCATCTCTTGACAGTATCTGAGCATCTCAAGTAGGTAAAATTACACATGGTTGATTTGATGAACATTTTTATCATTTTCCTGCTAAAAATACAATACAATGTGCAGCATTGTTGGATGATCCTAGTGATCATTCAGGTCCTTCACTTCTAAATGCCTGTGTCTAGCTCGATTTAATGCTTGTAGCAATCCGTAAATATGGTGGCTGACAGCTACTGTGCCAAAAACATGAGATTCCAGACGAGGGCTGCATTGAGTAGGACCTCCTCTGTGTTTCAGGCAGGGAGCAGCCTCTGCCTTAATCTTAAATCTTCAGGCTTAGTCGTGCACATTGCAGAATTTACTCCTAGGGCAGCTACTCACTGCCATTGTTCAGTGCTCTAGTCCCACATTGTCATGTAGCATGATGTTTGTTCCTCTGAAATCTGAATACACTATCGCAATTAAAAGTAGTAGTGGACATATCTTTGGATCAACGGATCATTTGAGGTAACCATACTGTACACCACTTAAGTTGTAAAAGTATAATAGGGGTTGCATTACTGCATTCTATTATAGGATTGTCTGGAGAGATTTGGCTTACAAGTATTATAGGTCATCTTGTCTGAAAAGCTGAGGTTTGGGGACTTCAAACTTCTCAGCATGAGGATAAACTTATCTAAGATTTAAGAAATTTTAATCTTCAGCTTTAAGGCCCCATCAATCAGGCCATGTAAAAAGTTCATCACCAGATCACTAATTTCATCAACCACTGCTTAAACGAACCCCAAAATCTCGCATTGATCTTGCCAAAGCAGCACAACTGCAATTTTACAGCCATATGCTGCGGCCTGCCCAGACCTTGGCCATCATGGGCACTCATCGATTCAACAGAACAGATTTGAGTGTCTGTGATTTCCCCGGTAAATAGCACGGTCCTGACCCAGTAGAGTAATTGTGGTTGGGTGGAAGTCAGTAAGATTTTGCCCTCCCTTACTGCCAGGGGTGCCATACGGACGGACTTATTCCGTATTTTTTTCGGAATCAGAATCAAACACAGATAATGTTGGATATCTATTTCTCTATTCCATATTCACTCCGTAAGTCTTCGTTGGTCGGACGGATAGAAATTATTCCCTTCTTTTGCACCTCTACACAGGACATTGAACAATAGAGGTGCAATCAAAACAAACACAGAGAAACTATTTCCCGAGATATCGAAGAAAGAGCCCTCAATACTAAAAAAACTCGGCCTGCGGGGGGGAAGAATCCCCCCGGGCAATGCTTAAGAAGAAGGTCTTCTCACGCAGACCGAGAAAACCCCCGAACCCCTGCTCCACCCTTACACAGCGGCACCAACGCCCGACCTTTGTGAGACGACCGGCGGATCCTTTGGATCAACGCCCTGGCGGGTCCTTAGACCTGTGCTTTGGTGTGGTAGCAGGCGAGGGGATTTTTTTTCCCCAAGCCTGAAATTCGCTCCCACTAGGAGTCGAACCCAGGACCTGGGGGGTGCTACTGAGGCGCTCTAACCGCTAGGCTAGAGGCCCTTTCGCAAAGAGCACTCAATACTCTCCGTCTGCTCAAATGCAACAATCTACCTATCTATTATTCTGCTCCTAAGTGAACCCACAACAGGCTTCATTATCTTGTATCATTTTTTTCTCAAAGCCTAAGTCGGATATGAATAGAGATAGATACTCATTTATCCCTTTCGTTATCTACTTCATCTGCACTGCAACAAACAAGCTTTTTTTTTAACTCCTAGCTCTGGCCAAAACAAAAGCACGTGAAACCGGGAAATGGAACTCCAGAAGCCAGCTCCCCCACGATCGTCGCAGGGACAGCAATAACTGCTCCACAACGCAGAATGCAATTCAACACCAGTACTTGTCTGAGTTGTCCATTCAGCAGGATCCTTTTTTCCCAACGTACCAGTACCATGCATGGTTGATCAGTAACATTTGCTGCACTAGCTCATTGATCTCTTGTAGATCTACAAGTTACCTAGTAAAATGAGTAATTTCATTCGTGCATTCCTACGTCTCTCATCTATCCATCTAGGGGGTGCTTTGTTTAAGGGATGGAACCATTTCATCCCGAGTGAGACATCGTCTCTTTGTTTGGTTTAGTGGATGGAATTATTTCATCTTAAATGAGATAGCTCCACTTAGTTGATTTGGTAGGAAATATTCTGCCCGGTTACTATATCATATACGAAACAAGCGAATCAAACCGTCCCAAACGGGATCATTTTATTCAACTTGATACTGTGAACCAAAAGCCCCTAGAGAATGACCAAATCCTTGGCAATAAGTACGACAAGGAACCAGTCCTTCCTTTGTGCAGGAAGACATAAATATGTATATGTATACATATAGATGTATATATACACACACACCCCTCCGGATCTCTCCTATATGGGCATTGCGCTGCGGTCCGTACGGAGGGCACGCATGCATGCACCGTAGGAGCATGCATGTTCATGGAGTTAATTCGCTTGATACGACCCACCAAATATGTTGGGGCTTTAAGGCCTGCACACAGCCCTCAATGTGTGGGGCTCATCTCTTGACAGAGCTCAGTTCATTCAGCAGTGGTCCTAGATCCAGAAAAGAAACAAATCTCATCATTTGAGCGTTTACATTTGCACACTGGTAACATTTAACATTGGCCATGGTGCTACCAAGGCTTGTTATCTTAGTTAGTGATTAGTCTCAAAGTACGTTGCATTGTTGTTGCTGACACCTGCATGCTAAACCGATCTGATGCCTGTTGCAGGTGCACCCGAACACCTACGCACTGGTGGTGAGCACGGAGAACATCACCCTCAACGCGTACATGGGCAACAACCGTCCCATGCTGGTGACCAACACGCTGTTCCGGATGGGCGGCGCGGCGATCCTCCTCTCCAACAGCGGCGCCGACCGCCGGCGCGCCAAGTACCAGCTCATCCACACGGTGCGCACCCACCGGGGCGCGCACGACCAGAGCTACGAGTGCGTGACCCAGGAGGAGGACGAGGCCGGGGAGGTGGGCGTGTCCCTCTCCAAGGAGCTCATGGTGGTCGCCGGCGAGGCCCTCAAGACCAACATCACCACGCTGGGCCCGCTCGTCCTGCCCATGTCCGAGCAGTTGCGGTTCCTCGCCACCGTCGTCCTCAACAAGGTCTTCCGGGCCAACGTCAAGGCCTACCTCCCCGACTTCAAGCTCGCCTTCGAGCACTTCTGCATCCACGCCGGTGGCCGGGGCGTGCTAGACGTGCTCGAGAAGAGCCTCAAGCTCAGCCCCTGGCACATGGAGCCGTCCAGGATGACGCTCTATAGGTTCGGCAACACGTCCAGCAGCTCGCTCTGGTATGAGCTCGCCTACTGCGAGGCCAAGGGCAGGATCAAGAGGGGCGACCGAGTGTGGCAGATCGCCTTCGGCTCCGGCTTCAAGTGCAACAGCGCCGTCTGGAAGGCGCTCAGGACGATCGACGACGCTGGCGAGAACCCGTGGATCAGGGAGGTCGACATGTTCCCGGTCAATGTGCCCAAGGTGGTGCCCATCGATGAGAGCTCGTATAAGATCCCAAACTAGGCTAAGGAGCTCCTGCATGCCTCAAGCACCGGTCACCATTGCCAGGCTCTTATATAGGCCTTAGGACTTTGGTTATTAATTACATGTCATGATTAATTTGTCATGTTTGCAAGAAATTTGATCGATCTCCTTGGTGTTGTTGGATGGAGATCTATGCATGGGGCAACATTTGATCCTGTTGAGTTAGTGTGACTCCTTTTAAAATTGGAAAAGTGTGCTATAAAGAGTTTTAGATTAATCCTACTAGAATTAGGGCTCTTATTCTTATTTGGATTAGAAATTGTTAGACCATATGGATAGATCGTGAATTCAGTAATGATGAATAATTGACAATGTGGGTTGCATTGATATTTGTGTCTGTGAAAGCTTCAGTCGATGCACTATTGTAAAACTGGAATTGCTGTTGAGCTTGATTTTTGAAATTGGATAGGATTTCATGTCCGTATTTGATGAGGACATTGTTTGGGGCTCTACCATATAAAAGGAGTGAGAGGTTAAGAGTTGAGGGAACTTGAGACCGCTTTTGGGTGGCTTTGGCAGCTTTGAGGGTTCAAGCTTTTAGAATTTTTGTGCTAGAGTTTGAGAGGTGCCGTGAGGGCAATTTGTAGCCACATAATATATTTTAGAAATAAAAGATCAAACCTATTCTAAAAAGTTAATCGACATCGATAGCATGTTTTCTGGGCATTGTCTTCGACTTGTTCTCGTTCTGAGCAGAGTAGTACATGGCGAGATAGCGTTCCTCCATCAACTTGATCGCACACCAAGTCGTCCACTCGATCGCTGCCAACAGCATCGGCAGGAACAGTAGACCTCAGCATGTCAACTCGAAGGTGTTGAATTCTTGAAAGCACAAGTGATCGAGAGGTTCTACTCCTGGTGTCGAAGTTCGAATACGTGCAAATTGGTCGAAGATCAAGCGAGTGGTCGAACGCTAAAGCGGTCGAAACCATCATCAAAGTTTACGACCCGTAAGGGTTTACGATAGCTAAGCGGTTGAGCGCCGAGCAGTCAAAACTTTCATCAAGCACTAAGAGATTCCAAGAAGCGGAGACCATCATTCACTCCCTCTGACTGCTGTATTCGATACTACAGAATTCCTACTCTAAATTAGGGAATAGCTGAGGGGGGCTATAAACCATTGGTGTGACCATGGAAAGCAATTAAGCTTACTGATCCAAAGCAGAGGGTGCACGAGAGGATTAGAGGCTAGAATATTCTTCAACACTAGATTCTTGTATAGGGCAAGTATTCGATAGGTCCTAAAAGATTCGAGAAGGTTGTAAGTGGATGCGAGAAGATTCGAGAGGATTTGAGATTGTGCTTAAGAAATTTGCAACCGGCTTTGCCGAATCTTCTCTCTCGTCATGGTTGCTTCAACATCGTTATTTTGGTTCTTTTTACGAGATTCATCTCCTACGTTATTGATACCGTGATGCTTGTATCGTATCTTATAAACTCTAATCCGATCCAAGAGCTGTTGCATATAAAAAAAGGTATCAGAGTATAACATATCCTATCAATTGTAAGGCCATGGATGGAAAAAAGTAAGACAACTTGGTTTGCTTTAGACTAATTATTAGACGTACTTGTGCATGCATTGACCAAACAAATGGACAGCCCAACTACATACCAAACAGGCAAACACAGACCCAACCTAACAACCATGGTCTGACAAAAAAAAACATCTACCCAAGCTTAGATCAGTATGCTCCAACAGGTAACAATAAAAAATAGCATATAAAAGATAATCACTAGAGTTATAGAGATAAATTTCTGTGAACTAGAAAAATTCAAGAGGACATACATCACACTAAAAAAAGGTCACAGACATGGCTGTATTACAATTGAGACTTTATTCATCATTCTTGAATCTTGATCCAACAATCTACCACATTTTATTCCATATTAGAGCGCTTGAAAAATCTAACCAGAAAGCAATGAAGCTCACTGGTAGCTAGTAGTGGCATTAGCCAACAGTGCTTGCGCTTGTGTGTCATACTTGAATCCTTGGTTCCTAGAATGATCTGCGGCCCAGATGAAGATGCCATAGAGCTTGCCCTGCGACTGCAGAGTCTGGCAAGCGCTCAGCGCCGTGTCAACCGGCACCGAGTTCGTCGTCGCCGCGGTGGTGAAGCTGGCCAGGATGTTCCCTCCCGGGTAGTTGACGATCTGGTTGTCGAAGAAGCTGACATACTGCGACGCCGTCGTGCTCGGGCCGTAGGCGTAGAACTGGAAGTTGATGTAGTCAATGGCGCTCCCGTAGGTCGCCCACAGGGCCTGGTAATGGCGCTGGACGTCGGAGTTGTCGTAGGGAGCGATTGACGCGAACTTGATCACGCCGTTGGCCTTCAGGGTAGTCACGAGGCGGCCGACGCACTCGGCGAAGGTGGCCGGGTCGACCTGGAACTGCTCGTAGTCGATGTCGATGCCGTCCAGGTTGTACTGCTGGATGATGCTCGTCAGGGAGGCAACGGCGTTGCTGACCCAGGAGTCGACGGAGGTGATGTTGAAGAACACGGGCCGGTTGTTCACGGTGGCGCCGCCAAGGCTGACGGCCACCCGCACGTTCGGGTTGCTCTGCTTGATCGCGGCGACCGCGGACGGGGTGAGGACCGAGCTCTGCCAGAAGATGTTGAACTGGCCGTTGGTCGGGGACGGGGGCTCGGTCGCGGTGGTGTAGTCGATGACGAAGGCGAGGATGTAGTCGAACCGGACCTTCGGGTTGATGGGCACGTCGGTGAACTTGACGCCGTTGAAGATGGCGCCGATGTAGTCGCGGAAGAGGTTGGAGTTTGCCGCGGTGGCCATTGGGACTGCATGGAGAGCCAGAAGAGCAGGGAGAAGGGCTGCTGCAATGAGCTTTGAGGAACCCATTGGCAGATTTTGTAGAGGAGAATTGGTTGGAGGTGCAGCTGCAGGCCGGCAGAAGGCTGTATTTATAATTTGTTCTGCGGACGGCCAGCCGGCAACGAAGACTTTTTTTTTCTTCTGTTAAACAGTATAAATGGCGCTGAAGAACATACACTTTTGAATGGACTTTTCTGCCAGGTCTGAACTTAGGGGATCAGGTCAAAAGTTATCAGCTGAGGGGCAGTGGACAACCTCATAATGGATAACATGTCCTAGAACCTAGACATTGACAATCCGGCGTTGGACAGGAATTATGTGAGGAAGCGGACATTAGTTCTAACAGAGCATACGTTCAGTTCGAGCGATGTTTATACGAATCACATACGTAATGCCATCGCCGATGGTCTTGTTGCGTGAAGGCGTTTTTACTATAGTACTTGGCATGCCCATGTAGTGAACGTACGTACGTGTGTGTCTGTATGTGCCCACGTTCAATTTGGTGTAATGCAATTCAACGTAATCATTAAATTAGCATAATCAATAAAAAGCTAAAAGCTTCAGCCCAAAAGAATACTACGGCTTCTATTTCAACCGATACTATTTATCAGCAGCAGCCAAAAGCTATCAGCCTTAGTCAAAAAGAACAAGGCCTGAAAGTGATCCTCAATAACTGACTCTTCATTTGCCATGTGGTCAATGATGGTAATATAAAAGATGGGTTAAGAGAATACATAACTAAAACTGATAATATTCTGAATATTGTCTGTACTGCTGCCTTAATCTTCCAGCTCACCGTCAAAGAAAAGTCTAACCGTTGACATCTACTTGAGTGTTTTTAAGAATCTGGCAAGAGGTCCACAAAAATGACTTTTACCTTGCAAGCAAATCTTGCTGGGGCACTTCCAGAATATCCAATGGCAGGCAGGCAGGACTAGGTACACGCCCCAACTTACGGTTGACTGAAGAGGTCAATTAAATCGCTATCTTAGTTTGGAGTTTAGCAAAGCTGAGAGGATTAGATTACCCTTTTCAGAGTTCAGTTGCGCAGGTTGCGGGTGTGGGGCTAAACCTTCCATTTTCTCTGCTCTTGTTAGCTACAGTGACAGGAGAAAAAGAAAGTACAGCTGCTAAGTTTGATTGCTTCTTCATGAACCACGCCTGAAAGTTAGGCCTACTATTGGGTAGATATTCTGTTTTGAGGCTACCAACTTTGACTTAAAATATGAAATAACGATACGTTGAAAAGGATGTGCGGACATTATTCGGCTAAACAATACATGTTCTGTAAAGACCTGAGAAGCGATGCATTGTATGGCAATTGGATGAAGCAGCTACAGATCGCGACGCAGAAACAGCACTTGCCTGAAAAGGGCCCTCGTGATGGTTAATCAAGAGCATATCCATTTTAAAATTTGATTTGTATTGTTGTAGTTGTCATCATCAGCCAATGAAACTGCCACCAACCCTGCCCATTAGCACTGAATTTTTTGGATTAAAGCCCATAACCACTGCATAATTTCCCAGGAGAGCAACAAAGTAGCACTTCTTTCATCATGCTGCACTACACATAATAGGAAACATCCTCAGGAAACCTTAAGGTGGCATATGATGGTACATCTGCACAAGCTGGAAGAACAATACAACGTTAGATCATTGAACTATTTCCCGAAAATAGAATCTCAATGAGCAAAAATAATATTGAAATGTATCATGTTCTAGCATTAAGACAATGGCTCTACAAGGCAGACATCATGCACGTTTGGGTTGGTTCATTACATATGAAGCACAATTATGGCCGATATCGGCCACTGCAATACCACTTAAAAACATAATAATCTCGTATCTGTAACCAGTTTATGTAATTTTTAACTCGTCATTGCTGGACAAATTAAATTAGCGTCTTGTAATTATAGCAAAATGAAAGTAGTTTGAATTGCTAGGTACTGTGTAGTAAGCATGGGTATTTGTTTGATGTTCAATACCTCTGAACATGGCTTTACTTTGACACTAACTATTCTATGTTACATTTGCACGTGGTCTTAAATCCAATATATCAGTCAGTATATTCAGCATTCTGGTTAGTCCCCTAAATTTACATCTGAAGTTAATTTGACTAAACTGGCTTTTACAACCATGATTGACCAGTTTAAACCAAATACGTTTCCACATATCAGATATGAGGGCCCTCAGCAAAGACAAACTCGATGGCTAGAAAATCTCACTTCTTTTTTTGGGACCGAAGTAGCAGGAGTCCCGCTAGAACTTTATAGAAGATTAAAAAGCGTTATACTGCCGAAGCAGTTACATCCCCCAGAAAAGTGCAGTAAGTACAGATAAACTAGAAACAACACCAAGGTATATCAATGGAGCTTCCCTTTAAAAAAAAAAATCAATGGAGCTTCTAAGTCTCTTATCTCAAATTCTTCCCGAAACAGCACTAGTAACTGAAGAGCTTACTGGGAAAACCTCATTACCTGCTGCTCGTCAATTGCTTTTTTGTTCAAAAATGTGGCGATTTCGCTCCTTCCATATATTTTAGTATGCGTAAATTAGGCTGTATATTCAGCCTACTGGTTAGCCCCCTGGATGGTACCTCTGATGTTATATCGGCTAAATTGAACAAATAAGCTTCCACAAACTTCTAAGCAAAGGGACAAGCTAGAAGGCCAGCAAATCTCACTGGATTGGAACTTCAATTATAACAGGTAGTACCAGTGGATGGACTACTAATATAAAGCACGAGTTTGTCCATCGTCCCGTAGCAGATGCGACTCCTCATGAAAACCGACGCAACTTTTGTGAAAACTCCCTACGACTCACGTCGCCTCCCTCCCTGAAACCCTAGCTCCCTCCCCCAAGTCGTCAATTGCTCCCTCCCCACATCCCGCATCTCCTTCCCCCAGCGCAGCTGCACCCCCAACCAAACCGCCCACCACTCTCCACTCTGAGGTTCTGATTAGCGTCGTCTCCTCCCCTCATTCCCCCTCCATCTCCTGCACCAGTCGTCGCCCATCCTCACTATTATAAACATTGTGTATATATTCATAAGGTCCAAAGGGCAATATATATAAGGAGTACAAGGAAATATATAGAGAAATATGCCTTAACAGAGAAGGAAACCAAGACATATATGAAAACGAATAACAATCCTATTCTATTCTTAACACCCCCTTAAACTCATGATGGATTACACATACTGAGTTTGGAGATAAAATACAAATGTTGTGCTCTAATTTGTGGCTTCGTAAAGAAGTCAGTAAGCTATAATTCTGATGGCACAAACTGTAGAACAAGTACTTCCTCCTGCACATGTGAGCGAGTGTATGAAACATCCACACTAATGTGCTTAGTGAGCTCATGCTTCACTAGATCACGAGCAATACAGATAGCAACTGTACTGTCAAATATAAGTGTCGTAGGTCCCATCACAGGTACTCTAAAATCTGCAAGTAGCCACCTCAACCAAGTAATCTCTGTTGTCACTGCTGCCATAGCTCTCAACTCAGCCTCTGCACTCGAACAGGAAACTGCAGTCTGCTTCTTTATCTTCCAGACAATCAAGGAGGAGCCAAGAAAAACACAGTAACCTTTTGTAGAGCGACTGGAGTGTATTTGTTAGTGCCAAATGACTTGTTGCTGGGGATGCCTTCATCTTTCTCAGGTTTGATGTTTTGACACACTGAACAATTTATGTTGTTTGCTTTTTAACTCCTTTCCCCCTTACACACTAATCAAGCCACAATATGCATCTTGGTGTTCTTGCTACAACATGGCATGTTGTTAACACGGGACCATATTCACTGTGTACTAACAAGCCTAGGTTTGTTGTTAACTCTTTCTAGGTTTTAGGCACATAAATTCCTCAATGCACTTTAGGAGCCTTGTTGTTTATTTGTCACGTGAATTCTGAACCTGAGAGACACTGGCAGCATTGAACGTGAAGAGGGTTGTATCTTTAAAGTACGGAATCATTCTTCATATAATTCAATCCATTGAACACAATACTTCAATATTTTTTTACAAATATCACCACACACTGCATTTTAAA
Organism: Dendrocalamus latiflorus; assembly: GCA_017311315.1. NCBI lineage: Eukaryota > Viridiplantae > Streptophyta > Magnoliopsida > Poales > Poaceae > Dendrocalamus > Dendrocalamus latiflorus. Next base: position 18,119,423 of record CM029677.1, on the reverse strand, counting down.
TTCATACCCCAATCTTCAGTACTGAGTGCATTTTGCTTCATGGAAAATAAACCCAACTGAAGCAACATAAATAATAATTTTCTCCTATGGACAACTATATGTTGCCTTTTCACAAGCAACTGCTAGCAGCAATATCAGAATACTTGCTGCATCAGGAATGGATGGGAGCTTTAATTCTACTGACGCATTTACCAAAAATATCGTTTACAACGATGTTCTACATCATAAATGTATTATATATTTCATTTATACTAATGTTGCATAGGAAACACTATACACTACTAAATGTGGACATGCATGTGCGTACGATAAACAAAATGTTCATAGAACGGGTTTGGATCACGTTTGTTTGTATGTACCACATCATTTGGTATTCCGTTGTAACAAACTGGCACCATACTAGTATTCTGGAAAATAGCACTAATGTCCATGGACTGACACAGCGCACAAGAATAGTTGTATCGTCGAAACCAAGGGTCTGTTTGGGACTGCTCCGCTCCAACTTTTTCAACTCTGCTCCAAAACGGGTCCAACTCCAAGAACTCTGCTCCAAGAAAAAGGGGGAATTGAAGGCCTACTCTACGTTTTTTCTGGAGCTCCTCAAGGAGTACTCCAGAAACTGAAGTTTTGTATCTCCTCATGGAGTTGGGGGAAAATTACCCACCACTGCCATTACACAATTCCTCTCCGTACCGATTCGATTTCTTTTCCTTCTCCTCCCCACCCACCCCCGCGCGACTCCCACCCACCCCCGCGCGACTCCTCTCCTCCGCCCCCGACCCGCGCCACCCTCTCCTCCGCCCCCCACCCGCGCCGCCCCTCTCCTCCGCCCCCCACCCGTGCCGCCCTCTCCTCCGCCCCCTACCCGCGACGCTCCTCTCCTCCGCCCCCACCCGCGCCGCCCTCTCCTCCGCCCCTCTTGGGCCCCGACCTCCCCGAGCTTCCTCCCCGGCCCCCGGAGACGCCCTCCCCCTCCTACCCACGCGCCTCCGCCCTGAGCGGCACCCTCCCCGACCCGACGTCCTCGCCGAGCGCCGCCGTTCTCCCCGAGCGCCGCCCTCCCCGGCCCGGCCTCCTCCCCTGCCCCCGGAGACGCCCTCCCCCCTCCTGGCCGCTGCGCCTCCGCCCAGAGCGCCGCCCCCCTCCGATGGATCTTGCGGCTTGATGTTGTGCAAAGAATTTTTTCTGAAGACTTTTGTTCTGTGCTCACTAGATGGTGCTTATGTGCTTTGCTGGGGCAGTTGATGCTCCTAAAAGATGTGGGCATCTTGATGAACATTTTTGAGCATTATGTGACAATCTTGTGATCTTGTAAAGAACGGTTGGATCTGAATTGTTAAAAGGATAATTTCAGAAGACTAAGCGCTAAAATTTCAGAAATGTGATCTTGCATCAAGTGTTGCATAGTGTACCCATTTGGCCATATGTACATGCTAGATTCTTATAACTTAGAATTTTTCCTGAAGACTTTTCTTCTGTGCTCACTAGATGGTGCTTATGTGCTTTGCTGGGGCAGTTGATGCTCCTAAAAGATGTGGGCAGCTTGATGAACATTTTTGAGCATTATGTGACAATCTTGTGATCTTGTAAAGAACAGTTGGATCTGAATTGTTAAAATGATAATTCCAGTTGGATCTTGCATCAAGTGTTGCATAGTGTACCCATTTGTTAATTATCTATCATGCACGTTGCAATTTATGGGACAAAAGGATGAAATTATTTGACCAAAATATTTGTTTTTTGGTTTTCTCGATAAATTAATTGCGATTATAATATTTTACATCATATTTCAATTGGCAACAAAAAAAATCAGTTACATATGCTCCGCAGACATCAAAACATACATCAAACATCATTCAGGGGCACATTGGACCTTTCTAGGGAAACCTCACATTCCTGGAACTGGAGCTAGCTGCGTGCCAAACAGGACCACCTGCTCCAGGAACTCCACAGTGGAGCTGCTCCATGGTGGAGTTGGTGGAGCAGAGCTGGAAAAACTGGAGTAGAGCAGTCCCAAACAGGCCTTAAATGGGACTTTCTCACCAAAACACAAATTTGAGAAGATTTTGATGCGTCAGTACAGGAAGTATGCGGCTCGGCAACACCGAGTCGATCTAAGAGAGAAATAAAAGCCCACCAAGGCTGCTAGTTATTCCAAGATGCTGTAACAATTCGCCTGTCGATATGTTGCAAGTAGAGATGGCAACGGGTAAATACCCATCGGGTATTGCTATTCCATACCCGTACCCGCTAGGTGTAAATTTACCCGTCGGGTTACCCGTATCCGCACGCGGGTAGAAAAATTTACCCATACCCGTACCCGCGCGGGTATTACTACCCGACGGGTAACCCGTACCCGCAAGCATACCCGGTTCAACACATAAGAATATCATCAATTTAGACATTTATTAATCATACATGCCAAGCACAAAAGCGTCTAATGATCAAAATTAGTACATCACATAAACATACTTGATATGACCATATCAACATATGACAAACAAATAAACAATCAACAACAAGTAGATAATAAAATTAACATTTGAGTGGGATGTCTAGTTGTCTAATGCGGGTATTCATTACCCGCGGGTAGGCGGGTATAGGTAGTATATACCCACACCCGCACCCGCATACCCGGCGGGTAGAGGATTTCGCCCAATAACGTACCCATGGGTACATAAAATTTTCCATACCCGTCTCTTTATCGGGTAAAACTCGTCGGGTATTCGGGTATCGGGTACCCATTGCCATCTCTAGTTGCAAGGGACAATAACACTCAGCACCACATGCTAAAATCGAGCTTCCTAGGCGAAATGTGGTAGGGAACAGCAGTTGCGGCCAATCAAGATGCATAAAGATATTATTACTCATGCAACAAATGGCCATCTGAAAGCTAGATTTTTGTAACATTTTACCCCCTAAAAGGCAGTTTTGTTTGGTAATTCGTACCCAATTTCGTGTAACACCGAGGAATGGAAAATAAAAATGAGAAGAATACCGAGTGAAAAAGAGAGGCAATGCTTGGGTGAGCTCAACGGAATCCTCCACGCAGACTGAAGGAAACAAAACGAAGGACGCAAACTTCTGCATCATTGGTTCAGATATATTACAGCTAGAAAGATATGGAGAAATGGATCTTTGTTCCGGTTGGGGTACAAGGCAACCGCATTTTCTTGTGAATTTGGATAGAATTTGACAAATACGGGCCTAAATTTTGCGAGACCTGAACAAGGATCGCTACATTTGTGAGGAATAATTTTGACCTGAATGGACAAGAACGAATAACTCATTGCCAAATTCCTCCTCATCCCTCCAGCTGTTGCTGCCGCCGTCCTGCGACTCCAGACCTCATAGTTCAGACCCTTTCTCTTGCAGCTTTGCGTCCCTCAAGATGTAAACCCCGAGGGTTTAGGGATTGCTTCATTCCCGCTTTCCTAATCTGCCTACGTGCGAAAGGGCCTCTAGCCTAGCGGTTAGAGCGCCTCAGTAGCACCTCCAGGTCCTGGGTTCGACTCCCAGTGGGAGCGAATTTCAGGCTTGGGGAAAAAAATCCCCTCGCCTGCTATCACACCAAAGCACAGATCTAAGGACCCGCCAGGGCGTTGATCCAAAGGATCCGCCGGTCGTCTCACAAAGGTCGGGCGTTGGTGCCGCTGTGTAAGGGTGGAGCAGGGGTTCGGGGGTTTTCTCGGTCTGCATAAGAAGACCTTCTTCTTAAGCATGATGCCCGGAGGGTTTCTTCCCCCCGCAGGTCGAGTTTTTTTCTAATCTGCCTACGTAAATGTATGGTCCGAGCCTACAGCACGAAGTGTCACTGACAAAAGGGCCCCCGTCTTCCTCGGTCCCAGCTGCAGTGAGACAACGTAAGCTTCACTGACAGCTGGGAACCACAGATTCTGCGTTCCCACCGGCAGTGAGACAACACAGCATCACTCGCGCTCGCCTCTTCCTCCCCGTCCCCGATGCTCGCGTATAGTAAAAGGCCTCGCTGCTTCGGCCTCCCAGATCTCCGCAAAACCCTAGCCCCTCGAACCTTCTAGAAACGCCCATGGACGGCCTCGCGGCGCCCTCGCCCTCCCACTCCGGCGCGACCTCCGGCGGCGGCGCCTCCCACCGCAAGCGAAAACTCCCCCCATCGTCCCTCTCCGACGCCACCGCCGACGAGGACGACGACACCACCGCGCCGTCGTCCCCCTCCACCTCCCCATCGCCCTCCCGCCCGTCGTCTCCGTCCTCCTCCCACTCCGACGACGACGACGACGACGACTCCCTCCACACCTTCAACGCCGCCCGCCTCGACGGCGCGCCGGCCTCCTCCTCCGGCCGCCCCCCCAAGCCGGACTCCTCCTCCGTCACTGCCGCCGCTGCAGCGGCGGCGGCTCCCAAGGCTGACGCTGCGTCCGCGGCGACCGGCGACGGGAAGGATGACTCCAAGGGGCTGTTCACGGACAACATCCAGACCAGCGGTGCGTACAGCGCCCGTGAGGAGGGCCTCAAGCGCGAGGTGAGGACGTTGTTTTGAGTTATTTGGTTTGATTATGCTGGACCGTTTGTTAGGGTTTAGACTTTAGAACAATCAAGTGTTAAGTAGAATGCGAATTTGCTGAGGTAGGTGAATTTGTTCTGCAGGAAGATGCGGGGAGGCTGAAATTTCTATGCTATTCTAATGATGGAGTTGATGAACATATGATTTGGTGCGTATGCTAGTTCATTTTGCTAACAACCTGGGAGTTGTTATCAACTGCTATGTCTTCCCCCAGGTTGGTAGGTTTGAAGAATATCTTCGCTCGGCAGCTTCCTAATATGCCCAAAGAATATATTGTCCGTCTTGTTATGGATAGGTAATGCCCAATGTAATGTTCCTATGTTTTATAATTTAGATGTAGTCAACGTGGCTAATTTTTGGAAATTGCTTATAAGATTATCAAATCTCTTGAATGGTACTTACACAAGGTAACTAATTTATTTTTGCAGAACTCACAAGTCAATGATGGTTATCAGGAATAATATTGTTGTAGGAGGCATCACTTACCGCCCTTATGCAAGGTAACGTTGCCACTTCAGCACTAGTATTTATTGCTATGATATTATTCATTTGTGTTTGCAATTGCATGGTCAATTCATCAAGTTTCATATGTCCTACTTTTTCTGTTTAAAGATTTAATAGCTCTTGACAACTGAAAGCAAATGGCAGCCAACAGCTGTTAAGTACAATTTATCTGAGTTAACATTGACTTGTAATTGTTAGAGTACAATATATGGTAGGATAGAGTCCATTGGGATTACAATCCCTTGTACCATCTTGCCCCCCAAGTCTTGTACCTCTATATATACCGCCCAAGAGGCTCAATGCAATACATCCTATTCCACCCAACTCTGTCTTCCTTCATGGTATCAGACGCCTAGGTTTAGATCCTAACCCTAGCCGCCGCTCGCTTCCGCACCACGCGCCCCCGGGGAGATCTGTCTCCGCCGGGGGCAACGCCACCGTTTAGGCGGCGGATCCTATTGATCCGGCCGCCATCGTTGTCGTCGTTGTCAAGCAGCAGTTCGGGCCTCCTTCTCTGGTGAATCTTGGCCAGACGCCTCAGATCCGCCGAATCTTGGCCGGACGCCTCAGATCCGCCGTCGCTCGGCCCTCGGGGAAGCCCGTTGCCGCTGGGATCGAGCCGCCTCGCCTCGTCCGCTCTGCCTGGAGAGGTCGCCGCCGTCCGGGGGCCTCCGCTTGGAGCCCGGGCCGCCGAAGACCCCGCCGCCTTCCTCCTCAGATCCGGGGCCGCCGCTTGGCTCGTCCGCCCGGGATCGCCTTCCTCCGTCGCGGATCCAGGGAGCCGCCGCCGTCCCTCCTCCCGGGCTGGCGTCGCCTTCGCCTCCTCCCGGGCTGGCGCCGTCTCCCCCTCGTCCGCCTCCGCCCGGGCCAGCGCCTCCCCCGCGTCCGCCTCCTCCCGGGCCGGCGCCGCCTCCTCGCCGGCTTCCCGCTCCGGGCTGGCTCCTGCGCCAGCACCCGCCAGCCGCTCCGTCCCCGACCGCCAGCTCTGCGCCAGTGTCCACTCGGCCCCCCACCGCTGCAGGCCCGGCTGGCCGTCCGGCCGCCGGGACCCGCCTCCCGACGCCCTCTGGTCCTCCTGCAGCCCGGGCCGCCTCCCTTTTTTTTTCTCGGACCGCCTCCCCTCTGTCTCGTGAGTCTGCTCTGCCAGATCCAAACCTGAGATATTTTGAGTAGGTGCACCCAAAAAAAAAGGGATAGAGGATCAGGCTAGGTGTACCAGTGAGTTGCACATGGAGGATTTCGCTGCTGCTGTTGTATCTTTTCTTTTTTACCCGATCACTGATCGGGGTTGAGTCGCCCACCGCCCGTCGACCTCGCATGTATCTACTCCGACATCGGCGTCGACTACACCGGCCCCTACCTCTTCGACTGTGCGGCCAGGCCAGGCACGCGATGTCGAGGGGACGCCTTCGCGCGTCGCGTCTCGGTCATCCTGTCCGCACGTCTTCATCGCTGGTTCGTCATCGCCACCACAGATCGGGACGCCTCCACCGACTTCTTCCATCGCCGTCCCGCCTCGCGCGTACTCGGTCTGATCAGCCGATTGTGCGCGATCCACTCGGCTCCCGTGATGTTCGTCGTCGAGTACTACGCGCATCTTCTCCGAGCAACAGGGCTGCTGCTGTGTCGCCTCCTCGGGCTGCAGCACCGCCGCACGTGTGTCCCCTCGCCGTTGCATCTACATCGCCGTCCCCTGTGCATCGACGACTGTGCTGCGCAACCTCTTGTGCGCCATCTGTCTGCACATGGTCTTCGTCATACTGATCGGGCCTTCATCACCGACATCGAGCGCTACCGCCGCCGCCGTACCTTGCATCAGGACTGCTCGCCTTCGCGCCAGAGCGTCCGCCCGGACTGCTCGCCTTCGGGTAGAAGCGTCCGCTCCCGCACTGCTTCTTCTTCGTCCAGCACAACCACACCTGGTTGGGGCCCTCTCCCTTGTACGTCCGGTACTGGCAACACCGGTGCGTGCTTTCGTCCCCGACGCGTTGCCGGGTCTGGCAAACCTGGCACACGCCTCGGCTCTAGCGGCTTGACTGCATCGACTTCGGCATCGACCCTCCCGTTCCCGTCTCGTCTGCCTCGATTGCATCGCCGTTTTTCGCCTACATCCTCGACGGCCCTGACTGCGTCGACCTCGGCATCGCCCCCCTTCCACGATGACTGCCTCGACGCGTCTCCGTCATCACCATGGCGCCTCTTTTGCGCCCGCGGCTTCATGCGCGACCGTCTCGACATCGGTAACCCGACCACGACTACGTCGACCACGGCCATCTCCAGCACGGCATCCTCGACCACGACTACTCCGCCCTCGCGCTCGGCTACCTCGACATCGGCACAAAGGGCTACCGCCTTGCTTGAGCTACTTGTCGGTTCCTGCTCCAGTCACAGCATACGCGCCGCATCAACGGTTATGACTGCGGGGGGATGTTAGCTCTTCGGCTTCTTCTCCAGTCTCACCGTCCGCGACACTCCCGTTGTGACTGCGGGGGGATGTTAGAGTACAATATATGGTAGGATAGAGTCCATTGGGATTACAATCCCTTGTACCATCTTGCCCCCCCAAGTCTTGTACCTCTATATATACCGCCCAAGAGGCTCAATGCAATACATCCTATTCCACCCAACTCTGTCTTCCTTCAGTAATGATGAGCTTGTCTCATACAATTTCACTTTTCAATGATCTCAAAGCAGTTGCCAGGTTACATTGCAGGATAATCTGGCAATTGATTTGTTTCTATTATGTTATGCTGTGCACTATGCCAATGATGTTCCTTTTCTGCTGCATAAGTATCCTGAGTCTGCGGCATAAGTTAGTGCCCTAATTTTGCTTTTGAAAACTGTAGCCAGAGGTTTGGAGAAATAGCATTTTGTGCAATTACAGCTGATGAACAAGTTAAAGGCTATGGAACGAGGTTAATGAATCATCTGAAGCAACATGCTCGAGATGCTGATGGGCTCACTCATTTCTTAACTTATGCAGATAACAATGCTGTTGGCTATTTTGTAAAGCAGGTGAGGCTATCTGACCTTGCATTTGTGGCCCTGTTTCAATCAGCTTCTGACTTTTGGCTTTTAAAAGCTTGTTTTTGAACAAAGTAACTTCTCAAGATGGTTTCTATAAGCCGTTTGTAGAAGTTACTGCAGGAGACACTTTGAACGGAGTGGTTTCTTAACGCATCCCTTGCCCCCTCAATCTCTCTCGCAATCAGCCAAAAGCCACAACACTTTTGAACAGGGCTTGTATACTTTGTTTCTTAAAATTACATTTATTATGTGTTAGTACTGAAAAACTTCTGAAGCGACATGTATGAAATACACCTCAACCTCACAAAATACATATAAATAATATAATTCATAAAAACTACAAAAGGTTCATGCTTTGGTAACTAAAAAAGGTTCATGCTTTGGTTAGATCTGCAGAGATGCTATACTGTCTTACAGATAGAGAGAATTAGTAACAAGAAATTTTTTGACGGTTTAGAAAGTTATTTGAGAGGTTGGGTTGAAAGTTCTTCATAAGCAATATTGTGCCCAGCATTGTCTAACAATCCTTGCATCAGGCGACAGCCTTAATAGCTTAATTTACCTGCTTACAGTTTAGCTGTCAGATACTCGGATATAGACCAGTTCACTTAGACATCATATCCAGAAGCAGTTTATTCCTTAGCAACAGGTTCGCGATGATAAGGCCTCTTGAGATTTCAGACAAAACAGAGCAAATAAGTTTAACTAACTGGTAAAAACTTCTTTTCCAAAAAATATTTGGTTTCGTTTTATATTAACTTGTTATTGGCATTTTGCAGGGTTTCACAAAGGAGATAACGTTGGACAAAGAAAGATGGCAAGGGTAAGCATGTTATGTAGCATATCTTTGTAAATTATGTTAAGACTTATCATGTTCCTTGAAAAGTATAAATTGGCAGTTACACTTGAAAAGCACGTATCTATGATAATAGGCTAATAGCACTTGCTGTTTGGGTAGCAGGCTAGCAGCAAAAAATTTTGCGCGTTAGATGTGATCAAAGAGTATGATAGGGTCTATCTAATTGTTACCTTGCCAACGCTAATTGGAACAGTTTGCTGGTTCTAGGTACATCAAGGACTATGATGGAGGAATATTGATGGAGTGCAAAATTGATCAAAAGCTGCCGTATGTTGATCTTGCAACGATGATTCGGCGTCAAAGACAGGTGGTTTGACAAGCTATAGCTGCCCTAAGCCCCTAATCATGAACTAGATTCATTCAACACATACCTTTTCAGCTGTCTTTAGTGTTTTACCAATCCTCCATGCAATGCATTTGCCAACCATGAATAAAGTAGGTCTATACAGGTTTTCTGTTTGTTTTGCCAATTGACTGTATTTCTACTCTGCAGGCAATTGATGAGAAGATCAGAGAGCTTTCTAACTGCCATATTGTTTATTCAGGAATCGACTTTCAAAAGGTTAGATTTTTCCCTTTATGGAATGTGTTTCATTTAAATAACCTGTCTTTAGATTTGTGTTGTAGAGGAAAAGGTTAGAGCTTTCTAAAGGTTAGTTATTTAATTAAAGGAAAATGAAGAAAAATGGAAAGCACAGTTATATCTTCACGGACAATGCAAAGGAAAAAAAGAAAAAGAAAAGCAAAAAAAGCCGAAATTAAGAAGCCCACACGTTCATTCTGGCTTCTAGAAGCTAGAAGTAGAAGCTGAAGCCGGAATGAACGGGAAGTGTGAGGCATGCCTTTTTTCGAACGAGGCATCCCTGCACTATGCATCTTGTTAAGTAATGGCGTCTTTTGGAGAAACATGGGATTTTTAGTTTACTGCTGGTAGTTTGTCTCATTTTTTTATTCTTTTGGTCTTTATACTAGATAGGACAAAAACAAAGGCAAGATATATAATTTACTTTTCAGAAGTTTTGCCTTACATATTACTTTTTAGAAGTTTTGCCTTACCCTGCTCCACACAATCTATTAGCCCAGTTGGTACGAACATGGTGTTTAACAAGTCCATTTCATTCTTTTTAGAAAGAAGCTGGTATTCCAAGAAGACCAATGAAACCAGAAGACATTCAGGGTCTGAGTAAGTAACTATTCTATGCAAACCTGTGATACCTTGTTCACTCTCTGTTAGAAGTAATCTTGTTTTCGTTGCTTAGTCGTATCTGAGTCCGTATCTATGTACGCATCGTTGCCGTATACGTATAAGTCGAGTCCATATTAGAGTCTGTAGCTAAGTTCGGTTCCAGTCTGTTTCCGAGTTATATGCTTTTCCGTTTCTTAGTCGTTGTGTTGGGTATAAAAGGAGAGCAATGTAATGAGAGAGGTACACAGAGAGAGGCAAAACTGCAACAAGTGGTATCAAAGCCTGTTGATTTTAGTTAATTCTGAAGATCATGGGTGATAAGACAAAGGCCCAGGGTGGGCTAATCTCCCTCCAATACCCTCTCTTGACGGCCGACAATTACCCGGTGTGGGCAATGAAGATGAAGGCGAACATGCGTGTCCAGAGAGTCTGGGGTGCAGTCGATCCGAAGAGAAAGGATAAGAAGGTGGACGGCAAGGTGGATCAGGCGGCTTTAGCTATCATCTACTAGGCGGTGCCAGATGCGATAATGCATCAGCTCATCGGCAAGGAGACGGCACAGGAGGCGTGGGAGATGCTACAGACGATGCACGAGGGCGTTGATCGTGTGAAGGAGGTGTGGCTCCAGAATTTGCGTAGCGAGTTCGAGAATCTCAAGATGGAAGAGACCCAGTTGGTGGACGAGTTTGCTTGCCGGCAAGCTGACTTCATTGTACAATCAAATTAACTCTTTTGGCGACAAGATAGAGGAATCTGTGGCGGTAAAGAAATACCTACACATTTCCGGAGAAGTACATACCTGTTATCAAACTTATGTACTCTGATCTGGACAAGAAGAAGATAGAGGAGATCACTGGCTGTCTTAAGGCGCATGAGGAGTTACTGAAGGGGTTTCAGTCACGTAATGAGCAGGGATCTCAGACTCACAACGAGCAGGCGTTGCTAGTAAAGGGAGATCCGAGAGACGGTCGTGGCATCAAACAATCGCGTGGGGTGGAGCGGTTGAGGTGGCCAGAGCGGCCAAGGCAGTAAAGGTGGCTGTGGAGACAAGGTTGGGCAAGACGGTGGTGACAGATCCCGTGATAAGTCAAATGTGAAGTACTTTGAATGTGGCGAATACGGGCACTACGCGTCAAGATGCCGCAGCTATATAAAGTGTTTCAATTGTAACGAGTATGGGCACTATACTTCGGATTGTCGAAATAAGGACGGGGAAGTGAACCTCGCCCAAGACGAAAAAGAAGATGAAGAACCGGGACTACTCTCCTCATGTGTTGAAAAAGCGCCGGTCATGGTGATACTGAACGAGAATGTAGTTCCAAAACTACGTACGAAGGAAGATAGCCACGATCACACGGATTAGTGGTACTTGGACAATAGAGCAAGCAACCACATGACGGGAGATTGCTTCATGTTTCATGAGCCCGACGAAAAGGTTTGGGGCAAGGTCAAGTTTGGCGATAGCTCCACATTAGAGATAAGAGGCAAAGGGACGATGTTGCAACGCAAGAACGGAGATAAGAAGTTGACAGGGATTTATTTTATACCAAGTCTGTGCAGCAACATACTTAGTCTCGGGCAGATGACAGAAAGAGGGTGCAGGATGGTACTGCAGGATGACTTCTTACGTGTGTAAGACAAGAATAAAGGTCTGTTGATGAAAGTGAAGAGATCTCCAAATCGGTTGTACAAGATATCTTTGAAAACTTGTAAACAGGTTTGTGTGAAGAGAGGCACGGATGGGCGAGGTGCAAAGGCAGCAGGAGGCAAGCATGGCGCGCATGCAGGCGCGGCACCCCATCCTTATGTAGACGATGCCGAAGGAGATGGCTCGAGTAGGAGATCACAGGCGGAAGTGGCGTCCCATGCGCACGGCCCGCGTGAAGTAGACGATGCAGGCGGCAGCTCGGGTGACCACGCACATGCAGGCACACATGAAGAGAGTAGTGGCTATAGATCGCATGCAGTTGGCAGATGTGATGCGAGTGTCACTCCAATGAAATCATGCATGAGGGAGGCATGTGAAAAAGGTGCACAAGGTCCAAGAGGAACACTTGGAGTACAGGTTGGTGCAGTCTTTTGTGGTTTTACAGAGAGAACATAGGAAGCGTTAGAGATAGGAGTTAGGGGCGGTGTAGCCTTCGTTGAGATGTATGCAGGAAAGTGGATAAACTTGGTCTAAGAGAGAGAAGCGGGAGGCTCAGGGAACGGCGAAGCCAAGGCGGCTATGGGAGCAGGTGCTCCAGCCCAGGCAGGCGTGCAAGGAAGGACAGGATCAGTCCAGGTGCGAGACGTGGCAAGCGTCGGATTGTGCAAAGCTCAGGAAGGTACGACGCACGGGAGTGCAAGTAGAAGGAAGAAGCGGAAGCAAGAGAGAAGATAGCGTGATCAAGACGGAGAAACAAGATTAAGGAAGTGATTGTTAGAAGTAATCTTATTTCTGTTGCTTGGTCGTATCCAAGTCCATATCTGTGTATGCATTGTGGCCGTATACGTAGAAGTCGAGTCCATATTAGAGTCTGTAGCCGAGTTCGGTTCCAATCTGTTTCCGAGTTATATACTTTTCCGTTTCTTAGTCGTTATGTTGGGTATAAAAGGAGAGCAATGTAATGAGAGAGGTTAACAGAGAGAGGCGAAACTGCAACACACTCTATAAATATGTTTTGATAGCCGCTATCTTGAATAGTTGAATACTGCTTGCTCAATTCCCCCTTTTCTAAACTTGCTACGCCTGGCTGTCTTAAACCATTTGCTGTAGCTGTTCTATTCAAAAGGTATTCCAACTGTACTAGTGATTGGCCGGAAGCTATTTTCGAAAATCTCACACCAATAACAACACCATCAGCATCTATATGTTTCTAGTAATCATGCAAGTCTGATCAGAGCCGTTAATTGAAAAGGTCTAGGGTTTTGGGGTTAAGGATCTCCACCGATCCCTACATGTTATATAGGCTGAAAGCGCCATATGTTACAGAGTATTCCCGCAGAGATTAAGGAGTCCTGGCATATCTCTTCTAACCGTTACAACAGATCAATCTAGTCTATCTATAGCCAGGACTTTCCAAAGTATCTCTGCGGCAGATTACAATCAGGGACTTGCCCCTAATAAACAGATTTCGGTCAGGTACTTACCTGAACCAGATATGAGCCTTATCTCTAACATCCCCTCTCAATCACAACTTTATTAAGTTGAGATTGCTTCTGAAGGCTTTGAGACGTTGGATAGGCAAAGCTTTAGTGAAACCATCTGCGATCTGATCTCCTGTTGAAATAAACTTGATATCAAGCAATTTTTGATTTACCCTTTCTCTCACAAAATGATAGTCAACCTCAATATGTTTAGTTCGAGCATGAAAAACTGGATTGGCAGATAAATAAGTTGCTCCAAGGTTATCACACCACAGTCGAGCTGCAGGAGGACTAGAAATTCTCAATTCTTTGAGGGAAGTCTGAATCCACATTATTTCAGCTGTACAGTTAGCCATTGCTTTGTACTCAGCTTCTGTGCTAGATCTGGAAACTGTAGGTTTCTTTGCATTCTAGGATACAAGATTGGTTCCTAGAAAGACAGCAAAACCTCCTGTGGATTTTCTATCATCTAGACACCCAGCCCAATCTGCATCAGAAAATCCTGAAACTAACATAGAAGGAGATTTAGTAATTTTCAGTCCATATCCCATAGTGTGTTGCAAGTACCTGAGTATTCTTTTAGCTGCTGTCCAATGTGCAGTAGTTAGTGCATGTAGATACTGACACACTTTATTTACTGAGAAGGAAATATCTGGCTTTGTCAAAGTTAAATATTGCAAAGCTCCAACTATGCTTCCATATCTTGTGCTATCCTTAGGATTTAATTTCTCTCCTTCTAATGTCAGTTTTTCAACAGTAGACATATGAGTATTCATTGGCTTGCATCTTTGCATCTGAACCCGCTTTAACAAATCAGCAGTGTATTTTGCTTGTGTTAGGAGAATTCCATTATCTATCTTCTTCACTTCAATTCCAAGAAAATAATGTAAATCTCCTAGATCTTTTAGTGGAAACTCACCTTGAAGATCTTTGAGAAGAGCTTGTGTAGCTTTAGCTGATGAACTGGCTACAATTATATCATCCACATAGATGAGCATAAAAATGATCACATCACCTTTTCTATAGAAGAAGAGTGATGTATCAGCTCTTGAAGGCTGAAAACCAAGTTGTAGCAGCTTCTCACTTAGTCTTGAATACCAAGCTCTAGGGGTTTGCTTTAATCCATATAGTGATTTGTCTAACTTACACACATAATCTCTCATTTTCTTATCTTCATACCTTGGCGGCTGCCTCATAAACACATCCTCAAGAACACCATGAAGAAACGCATTCTTAACATCAAGTTGGCGAAGATTCCATCCTCTTGAGATTGCAATAGACAAAACAAGTCTAATTGAAGCAGCTTTAACTACTGGACTAAAAGTATCTTCATAATCGATGCCATACCTTTGTTTGAAGCCCTTGGCCACTAAACGAGCTTTGTATCTATCAATTGTTCCATCAGCTCTTCTCTTCACTTTGTACACCCATTTGCAATCAATTAGATTCATCCCTTTCTTAGGAGGTACAAGATGCCATGTTTTGTTTTTCCAAAGCGCCATGTATTCTTCATCCATTGCTTTCTTCCAGTTTTCAGACTGCATAGCTTCTTCCAAGTTACGTGGTTCACCATTTTCAGCAAGAAAACCATACTTGATTCTTCCATCAGTATACTTTATGCGACCATCTGTGAATATCACTGGTTTGGTAATACCTTGCTGAAGACGAGTAACAGGTCGGTGTTGAGGTGAAGAGATCACTCCTTGTATCATCGCAGAACTGTCAGAGAAGTCTTCTGAAGCTTGCTCATGCGCAGACATCATCTCAGGCGGTTGAAGCAGATCTTCCAGTGAAGGCTGAGAAGCAGGAGATACATGTGAGGGTGGAGTAATTTTAGAACGCCGACTGTATACCTGAGTGATGGGTGGTTTGGATATTGATGCATTTTGCTGCACAGATTGCTGCTGCTGTCTCTCAGGCTGCTGCGCAGATTGCTGCTGCTGCTGTGCAGATTGCGGCTGCACAGATTGCTGTTGCTGTCCAACCTGCTGCTGTTCAAACTGCAGAACAGTGTCTAAAACAGGAGCAGAAGCATCAGAATCATCAGTATGAGCAGAAGCATCAGAATCATCAGTATGAGCAGTATTATGAGTAGGATAATCATCATATTGATCAGTCAATTGTGCACCCCCGTGATCAATAGTGCCAAACAAGGAGGGAAAAAGCAGCACTTCAGACCGAAGACGAGCACCAGCATTGGGATGAAGTTGTGCAAAGGGAAACACTTCATCAAAAACTACATCTCGAGATATATGGATACGCCCGGTCTGAATGTCAAGACATTTGAAGCCCTTGTGCATATTGCTATAGCCTAAGAAAGCACACTGTTTTGAGCGAAATTGAAGTTTGCGAGTATTATATGGACGCAAATTGGGCCAGCAAGCACAGCCAAACACACGAAGAATTGAAAACTGCAAAAGCTTATTAGGTGTCCTGTTGATCAAATATGTGGCTGTAGCAAAGGCTTCATCCCAGAACTTAAGCGGCATAGATGCATGAGCTAAAAGCGAGAGACCAACTTCAACGATGTGCCGATGTTTCCTTTCGGCAGCACCGTTTTGTTGATGAGCATGAGGACAAGAGACCCTATGGGATATACCGATTTGCTTAAAGAAAGGATTGAGTTTTTCATATTCACCACCCCAATCTGTTTGTATAGAGATGATCTTTTTGTCAAACAACCGTTCAACAAGTTGCTGGAATTCATGGAACTTTTGGAAAACTTCAGATTTGTAACGGAGCAAGTAAATCCACACAAATTTGCTATAATCATCAATAAAAGTGACATAGAACTTGTTTCTTCCTACAGATTCACATGCTGGACCCCAAACATCTGAGAAAATTAACTCTAGAGGTGATTTAGAGACACTAGAGGACTTGGGAATATGGTAATTGGTGACTTTTTGCTTGTTGGCAAGCATCACAAACAGTTGCTTTATTGGACTCTGGAGTACAAGGAAGGCTATTCATTCTAATGACTTGCTGCACTATAGAAGATGCAGGGTGACCTAGACGACTATGCCACTTTGAAGATGGTTTTATTGCTCCAAAAATCTGCTTGCTGGGACCAGCCGAAGGGATGGATGAAAGGGGGTAAAGTCCTCCCTCACATTTGCCTTTGAGAAGAAACCTCTTCGTGATTTGGTCCTTAATCAAGAAGAAAGTAGGGTGAAACTCAAGAAATACTTGATTATCAGAAGCAAGGCGATGAACTGAAACTAAGTTTTTCTTGGCACTAGGAACATGAAGAATGTTATTGAGATAAAGATTATGAGGGGGCGTGAACAATAGTGTGACCAATGTGATGAATATCCATACCTACCCCATTTGCCGTGTGAATCTGATCACCAGTGGTATACTTCTCACGTACTTCCAGTTTATCAAGTTCACTCGTGATATGGTCTGTTGCACCGGTGTCAGTGTACCAATTTGTATCAACGCCATAAGAGTTTACTGTTGCAGATGTACTCTTCTCTTCAGGGACGTAGTTCTCGTCGAAGCGATACCAGCAGACCGGAGCAGTATGCCCCTTTTTCTTGCAGAGTTGACAGATGGGACGAGTATTTGTGTCAGCAGTACCTCGGTTACCATTGCTTGAAGTTGTACCACGGCCGCGACTTCCATTGCTGCGGCCTCGGCCTCCATTGCGCCCTCCACGACCGTGCTGGAATCCATGATGAGATCCACGCATTGCAGAGTTGACAGAAGGCTGATATTGATTGCCCTGCAGAAGGTTCAATCTCTATTCGAAACTGAGAAGTTGAGAGTAAAACTCACCGACAGAAACCGGATCAGATCGCCCAGTAATATTGGTCACCACCGAGTTGTATTCTAGATCAAGTCCAGCAAGGATGTAGGACACTAGTTCTTCATCGAGTGGCTTTCCAGCGGCTGCCATCTCATCTCCAAGTGCCCTCATCTTCCCAACATACTCTGCAACTGTCATGTGACCCTTCTTTGTTGTTGTGAGAGCAATGCGCGTGTTGACAACCTGCGCGCGGGTTTGGGCGGAAAACATCTGCTCAATAGCCTTCCAGACCTCTGCGGCCGTCTTCTTGGAGGCGACATGAGTCAGAATCTCTCGTGAGAGAGGAGAATAAGTAGCCCAGGACTTGTTGGTCCTTTTCGAGCCACAGATCATACGCCGGGTTGAAGATTTTGATCTCCTTCTCGCCGTCTTTGGTGGTGATTTCTTCCGCTGGTGCAGCTGCCGATCCATCAAGGTAGCCGACAAGTCTTGTGCCTCGGATTGCTGGGAGAATCTGGGCTCTCCACAGCGTGTAGTTGGATTTGGTAAGTTTTTCTGTCACAGGATGACCTAGAGAGGCGGCAGCCATAAGGGAGGATGAACTCGCCATTGAGGAGAGGCTCTGATACCATGAAAAGGTCTAGGGTTTTGGGGTTAAGGATCTCCACCGATCCCTACATGTTATATAGGTTGAAAGCGCCATATGTTACAGAGTATTGCCGCAGAGATTAAGGAGTCCTGGCATATCTCTTCTAACCGTTACAACAGATCAATCTATTCTATCTATAGCCAGGACTTTCCAAAGTATCTCTGCGGCAGATTACAATCAGGGACTTGCCCCTAATAAACAGATTTCGGTCAGGTACTTACCTGAACCAGATATGAGCCTTATCTCTAACCGTATCTCTAACATTAATGTGATGCATGGGAAGCTGGGTGGACTCCTGATCAGTGGGGGCATTCCAAATCACGTTCAGCTTTTTCCTCGGATTACAATACTTACAGACAGCAGCTTACTGGCCTTATGCGGCCGTTGTTGAAGGCAAGTCTTTTTATCTTCACTAATCTTTTTCATGACATAAATGTTGCTTGGTACTTAATTAGTTAATGCAGTGCATAAACCTGTACCATCTTTTGCCTACCATAGGACTGCATGCTCCCTTCCTATTCCAAAGATGTGCCAAATATGCAAAAAGTTGACGTCTACTGGTGTAAAATTAAAGAAATATAAAATAGCCTGTCACTTTTGATAAGGACTTCTCATGCTGCAGAGTATGTATGAACATCCTGATGCTTGGCCATTCAAAGAGCCGGTGGATTCACGCGATGTTCCAGACTATTATGACATTATCAAAGATCCCATTGGTGAGCTTAAATCATTTATGGGCTCTACTTTCCTTTCCTATCCCACCTTTTCAAAGCGATGTTGCATGGTATTTTAAGTCGAGCGGTTGCTAAACACAATCTTGTGTGCAGATTTGAGGACAATGTCAAGAAGAGTTGAGTCAGAGCAGTATTATGTGACCTTAGAGATGTTTATAGCCGACATGAAGAGAATGTTCAGCAATGCGAAAACTTACAACTCTCCCGATACAATCTATTACAAATGCGCCACACGGTGAGCAATGAACTTAGGGCCTTGTCTTTGTATGTTCTTTGGTCTCCCAGTCAGGGATCTATTTATGTTTCTTTGAAAATATCGGTCCTGGCCAGTAAGTTGGAAACTGGGTGGTTACCAAGTGGTTTCCGATGTTTTTGTCTGGTCACTTGATTCTGTTATTCTTTCTATTTGCATTCCTGTACCTAGTACAATCAGTAATGCCCTCCTATCTTGTAAATAGCGCAAAATTCGCCTTAAATCTGGCTGGTATTGTACATACCAGCTTGGAGTGGGAACCCAGCATGCAGTTTCCATTATTGAGAAATGCTGATTGGTTTTTATTCCTTTTGGCCGTGCAGGCTCGAGAACTTTTTCTCAAATAAAATCCAATCTCAGCTTGCCCAAGCCTCAACCAAGAACTAGACTGACGCGGTGCATTGGATGTTATAATCCCTGCCTCGCAGGTTGTGGCTTCCAGCAATGTATTTTACTGTAGCATCTTCTCATAATTGTAATTCCGATGCAAGTTTAATTTCTGGCAACCTAATTGCTTATAGTTAGTTTGACCGACATACTTAGGGATGAGTTGGGTTGTGCAGGGCAGGGATATAAATCTCGGAACTGGTGCAAAACCCAGCCGGCGGGTGATACCGGAAAACCTAGGAAAAAACCGGATAAAATTCATGTTTCAAATTTTGATTTGAATTTGGACGGTTTGAAAACGGTAACTGTTATGGTATCGGAAAAACTGCTAAAAATTGAGAAAAACTAGAGAAAAATCTAGCATATTTATGTATATTTAGTTCATACAATAGGTAATCTAGTGTAAAAAAAGCCTAAACTAACTAAGGAACTTCTTATGTTACTAACCGGTTTTTCCCTCCTGGAATCCACTGGGATTTTTTCAGTAACCGGTGGTTATTGGTTGGTAACCGTTGGTTTTTTTATCCTGGTGTGGAGTATTTCACAAAAAAAAAAGGAACGGTGGCGCATGGTTTTAATCTGGAACAGGGAACAATTCCATCATCTTTGACAGGGTTCCCGCTTTTGTTCATGACCTGGTGGTCGGCGATTTATGCGTGCATCTAGTTTAATGGAATTACTGAATTCCATGTAAAAAAATAGCTGATAGTATTTTAAATTGGGAGGTGTATAATATGCACACCGTGTGCTCCATGCACTCCGCAATTCTCGCCTGTCCGATCTTCATCCAATGGTCTAGATCGACTGAATGGTTTTTTTGCAAATTAATGCCCGCACCTACATATTTTTATCGCAAATCAGTCCCTGTTTTCGCTTGTCCATCACTCCACACGCCCTCCCCCTAGCAAATCATTTGGCATCGCCTCCGGCACGAGCCATCGCCCACCCCCCTCCCCCCGCCAATCGCTTGCCTCCGCCCACCCCCCCCCCCCCTCCCCTAGCCGCTTGTCTTCGTCGCCTCCTCCCCCCAATCGTCCGCCCCTGCCCCTCTACCCCTAGCCATCACATCGAGCAGTGGTCGACCTTGGGCAGCTGAATCTGGATGAGGTGGCGCCAGTGTGAACATGGCTAGGTGCTTGACTTGGCGCGAACCTCCTCCTTTGACAGCACGAAGCGGCGAATGGCGCACGGGCTGATTGCTTCGTACCGACTACATTTGTCAATATCTGAATGTTCTAAAAATATTCTGAATGTAATAGTTGTATTGAAATGGGTGGATGACAGTTGTTCAATATTCTTAAAATCATATGTAACAGTTGTACTTGAAATCTTGTATATGTTGTCAGGAGCCATCTAGAACTTGTGTTTGTTGCTTGCTGCTGCTTGTGCAGTCCAGAATGAAAAATTCTTCTTGTTGAATGCTTGTCTAGAATGCAGAACTTGTGCTTGTTGAATGCTTGTGCAGTCCAGATGTAAAGAGGTTCTGCTTGTCATTATGTTGTCAGGAGCATGATGTAGGATGTATATGCTATCATTATGCAGAACTTCTGAGTGTTGAATGGTCTGAGTC
Organism: Dendrocalamus latiflorus; assembly: GCA_017311315.1. Taxonomy (NCBI): domain Eukaryota; kingdom Viridiplantae; phylum Streptophyta; class Magnoliopsida; order Poales; family Poaceae; genus Dendrocalamus; species Dendrocalamus latiflorus. The sequence goes on along the minus strand of CM029677.1, from coordinate 18,098,831 downwards.
CATTGAATGCAATTGAACAGTATCAGGTTCGAGAGGATGTAGTTATGAATGATAAATGCAATTGAATACTTCAGAACTTTATTTGTACGTGCAAAGAGGTTTATAAAATGTTGTATGACAAAAGGTTCATGAGACACATTCTTTATGAACAAAAATTTGTGAAGCTTGGACATCATTAGACAAGAAGACATCATCATATGCAGCCTCTTGGAGAGAGCACAGTTTTGCTACAATGCTAAATTCCTAGTTACAGAAACTAAAAAGCTACATGCACAGGTGGAGCAGACTTGCAATTACCAATATCATTGATCATGGTATGCCAAAAATTACATCACTCCCTTCCACAGACCGTCTAGAACTCTGCCATAGACACTTATCCTCCTATTGCTCTTAGAAAGGTCTCAAACAACCAAACGTATGACTCAGTCTTCTTGTTTGCTAAGAATGTAGCACCAAAAAACACACTTTGTAAATGATGATTGACTCCAGTGAATGGTGCAAAAATCATGTCGTATTGGTTGGTGGTATACGTGGAATCAAAAGATACCATATCATCGAAATGACTATAGTTTTTCTTATTCGTGGCACAGCCCAGAACACATACACCAACCTACCATGCTCATCCACGACAAAATCAAAGAAAAAGGCTAAATTGACATTCTTCTTTCTCTCAAGTTGGGCCACAAACATGAGTATCTGCATTCTTGATTTTTTCCCCCCTAAGGTCACGGTAGTAATTCTACAAATTTCTCTTCGTGCACCAACATTCTCAAAACCACCCTCACTAACATAAAGTAGCCTATTAGCCTACAAGGTGCCTATGCTTGCCTTGTGACATGGGTATAATGTATTTTTTTGCTCCCTCACTAACTCTCCAATTCAATCTATCAAATGAAGTTTATCAGGCGAAACAAGTCCATGATTATGTTGCTCAACTATTAAAGCTATCTTATAGTTGTTACCACTACATAGCTTGATGAAAATATTTGCATCACATCCACATCTAGTTTCCATCATATATGTGTTTTCTTATTTGAGGGATTACCATGCTCGTTATCTTTCTTAGACCTATAACCTTGCCTCGAGCACATAAAGTACTTGCACTGAACCACCTTATTCAACAACTTCTGCTGCCTAACACAGACCGATAACCCCACATGATGTGCATACGACTTGTAGAAATGCTCGACGGACTCGATATTTCCAAATTCCATCCCTACACTTGGATTCAATTTGTCCTCATAGTCGGGTGTAAATAACGAACACTACAATATCACATATGAAATAATGACCATTTAGTTTATGACAACTTTATCAATTGACGAAGCTACTCATACTCACAGAGAGGGGCATGCTAGCTCTCTTTTTGGGTGCACTAAATCCACCATCATGCCTCAACGGAGACGTTATCTCAACCAACAAATGAGAATCAGTGCATTCTTCCATTGGTGGATTTCGGGTTCAAAGGCAACGCTTTTACGCTAACTCTTCGTGCTTAGATCACTTGACTACTGACTATATATATGCATGGCACTGTAGATTGAGCATGCCACTACATATGCTCGGGGGTGACTACTCGGGGGCCGGGCATGCGGCGACTCGAGGGCAGAGAGGGGCGGGGGCGGGCGACTGCTCAAGGGAAGAGAGGGCCGAGGGCGAGCGGTGGCTTGGGGGAGGAGGGGCGGGATGCCGGTTGTTTGGGGGCGGAGCAGGGCGGGGGCGGGCGACGGCTCCGGGGAGGTGATGGAAAGGGGTGGGCGGCTGATCGGGGGAGGAAAGGGGTGGGGCGGCCGTGCCTCCGGGGAGTAGAGGGGTGGGGGCGGCCAATGAGGGGTGGAGGTGAGTGAGTAGGGGTCGAGGCGGGCGGGAGTTTGGAGAGAGAAGGGAGGGGAAACGGGGACTGATTTGCGATAAAATATGTAGGTGGCAGGCGTCGATTCGCAAAAAAAAACCATTCAGTCGATCTGGGCCGTTGGATGAAGATCGAACATGCGAGAATCACGGAGTGCATGAGTGCATGGAGCACGCTGTGTACATAGGATACGGTGCATTTAAATTGTCAACACCTCCGTGAGAAAATTGGTGCGAAGATCTATGCAATTTTTGTTAGAATACGAGGCTGCAGGTCAAGAATTGCCGGTGCACGGCCCTAAGAAGCTAATGGATCAGTTTTCGTAAACATTCTATCAAATATTCACAAAAGGAAAAAAAAAAGGGAAAGAAACTTTGGAGAAAGTCCTCCATGGGCATCTAGTCATCTACTTGTTCGACCAAATGAAACCCTTGCTGCCAGGGACAGCCCTGGGCCAAGGCAACAAGAGCGCCCGCCCAGGGGCCAGCACCAAAAGGGGCCAGCCTTGTGAGCATCTCAAAGGTATGTACATGTATAGACGGTAGTAGTAGACCCAAACTATTTATTACCATATCGGCCCCATATAAGCAGATAGTAGTAGCAGGCCCAAACTATTTACTACCATATCCATGCCATAATATAAATACATTATCTTAAGAAACATTGTCTTAGTCCATTGAGAAAATTAAAAGTACAGTTGTTACGATATTTTTTTACTTTATATCTCTGCTTTAATGATAAAAAAGATATATAGTCTTAATTTTTTTAATTATATTTAATGTCTTCTTAATCTTTGTGTATGATGGTCTTAGACTTATATTGCAAGACGGTGAGAGTATTATTGGATAGTCACCATAAGAAAATGGGTCATTTGATATTTGTCCCATAAGTTGAGATGCAATTAAATCATTAAAGGCATCTCAAGTTTGGGACAATTCATCCATTATCCCTAAGAAAATAGGGTATTCACTGTTCTCTATCTTTGAGCCCTCAAGAAAACGACATCTCTATTCTTTTGTTCCTTCCCAACAACGGCGTGGCCATCAATGAAGCTGTTATTTCTTTGATCTATAGTCATTTTCAATATTTTTTATTGTAGTGTTTGTTGAACCAATATTATTGTTGTGAAAATATCTACTTCATCAATACAAAGACAATATCTATCAAATTCGCTTGTATTTCATGCTCTTTATTACATTTTTACTCATCCTATAAATAGAGCGGAAGAAGTGAAAAAATACGTCGGGAGACGGAAAAAATTAGAAACTCCCCCCTTTTTCATTTGTTATGTTCCGCAACATTACAACTTTTGACATATAATACTTTTTATGTTATAGTTGATTACTAAAAATCATAACATTGAAATACTATGATACTATTCTATCCATACTTTAAATATGCAAAGGGTTAAATATAAATAAAAATTACAAACTATTAATTCATTTGAAATTGAAAATTCTACAAGCTTAAATATTTTAAAATATATGTTTACAAGTAAAATTTGTTTTCATATATGTAAATGAGAGTTATAATTCACACGGCCTACAAAAAGATAGCACCAGACGATAGGACCAGTCCTGCATGATGCTGTCTTCAATCTATTTCAGATGCTTCTTAAACCAGACTCCAATGTTGAGGAAACTCTCGAAATCCGATCGCGGTCAGTCGAGAACACCAAATCCAAACCATGGATTCCAAAGTGAGATGAGAAGTAAACACATGGGAGGCAAATTAACTGAATTGATCAGTTTAGTCATTGGCTTACATGTTGATTTCACGTATGTCCTCTGGGAACATCGTAATTTTGACCTCTCTGCCTCTCTCTCTCTCAGGGCTCTCGCATACTGAAATCATCAGAATAGGAAGAACATAAGCATTGGACATAACCAGATCTCAAATGAGGCAAGATATGCAAAGATAAATTGATATTTGATAGCCAAGGGTGGTAAATTTGAGTACTTGGTAACATGCTAAAAAGATTTTTCACGGCAACATGAAACATGAGATCAGTGTGCAATTTAGACTTGTTAGACCTGCCATGAATTATTTCTGTGACAAGTAAAATTGCTGAGGCAAATCTCAACAACCAACAGCAAATCTCAACACCTATTGATGTACCTGTAGGCCATTAGAAATGGGTACCCGAATATCTGTTCCTCCAAGAAGCATAAGCAGTGGCACTTTTACCTGCGGAATCATCAGAGTTCCATGAACCATCCAGTGATACAGTTGTATAATGCTAACTGTCGTTCTAAGAATCAATGGGACAGAAAAACATACTTTTGAAATATGGGCAATTGGTGATTTCTGATACAAAAGGCAAAGATGATCAAGTGAGGGGGCTTCAGAGGCATATTGTTTCCCTTCAATTCCACAGGCCACTGTGTAACACCAATCTGGGATGTCAGTGGTGCCAATCATTAGTGACAGGTTGCAGACAGGATTCCGAGCAACTGCCACAACAAATCTATTTGGAGCCTGCAGCCAAATTACAAATTACTCTAGGAACAAGAAACAAAAGTAGCAAGCCATCGACTGTACCCATCATGGTTCTGAAATCTGTTAGGATGCTAACCTGACCGATCAAATGAGTTGTCAATAATCCACCATGTGAAGTTCCAACAACAGCTAATTTAGATGCATCTGTCAGTCCTTCCTTGATGCTGCCCAAGCCTCAGGCTGGGCCGCCTATCTTGTGCTGAATCTGTAAAGGAATAACAAATCTGCAAAGGAACAGTACATCCTCAAATCCTAAGTTTTAATGGGCCTTGATCCTGAGCCTCGGGCTATAGCCCACCTAGCCCGAGGCCCAGATCCGCCACTGCTGATCAACACAGATCACAAATTAGATTGGTTCATGAGGAACAAAGATGAAGAATTTAATTGGAGTACATACCTGAGATCCAACTTTTCCAGGAAGTGATTTGCAAAGCCTCCTGTCCAAAACCCGGTGTACCTCTTTTCAGATTACAGTGAGAAGATGGCATATTGACACACATCATTAATCATAAATGCGGAGAAGTTTCAAGAAACTTACCGATAATTTACAATAAGCAGGTTAAATCCAAGTGAAGCAAGAAAAGCTGACGATTTTGAATGGCTTGATACAGATACTGAGTGTGGACCACCGTGAAGGATTACAACAGTTGGTTTGTGCCAACTATCCTTGCAGGACACAAAGATGGCCTCAAATGGAAGCTTGCCACCTGCAGAGTAGGAAAAATATTACCTGGAGAAAAATGTTAAACGAATGTACAATAGCTCATAATATTTTTTTGGGATAGACTATTGCACAGGCGACTGAAATTTTTTTATCTTTCAGTCACCTAAAGTTGCACTTTGAATCACCTGAAGTTGCACATGTTTTTTTTTGAGGGGGGCTGCAATTTTAGTTGATTGAGAGTGCAATTTCAGGTCACCTGAAGTTGCACTCTGAATCACCTAAAGTTGCAGCTGTTTTTTTGGAGGGGTTGCAATTTTAGTTCATTTAGAGTGCAATTTCAGGTGCCTGAAACATAAAAAAATTTCAGTCGCCTGTGCAATAGCAAAACTGTATTTTTTTCATGACTGTACCATCAGAGAGCTCATCAGAGGGGTTAATAACTGGAATTTTGAGAATACTGAACTTGTGATGCAATAATAAAGCCTTTACCTGCAGCAGATAGCAACACGAAAAATGATAACACATGATTTGAGTAAATTGCATCGTTAAAAGCATCACAAAGAAAATAGGTATAATTTAAAATATACAGCAGTCAGCAGCTAACCTTATTACTGGCTGTCATCAACGGACTAGTAACTTCGTCCCAAATCCATCCGTGAGTTCGATCCTCTGGTGTCATGTTAGGGTTCTTGGCTCTGGATCTTAGGTTGTACGGATGGGTAGAGTGGATCTGGGCTTCAGTTTGCCGGCTGGGCACTTCCTTCCTTGCCGTGGCTGAAAACCAGCTTAAGACTTAGGGTTTAGGAAGATAGAAGATGTCAGAGTTCACCGGAGTAACGACGTTGCCTACGTCGCCAGTGAACTCAAAATCCTGCGCATACACAAACTCACAAGAAAAACTCAACAGATGATGAAATCAGAGACTCGGTCTCGTTTGTGCTGCAACCGAAAAACAAGCAAGCAGCGTTTTCTCTGATTGTATTAGCTTATATAGAAAAAACCGATTACAATTGACAGCCAAATCTGCACGCAATGTTTGTTTCCAAAACACAGAGCGAAAAATCAGCTAATCAACCAAAAACTGAAGATACAAGAATTATTCAACAAATCTCCTCCTAATTCTTGTGCACTCTACTACTTACAAAGCTGAAGACCGATCTTGGTGCAGAGCTCCTGGAACTTCCCTTTGCCAAGTGGTTTTGTGAGAACATCACCAAGTTGCTCATCTGTTCTAATGAACTTCACCTCAATCTGCCCATTGTGTACATACTCCCGGATAAGATGAAACCTTGTGTCTATATGTTTACTCCGGTCATGATGTACAGGATTCTTGATCAATGAAATGGTGGACTTGTTGTCCACTCTGAGTACCGGCTTGCTTACAACTGTATCCAAGATTTCAGCCAGCAGCCGAGCTAGCCAAACAGCCTGACAGGCAGCAGTAGCAGCAGCAATGTATTCAGCTTCACAACTTGATAAAGCTACAACTTTCTGCTTAGAGGATTGCCAACTGATTGGACTATCTCCAAGGAAAAATACTACTCCAGAAGTGCTCTTCCTGCTGTCTAAGTCTCCAGCAAGATCACTATCACTGAAGCCAAGTAATTTTGCCTTCACACCTTGCTTTCTTGGATAAAAGAGACCCCAATTACTTGTTCCAGCTATGTACCTCAAAATCTGTTTTACAGCTGCAAGATGCTCCTCATGAGGTTCTTCCATAAATCTGCTTACATACCCAACTGAGAAAGCCAAATCAGGTCGGGTATTTACCAGATATCTCAAGCTCCCAACCAAGCTTATGTACTCAGTTTCAACTTGGCCTGCATAGGCACCTGACAGGAATTGCACTCCATCATGCCAGCTTTCTCTAGGATTTTTCTTGCATAACTCCCTTGAGACAGAGTAGTTCCCTCTGTATTTTGCTTCACCTCAATACCCAGATAATAAGTAAGTAACCCAAGGTCACTCATCTTGAATATCTCTGCCATTTGTACCTTGAACTTCTTGATGCTGCTGCTGGTGGTTCCTGTTATTACTAAATCATCTACATAGATACCCACCACAAGCCTCTCAGTCCCAGTACCTCGGCAGTAGATTGCATGTTCAGATGGGCTTCTCTTGAATCCCAGAACACCCAGTTTTTCATCCAGTTTTTGATTCCAGGCACGAGGAGCTTGATGCAAACCATACAGAGCTTTACGTAGCTTGAATACCTTATGTTCATGGCCGGGTTGAGCAAATCCCGGTGCCTGCTCCACGAATACCTCCTCCTGGAGGTCGCCGTTCAAGAACGTCGTTTGGACGTCCATGTGGTGGACTTCCCACCCTTCATGAGCTGCAAGCGCCAGTAGTAGCCGCACCGCCTCCATGCGTGCTACTGGGGCAAACACCTCGTCATAGTCGACGCCTTGGCGCTGCGCGTAGCCTTTTACGACGAGTCGTGCCTTATGTCTCACCACTGCGCCGTGCTCGTCCTTCTTGACTTTGTACACCCATTTGAGTCCGATGGCACGCCGGCTAGGTGGGAGCTCAGTGAGTGTCCAAGTGCGGTTCTCCTCAATCGCCTGCAGCTCCTCCTCCATCGCCCGACGCCAGCATGGGTTCCTCTCCGCCTGAGCAAAGGATGTAGGCTCCTCCGCACTTACTGCGAAGAGCTGACCATCTCCCAGATCACGCACTGCGTACCCAGGTGGAGTTGCAGGGCCGATGACATTCTCCAAAGTCCAAAAACGCAGCGGCGCCTCGTCGTCGTGGTCGTCGTCTAGCTGGTCCCCCAATTCCGTTGATGGTGAGGCGAACTGGACCCCCGGAGTCGCAACCCCCGCCGTCGAGGGTGTGGTCGGGGGCGACGCAGGGAGTGCTGCCGGTGTGGTCGCTGGTGAAGCAGGAGAGGCTGTAGGCATATCCAGTGACTCACCGTGCTCCTCCACGACCCGGTACTTCACAGTGAAGATGTCGTCGTCGTTTCTTGCATCAACGCCTTGCTCCTCGCTATTTGACCAGTCCCACTGGCCTGCCTCGTCGAAGATCACATCCCGCGTAACGTGGACACGCTTCGCGATTGGATCATACGCACGGTATGCCTTTGAACCCCGCTCATAGCCGACGAAGATCATCTTCCGTCCTCGGTCGTCCAGTTTCTTCAGATGAGGGACCGTATTCTTGACGTAGACAAGGCATCCGAATGTCCGCAGGTGATGGACAGCCGACTTCTTCCCATACCACGCCTCAAACGGTGTCACTCCATTCACACTCTTTGTCGGTGTTCTGTTTAGCAGATACACAACGGTGCTCACCACCTCGCCCCAGAACCAGCCCGGTAGCCCCTTCGCCTTGAGCAAGCTGCGGGCGGTTCCGACCACCATGCCGTTCCGGCGTTCGACGACTCCGTTTTGCTGCAGGGAGTAAGGTGCCGTTAATTGTCGCCGGACACCCTCAGACGCACAGTTGTCCATGAAATCCTTAGCGGTGAACTCCCCGCCTCTATCCGTGTGAAGCGCCCTCAGCTTGCAACCCGACTCGGCCTCCGCGCGCGCCTGGAAGTCCTTGATGGCCGCCGCTGCACGATCTTTGGACGGCAACAGGCTCACCCACATGTAGCGGCTTCGGTCGTCGACTAGGAGCAGGAAGTAGACATTGCCGCTCGGTGTCGCCGGCGCCACCGGTCCACAGAGATCACCATGGACCAGCTCAAGCACGCGCTCCGCATGCCACTGTGACTGGTTCGGGAAGGGTGTTCTCTTCTGCTTGCCGGCGAGGCATGCCTCGCACAGCTGGTCCACCGGCTCGATTGCAGGCAGGCCACGGACCATCTCCTCGCTCGCCATCTTGCGGAGTGCCGCCATGTTGATGTGGCCGAGCCTGGTGTGCCATCGCCAGGCGCTTTCCTCGCCACGTGCAGCCAGGCATACCGGCCGTGCGAGGTTGACATCGAGCACGTACAACCAGTTCGCCGAGCGTGCGACTTTGGCCAGTAGCCGTCCACCTGGTTCACGGATTCGCATCACCCCGAAGCTGATGTTGATGTCGTACCCGACCTCATCGAGCTGCCCAACGCTCACTGTGTTTGCCGTGAGCTGAGGGATGAAGTAGACACCTGCGAAGGAGCGGTGGTCGCCATTCTTGAGCTTGAACAGCACCATCCCACATCCCTCGATCCGCACCACTCCGCCGTCGCCGAAACGCACCGTCCCACACACTGCCGTGTCCAGATCCGCGAACGCCGCCCGGGACCCCGACATGTGGTTCGTGGCCCCGGTGTCGAGGATCCACGACTTGGCGCTCCGCGCTTCCTCCGCATCGAGGTGGACGAAGACCTTTTCCTCTCGCAGCCGCAGCGGAGTGCCATATCTCGCCCCATCCTCCGATCTGCTGATGGCGGACCCCCGTGCTTGCTCCCTCGACGACGCACCAGGATGCGTGCTCGGAGTCGCCGCGCGAGGTGATGGTGGGCGCGACGCTCGTGGGGATGACGGCGGTGGCGGCGCGGTAGATCTCGCCCATCTCGGCCGCGGCGGAGACGAGATGAGGTGTCTTTGGGATGGCGGCGGTGGCGGTGAGGTGGATCTTGGCTGCGGCAGAGGCGAGGAGAGACATCTCGGGGATGCCGGCGGCGGCGGCGTGGTGGATCTCGGCTGCTGCGGAAGTGAGGTGAGGCTTATGAGGGGCGTTGACTCAACCAGCATCAACGTCTCCTCCTCATCTTGGACGACGTGGGCCTGCTCCCTTTTGGGCTTGGAGCGGCAGTCGCGGGCCCAGTGGCCCATTTTGCCACACTTCTGGCACTGGTCCTTGTTGAGCTTGCCGGAGTTAGTCGCCGGCCCAGAAGTCCCAGATGACCCGCCGTTACTCCTCCGCCCTTGGCCACGCCCGCGCCTGTTCCCGCGACGCGCAGAACTCTCGCTCGTGCCATCGTTGTTCTGGTGCTCCGCCTCACGCCTCTTCCGCCGCTCGTCCCATTCTTCCTCTGTCAGGTACAACTTGCCATCATGATGTATTGTCGGCGGCGGCTCGAACGACTCCTCTGCGACCTTTAGTCACCCCGTCAGGTCGGCGACAGTGAGCATTGAGGTGTCGAGAAGCGTCCGGATTGCCAGCACGATCTGCTTGAATCGCGACGGCGCACTGCGGAGCATCTTCTCCACCACCTTGGTCTCCTCCACGACCTCGCCAAGAGTCGCTAGAGTGGCCACCATGCCGCTCAGTCGAAGCGCATAGTCTTCAACGGTTTCGCCGTCCTTGAATGTCGCCAGATCGAACCCCCGCCGCAGCTGCTGGGAGGTGTTCTTCTTCACACGGTCGTCGCCGACGCGCATGGTGGCGATGGCATCCCATGCTTCCTTCGATGTTTCCTTGTCAGCGATCGCGGACGCCATCTCCGGTGGGACGGCGCTGCATAGGGCGTCGAGAGCCATCATGTCTTCCTGGGGATCGACATCACCTTTGTCGATGGCTCTCCAGAGCGCCCGAGCCTTGAGCTTCACCTTCATGAGGCGCGCCCAATCAGAGTAGTTGGTCTTGGTGAGAGCGGGGTAGCTAGTCCCGCCGGCCACCTCACGGACTACTCGCTGGATCACGGCGCCGTCCTTGATGCCGCTCGTCCCGTCCCCCTTTTCGCCATCCTTCAGCGGTGGTGTCACCTGCCCCGACATCAGAGCAGATTCAATTGCGCGTTCTCGATTCCAACGGCGTTCCTTCGCCGCGATCGAGCCCCGGCCCGCAACGAGGCTCTGATACCACTTGTCAGAGTTCACCGGAGTAACGACGTTGCCTACGTCGCCAGTGAACTCAAAATCCTACGCATACACAAACTCACAAGAAAAACTCAACAGATGATGAAATCAGAGACTCGGTCTCGTTTGTGCTGCAACCGAAAAACAAGCAAGCAGTGTTTTCTCTGATTGTATTAGCTTATATAGAAAAAACCGATTACAATTGACAGCCAAATCTGCACGCAATGTTTGTTTCCAAAACACAGAGCGAAAAATCAGCTAATCAACCAAAAACTGAAGATACAAGAATTATTCAACAGAAGATACTTTATTTCTTGCATATCCTCTGCCAAACCGCAGGAGGTATCATATATATTGCAATAGCCGAGTCCTAAACCCAGTCGGCTACAACTCTTATAACTAATACCAATTATAAAAGACTTCCTAATCTTGTAAACCTTCTCAGAATAGACACCAATCTGAATCCAAACAGAACATTGCTAGTTCTTGTTGGATTCGGAATTCTTTTTGGACCTCCTGCCATAGTGTTTTCCCAGTAGACATCCACAACATTTCCCCCTCCCGAGGAAACAGCTCGTCCTCGAGCTGAAAGTCTGGATATTGGCGTTGGAAATCTGGAAGAGATATCCACAAACTTCTTCAAGAAGGCCATGTGAAAAACCATGGATACGAGCAGCCGGAGGAAGCTGAAGCTTGTAAGCAACTGGGCCAATGCGTGCCATGATTCAATATGGACCATAATACTTGGGTGAAAGTTTGGAAAATTTGGATGTAATGCCAGCAGCTTGACGGTGATGAATCTTGAGCAAAACCCACTGGCCAACGTCCAATTCAACTTCCCGATGATGCTTATCATAAAAATCTTGCATACGCTGCTGAGCTTGCAATAAACGTTCTCGAATGTCAGCCAGGAATTCATCTCGAGAGCGCAAAGTAGCGTCAATTGCAAAGACTTGGGCAGAACCTTCATTGTACAGAAAAATGGCTGGGGAGGCCGGCCATACACAACCTGAAATGTTGTAGTCCTTAAAGCCGAATGATATGAATTGTTTTAGCAGAATTCCACCCACAGAAGCCGGCGAACCCAATGACACGGGCGATCCCCATTGAGACAACGGAGGTACATTTCAATTGTGCGATTGGCTACCTCACTTTGACCATCGGATTATGGGTGAAAAGTGGATGTCATATCTAGACATACCCCTGCCAACATAAACAACTCCTTCCAAAAGTTGCTAGTGAAGATCGTATCTCAATAATTGACAATAGACTAAGGAAACCAATGGTGTCGAAGAAAGCATGAGCCACCGAGTGAGTTGTGTAAGGGTGAGCCAATGGCACAAAATGAGCATACTTCGAGAACCTATCCACCATGTTAAGATAATCGATTTCCATGGACGCGAGGGAATCCATCGATAAAATCCATAGATATGTGTGACCAAATCTAAGAGAGAACCGACAGAGGTTGAAGCAACCCAGCGGGGTGAAGATGGTCCACTTTATTGCGTTGACAAACCACACAATAATTCACATGATCTTGTACCAAGCCTTTAAAGTGGGGAGAATATAGAAATCCTTGTGAATCCAGTGCAACGATCTTTGAATACCCTCATGACCAATAGCATGGGCTGCTAAAATAATATGTTGGGCACATGTAGATGAAGTTGGCATAAAGATTCGGCCACAATAAAGAAATAAGCCGTCCACAAAAGTCCATTTGGAGGGCAGTTCTTGAGCATGTTAGACCATGTGGTTAGGTCTAAGTTATTTTGGTGATGAATAATTGACAATGGTTAATTTATGATGATGAATATTTGATGATATTATTGCTTATCGATGTTATGCGAGACATGTGGCTTTTGGAGAGACTAATTTTGTGCTAGGGTTTAGGGGTGCCAGGAGGGCACTTTGTAGCCACCATGATTCAGAAATAAAGTTTAGATCTATTCTGAAAAAAGCGTCGGCGGTGGTTTTTGCTTCACATCGCTCGGCTGCGGCATGTGATAGAGACAACAGTGCACAGTGCTTCGAGTGAATGGTCAAGCGCATCGCCTTCTTTGCCTCGATTCACGTGTAAAATTTCCACACGTGGCGTAGTCTCGGTCCAAGCAAAACACAGCGGCGTCACTTCGTTTTTGGTACACGTCAAAGACTTGGTGAGCGTGCTCCTCGATTCTAAAGTCCAGCGTACTGCCTTCATGTCTCAATTGCGTGCGGTTGGATTGTCGGCAGCCACGTCCAGTGCATCAATGCAATATCCATCAAGGCATTAACTCCACATGAAGCCTCTGTCTGGTGATTACATGCATGCATTACTTTCTTTGGTCTTGACTTTTGATTAGAGGTGACATGATTAGGTGAGAGGTGATTAGGGGTTGTGTGCATTGCATGATATTTGGACGTGAGATTGAATTCTGTGGACTGCATGCATTAAGAAAATCAGTGTTGCGCTAGCTAAGACATCTGCACGGTGAATTATTCACCCCCTCTGATTGCCATCGACGATCCTACAGAGCAGCCCATTGGGAATATAATTGTTGATATTCTAGCAGAGAATGGACCTCCACTTTGAGCTGATCCAGCAATGGAAAGGAAGGAATAGATATGGCCGAAAGAGATGTGTTCACGTCGACAAGATAGCGCATTTGTACAGTATTTGATTTGCTCGGTTTGAACTCAATCTGGAAATCAAACCCAAAGAGTTTGCTAACCCAGTGGTGTGGCAGATTTGTGGTCAAATGCTGATCGAGAAGGAATTTTAGACTATAATGATTGGTGCAGGCACTGAATGGTTTGCCCCAAAGATAATGCCGCCAATGGCACACTACCTTGACCAGACCTATGAGTTCGCACTCATATGCGGTTAATTTGGTGTGATGAGGCTGAATAGCTCGGCTAAAGAATGCAATGGGTTGTGAGCCTTGATGGAGAACAGCCCCAAAACCACTTTGTGAAGCGTCACATTCGACAATGAATTGGGACGAGAAATCTAGTAGTGCGAGGAAGGAGGGTGAACAAAGTGCCTCTTTTAGAGCAGAAAATGCTGCAGCCGCTTCATCAAACCAACAAAAACTTCCCGAGAAAGTAATTTGGTTAATGGAGCTGCAATGAAGCTAAAATTACGTATAAACTTCCGATAATAACCAGCCAGCCCCTAGAATCCTCTCAACTACTGAGAATTATTAGGAACCGGCCCCTGCCTTATGTTGTGGACTTTGGATTGATCCATGGAAACCCCTGCCGCGAATATGACATGCCCCAAGTAGGAAATTGAAGATGTGCCAACAGAGCATTTGGATTTCTTGAGGAATATGTGATTATGACAAAGAAGGGAAAAGATTGCTCGCAAGTGACACAAGTGCTCAAACTAGGAAGAGCTGTAGACAAGTATGTCATCAAAGAAGACCAAAGTGATTTTTTGAAGATACGATTTGAGAATAGCATTCATGACTGCCTGAAATGTAGCTGGTGTTGTAGAGAGGCCGAAGGGTAAGACCGAGTATTCAAAGAGGCCTTGGTGAGTCTTGAAGGTTGTCATGTGAATATCATCCGGGTGCATTTGTATCTGGTGATAGCCTTATCAAAAATCCAACTTGGTAAAGAATGTGGCACCTTTTAATTCATCCAATAGTTCGTCTACTACTGGGATAGGGAATCGATCCTTAATGGTCTGGACATTGAGAGCCCTATAATCCACACAAAGACGCCATGAACCATCCCTTTTTTGACCAAAATCACGCGAACTAAAAGGGGAGTACTTAGGCAGATAAACCCTTGGGCTAACATATCTACACACTGGCGCTCCATCTCGTCTTTGTGATGATGAGGGTAGCAATATGGTCGGACATCCACTGGTTTGGAACCCGGCAAAAGATGAATTATGTGGTCATGTAACCATTGTGGTGGCAATCCAGACGGGGTACTAAAGATATCTTCAAAATATGTTATAGGGCCGGCAATAAGGAGTGAGTAGGCTTGTCAATGGTGAGGAGCCGAGCTGCCGGTCTGGTTGGTATGCCCAAAAGATTGACCTGACGGCCCATGTACCAGAAAGACATTGAAAAGGTAGAGAAATCCCATAAAATCAGTCCCAAAGTTCGCAGCCATTGGACTCCCAGAATTAAGTCGAAGCCATGGAGGGATAAGGCGTAGCAAGTGATGGAGAATGCTTCTTGATCAATGGTGAGTGGCAAGGATTGACAGATGCCTGGGCAAGACAACCTCTCGCTGTTAGCTACCACCACTTGAATACCAACTCAGTTTTTAAAAGGAATAGCTACCAATGGGCTGCCTCCACACTGATGAAATTGTGTGTGGAGTCGGAATCCACTAATGCGCAAAAATTGTGGTGATTCATAAGGATTGTGAATTGCATGGTGTTGCCGGTTAAGATTTTTGTTAGAGCATGAAGAGAAATATGAGTAGTATCTGCACTGTCTGCAGCTGGGACATCATCTTCCTCCAAGATTTCTATAGGATCGTATGGCACAATCAGAGAGGGTGAATGATTTTCTCCGCTTCTTGATACCTGAAAACAAATCTCAAACTAGAAGAAAAACAATCTAACTTATAGATGTGGATTTCGACCGCAAGTCGTTCAATTGCTCGCTTCGACCACTCACTACGACCGCCTTTGCACGTGGTTGAAATCACCCTCCACTCGAAAGCTTCAGCCACTCGAATGCTTCGACCGCTCAAACAAGAATACGCCGAAGACAACAATGTACTTGGCTTGGTTGGATTGAACTAACGACGTAGACACCGAGTTCGTAGTACGCAAGATTGTGATGTGTTAACACACCTCCGAAGACATAAGAAAACAATGCTCAGAAAACATGTCACCGATGCCGACTAACTTTTCCTGGAATAGATCTGATCTATTATTTCTGGATCATATTCTGTGGCTACAAAGCGCCCTCACGGCACCCATAAAAACCCTAGTACAAAAAGCCTCCCAAAGCCACCAAAGCCACCGCTAAAATCCTTAACATCTACCTATTTTTATATGCTACAGCCCTAAACTGTGTTCACCTCAAACACGGACATCTCACACCGTGTCCTTAACAACCTGGACACGCAATCCTATCTGTTCCTCAAATCAAGTGACCCGAAACCCTTCCGAACACAAGTTTTATTGAAACTCTCAATCTTCTCAGTTATGAATTCCATCCACAACTCCTAACCCAACATGTGACGAAGCCTCTAGGACAGCACCTCCTATATCTCCATCATGCACCATCAACTCCCATGTTGAAGCCTCCAGGACCGCACCTCCTGTAGCTTCTCTACACAACATCACCGCTCGTGTCGAAGCCTCCTGGACCACACCGCCCGTAGCTTCTCCACGAATCACCACCTTTGACCTCCACATGCTCCAGCGTAACCCGGACCACCTCGCGTGACATCCTCGACCACCTGGACCTCATATTTTTCCTATTCTAATCCTGGTCCTCCTCATCACCGACCATGATCATCTCCACGCCCACCTGGACATCAAAGATCAAAAAATGTTTTTCCGGCACAAATTTTCCACAACTTGACAGTCATCAGCACACACACGTATAACCACAACCTCAACCAACCATCAATACCAACTAGGTCATCCACGACCATAAATTACATCGCTTTCCACAATCAACCTTAGACCACTCAATACGGCCGCTAGCTCAACGAGTACCTGAAAACAACAAGTACTTGGGAATTACCATCCCTCCGCTCAAAACACTTGGGAATAACAAGCACCGGTACCGACCATAGAACCATCAAGTACCAACTCTGTATTGTATCATCGACAATCGCTACCGAGTACCCACCTAGTACTATAGCATAGACCACAGTTGCGAAACCCATGACTGCAAAGCCTTCAACTACCAACCAGCAAAGTCTAAGACTACCGAGTACTGGCAACCGACAACCGAAGGGGATGGAACGACAACCGACACTCCGGTCATTTCAATAGGGAAAGGAGACCATTGACATTCCGGAGGGTTAGTTCCATGTCTCATAATTTGTGAATACAAAATATATTTCCTCTTGTTGTTCGCAAGTAGGTTTGGTTGGCTAATGGAGAACATTGCTGTGGATCTGCCTTGTGCAATCATGAAGCAAGGATCACTTTATACCAGCTTGAGATAGTTTTTTTTAAAAATGGTGATTACGAAAGAGGTATTGTCGTAGGGGTGGCCCCCACCTAAGCCCAGCAGGCCTGTTAGGAGGTTATAAAAACCAGAATAACATGTGTAATGACATAAATGCCCCTAATGGGGATGTACGGATGTAAGGGCATAACTGTAAAAGTATACCCCATGTGAATATATATATCAAGATGAGGGGGAGGGTGAGACAGAACTCTCCCACCTCTCCACTACCATCTCTCTCTCTCTCTCTGTTTGGTCTGTAGCCACAACAGTTGGCGCCATCCGTGGCGTAGGCACGGTGGTCGCGGGCGTCGACGCTCGCGCTACAACGACCGGCCCCGCCAGCGCCGCTACAACGACATCCAACCCCGTCGCTGGCGCTGCAACGACAGCCCCCGCCGGCAGCGCAGATCCGACGGCCGGGGGTAGCCGCAGCGAAGCATCCGGCGGATCCAGAGATCGCGCGGCGAGGGTCCCTGCACCGACCCGTCCGCTGGGTGTTCCGGCGGCCCCGACAGCACCTGCGATGGAAGGCACCCTACTAGCAGCCCTCAACGCGTTCCAGCGGGAACTAGGGGACCTTCGCGGAGCCGTCCGAGATATACAAGCGGCTCGGAGCCAGCAGGCCGCGCCACTAATCGCGCCCGAGCCCACGCCGGAGGGGACGAACAGTCGCGAAGCCCCCGCGTCTAGCCGCGTGCCGCTGAGACGCGTAGATCCGGAGTCCCCGCTTTCGGCGGGGCTGCAGCAGGCGGCGTGGCCCGAAGACTTCAAGTTCCCTAGCGTCGCCGACTCGTACAAAGGCGACACGGATCCTCACGAATTCGTGCACGTGTACGAAACCGCAATCGAGGCCGCGGGCGGAGACGACACCACGAAGGCGAAGGGACTCCCCCTCGCGCTGCAAGGAGTGGCGCTCTCTTGGTTTTTTACCATAGAGCTGGGCTCCATCTACGCGTGGGAGCAGCTCCGCGACCGCCTTCACAACAGCTTCCAAGGACACTATGTCGAGCGAGTCGATACGGACCAACTCTTCGTCGTGAAGCAAAGACCCTCGAAGAAGCTCCGGGACTACTTCAAGCGCTTCGCCAAGATCCGATGCCAGGTAAAAGACGTTAATGAAACCACCGTCATTAATGCAGCCATACAGGGCCTTCGTCCGGGCCCGATGGCCGAGTACAACGCGCGGAGGCCAATCAAGACAGTCGCCAAGCTCTTCGATAAAATGGACGAGTATGCGCGGGCGGAGGAAGATGCGCGAAGACGCAGCATTACCGCCCTCGGCCCCGCCCATGAGGAGCGCCCCCCGTGCGAGGGGGGGGGGCGGGTGGTCCCTCCTCGAAGCAGGACCGCAGCCGAGAGCCCCGGGGAGGCCCTCCCCGAGGCAGCGCTACCGGTGTACAGGAAGGCCCTTCAAGGAGCGGGCACAAGCCTCGGCGCCGCCAGCGCAGGTCACAGGCGGCCCATCATGTCCTCAACACCGAGGGCACCGACCAAGGACCCGACCCCGCCTCATGGAGGGGAGACCAGGGATCGGAAGGCGGACTTGATTACGGCGGCCAACCCCACGCAGAACAAGAGCTCCTACACTATGGCAAGTGGTGCGAGGCACACGGCTACGGCGATCATTACACAAGGGCATGCGCCGCAGTCATGGAGCTGCGGAGGGTGATGGCCGGGTCTCAGGCTCTGCCTCCTCGGCCCCTCGCTGGAGCCCACGCGGAGCACCCAAGGGGTAGCCCCATATGAGCCACCGCAACGGAGGGCGCGCAGCATCGCACCGTCGGCGTCATCACCGGAGGCTCCTCCTCAAAAGCCCCCGGGGAGCAGCCGCAACTGTGGATGCCGCCCCGCAACATCACCTTCGACTTCAACGACGCCAGGGGTGTGGAGTACCCTCACCAAGACCCTCTAGTCATCCAGGCCCACATAGCACGCTGTGACGTCAGGCGCGTCCTTGTCGACGGGGGAAGCTCCGCGAATATCTTGTTCGCAGAGGCCCTCGACCGTATGGGGATCCCCCCAAGCCAGCTAGAGCAGCCAGGAGCTCCACTTCAAGGCTTCGGGGGTCAACCGCTGCAGGCCTTGGGGCACGTGTCCCTCCCGGTCACTTTCCGTCAGGAGGGCAACAAGGGTAACATCCGGACCGAGCATGTCATCTTCGACGTCGTCGATATCCCACATCCCTACAACGCCATACTGGGTCGACCCGCCATCAACTCTTTCGAGGCGATCCCACACTACGCGTTTTTGTGTGTGAAGCTTCTGGGCCCAGAGGGTGTTATCACCGTCTTCGGCGATCAGGACCTGGCCAGACGTGCTGAGGTCGGCAGCCGCGTTCCGCATCGCCCGGTGCACGCCCTCTCCGGCACGCTCGGCGACAGGCCCTCCGCCCCCGGATGGACGCCCAAGCCTCGGCCCGAGGGCGGAGTCAAGAAGGTGCCGCTCCAGGCGGAGGGGCAGTTTGTGTCCATCGGCGAGGGGCTCCCACCGGGGGTCGAGCGGGATCTGCTCCGAGTGCTTCAGAACAACGTGGACATTTTCGCATGGTCCCCGGAGGACATCAAGGGCGTAGACCGAGCAGTAATCGAGCATCGCTTGGCGGTCCGCCCCGACGCCAAGCCGGTCAAGCAAAGGCTTCGGCGTATGTCGATGGATCGGCAGCAGGCAGCCAAAACAGAGGTGGCGAAGCTTCTTCACGCCGGGGTCATCCGCGAGGTCCACCATCCAGAGTGGCTCGCTAATCCGGTGCTAGTCAAAAAGGCCAGCGGAGCCTGGCGTATGTGCATCGACTTCACGACGCTCAATAAGGCGTGCCCGAAGGACAATTACCCCTTGCCGCGCATCGATCAACTAGTCGACGCCACTGCTGGGTGCGAACTCATGAGTTTCCTGGACGCCTATTCCGGCTACCACCAGGTATACATGGCCGAAGACGACGAGGAGAAGACCAGTTTCATCACACCACTTGGGATGCTCTGCTTCGTCAGAATGCCCTTTGGCTTGAAGAACGCAGGCGCTACCTTCACCCGTCTCGTCGCCATTGCCCTGGCCGCCCAGCTCGGGAGGAACGTCGAAGCTTACGTCGATGACGTGGTGGTCAAAACCCGGCAGCTTGCTCTGCATGGCCGGGACCTACAGGAGACCTTCGAAAATCTCCGGAAGGCGGGCATCAAGCTCAACCCCGACAAGTGTGTCTTCGGGGTGCAGGCGGGCAAACTCCTGAGTTTCCTCGTGTCCGGACGGGGCATCCAGGCGAACCCCGACAAAGTAGACGCCATCCTGGGTATGGAGCCGCCCAAGACAACGAGGGAGGTCCAGAGGCTGGCGGGCCGCATGGCAGCATTAAGCCGCTTCCTATCCAGGGCGGCGGAGCGGGGCCTGCCATTTTTCAAGACACTCCGCGGGTGCGATGGATTTCGTTGGGACGGAGATTGCACGAAGGCCTTCAACGAGCTCAAGCAGCACCTGGCAAGCCTCCCCACTCTGGTCGCCCCAGCACCAGAGGCTCCCCTCCTGCTCTATCTGGCCGCGTCAGCCACCGCGGTCAGCGCCGTCCTCGTCTTAGAGGAAGGTGCCATGCAGCGGCCCGTCTACTTTGTCTCCGAAGCCCTCCAAGGCGCCAAGACAAGATACACGGAGCTTGAGAAGCTCGTCTACGCGCTGGTCATGGCCTCCAGGAAGCTTCGGCATTATTTTCTGGCCCACCCGATCACAGTGCCTTCCTCATTCCCCCCTGGCAGAGATGCTACACAATAAGGAGTCCACAGGGCGCATCGGCAAATGGGCTGCCGAGCTCGCTCCCTTCTCCTTGACGTATGCTTCGCGAACGGCAATCAAATCCCAAGTCCTTGCGGATTTTCTCGCCGAATGGACCCCGCCGGCTCAACCCGTCCAGACGCACGATGATCCCGTCTGGAACCTTACAATCGACGGAGCTTACGGCGTCGCCAGCGCGGGCGTAGGTGCGGTGATCGTCACGCCCGAAGGACAGCGTTTGCTATACTCGGCGCGCCTTACCTTCCCCACCACCAACAACACGGCTGAATACGAGGCACTGCTCTTTGGCCTGGCGAAGCTCAAGGCAGTCGGCGCGAGACGGGTGCTAGTCCGCACTGACTCGCGCTTGGTGGCTGGCCATGTGGACAAGTCATATCAAGCCAAGGACCCTGAGTTGGCCAAGTACCTCGCGGCGGTGAGGGCGAAGGAAAGGCACTTTTTGGGTGTCACCGTCAAGGCCATCCCCCGCGCGGAGAACGAGCAGGCCGACGCCCTCGCTAAGGCGGCCAGCCAGCAACTGCCCCCCCCTGAGGGGGCGTTTTACGAGGTATTAGCGCAGGCGGCCATCGCGCAGGACAACCGGGAGATTGGCGAGAGCCCATCTTCAATTTCTTGCAAGGCATCGCTGAGCCGGAGGACCCCACCGAGCTTCGGCGCTTGCAGCACCGCGCACGGTCCTTCCAGGTGTTCGAAGGGATACTCTACAAGAGAGGGGTTTGCGCACCGCTCCTGCGCTGCCTCTCGACTGAGGGGGGAAAGGAGCTCCTGGCGGAGATCCACGCGGGTGTGTGCGGATCCCACCTGGCACCGAGGTCATTAGTCGGCACGGCGTTCAGGCAAGGCTTCTACTGGCCAACTGCCATCACCGACGCCCAGGACCTCGTCCGTCGGTGCCAAGGGTGCCAGTGGATGGCGCGCATCATCCGCAGGCCCCCGACGAGCCTCAACCCCATTCCCCCGGTGTGGCCACTGGCACGCTGGGGCCTTGACATAGTAGGACCACTTGCCCGAGCTCCAGGGGACCTCCGGTTCATGGTAGTCACGCTGGAGTATTTCTCCAGATGGCCGGAAGCGGTCGCCCTGGCCAATGTAACTTTTGCGGCCATACAGCGCTTCCTATGGCAAAACATCATATGTCGCTTCAGTGTGCCCCGGGAGCTCACGGTTGACAATGGCCTGCAGTTCGACGCCACCCTCTTCAAAGACTATTGTGACAGCATGGGCATCACCCTCCGATTTGCCTCGGTAGGGCATCCCCAGTCCAACGGTGCGGTCGAACGGGCGAATGGCGCCATCTCCGCCGCCATCAAAAAGCGCCTGGTCGGATTGCCGAAGGGCAAGTGGCCAAGCGAGCTTCACAGCGTTCTATGGTCGCTTCGCACAACGGTAACGCGCCCGACGGGATTCACGCCGTTCAAGCTCCTTTTCGGTGACGAAGCGGTGACGCCCGAGGAAATCAAGGCCGGCTCGCGGAGGGTCCTCGTCCAAGCACCCGAAGAGGAGCGCCGTGTGTCCTTGGACCTCCTCGACGGGATACGGGCAGATGCAGCCCACCATGTCGAGAAGTATGCGCGGCAGACAATGCGTACTCGGGACCGCTCTATATGCCCGCGGGGGTTCAAGCCTGGGGATCTCGTTCTCAGAGTGGCGCTCCAGGCGGAGACCGTTGGCAAGCTGGAGTCCAAGTGGGAAGGCCCGTATATCGTGATGGAGGCATTGCCGAAGGGGGCGTACCGCCTCGCCACGCTCGAAGGACAAGCCCTCCGGCACACATGAAACGCGGACAGGTTGCGGCGGTACTACGCCTAGAAGCAGGACAGCAAGCGTAGAGCCACCAGCCCTTTGTTATGCGATGCTCGCCCGCGCAAACGGGAGTTCAATAAAGGTTGCTGTTCCCAGAGCATCCCCTGTCCGCGCTGAGCAGAACAAAGTCCACGGACTTTAAATAAGACGTAGCGTCGAGGTTTGCCTCCGCACGCGCGAGTCTCCGGACTATAAAGCAAGACGTAGCGTCGAGGTCCGCCTCCGCACGCGCTAGTCTACGGACTTTAAATAATACGTAGCGTCGAGGTTCGCCTCCACACGTGCTAGTCTACGGACTTTAAATAAGACGTAGCGTCGAGGTCCGCCTCCGCACGCACCAGTCTACGGACTTTAAATAAGACGTAGCGTCGAGGTCCGCCTCCGCACGCACCAGTCTACGGACTTTAAATAAGACGTAGCGTCGAGGTCCGCCTCCGCATGCACCAGTCTACGGACTCTAAATAAGACGCAACAGGGGGACGCCCTCGCGCGCACCAGTCTACGGACTTTAAATAAGACGTAGCGTTGAGGTCCGCCTCCGCACGCGCGAGTCTCTGGACTATAAAGGAAGTCGTAGCGTCGAGGTCCGCCTCCGCACGCACCAGTCTACGGACTTTAAATAAGACGTAGCGTTGAGGTCCGCCTCCGCACGCGCGAGTCTCCGGACTATAAAGGAAGTCGTAGCGTCGAGGTCCGCCTCCGCACGCACCAGTCTACGGACTTTAAATAAGACGTAGCGTCGAGGTCCGCCTCCGCACGCGCGAGTCTCCGGACTATAAAGAAAGTCGTAGCGTCGGGGTTCGCCTCCGCACGCGCCGGTCCATACTTTGAATAAGACGCGGATGCCCTCCCTGCGCGCTCTACGGAGTATAAACAACGTGCGGAGGTCTTCTCCCCTTCGCGTTCGGCGGCAGGTAACACCAAGAATAAGGTACTACTTGGATTCATTGCAAAAGCAAAGGGGTTACATGGTTACAAGCGTAAGAACCAGTACATCATCCCCCTGCCCTACCCGACCAACCGCTCAGCCTTGGCGCGGTGCGGACGAACCCGTGCCGTCGTCACCGTGACGCTGAAGGACCCTTTTGAGCCACTTGAGGAGGTCCCCCTCCCCATGCAGCGTCTGCTGCACGGCGACCCTTGCTGCATCTTCCCCGAAGCGGCCCCAAATCCGTTGATGGAAGTTCTGCAGGCTAGGCCCGATGGAGCGGATGGCGTCCGACATGACCTCTGGTCGGCCGGGAAGATCCAGTTGAGGATTCGCTAGCTCATGGGTATGTCTACACCCACGAGTATGAAGCAGGGCGAGGGCGAAGCACGCACCAAGATAGCTGCAGTGCTCGCCAAACGTTTTGGCGCCACGAAGAGCAACGCCGGCCCCCTCCTCAATCAACCCGAGCGTCTCCGACAGGGCCTCCGGCCCGTGCGTAGTGTCCGGCACTCTGATGCACAGATCTCGGAGGGCCTGGTTCAGAGACTCCATGGCTCACCACGCCGACATAGACGCATTTTCCAAGGCGAGGCTATTCTCGGCAGCAGACTCCGCCAGCTGGGCGTTCTCCCCTTCTAGGACGGCGATCTGCTGCACGAAGGCGGCGCGCTCCTCAGCCGCGGCGCACTTGGCTTCTGTGGCCTCGAGTTCTGCGGCCGCCATGGCGCCCACCAGTGCGCGAAGTTCTTCATCCTTCGCGGCGAGAGCATTGCTTGCTTCACGAAGGCTGGCTTCCAGAGCCCTCCGCTCCCGAACGCGGGCCTCGTCAAAGGACCGGCTGAGGGCAAGCGTCTGGCAAAAACAACAAATCAGCACGCGTCCAGCAGTACCTTACAAGCTGAAGCGCACATATTTACCCTCATCTCGGAGGCCTGTAGCGCGAGCGCTAGGAGTTCCCCCTCGCATGACAACAACATCTCTCGGTCGAGGCCGTTGTCGGCACGCTCTGCGGCTGCGGTGAGGTCGCAAAATATCTCCGGGCGAGGGAGGAAGTCCAAGCGAGCGAGCCCCGGCCCCAACGCGCCAAGATTTACCGAGGCCACGGCCACGTCAACAACAGCGGACACCTGCGGGGCACCCTGCACAAGGCTTCCGACTTCGCGCATACCTCCGCTGCTCGATCCTTCGCCACGTCCGGGAGACTTCGTCTCGCCTGATGTTGGCAGAATGAGCGAGCAGATCGGAGAGAGTCTCGCGAAGTCAGGTGAAGAAAGGGACTCACGCCTACCTCCTGCGCCCCTTGTCGCGGTTGGAAGTGGCGCCGGTTCGACCACCAAGGGGGAGGCGGGCGCCTCGACGGTCGGTGAGGAGGTCTTCTTGGCCGCGCCAGACGCCGTAATCCCGCGGCAAGGCCCCGCAACGGCGTATCGACCCCTCGCTGGCGGCGGGGACTGAGTCCGAGGGAGTTTCGCCTGCGGTGGCACAGGCGATTCTTCCGCGGCAACACCAGCTACGGTTACCGTCGCCCCCACGGTTTCCTCTGTAGGGGGCGCGCCCTCGCCGGCCGCTGCGGTTGATAACGCACCATCAACCGTGGTTTTCTCGCCAGGAACGACGCCACCCCCCGGGTTGGCGAGTTCTAGCTCAACGATGGCCGCGAGCACGGGCTCGTGGGCGTCGGCAGAAGGTGCCGGGGGATCCGAGGCGGCGCGCTCCTCCGAAGCAGTATGGCCAGGCCCACCGCCGGTCGCACGCCCCGTCTCAGCTGTGCTAGCCGCCGAGGGGGCTGCCGGGTCGCATATAGCAGCCGGGGAACGGGCCCGGCGTCGCGAAGATAACACCCCCGTAGGGCTATCACCGTCCTGAGCGCCCGGAGTCCCGGCGGGAAGCTCTTCCGGCACCGCGCGCTCGGGCACAGTAATGCCCAGAGCCTCGCAGGTGCGGTTTACCTGCCCTTGCTTAGCCGCCTTGACTGCGGCCTCACGAGTCTGGTGCTCCTTAAACGTGTATGGGCCGAGGAGCGCCGCAACCGCGCGCTCCGCATCTTCTAGCTGACTCACTGCGCAGGAGATCACGTCAGTCAGGCGGAGCCCAAACAAATACAATGGCGCGCCTAAAACGCGCTGGGCGACTTACAAGGAGCGGAAGGCGAAAGCAGACGAGATACGGATGGGCTGAACCCGTCCCCACGGGGGCCGTTCTGTCCAACATACATCCCCCGGAAGGAGAGTGGCGCCGCCCCATACATCGTGAACTCCTCGGCTAAGTCGCGCAGGCTCATTCGACGGGCGACACCGACAAGACTCTGTAGCCTTTGTGTGTCGTCAATCTCCTCCTTCAGACTCGGCGTACTGTTAAACGAGATCGGCCCACCTCGACATTGCATCCCGCTCTTGTCGATAACGGTGTAGTAGAACCACTGCCGAGTCCAGCCGGACTCCCATTGCCTCGGCGAGGCTGGCGCGGGGAACAACATCGCGCACGACGCCCGGAGCACGAAGTCCACACCGCCGAAGTTGGACACCGCCCCGTCAACTTTTCTGGGTCGACAGCGTGCGTCGTGCAGTGTGGCGAATAAGCTCGCGCTGGGACGCCACCCCTCTGTCCGCATCGCCCACGTGAAGACAGCCAGGTGAAGTATTGCGAGGGGCGTCAATTGGGCTAGCTCCAACCTGTAGGCCCGCAGGACTTCGCCCACGAACAACGTGGAGGGCATTCGAAGGCCGGCGTCGAAGAACGCGACAAAAACAATCGCCTCCATTGCCCGGGGCTTCGGTTCCGTCTCGTCCCGACGGGGTAGGCGAGCCCCATCGCGATCTACAACCTTCTTCTCATCCACAAGTCGCTGCAGCGTCCCTTCGGTCATGCGGCTCTTCCCCAACACGCGGGAGCAGCAGCCTCCTGCGTGCTCCATGGCGTCCCACCACTTGTTGGCGCGCGAGCTCCCCCGCGGCACCAGCTCGTACTTCCTTGAAGAATGGGGCACCTCGCCCTGGCTAGGCAAGGAACCACTGCGGGGGTGGTAGGTGGCGTCGTCATGGCTAGCCATCGCTCTTCGCGTCCAGGGAGGAAGAAGCAAGGAAAGGAGCAACTGGCGTTACAATTAGCACGGGCGGAAGCAAAGCGGCAGATCAAAAAGCAAAGCAGGAAAGGGTGGCTCCACCTCAACACTAGCACCTTATAAAGGCCGCTCGCCTCTCATACGGCTCGAAGCACAGACAGATCACATTCGCAGCGATTCGGCTGCCCAAGATTTGGAAAGAAGAACCGTCGGGGCCTAGAGGGCCGTGCCGGGTAGGTGGCCAAGCAGCGCACAACGCCT
Organism: Dendrocalamus latiflorus; assembly: GCA_017311315.1. Taxonomy (NCBI): domain Eukaryota; kingdom Viridiplantae; phylum Streptophyta; class Magnoliopsida; order Poales; family Poaceae; genus Dendrocalamus; species Dendrocalamus latiflorus. Next base: position 18,072,111 of record CM029677.1, on the reverse strand, counting down.
CCACGCCTTCAACACTCGTCCAACTTCCCGGGGGCCGAGGCGAACGGCCGCGGTCACGCAACCGCTCACATCCCACGACGCACCAGTCGTGAGTCGCCACGTGTCCCACCTGCAGAATGGCAGACTGCACGACGCGACAGCCTGACTTCTGCCAGGCCAGGCGTCGGCGTGATTTCAGCCGCCATTAAAAGCGCACTACCACACTGCAAGGTCACAACAGCACCAAAGCGCAACCATATCGGCGCCAAGCTCCAATCTCAGCGCGGGGACGGAGCGCGCGCGCGTCTACTTTGAGCTAGGCGACAGCCTCCGCTGCCACCCGTTCGAAGGGTAGGGGACGGAGCGCGCGCGCGTCTACCTCGAGCTAGGCGCCAGCCTCCGCTGCCACCCGTTCGAAGGGTAGGGGACGGAGCGCGCGTGCGTCTACTTCGAGCTAGGCGCCAGCCTCCGCTGCCACCCGTTCGAAGGGTAGGGGACGGAGCGCGCGCGCCTCGGCTTCGACTTAGGCGCCAGCCTCCGCTGCCACTCGTTCGAAGGGTAGGGGACGGAGCACGCGCGCCTCGACTTCGAGCTAGGCGCCAGCCTCCGCTGCCACCCGTTCGAAGGGTACGGGACGGAGCGCGCGCGCCTTGGCTTCGACTTAGGCGCCAGCCTCCGCTGCCACCCGTTCGAAGGGTAGGGGACGGAGCGCGCGCGCCTCGGCTTCGACTTAGGCGCCAGCCTCCGCTGCCACCCGTTCGAAGGGTAGGGGACGGAGCGCGCGCGCGTCTACTTCGAGCTAGGCGCCAGCCTCCGCTGCCACCCGTTCGAAGGGTAGGGGACGGAGCGCACGCGCCTCGGCTTCGACTTAGGCGCCAGCCTCCACTGCCACCCGTTCGAAGGGTAGGGGACGGAGCGCGCGCGCCTCGGCTTCGACTTAGGCGCCAGCCTCCGCTGCCACCCGTTCGAAGGGTAGGGGACGGAGCGCGCGCGTGTCTACTTCGAGCTAGGCGCCAGCCTCCGCTGCCACCCGTTCGAAGGGTAGGGGACGGAGCGCGCGCGCCTCAGCTTTGACTTAGGCGCCAGCCTCCGCTGCCACCCGTTCGAAGGGTAGGGGACGGAGCGCGTGCGTCTACTTCGAGCTAGGCGCCAGCTTCCGCTGCCACCCGTTCGAAGGGTAGGGGACGCAGCGCGCGCGCCTCGGCTTCGACTTAGGCGCCAGCCTCCGCTGCCACCCGTTCGAAGACTAGCGGACGGAGCGCGCGCGTCTGCTGCAACAAGGCACCTTCCATCCCAGACCTCAGGCTCCCCAGCCACAAGCTTGGACAAATTCACAGGCCTTAGGGGACGGAGGGGGCCAAAGGACTCAGCGACATGGCTTCGGCCCTGTGAAGCCCTTCACCATGAGAGGCTCCTGTCGTAGGGGTGGCCCCCACCTAAGCCCAGCAGGCCTGTTAGGAGGTTATAAGAACCAGAATAACATGTGTAATGACATAAATACCCCTAATGGGGATGTACGGATGTAAGGGCATAACTGTAAAAGTATACCCCATGTGAATATATATATCAAGATGAGGGGGAGGGTGAGACAGAACTCTCCCACCTCTCCACTACCATCTCTCTCTCTGTTTGGTCTGTAGCCACAACTGGTATAGATGAAAAGCTCACGGTCCTACCATTGTTGGTTTTGAAAACCCAAGCATCGTCAATGCTTGGGACATTGGTGAATTCTTGCAATAACTTAGATTGCGAAGCATACTCTTCAGATGGCATTGCATCCATTCCCAATGGATTTTCTTTCTTCAAAGCAGACTCAGACTTGCATGTCTGACACGAGGGGCACAATCTACTGGGCTAAACTAAATATGAATTTTTCACAAAGATAAAAATATTTTAAGCATGTCGTAGGAAAGCTCAAGTGAAAGAAAATGTTGTCGATTCCACTGACGAGATGAAAAATGAGAACCCTAACTTGAACATCAAGAAGTGTTATCTGCAGTTCAAGTGCCTAGAGCACACCACTCAATCAATACCACCTCAACTGTTGTGCGATTCAAATTCAGTCACCCATGGAAAACTTTGATGCATTAAGATTCATATCTGATATAGTTTAATATAGTGTCAGCCACAAACAGTAGCTTCTCCTGCTCTTCACAGACTCCGTTAACAATCCAAGAACAATAGTCTTAGTTTTTCTTCACGTGATCCATTCACAATTGGCATCGCTAATGCACCAAATTCAGAGAAAGAGAGAGAGAGAGAGAGACTAGATCATCTAAAAAAGAGGATGTTTGGAAGCTGCTTTTGATGCCTGCTTCAAAACACTAAAATCAGAGCATCAATTATAGTAACCTTTGAGGGAGGTAAAGAAAGGGAGAATACTTACACAGTTTTGCTGCTTTTGCAGTGGAGTAGCAACGGCAAGTCCAGTGGTTGAGTGGGTCCAAGACCCCGATTGAACTTTAAAATACCATCAGTAAAAGATCCCTCTCATGTTATATATCCTCAATAGCAACCTAGCAGCGAATTTTTTATCAGATGGCACCAACAAAGGAATCTTAAAGGTCTTAATGATCGTGCATACAACCACAGGCAACAAGACAAAGGGAATCAAACCATAAGGTTGCGTCAGATCTGCATCCACCACTCATGAGGAATGCACCGAACAGCACAAAATGTCTCTCCAATACTTTATTTTCTTGTCCTTTTCTTTACATGAGCAATGCAGTTTATAATAACATAGCATGTTCATGTCATTGCGAGATATTGAGATCTAAATGATCAAGAGTACAACTTCAAGGGATACTGATGAAACTTTACTTGCGGTATTACCTCAAGGAATCTACATATAGTAATATAGATAGACAAGCAGAATTTACACAGGTGATCTTACAACATTTCCATGTGTCCGAATGGTACTGAACTGAGTCATGTAATTCTTTCTTATTAAAACTTAAAAACGAATGCCCTACAGATCAGCACCACTGCAACCTGTGCAGTTATCCAGACATTACACCAGACATTACAGGGTGAATCGATAGTAGGAAAAGCATCAGTTATTTTAGCCACGAGAAGTTTAATCCATACCAGTAGGAGCATAATGTAATTTGTTGGACCGAAATGGCGACAGAGGGGGGTGAATGGCGCTCTCAAAAATAAATTCGCCCCTCAAGAATCCACACTTATACTTACTAATAGCTATGGTAGCTATAAAGAAAGAAGATAGGCACTACTGGAAATCACAGCAACAAGGATAAACCAGATCCAGAAAAAGACAGTCAAGAAAAATAATTTCAGAGCAAGTCAGACTACAAGCGGTAGTACCGCTAAGACGAGCGGTAGTACCGCTGGGCGGTAGTACCTCTTACCTGAGACGTTCGGACCGTCCGAACGTTTCATCGCTGCCGATCGGACTGGTCCGAACATGGGCGGTAGTACCTCTGAGCCGAGCGGTAGTACCTCTGAGCGGTAGTACCTCTCCAAGAGCGGTAGTACCGCCCGAAGAATTTCAGCAAACAGGATTTTCAGAAATCTGAGAAATTCGCAAGGATTCTTGGATTCTTGGCTTGGAAAACTTTGAGGATACCAAGGGAACACTCCCAGAAGAATAAGCCAAGAGCCAAAATCAAGAATCCACTAGAAAATCAAAAGGATTTCAGATTCATGCCCAAAACCGAAAATATTCAGAGAGCTGCGCAAAAACTCAAATTCCCGTTTCATCTTTGATCATTTGGCTATGAAACTTTGAGGATAGGTTAGCAATAGCCTCTGGACCTCTTATGCCAGGTTTCACGCCATCTCGTGAAAGGAAATGAAAATAGCACCAAACCCTTGAAAGGCAAATGAAGAACAGAGGAAGTCCCAAACATGAAAACCTGAAATTAAACAAGGTTTGCACTTAGGATTGGCTAGCCAAATGGCTTTTTAGCATCTCCAATGTCATAGCAATCCATTTTGGGCCTTCCCAACAAGAACCAACCAGAAAACACAAAATCAAGAAATCAGGCCCAGAGGTATCGAAGCAAGAACAGAGAGCACGAGAGGAAAAACTTTCAGATTTTCATTCCATCACAGAAAAGGATTACAAGGAGTCACCATACGCATGGACATTAGAACAAGATGGAAGATTACATGACTCTCCACTCAATCCTCTCCTCTCCCCATCTCAAGAACAACACACCCATACATGCTTGAGAGGAGGATGAACACCAACACAGAGAGCTCACATGGAAACCATCGAGGGGGACACAGAGGGAACACAACTCTGCCTCCACCAACAACTCTCAACAACTAAAGCCTAAAGCCAAAGCAAACTCTATAGCCTATTTTGACTAAGGAAACCCTAAAATCCCCTCAAGTGTTCAAGTGGGCATGCAGCCCCTCCAACCTATTTATAGCCTTGGCTAACGGGTCTCCGCCCCGTTACACCCGCTAAATCCAACGGAGCCCGCTTCCGCTTGTGCAGCTTTGCAAAATTCCCGTTTCGCCCCTCCTGCACCTTCCGGGAAGCTTCCGCGCTCCTTGTCGTCCAAGCCTCGCAACCACCTCGAGTCCACGTCGTCTTCGACTCATCCCGACCGTTCTGACCTCAGCGCCACCTGCGCCTAGTCTGGTCCACCGTGTCTCGCCACGACTCCGCCTCGACGTCCTGCAGCCACACAGACAAGAAACACGTCAAATAGCACCGCTCGATTCATGAAAGCGTAAATAGCATCACAACATCACACTTACCATGCCGAAGTCCAAACCTGTCGAAATCATCAGAATATACATCCGAATCCCATACGACCAAGTTTGACCAAAGTTCGACCGAGCCCGATTGCACCATGCAACGTCAAGGTCCGAACCACCCAAACCAAACTCGACTATCCTAAAGCGATGTCAATTACTCATCATAAACCCGGGATGACCTCCACATGGTCTCTCATAATTACATGTTCAAGAGTTATTCTAGTACAGCAACACCACAACAGATATAATTTAACAGAATTACCAATGGAACCATGTTTTCCTTGGGACTGTTTTGACCCATATTGCAAGCATTTATTAACCACAATGAAGTATAAGGAGATCGTAGTGGTAGGAGAGGCCTAATGTTTATTTGCTCATGTGCTTCTTGAACCAGACGCCTATGTTGAGGAAGCTCTCGAAATCAGACTCTGGCCTGCAAAGAGAGAGAAGTCTGATCTAGTGAAATGTTGTTAGACATTGTGTAGTAATCATGGTAAAAGTTTTGAAACTTAAACTAAGTTTCAAAACTTGTCAAGCCCATGGATATCTTCTGGGAAGACGATAATGTTGGTTTCTGTTATGAATATTGTGTGTATATTCATGAGGCCTAAAGGACAATATATATAGACAACAATCCAAGAACTCACCTGACCTCACCCCAACCCCTCAAAAAACCCAAAAAATACTATAATTTGAGAGAGCTCACCTGCGCCACAGCAAGGATCTGTGGGTTGGAGCACGAGCGCGAGAGAAGGAGAGCCCGAGAGGAATAAATTTGCGGCAATGGAGAAGTGGCACTGGAATCGCGAGCAGGTGAGAGCCGCGGCCACCAAAACCACCACCCCTGGACTTAGTTGCGAGAGAAAAGTATACGGTAGGTCTCTAAGCTTATTATAGAGGTTACATGGGTCTCTAATATATGAAACTATCTAATATAATATCTAAACCTATTTAAGTGGGTAATCGGAGGTCCAAAAGAGGTTGGTCTTGACCGCTAATGTGGACTCTCCAGTGTGGCCTGCAGCTCACGTGCGGCGTTGTGACTAGCAAAGTTACGGTGAGAGTTTTGCAATCCATTCCCAACAAAGCACAGGGCTCTGAGGCGTTCGTGCGGAGGCGACGGTAAGGGCGTCCGTGGGTTGCCGACTTCGTCAACCAAAGTGAGGGTCCTTGGGTTGTTAGCTTCGTCAACTGAACATGGGGTCTTTGGGTTACCGGAGACGAGCATGTGAAAGATTAAGCTCCGATTAAGTTGGTTTTGGTGTTAATGACAAATACTTTTATTATGTTTTGGTGATAATGACAAATGCATATATGATACTAATATGTTTGTCTAAATTTATTTATGCTTAGTCTTATTTGGATGAAAAGGTGAAATCAAAGAGATATGTATTCAAAATCACTTTCTCATTTACTAACATATTCTTTAGATCCAAAATATAGATTGAACTCCTCAAATAGTTTAAATGAGTATGTGCATATGTCTTTCTTTATATACACTTGTATGCACACTGTCGTAGGGGTGGCCCCCACCTAAACCCAGCAGGCCTTGTAGGAGGTTATAAGGCCCAGAATAGGCCATGTGTAATGACATAACTGCCCCCAGAGGGGATAACCAGATGTAAGGGTATAATTGTAAAAGCAATCCTCATGTGTATATATATGAGTAAGCCATGGGGAGGAGCCCAGGCCATTACACTTATCTTCATCACTCTCCACTACCATCTCTCTCTCTGTTTGGTCCGTAGCCACAACAGTTGGCGCCGTCCGTGGGGAGGATGAAGACAAGCCTGAAGACCGAAGGAAAAAGATGGCACCGAAAAAAGCTTCACCAGCGGCGGCGAAGGGAAAGAAGACGGCGGGGTCGGAGCAGCGCGTGAACACCAGGGCTTCGGTGTCGGCCGCCGAAGGAGTTGGCGGCGGCGTATAGGCCGTGGTCGCGGGCGTCGACGCCCGCGCGGCAACGACTGGCCCCGCCAGCGCCGCTACGACGACATCCAACCCCGTCGCCGGCGCTGCAACGACAACCCCCGCCACCCTTGCCGGTAGCGCGGATCCGACGGCCGGGGGTAGCCGCAACGAACCATCCGGCGGATCTGGAGGTCGTGAGGCGAGGGCCCCTGCACCGGCCCGTCCACTGGGCGTTCCGGCGGCCCCAACGACGCCTGCGGTGGAAAGCGACCTACTAGAAGCCCTCAACGCGTTCCAGCAAGAACCAGGGGACCTTCGCGGAGCCGTCCGAGATATACAAGAGGCTCGGAGCCAGCAGGTCGCGCCAGTAGTCGCGCCCGAGCCCACGCCAGAGAAGGTGGACAGCCGCGAAGCCCCCGCGTCTAGCCGTGTCCCGCTGAGATGCGTAGATCCGGAATCCCCGCTTTCAGCGGGGCTGCAGCAGGCGGCGTGGCCCGAAGACTTCAAGTTCCCTCGCATCACCGACCCGTACAAAGGCGACACGGACCCTCGCGAGTTCGTGCGCGTGTACGAAACCGCGATCGAGGCCGCGGGCGGAGACAACACCGCGAAGGCAAAGGGACTCCCCCTCGCACTGCGCGGAGTGGCGCTCTCTTGGTTTTTTACCATAGAGCCGGGCTCCATCTATGCGTGGGAGCAGCTTCGCGACCGACTTCGTAGCAACTTTCAAGGACATCATGTCGCGCGAATCGATGCGGCCCAACTCTTCGCTGTGAAGCAAGGACCCTCGGAGACGCTCCGGGACTACTTCAAGCGCTTCGCCAAGATTCGAGGCCAGGTACACGATGTTAATGAAACCACAGTCGTTAATGCAGCCATACAGGGGCTTCGCCCGGGCCCGATGGCCGAATACAACGCGCGGAGGCCAATCACGACAGTTGCCAAGCTCTTCGACAAAATGGACGAGTATGCGCGGGCGGAGGAGGATGCGCGAAGACACAGCATCACCGCCCCCGGCCTCGCCGATGAGGAGCGCCCCCCGCGCGAGGTCGGGGCGGGTGACCCCTCCTCGAAGCCGGGCCGTAGCCGAAAGCCCCGAGGAGGCCCTCCCCGAGGCAGTGAGGATGAAGTACAGGAAGGCTCTTCACGATGTAGGCCCAAGCCTCGGCGCCGCCAGCGCCGGTCGCAGGCGGCCCATCACGTCCTCGCCACCGAGAGCACCCGCCAAGGACCCGACCTCGCCACACGAAGGGGAGACCGGGGATCGGAGGGAGGATTTGACTACGGCAGCCAACCCCGCGCAGAGCAGGAGCTCCTGCGCTATGGCAAGTGGTGCGAGGTACACGGCTACGGCGATCATTACACAAGGGCATGCGTCGCGGTGATGGAGCTGCGGAGGGTGACGGCCGGATCTCGGACTCCGCCTCCTCGGCCCCCCGCCGAAGCCCATATGGGGCACCCAAGGGATAGCCCCATATGGGCCACCGCAACGGAGGGCGCGCAGCATCACACCGTCAACGTCATCATCGGAGGCTCCTCCTCAAAAGCCCCCGGGGAGCAGCCGCAGCTGTGGATGCCGCCCCGCAACATCACCTTCGACTTGAACGACGCCAGGGGCGTGGAGTACCCTCACCAAGACCCTCTAGTCATCCAGGCCCACATAGCATGCTGCGAAGTCAAGCGCGTCCTTGTCGACGGGGGAAGCTCCGCGAACATCTTATTCGCAGACGCCCTCGACCGCATGGCAATCCCCCGAAGCCGGCTGGAGCAGCCAGGAGCTCCACTTCAAGGCTTCGGGGGTCAACCGCTGCAGGCCCTGGGGCACGTGTCCCTTCCTGTCACCTTCCGTCAGGAGGGCAACAAAGGTAACATCCGGACCGAGCATGTCACCTTTGATGTCGTAGGTATCCCGCACCCCTACAACGCCATACTGGGGCGACCCGCCATCAACTCTTTCGAGGCAATCCCGCACCACGCCTTTTTGTGTGTAAAGCTCCCGGGCCCGGAGGGTGTCATCACCATCTTCGGCGATCAGGACCTGGCCAGACGTGCCGAAGGCGGCAGCCGCGTCTCGCATCGCCCGGTGCATGCCCTCTCCGGCGCGCCCGGTGCTGGGCCCTCCGCCCCCGGGTGGACGCCCAAGCCTCGGCCCGAAGGCGGCGTCAAGAAGGTGCCGCTCCAGGCGGAGGGGCAGTTTGTCTCCATTGGCGACGGGCTCCCACCGGGGGTCGAACGGGAGCTGCTCCGAGTGCTTCAGAACAACGTGGACATCTTCGCATGGTCCCCGGAGGACATCAAGGGCGTGGATCGCGCGGTAATCCAGCATCGTTTGGCGGTCCGCCCTGACGCCAAGCCGGTCAAGCAAAGGCTCCGGCGTATGTCGATGGATCGGCAGCAGGCAGCCAAAGCGGAGGTGGCAAAGCTTCTTTGCGCCGGGGTCATCCGCGAGGTCCACCATCCAGAATGGCTCGCTAACCCGGTGCTACTCAAAAAGGCCAGCGGGGCCTGGCGCATGTGCATCGACTTCACGGCACTCAACAAGGCGTGCCCGAAGGACAACTACCCCTTGCCGCGCATCGATCAGCTGGTTGACGCCACGGCTGGATGCGAACTCATGAGCTTCCTGGACGCCTATTCCGGCTACCACCAGGTATACATGGCCGAAGACGACGAGGAGAAGACCAGCTTCATCACACCACTTGGGACGTTCTGCTTCGTCAGAATGCCTTTTGGCTTGAAGAACGCAGGCGCTACCTTCACCCACCTCGTCGCCATTGCCCTGGCCGCCCAGCTTGGGAGGAACGTCGAAGCCTATGTCGATGACGTGGTGGTCAAAACTCGGCAACTTGCTCTACACGGCCGGGACCTCCAGGAGACCTTCGACAACCTCCGGAAGGCGGGCATCAAGCTCAACCCCGACAAGTGTGTCTTCGGGGTACAGGCGGGCAAACTCCTAGGTTTCCTCGTGTCCGGGCGGGGCATCCAGGCGAACCCCGACAAAGTCGACGCCATCCTGGGTATGGAGCCGCCCAAGACAACGAGAGAGGTCCAGAGGCTGGCGGGGCGCATGGCAGCATTAAGCCGCTTCCTATCCAGGGCGGCGGAGCGCGGCCTGCCGTTTTTCAAGACACTCCGCGGGTGCGACGGATTTCGTTGGGACGGAGACTGCGCGAAGGCCTTCAACGAGCTCAAGCAGCACCTGGCAAGCCTCCCCACTCTGGTCGCCCCAGCACCAGAGGCTCCCCTCCTGCTCTATCTGGCCGCGTCAGCTACCGCGGTCAGTGCCGTCCTCGTCTTAGAGGAAGGCGCCATGCAGCGGCCTGTCTACTTTGTCTCCGAAGCCCTTCAAGGCGCCAAGACAAGATACACGGAGCTTGAGAAGCTCGCCTACGCGCTGGTCATGACCTCTAGGAAGCTTCGGCATTATTTTCTGGCTCACCCGATCACAGTGCCTTCCTCATTCCCCCTGGTAGAGATGCTACACAACAAGGAGTCCACAGGGCGTATCGGTAAATGGGCCGCCGAGCTCGCTCCCTTCTCCTTGACGTATGCTTCGCGGACGGCAATTAAATCCCAAGTCCTGGCGGATTTCCTCGCCGAATGGACCCCGCCGGCCCAACCCGGCCAAACGCACGATGATCCCGTCTGGACGCTTACAATCGACGGAGCTTACAGCGTCGCCAGCGCGGGCGTAGGGGCGGTGATCGTCACGCCCGAGGGACAGCGTTTGCTGTACTCAGCGCGCCTTGCCTTCTCCGCCACCAACAACACGGCCGAATACGAGGCGCTGCTCTTTGGCCTGGCGAAGCTCAAGGCAGTCGGCGCGAGACGGGTGTTGGTCCGCACCGACTCGCGCTTGGTGGCCGGCCATGTCGACAAGTCATATCAAGCCAAGGACCCCGAGTTGGCCAAGTACCTCGCGGCGGTACGGGCGAGGGAAAGACACTTTTTGGGTGTCACCGTCAAGGCCATCCCCCGGGCGGAGAATGAGCAAGCCGACGCCCTCGCCAAGGCGGCCAGCCAGCAACTGCCCCCCCTGAGGGGGCATTCTACGTGGTGTTAGCAAAGGCGGCCATCGCGCAGGACAACCGGGACGCGGCCCTTGTCCACCGCATTGATCGGCCAGGGGATTGGCGAGAGCCCATTTTCAATTTCTTACAAGGCCTCGCCAAGCCGGAGGATCCTGCCGAGCTACGACGATTGCAGCACCGCGCACGGTCCTTCCAGGTGTTCGAAGGGACACTCTACAAGAAAGGGGTTTGCGCGCCGCTCCTGCGCTGCCTCTCGACTGAGGAAGGAAAGGAACTCTTGGCGGAAATCCACGCGGGCGTATGCGGATCCCACCTGGCGCCGAGGTCATTAGTCGGCAAGGCGTTCAGACAAGGCTTCTACTGGCCGACTGCCATCACCGACGCCCAGGACCTCGTCCGTCGGTGCCAAGGGTGCCAATGGATGGCGCGCATCATCCGCAGGCCCCCGACAAGCCTCAACCCAATTCCCCCGGTGTGGTCACTGGCGCGCTGGGGTCTCGATATAGTAGGACCGCTTGCCCGAGCTCCAGGGGACCTCCGGTTCGTGGTAGTCGCGCTGGAGTATTTCTCCAGGTGGCCGGAAGCGATCGCTCTGGCCAAAGTAACTTCTGCGGCCATACAGCGCTTCCTATGGCAAAATATCACATGTCGCTTCGGGGTACCTCGGGAGCTCACGGTCGACAATGGCCTGCAGTTCGACACCGCCCTCTTCAAAGATTATTGTGACAGCATGTGCATCACCCTCCGATTCGCCTCGGTAGGGCATCCCCAGTCCAACGGGGCGGTCGAACGGGCGAATGGCGCCATTTCTGCCGCCATCAAAAAGCGCCTGGTTGGATTGCCGAAGGGCAAGTGGCCAAGCGAGCTTCACAGCGTTCTATGGTCGCTTCGCACAACGGTAACGCGCCCAACGGGATTCACGCCGTTTAAGCTCCTCTTTGGCGACGAAGCGGTGACGCCCGAGGAAATTAAGGCCGGCTCGCGAAGGGTCCTCGTCCAAGCACCCGAAGAGGAGCGCCGTGTGTCCTTGGACCTCCTCGACGGGATACGGGCAGACGCAGCCCACCATGTCGAGAAGTACGCGCGGCAGACAATACGTACTCGGGACCGCTCTATATGCCCGCGAGGGTTCAAGCCTGGGGATCTCGTCCTCAGAGTGGCGCTCCAGGCGGAAACCGTTGGCAAGCTGGAGTCCAAGTGGGAAGGCCCGTACATCGTAACGGAGGCATTGCCAAAGGGGGCGTACCGCCTCGCCACGCTTGAAGGACAAGCCTTCCGGCACACATGGAACGCGGACAGGTTGCGGCGGTACTACGCCTAGAAGCAGCACAATAGGCGTAGAGCCACCGGCCCGTTGTTAGGCGATGCTCGCCCGCGCAAACGGGAGTTCAATAAAGGTTGCTGTTCCAAGAGCATCCCCTGTCCGCGCTAAGTAGAGCAATAGTCCACGGACTCTAAATAAGACGTAGCGTCGAGCCTAGCTCCGCACGCGCGAGTCTCTGGACTATAAATAAGACGTAGCGTCGAGCCTAGCTCCGCACGCGCGAGTCTCCGGACTATAAAGAAGACGTAGCGTCGAGCCTAGCTCCGCACGCAATAGTCCACGGACTCTAAATAAGACGTAGCATTGAGCCTAGCTCCGCACGCGCGAGTCTCCGGACTATAAAGAAGACGTAGCGTCGAGCCTAGCTCCGCACGCAATAGTCCACGGACTCTAAATAAGACGTAGCATCGAGCCTAGCTCCGCACGCGCGAGTCTCCGGACTACAAAGAAGACGTAGCGTCGAGCCTAGCTCCGCACGCAATAGTCCACGGACTCTAAATAAGACGTAGCATCGAGCCTAGCTCCGCACGCGCGAGTCTTCGGACTATAAAGAAGACGTAGCGTTGAGCCTAGCTCCGCACGCAATAGTCCACGGACTCTAAATAAGACGTAGCGTCGAGCCTAGCTCCGCACGCACTCTACGGAGTATAAATAAGACACAGCGGGGGGACGCCTCCGCGCGCACTCTACGGAGTATAAAGAAGACGTAGCGTCGAGCCTAGCTCCGCACGCAATAGTCCATGGACTCTAAATAAGACGTAGCGTCAAGCCTAGCTCCGCACGCGCGAGTCTCCGGACTATAAAGAAGACGTAGCGTCGAGCCTAGCTCCGCACGCAATAGTCCACGGACTCTAAATAAGACGTAGCGTCGAGCCTACCTCCGCACGCGCGAGTCTCCGGACTATAAAGAAGACGTAGCGTCGAGCCTAGCTCCGCACGCAATAGTCTACGGACTCTAAATAAGACGTAGCGTCGAGCCTAGCTCCGCACGCGCGAGTCTCCGGACTATAAAGAAGACGTAGCGTCGAGCCTACCTCCGCACGCAATAGTCTCCGGACTCTAAATAAGACGTAGCGTCGAGCCTAGCTCCGCACGCAATAGTCCACGGACTCTAAATAAGACGTAGCGTCGAGCCTAGCTCCGCACGCGCGAGTCTCCGGACTATAAAGAAGACGTAGCGTCGAGCCTAGCTCTGCACGCAATAGTCCACGGACTCTAAATAAGACGTAGCGTCGAGCCTAGCTCCGCACGCGCGAGTCTCCGGACTATAAAGAAGACATAGCGTCGAGCCTAGCTCCGCACGCAATAGTCTACGGACTCTAAATAAGACGTAGCGTCGAGCCTAGCTCCGCACGCGTGAGTCTCCGGACTATAAAGAAGACGTAGCGTCGAGCCTAGCTCCGCACGCAATAGTCCACGGACTCTAAATAAGACGTAGCGTCGAGCCTAGCTCCGCACGCGCGAGTCTCCGGACTATAAAGAAGACGTAGCGTCGAGCCTAGCTCCGCACGCAATAGTCCACGGACTCTAAATAAGACGTAGCGTCGAGCCTAGCTCCGCACGCGCGAGTCTCCGGACTATAAAGAAGACGTAGCGTCGAGCCTAGCTCCGCACGCAATAGTCCACGGAATCTAAATAAGACGTAGCGTTGAGCCTAGCTCCGCACGCGTGAGTCTCCGGACTATAAAGAAAATCGTAGCGTCGAGCTTCGCCTCCGCACGCGCTACTCCACGGAGTATAAACAAGATGCGTAGACCTGCCCTCCGCGTTCGGCGGCAGGTAACACCAAGCATAAGGTACTACTTGGTTCCATTGCAAAAGCAAAGGGGTTACATGGTGAGAAGCGTAAGAACCAGTACATCATCCCCCTGCACCACCCGGCCAACCGCTCAGCCTTGGCGCGGTGCGGACGAGCCCGCGCCATCGTCGCCGCGGAGCTGAAGGACCCCTTCAAGCCACTGGAGGAGGTCCCTCTCCCCATGCAACGTCTGCTGCACGGTGACTCTCGCTGCACCTTCCCCGAAGCGGCTCCAGATCCGTTGGTGGAAGTTCTGCAGGCTAGCCCCGATGAAGCGGATGGCATCCGACATAACCTCTGGTCGGTCGGGAGGATCCAGTTGAGGATTCGCTAGCTCATGGGTATGCCTACACCCACGAGTGTGAAGCAGGGCCAGGGCGAAGCACGCACCAACATAGCTGCAGTGTTCGCCAAAGGTCTTGGCGCCACGAAGCGCCACGTCGGCCCCTTCCTCGATCAGCCCGAGCGTCTCCGACAGGGCCTCCGGCCTGTGCGTAGTATCCGGCACTCGGACGCACAGGTCTCGAAGAGCCTGGTTCAGAGACTCCATGGCCCGCCACGCCGACATAGACGCATTTTCCAAGGCAAGGCGGTTCTCGGCAGCAGACTCCGCCAGCTGGGCGTTCTCCCCTTCTAGGACGGCGACCTGCTGCACGAAGGCGGCGCGCTCCCCAGCCGCGGCGTCCCGAGCTTCCGTAGCCGCGACTTGTGCGGCCACCAGGGCGTCCTCCAGCGCGCGAAGCTCTTCATCCTTCGCGGCAATGGCAGTGTTTGCTTCGCGGAGGCTGGCTTCCAGAGCCCTCTGCTCCCGAACGCAGGCCTCGTCAAAGGACCGGCTGAGGGCAAGCGTCTGACAGAAACAACGAATCAGCACGCGTCTAGCAGCACCTTACAAGCTGAAGCGCACGTACTTACCCTCATCTCGGAGGCCTGCAGCGCGAGCGCCAGGAGGTCCCCCGCGCATGACGACAGCACCTCTCGGTTGAGGCCGTGGTCGGCACGCTCGGCGGCGGCGGTGAGGTCGCAAAATATCTCCGGGCGAGGGAGGAAGTCCGAACGAGCGAGACCCGGCCCCAACACGCCAGGATTTATCGCGGCCACGGCCACGTCAGCAGCAGTGGACACCGACGGGGCATCCTGCACGAGGCTCCCGACTTCGCGCACACCTCCGCTGCTCGATCCTTCGCCACGTACGGGAGACGTCGTCTCGCCTGATGTCGGCAGAATGAGCGAGCAGATCGGAGAGAGTCTCGCGAAGTCAGGTGAAGAAAGCGACTCACACCTACCTCCTGCGCCCCTCGTCACGGTAGGAAGTGGCGCCGGGTCGAACACCCAGGGGGAGGCGGGCGCCTCGGCGGTCGGGGAGAAGGTCTTCTCGGCCGCGCCAGCCGCCGTAATCCCGCGGCAAGGCCCCGCAACAGCGTACCGACCCCTCGTTAGCGGTGGGGACTGCGTCCGAGGGCGTTTCGCCTGCGGTGGCACAGGTGATTCTTCCGCGGCAAAACCAGCTCCGGTCATCGTCGCCCCCACGGTTTCCTATGCAGAGGGCACGCCCTCGTCGGCCGCTACGGTTGATAACGCGCCGTCCCCCGTGGTTTGCTCGCTAGGGACGACGCCACCCCCTGGGTTGACGGGTTCCAACTCAGCGGTGGCCGCGAGCCCGATCACGGGCTCGTGGGCGTCGGCAGAAAGTGCCGGGGGATCCGCGGCGGGGCGCCCCTCCGAGGCAGTATGGTCAGGCCCACCGCCGGTCGCACGCCCCGCCTCAGTTGGGCTAGCCGCCGGGGCGGCTGCCCGGTCGCATACGGCAGCCGGGGAACGGGCCCGGCGTCGCGAAGACAGCCCCCCCGTAGGGCTATCACCGTCCTGAGCGCTTGGAGTCCCGGCGGGAAGCTCTTCCGGCACCACACACTCGGGCACGGCAATGCCTATAGCCTCGCAGGTGCGGTTTATCCGCCCCTGCTTAGCGGCCTTGACCGCGGCCTCGCGAGCCCGGTGCTCCTTAAGCGTGTACGGGCCGAGGAGCGCCGCAACCGCGTGCTCCGCATCTTCTAGCCGAGCCACTGCGCAGGAGATCACGTCAGATAGGCGGAAGCCAAACAGATACAAGGGCACGATGGGCGACTTACAAGGGGCGGAGGGCGGAAGCACCCGAGACACACGTGGATCGAACCCGTCCTCGCGGGGGCCATTCGGCACAACATACTTCCCCCGGGAGGAGAGTGGCGCCGCCCCATGCATCGTGAACTCCTCGGCTAGGTCGCGCACGCTCATTCGACGGGCGACACCGACGAGGCTCTGTAGCTTTCGCGTGTCGTCAATCTCCGCCTTCAGACTCGGCGTGCTATTAAACGAGATCGGCCCACCTCGGCACTGCATTCTGCTCTTGTCGGTCACGGTGTAATAGAACCACCACCGCGTCCAGCCGGACACCCACTGCCCTGACGAGGCGGACACAGGGAACAACGTCGCGCAGGACGCCTGGAGCACGAAGTCCACACCGCCAAAGTTGGACACCGCCCCGCCAACCTTTCTGGGCCGACAGTGTGCATCGTGCAGAGTGGCGAATAAGCTGGCGCTGGGGCGCCACCCCTCTGTCCGCATCGCCCACGCGAAGACAGCGAGGCAAAGTATCGCGTGGGGCGTCAGCTGGGCTAGCTCCAACTGGTAGGCCCGCAGGACTTCGCCCACAAACAACGTGCAGGGCATCCGAAGGCCGGCATCGAAGAACGCGACGAAAACAATTGCCTCCAGGGCCCCGGGCTTCGGCTCCGTCTCGTCCCGGCGGGGTAAGCGAGCCCCACTGCGATCCGCGATCTTCCCCTCATCCACGAGCCGTTGCAGCGTCCCTTCCGTCATGCGGCTCTTCCCCAGCACACGGGAGCAGGAGCCTCCCGAGTGCTCCATCGCGTTCCACAGCTTGTTGGCGCGCGAGCTCCCCCGCGGCACCAATTTGTACTCTTGGGAAGGATGGTTCACCTCGCCCTGGCTAGGCAAGGAACCGCTGCGCGGGTGGTAGGTGGCGTCATCGTGGCTGGCCATCGCTCTTCGCGACAAGGGAAGGAGAAGAAGCAGGCAAAGGAGCAACTGGCGTGACAATTAGCACAGGCACAAGCGAAGCGGCAGATCAAAAAGCAAAACGAGAAAGGGTGCCTCCACCTCAACACTA
The DNA here is from genome assembly GCA_017311315.1 of Dendrocalamus latiflorus. Classification (NCBI taxonomy): domain Eukaryota; kingdom Viridiplantae; phylum Streptophyta; class Magnoliopsida; order Poales; family Poaceae; genus Dendrocalamus; species Dendrocalamus latiflorus. The sequence continues at coordinate 18,055,168 of CM029677.1, read as the reverse complement.
GCACCTTATAAAGGCCGCTCGCCTGCCCTGGGGTTCAACGCACAGACGGATCAAATTCCCGGCGATTCGGCTGTCCAAGATTTGGAAAGAAGAACCGCCCGGACCTAGAAGGCCGCGCCTGGTAGGTGGCCAGGTAGCGCACAATGCCCCTACCTCTTCAACACGCGTCCAACTTCTCGGGGGACGAGGCGAACGGCCGCGGTCACGCAACCGCCCACATCCCACGACGCACCAGTCGTGAGTCGCCACGCGCCCCACCTGCAGCATGGCAGACTGCACGACGCGACAGCCTGACTTCTGCCAGGCCAGGCGTCGGCGCAGTTCCAGCCACCATTAAAAGCGCACTACGAGACTGCAAGGTCACAACAGCCCCGGAGCGCGCGCGTCTACTTCGACTAGGCGCCAGCTTCGCTGCCACCCGTTCGAAGGGTAGGGGACGGAGTGCGCGCGTCTACTTCGACTTGGGCGCCAGCTTCGCTGCCACCCGTTCGAAGGGTAGGGGACGGAGCGCGCGCGTCTACTTCGACTAGGCGCCAGCTTCGCTGCCACCCGTTCGAAGGGTAGGGGACGGAGCGCGCGCGTCTACTTCGACTTGGGCGCCAGCTTCGCTGCCACCCGTTCGAAGGGTAGGGGACGGAGCGCGCGCTTCTACTTCGACTAGGCGCCAGCTTCGCTGCCACCCGTTCGAAGGGTAGGGGACGGAGCGCGCGCGTCTACTTCGACTTGGGCGCCAGCTTCGCTGCCACCCATTCGAAGGGTAGGAGACGGAGCGTGCGCGTCTACTTCGACTTGGGCGCCAGCTTCGCTGCCACCCGTTCGAAGGGTAGGGGACGGAGCGCGCGCGTCCACTTCGACTTGGGCGCCAGCTTCGCTGCCACCCATTCGAAGGGTAGGGGACGGAGCGCGCGCGTCCACTTCGACTTGGGCGCCAGCTTCGCTGCCACCCGTTCGAAGGGTAGGGGACGGAGCGCGCGCTTCTACTTCGACTAGGCGCCAGCTTCGCTGCCACCCGTTCGAAGGGTAGGGGACGGAGCGCGCGCGTCTACTTCGACTTGGGCGCCAGCTTCGCTGCCACCCGTTCGAAGGGTAGGGGACGGAGCGCGCGCGTCTACTTCGACTGGGCGCCAGCCTCGCTGCCACCCGTTCGAAGGGTAGGGGACGGAGCGCGTGCGTCTACTTCGACTTGGGCGCCAGCTTCGCTGCCACCCGTTCGAAGGGTAGGGGACGGAGCGCGCGCATCTACTTCGACTTGGGCGCCAGCTTCGCTGCCACCCGTTCGAAGGGTAGGGGACGGAGCGCGCGCGACTACTTCGACTAGGCGCCAGCCTCGCTGCCACCCGTTCGAAGGGTAGGGGACGGAGCGCGCGCGTCTACTTCGACTAGGCGCCAGCCTCGCTGCCACCCGTTCGAAGGGTAGGTGACGGAGCGTGCGCGTCTACTTCGACTTGGGCGCCAGCTTCGCTGCCACCCGTTCGAAGGGTAGGGGACGGAGCGCGCGCGTCTACCTCGACTTAGGCGCCAGCTTCGCTGCCACCCGTTCGAAGGGTAGGGGACGGAATTCACAGGCCGCAGGGGACGGAGGGGGCCAAAGGACTCGGCGACATGGCTTCGGCCCTGTGAAGCCCTTCACCATGAGAGGCTCCTGTCGTAGGGGTGGCCCCCACCTAAACCCAGCAGGCCTAGTAGGAGGTTATAAGGCCCAGAATAGGCCATGTGTAATGACATAACTGCCCCCAGAGGGGATAACCAGATGTAAGGGTATAATTGTAAAAGCAATCCTCATGTGTATATATATGAGTAAGCCATGGGGAGGAGCCCAGGCCATTACACTTATCTTCATCACTCTCCACTACCATCTCTCTCTCTGTTTGGTCCGTAGCCACAACACACACATTTAGGAGGAGCTCGCTGTCTCTATGTTTTGGAGTTTCATGAGTATTGATCCATGCTTCTTTTAATATGCATATTTAATATCTTACTTTGAAATACATTCTTGAGTATATATAACTTGTGTAGTTCATATATACTCATGTGCAATCGGATTGTCATCTAACTTCTCCATTATGTGTTAATGGTTGGATGATTAATGACAACCGGATAAGTAAGCTTTGTTTAAATCTTATCTTAGAGTATACAATTGTTGTGTACAAGTTGTATACTCGCAAATCAATTATCTTTATCTCATTATTTGTTGAGATTGTCATGAATTATCAAAAAAAAGGGAGATTGTTGAATCTAGTCTCTCCATTGTGTGTTAATGGTGAAGTTTGGTAATTGATGACAATTATTTTATGGACTAACATTTTTCATGAGTTGGATGAATATGTTAGGTTCCACAAATGAGGATGTCTTGGGATGACTTCATGGGTTGAAGATCATCAAGTCAAGATCGAGAAAAAGATGGCTCCATGTGTTGAAGGCTATCAAAGAAGAAGACGCATCATGAGTTGATGCATGATAAGATGATCATGTGTTGATCATCAAGTCAAGGAAGAACATCATGTGTTGATAGAGTTGATGAAAAGGTTGCATCATGAGTTGATGCATATCGAGACGATAATCCAAGGCAAAGGTATGACTAGCTAGTATAGGTTGCCGTACTATTAAGAGGGGTCATGTCTAGTAGTTTGAGTCTCATCATGTGTTGATGGCTCAACCTCACTTGCTCTAGCTCATCTTGGCATAAGGCTTGTATTTGTGAATGTATTTTACAAATGGTTGAAGCTCATGTGGTGAATCCTTGTAACATATGACTATACTTTGCAGATGTGTTTTGCAAAACGTTGAAGTCCATGTACCTACTCCTTGTGACATGATCTAAGTTTGCAAATGTATTTTGCAAAAGTTGGAGATCATGCATTATCACTTGGCATGGTCTAAGATTGTTTGTTACTATTTCCTTTGACATTAGACCATGGTAGTGACTCTTTGGATATCTTTTGACTTCTACATTGATCTAATGTGTTTGAGATCATGCAAATAGATGGGTTGTGTAGCCCTCTGAATAAGCTTTCCATAGAGTCCAAGATCACTCAATTCCGACATCGGAGTCAAAAGTTATGACCTGAAGGTCTAACCGGTGTTGATCTGGAGGTCAGACCGCCCTTGTAATGGGGGTCTGACCGGTGTTGATATGGAGGTCTGACCGGTTTGGACCCAGCGGTCAGACCGGCTTTGAGGTAGCGGTCTGACCGGCCAGCGGAACTTCCGTTCCTCACCTGGAACCTTTTTTCCAGAGAGCGACTCCGCTGGTCTTTCTAGGAGCGGTCTGACCGGTCCTGTGTGGGCGGTTTGACCGGTCCTAGCGGTCTGACCGGTTTTTGTGTGGCGGTCTGACCGGTTTTCCAGCCCAACGGCTAGTTTTTTGTGACCGTTGGGAGAGAGGAAGTACCGGCGGTGTAACTACGGTACTTCCGGCCCTCAGGCTGATTTCAGCACTCTCTCTTCTCTAACGGCTAGTTTTTGAGGGAGGTGTATGAATACCTCCTCAAGGGCTGTTGGGAGGAGGTTGCTAGTGCTTGGCTTGTATTCCTTGAGCTAGAGTGAGACTCTCCACTCAATTGTGCATGTGTTGCACTTTGTGAGAGAGGAGAGGTTCTAGAGTGTATGTGTTGCCCTAGAGGTGGACTTTGTGTCCGGATTGAGCTTGTGCATTCGTTGCACGTGGTGAGAGTCAAGTGAGGGACTTGACTTATTACTCTTGGAGTTTGCTGACTCTTAGACGGTGTGGGAAGCGTCGTGCGCAGTGATCTTCTCAAAGAAGGTTGTGAGAAGACCCGGCGAAGTTGTGAAGGTTGAAGCTCACCTACCCGGAGTGGGAAAAAGCTATCACTAGTGATTTGTGGTGGAAGGCTTAATTCATGGAGCTGATCCGATTTGTTCGGGCTTACCTTAACGTGGACTAGGGGAGACCAGCAAGTCTCCGAACACTACGGTAAAAAGGGATCGTGTTATTTATGGTTTGCTTTCTTGTGCTCTATTTAATTTCAAGCAATTTATTTACTTAGAACAAATTTGATTGCTTGTCAACCTAGAATTGCAAATCTTGACCTAGGCTAGAATTGTTGGTGCACTTAGGCGAATTTAGTTGCTCTACGCGCTATTTGAGCTAAACCAAATTGATTTAAGCTTCCGCATTGTTTACTTGGTTTAGACAAATAGAAAAGGTTTGGGATTGTTAGTATTAATTTGAAGAAAATTTTTAAACCGCCTATTCACCCCCCCCCCCCTCTCTAGTCGGCCTCCTTGATCTTACAGCATGGTGGCCACGCTACGGGCAGAAGGCAAACCACCTCCTGTGTATGGTTCGTGCTTCATGCTTCAGTGCCCGACTTGGTGTTGATTTTGGTTGTGATTTTGGTTGCGATTTTGCTCTACAAAGTGGCCGGAGTTGGCGATTGTTGTTTTTAGTAATCAAAGGTTTCGGATTGTGGCGATGTGTTAAGCACGAATTCACAAAATCTTGTTTTTTCGCTAGTTTTTCTGAAATTGCGTCACTCCGTTAATAATATAGGGCCTGATGATGACGAATTCACAATAGAGATTCACCATGGTGGGTTTTTTGCAGAAGGGTTGCAACCGAAGCTATGTGGGTGGGAAACGGAACTGGTTTGATCATTGTGAGACAGATACGTAGTCTCCTCTCTGGATAGATGATTTTGTGGAACAGCTCGGCTATAAGGAGAGTGAAAGGTTGAAGGTTTAATGGTGTTTGCCAGGGAAACATGTTGGCGAAGGTTTGAGAATCATCAAGAAGGACGCTGACACTAACATCATGGTTGTTGTGACAAACTGTCATAAGAACTTAGTTAGGTATGTTCACCATGATAACAATATAAGAAGTGTCAACTAGGATGACATCATAGCACAACCAGTTGCCCATTTGCCGAAAGTGATGAGTCACAGCAAGGTAGGTATCGTTAAGAGGATTATTGATGAGAAGCTACCGAGTTCTTATGATGATATCATCACCCAATGTAAGAATAGTAAGGACAAAGAGGAGGTAGGACCATCAAAGCCACATGAAGGAGATAGTGGCAGTGAAGGACATAGGGACAATGAGCAGGAGGATTCTGATTTTGTAGACAGTGACTATGAGATAGAAGATGGAGATGATGACCTTGATGACAAGGATAATGAGCGTAATCCTGATCAACCCAAAGACAATATGTCATCAGATGAGGAAGAGTTGTTGCAGTTTTCAAATTCTTCAGATGATGATGATATAGCCAAGTTCAATTTCAAGGCATTTAGGCCAGATGTTAACATGTCGGACCCTATTTTGAAAGTGGGAATGGTGTTCCCATTAGTTGAGGTGCTGAGGAAAGCAATTTCTGAGTATAGTTACATGCATAGAGTTGATATCAGGATGACCCTATTTTCAAAGTGGGAATGGTGTTCCCATTAGTTGAGGTGATGAGGAAAGCAATTTCTGAGTATAGTTGCATGCATAAAGTTGATATCATGATGCCTAGAAATGACCAAACAAGAATCCAAGCCCACTGTGCGAAGAGTTGCCCATGGCATATGTATGCATCAAAGGATAGCCGTGCCAAATGCTTTATGGTGAAGAGATATGTAGGTGATCATACTTGTAGAAAGGAGTGGGTGTTGAAAAAAAATCACTGCAAAATTCACAGATGAGAAGTACATTGAAACCTTTAGGGTAGATGACAAGATGACCCTTAGGAATTTTGCAAGGATTGTTCAGAAAGAATGGAACATGACCCCTTTCAGGAGCAAACTAGGAAGGGCAAGGAGAATAGCACTGAGGGCCATACATGGGGATGAGTTGCATAATACAATCAGTTGTGGGATTATGCACAAGAGTTGAGGAGGTCTAACTTTGAAAGCACATTTTTCCTAAGTGTTTACAACAACTACTTCAGCACCATGTACTTCTCACTTGATACTTGCAAGAGAGGTTTCCTTGAAGGTTGCAGACCATTGATCTGCTTGGATGGATGCCACATCAAGACAAAATTCGGTGGGATTATCCTTACTGTTGTGGGCATGGACCCAAATGATTGTATTTATCCAATAGCAAAGTTGTTAATGCTAGGGAGGCTACTGGCAATAAGTGAATGATGTCTTGGAAAGCATTTTGTATAGTAAGAAAATGATGCCTGGTAGTATGAAGTTCTTTTTTGTACAGACAAAATAATAGTATTTTGTGATTTTATGAAGAAACAAAGTGATCAAATCAGAGGCAATTATGTCAACCTAGAAAGTGTCTGGTTAAATGTTTACAAGCTATGAACTGGAATTATGTCAATTACTCCAAAAACTTCTTAAGTTATTTATGTAATGCTATGAATGCTTTATGCAATATTATGGCTCAACTGAACTACATTCACTATTCCCTTGTTGCATGTTGCATAAACCATGTATTTCACTCTAGTTGTTCAGCAATTCAGTCTAGTTGTTTTGAAATTCAGCAAAAGAACAGATTTCACACCATATATTTCCATTGTATACACTATCTATTTGTTGCGCAATTCAGCACAAGAACAAATACAATGCGAAGCATCCATTTCACACCATAGCAACAATTTTCAATCAGACTGATTTCTTTTCTGACCTAATCATTGTTGGTTAAAACTCCGCCAAAGTTCCTGCTCTGCCGAGACGACCTGGCGGTAGTGTCCCCAGTTTCCAAAGCAGCCTGTTTTCGTTCTGTAAGAGAAAGGAAAAACAGTGCGAAGTACAGTAATGGAGATTAGCAATTGGAATTAAGAAGAGCTCTTAAATCAAAATCTCATGGTTACAACTAGGGGTAACATGGTCTATTTCCCTCCAATCTCTTCTTTTAAGAATCTGGAGCCAACCCACTAGCCAAACGTTTTTCAGAGTTAGCTCCAGATTCTCAGAGAAGTGGATTCTTACAGAATCTGGAGCAGAAGCTGAAAAATAAGAATCTGAAGCTCTGCCAAACAGGCCCTTAGTGTACTTTTCTCTATTAGTGTACTTTTCTCTATTTGCAAATTACACACTGCCCCTCAATACGGAGCACTAATCAGGGGCTCGTAAGTCGTGGACGCGAGCAGATCGCATCGCAGCCGTTCGATGCGCCGCCGATGCACCCGCTCACCCTCTCCTGCACCGCGCTCCTCCGCCTCATCAAGTCGCTCTCGCCGGCGGCGGGGCCCGGGGCCCATCTGTCGGCGTCGGCGATCCACTGCCTCCTCCTCAAGGCGGGGCTCCTCCACGCCGGGGCCCACCTCCCCACGGCGCTCGTCTCCGCGTACGGCGCGCTCGGCCGGCCGGGCCACGCGCGGGGCCTGTTCGACGAAATGCCCAACCCTAGCCTCGTCGCGCGCACCGCCATGGCGCGGGCGCACGCGGCGTCCGGCCAGGCGGCCCAGGCGCTCGACGTGTTCCGGAGCATGGTCACGGACGGCGTCCTCCCGGACAACGTCGCCCTGGCGGTGGTGCTCGCGGCGTGCCATGGCGCCGGTTCTTGCGTGGCCAGGGGAAACCCTGGCAAGATGGTCCATGCTCTCATCGTGACCAGCGGCATTGAGCCAGACATGTTCGTCTCTACCGAGCTGATAAGAGTCTACGGGGAATGCGGTGAGCTGACGGTTTCCAGGAGGGTGTTCGACGACATGCCGGCGAGGAGTACTGTGACTTGGAACGCCATGGTGCATCAGTATGTCAGGCATGGTAGTGTTGACACTGCGTATGAGCTGTTCCTCGCAATGCCAAGGAGGGATGTAGTGTCATGGAACACAGTGATGGCCGGCTACTGCCTCGTCGGCCGGTGCTGGGAGGCGTTAGGGTTGTTCCGTCAGATGGTGTCGCCATCGTCATGTCTGGTGCACCCAAATGGACCTACAATGAGCACTGTCCTTGGTGCTTGTGCGGGTGCTGGTTGTTTGGAGACTGGGATATGGGTCCATGTGTATATCGACAAGAACCGGATGAATGATGACGGCTCATTGGATCGGAGCTTGATAGACATGTATGCCAAATGCGGAAGCATTGACAAGGCCTTACAGGTTTTTGAGAAGGCACCTGGGAGGAGGGACCTATACTCATGGACAACTGTGATTTGTGGACTGGCAATCCACGGACGGGCTGCTGATGCTTTGCGGATGTTTGACATGTTGCAGGATAGTGGTATATGCCCTGACGATGTTACGCTTGTTGGGGCCCTAAATGCCTGTGCACATGGAGGGCTGGTAGACGAAGGTCTTCGCTACTTCTACTCCATGGAGGAGAAGCACGGAATCATACCCAAGATTGAACACTATGGATGTATGATTGATCTTCTTGGCCGTGTGGGACGTTTGCACGAAGCATACAAGATGATCAGAACTATGCCAATGAAGCCTAATGCAGTAATATGGGGTGCATTCTTGAGTGCGTGCAAAGTCCATGGCAATGTGGAACTTGGCCAGATTGCGGCAGCAGAAGTAACCAGGTTGGATCCAGATGATCCATGGGCAAGGGTGATGCTGTCCAGCATGTATGCAAAAGCCCAGGATTGGAGTGGTCTCGCCAGGGAGAGGAAGGAGATGAACAGCCTGCAGATGAAGAAGACTCCTGGGTGCAGCTCGATCAAGGTCGACAGCGAGGTGCATGAGTTTGTCGCTGGTTGCAGTCAGCATCCTCGGCATGCTGAGATTTGCACTGTACTGGAGGATGTTGAAGCACAAACACACGGAGGTTGAGGTGCCCAAGCTTCGTCGGCTGAGGTTCTTGTTGTGCCAGTGAATGTTGGCTTGCTGGTGCAGATTTGCTGAGGCTTCACAAATAGGTGCGCTGACCTCCTTGCTTTGCACGTTGGCATGTGAAAACCTTGGAAAAGATTAGCTGATTACTAGGTCAAATTGCGAAGAACTCATGAAGTTACCCTGCAAGTGCAGGGCAATGTCAATGTGCTGATGAAATTTCTTGAGCATGGTCAAGTTGAATCAGCGATAGAATGTTGACGCTGCCGATGCCAGCGTGCTCATGAATTCAGCATTTAATTTGGTTGGAAAGATGCCTGAGCTTCAGAGTTTTGAGTTGAATCTCCCAGTTTTTTGTAGCATATTCTAGCATCAGTGTTGTTGTGCCAAGATACGCGGTACAGACATACAATTACTGCTAAGTGCATCATGGTTGTCAGAATGCAGATGCCGCAAGTGCATTGTTGCAGGAATAAGCTTTGAACCTGAGTGTTCAGTTGATGTTTGATGCATCGGCGGTGAGGTCAGAAAAAGAGTCCTACTGCTGAATTCAGTAACTCTTGACTTTTGGTTGTAGCTGACTTGTACTGTCATTGTTTAGTGGTGTCAATTACTCCCCTTCTGAGACTTATCTACGCCATTGCCCATCTCGAACGCTAGTAAATTTTAGGATTCAGTGCAGTGTGATGTCAGTGTTACTGCAGTTTTGGTCTAAGGCCCCGTTGATTCTGACTTCACCTTCTAGAAATCAGAAGCTGAAATGAGCCCGTTGACTTTTTTCTTTTAGTTTTTTCGGCTTTCTTCTCCTTTTTTTTCTTTCCCCCCTTTTTCCTTTGCACTGTTTGTAGATATATAATAGTGTTTTTCTTATTTAGTGTTTTTATTTTTGTTTAATTAATGACTAGAAAAAGTTAACAGCCGCTACATTATAATTTTAGTCAAAAGCTAACAACCGAAAGTCACAAACAGCTAAAAAAAGGCGGATTGAACGCCACCTTAATAGGAGTTACTTATTTCCTGTCTTTTAGAGATCATGTGCAGCAGGCCCGCTGTTTTTCATCAAATGTCCTGTTTTCTTTTCAGAAAAATTTGTTATTGCCGCTCTTAATATGCGCCGCAAATTGTGCCTTTCGCTTTTGCCATAAGTTTGGCAAATTAAACAAAAATATATGGTAAACTTAGGCATTTGTTAGTATGTGAATCAAATAAGCACTTACATGGCATCTACGCGGCTAACTACATCTAGTAAGACCACGAAACACCTTCGATGCGGCATATTGGAATGTCTCGAATGAGATCAAAAATAAAAATAAAATTACAAACTAATTTTGAGCAAGCCTCGTAGCGAGGCATACAACTTGTCAAGGATGGAACCTCTGGGATAAAGAATAAAATTTGTATTGTTGCATAACCTTGCGGTGGGATTCTCTACCGTGCAACATAGCCGTCACCACTTATTGTGTGTGTATGAAACCTTTTTCCGTACTCTCATGAGTACATACTCTTATTTCTAATATACTACTTATATAACTATTTTGCACTTTTTTATCACTTTTGGTATACTTAAATACTAATTCTAAGATACTTCAATACGACTTGATTGAAAAAATTTCATTAGAGCCATTTATTTTTTACTATATACACTTTTTCATGTATAAAAAGAGTACATACACAAATTATACTATAAAAAACGGACTTTCATAAATTTTTTCATGTAACTCATTTTAGAGTATATTATAATCATTATTAGAGTACGATCAAATACATAAAAAGGTATAATAACATCGTTAAAGGGATATATTAGAAGTAGGAGTACGTACTCCCAGTAGTATGGAAACATTTTCCTATATATGCATGTGTGTGTATCTTTTCTACTCCCAGGTATAATTACACCCTATACCGTATCTCACAACGTAGGGAGTACCTCGTGTAATGGAGGGTATGTATGTGTAGTATACAAGTATTTAAGACTATCTAGGTCGTATAAACAATTTTTCAGAGGTAGTATGTACATTTTTTAGACATATTTCTTTTTATGTGCGTATATAAAGGTATTTACAAAATACGCTAAAAACTATGGACCCCTTACAGTTTTTTTGTGTGGTTCACATTGGAGCATCTTATATTTAGTATACAACCATACCTAAAGTGATAAAAGAGTATTTCAAGTTTGTTTAGATGATATATTAGAGGTGGGTGTAATTACACCTAGGAGTAAAATGTATTTTCCTATATATATATATATATATATATATATATATATATATATATATATATATATATATATATATATATATATATATATATATATATATGTGTGTGTGTGTGTGTGTGTGTGTGTGTGTGTGTGTGTGTGTGTGTGTGTGTGTGTGTGTGTGTGTGTGTGTGTCTATATGTATGTATGTATGTATGTATATGTGTGTGTATAGGAAAATGGTTCTATACTTCTGAGAGTATGCACTTCCACTTCTAATATATCTTTAATGATATTGTTATACCTCTTTATCTATTTGAGCATACTCTAATAATGATTATAAAGTACTTCAAATTGAGTTCTATGAAAATTTTTGTCAAAGTCTTTTTTTATAGCATAATTTGTATATGTACTCCTTTTATATATGAAAAAAGTAGTAAAAATAAAGGGTATCGATAAAATTTTTTCAACAAAGTCATATTGGAGTATCTTAGAATAAGTATTTAAGTATACTAAAAGCGACAAAGAGGTATAAAATATTCGTTTAAGTGGTATATTGAAAGTGGGAGTATATAGTCTTAGGAGTACGAAAAAGGCTTCACACACACACACACACACACACACACACACACACTATTGTTCGTTCGTTGCAACAGTATCTAGAAAAGGTAATAGATATAATCAAATGTGAGGTTATAGATTTATCTCAGGCCTCATGCTATATGAAAGTTTTTTCTTAATAGGGTATTTTGCAAAACTCAAGATAACTTACCTATACTAAGTGATTTAATCAAAAAAATTGAAACTAAGGTTTCTTTTGGATTTTCTAATGTTTACAAGAATATTTGAACTATTTCTTGTAGCACTCTTATATTTGAAGTAGACCTTAAAATTTTCACGAAAAAATAGTTGACATATCTGGCCTACACTATCCTAGGTCGCATCTCATTCTCATACGGGGGCGAAGGGGAGGAGGTGAAGATGGTGAACAGATAAACTCTCCATTTATATTAGTGTGTGTGTAAAGCCTTTTTTCTACTCTGAAAGTAATTACTCTTGAATTTTTTAAATAATCTATTTTTATTCAAAATTACAAAAATATAACCACGCAATTTTTTTTACAAGAATGGCCTCCAGTCGCCCAATCGTGGGTGACTGGACCCTGTCACCCAATGGGTGAGCGACACGCAGGCAATCAATGGGTTGTAGGGCGACAAGATCCAGTCGTCGAACGGTCGGGCGACTAGGACCTATCACCTAACTGTTGGGCGACTGCAGGTCCAGCCGCCCGACCATTCGGTGAATGCCACCTCAGCCCATTTTTTGTGCAATTGCCCCCCAACCGTACATGGGAGTAGGTATGTAACATTTACTAAATTTTACCAAATTTTGTCTGTGAGTTGTATTTAAAAAATGGTAGACAATGTCGGTTGATCTATTTATGATTTTTGTAGATTATGAATGGTACAAAATCACTTAGATTTTAAATAACTTTTGTGATCGTCATATGTTGTTGTACTGCAAGAAATTTTCAGAAATTTTTTTGAGGACGATTGAGATAGCAATGATTGATAAGTACGAAGGTAAGTGATATTTTGATGCAACCGGAAATTCATACATGGAGAACTTATTTTTTTCATGTTGTTGGATGCCTTGCTACGCGGAGAATTGAATACGAATGGACGACGAGATGTGATGTTGTGAATTCAAATAGACTTCATAATAAGCTGGGAATAACATAGTGTACATGGTTTGTTTACGTGCATAAGAAACAACATCATGCACGATACAACAAACTGAAGTACTCTATGATACATATACGCCTTTTTCAAGTGGAAATAAATTTGATCTTCGGGGAATTAGTGCGCAAGGGCTTGACCTATTGCATGGATCGGAGCCTTTTTTTCCTACCTTGCGAGCTCGGTGTTGAACTCCTCGGTAGCCTTTTTCGCCTTGGATACCATTTTCCTCTTTTTCTCGTGCTCCCTGCACGTGCACACCTCAAAATGAGCTTTAATATCCCAACGTATATGCTTGGTTTGTTCGTCATTGTGACGATCCTCCTCTTGGATCTCGCAAGCCCTTTTGACATTTCACTCCTCATAGTCGAGAGTTCATTGGTCATGTGGGTGGATCTCTAAGTCGATCCACTTGTGGCAGCCACATAGCGGTTCCGGGGATTAGGGTAGGCGGAAGAGGTTGTTAGTCCTGCAACGTGCCCTCCCACTGGCCTATCCACACCTCCATCTTTGCTGTCCAGTCCATGCCATGCTTGACTTCCTTCCTAGAGTGCCTGCAGGAGGTAACATTTGTTTACAAGTCGTGCAACAAGACGTCGATAAATGGAGAGACATCTACGGCGGTAAACTCACTCATGCACATTGTCGGGCACAGGCCGCCCAATTGGTACTGGAACAGGCATACGACACCATCTGTTTCTTATATCCAGCCAAGGGAATGACTCCTCGGAGTCTTCCTGAAGTTTTATTATGGCCTTCACCATCCCAATGTGGTGATTATGAATTACGCACACACTAGGAAAAGCTCCAACAACTTTTACCCTCACATGTCGAGGGAATCATAACCAGCTATCGTAATTCTCACTTTTGATGAATGCGATGGCTAGGGGCATAACTTGATTATTGCCATCAACGCCGATGGTTGTAAGGATCTAACCCTTGTATTTGGCAGTCAAAAGGTCCTATCAATTGAGATCACTAGCAGCATATGCCTAAATGCCTCGATGCACGCACCAAAGACTAAGAAGGCCCTCTACAACACCACAAAATCTAGTGGCCTTGTAGATGGCTTGTCCTGCAGCACCTGAAGCATATAAGAAAGGTTGTTGTATACCGTCTTGAAAGATCCGAACCGTTTTTTTAAATCCTTCTGCTTCGCACGTCACGCCTTCGCGTAGCTAATCTTGTACTTGAATTTCTTCTCGATAGCTACCATGATATGTGTGGCCTCCATGTCTTTCTTCTCCACTATCTCTCCATACATCAAATTGGCTATGAAGGCAGACGTTAGGTTACGATGCTTCGGCAAAACACGGCTAAGAATGTAGGAGTGTAGCTCCGCCTTCGAGACAATCCAGTGAGTCTCACGCTTGGTCTTCGTGCGTGCACCCTCCAAGGACAATCGGTCTGCTCACACTTCATGGTATACTGCTCCTGGCTAGATTTAACAACCCAGAAAGTCCGCTGCATGGACAGGGCCCACAGCTTGATGGCATCCTGCAACAATACCTTGTCAGCAAACATTGAGTGCAACTAAACCTCTGTGCTATGATACTCCTATGGTGATTCATGCTCATCATGCGCAGCAACACCCTCAGTGTCATACATGTTCCATTCCTGTGAGATGGGAGTTTTGTCTTCATCAGATCTATTATCGTTGTACTCCTATACAACTTTCTCTTCAGCCCAGGCCATCCAGTCATCACTCTCCATTTGATGCACTATATACTCCATATGCTCCCCTTCATTAGCCTGTCTTGTAGGCTCAGTACGCTGTGACCCTTCTTCCTCTCCTCCATCTACCGCATGGGCCTTGTCACGAGTAACTTCCTCCGTAACCTATCTGACATCAGCCTCTGAGCCCTCCTCTTCATCAACATGTTGGGCGCCTGAGCTGCTCACACCACCCGCATGATAGCCGTCGACAGGGCCTTGTATTGGGCATGGTTTTACAGGTAGTACGCATTCATATCCATGGCGCTGGCAACCTTCTATAAATCCCTTCCACGCAGTAGTGCACATCAATGTTCTCAACTCCCATCTAATGTGTGTGGGTGATTGGCTCCAAAGCCCTTGCATGATGACATTGCACACATCAAGGTCTAAGGAGAAGCTGTTATGAGCCAGTACATCACATCTGCGATTTGAGCATTCTCACCATCCGAGTGTATCAGAATGGCTTGTGTAAAACTACTCAAGTAAACACCGTTCAGACCTTCATGAATGGTGCCGATACTGTAATACACTTTCAATGTAGTGGGTATTAGTATTGCTGATGTCTGCCTGCAAACATTTTCAATGTTGCTACTAGTCAAATCGCATGACACAATATGGAACTACTGCTATACTATAATTTACATTTCTATGACTGTTCGCCTATCATGAACTACTACAATACCCTTATAGCATAATCCCTTCTCATTTTCACCGCCACCGCTCTCTTTCCTCCACCCCAATACGCATAAACTCCCTATCTGCTCCCACGCACACCGACGCCGCTCTTCTCTCACTACTCGAGCTCTCTTCTACTGTAAAATATTCCTAATGTGTTTCGATAATTTACATGACATAATGATTTAAATGCCAATATGCCAGTTCTAATGGTATGCGTGTATTTTCAATGTACTAACGACATTACATTCGTTCCTAGTAAATCATAAATGTTATCTAATAATGTTTTGCACGAAGCAAACTATTTACTTTGTACAAAATTATTGACTAAATTTTTTATGACTATAATTTTCTACTGATGCTAATTTTGTATATAATATTGACTAATTTTTCTACAACTAGAATTTTCTACGGATGCTAAACCCTACAACTATAATTTTCTACAGATACTAAATTTCTTTAACTATATTGACTAAATTTTGTATAAGTATAATATTTACTAAATTTTCTACAACTATAAATTTCTACGGATGCTAATTTTTTATAACTATATTGACTAAAGTTTTTACAACTATTTACTTCATAGCAAAGTTCTACAACTATAATTTTCTACAGATCCTAATTTTATATTAAATAAACTATTTACTTTATACAAAAATATTGACTAAAACATAAAAAAATTTACCTTGTAGAAGTAGCGGAACCTCCCTCTCCTCTCCTCTCATTTTCTTCCCTCTCCTCTCTTCTTCTTTCTTTCGCTTCCCTTCTTTCTCTTTGTTCCCTTGGTATCGGCAGCGAATGTGTTGCGCTCAGCTGAGTGGTCGAATATATATGACGTCCAGTCGTTGTACCATTGGGCGACAGGAGGTCCAATGGCCCAATGGTCAGGCAAAAATTGCTATGCACTCATTTTTGCGGTGCACTCATCGTGCACTCAAACTAAAAATAGTTACAAAAAATTTCGAAAAATTGCTACATGTATTTCTAAACTTACTTTATCTATGTATAAAATTTCAATTTCTAATTCATTCTATGTTAAAAATAACAATAAAGAGATAAATCTGACAAATGTTAAGAGTTCAAATTTGTCAGAATTTTCTTTTTTTTGGTACTCTTAATAGAATGAATTTAAATTTAAAATTTTATACATAGGTAGAGTAAATCATGAAGTACATCTAGAAATTTTTTTGGAATTTGTACAACTTTTTTAGTTTGAGTGCACAATAAATACACCGTAAAGATAAGTTCGTAGTAGTTTTTGCCATATATATGTGTGTTGCTACCGCTTTACGCAACCATATTAGAGGAGCAGCAATTCTTCGACAATGCGGCGTCGTGAACTTTCATCACCACATTCTAGTATCCATGTCAGGCTTGAGTGAGGCTCGTCTAGGTCCATTTAGAACACCGTAATTTCATAGAAATAACAAACTATTTTAATTTGTGTGTTTAAAATGGGACTGAGCTGTAGGCTTGAAGACAGGTGGGTTATTTTTTTTGCTGTGGCTATGGCTTACGATTTTTGAGTTCTGACTGTTCACGAAAGACAATACACAGAGGGAAATAGTTGCATGTGATTTTAACTGGTATAGCTAAACTCGGTACAGTATCTACTACAATTCACCTATAGACCTGAAAATACGCACCGTTTAAAAGCTAGTTACTGTAGCAAGAAGTAATGAACCAAAGCCAAAATCTAATCGAACCCACCTGACAACTATGAGAAGGCAGCGGCAACTGTAGCGAATAGCCTCACATCAAGCTGAGCTCCTTTGCTTGCTCCTCGCCGCCTTCCGCCACATCATTGTACCTCACTTGCTTACCACCTGCTCCCCTAAAAATCTCAAATCACCCGGCCATCAACTCCCTCTGCGTGCACGAGAACTGAGTGTTGCTCAGTTGGGAGGGATGCAATTGTCCGTCCTCGTTCGACTCCGGCCGATGTAAGAGCTCATCAATAATTTAAGTGGGTATATAGGCACATGCATATTAATTGAGACAGTACGTATATCTGTGTTATGAGTCTTCAATTAATTTTCTAGCATGTGTAAAAGATGTGCACGTGTGTGCATGTGAGTACGGTGTGCATGAGTGATGTGCACTTGGGTTTTGATCATCTTTTTTAGCGGCAATCTTGATCTCTTCTATGGCAGGTGGAGGAAGAGAGAAGCGGAAGGAAAAAGAAAGGTGGCATACCACCTACATGCGGGCTTGTTGTATTTGTGTGTGTATATAATTTACTAGGTTATTGCCATGTTCTGTCATGTCATCTTTCTCGCGCTTCCAAGATCTTGAGTCTACAATTAATTTCCTATCGTGTACAAAAGATGCGTGTACATGTGAATATGGTGTGTGTGATGTGCCCTAAAACCCTCCCTCGGCCTGCCCTCACCTCAAAGCCCGTGCCGTAGAATCCTTTTTTTCTTCGACCTAGCTTCAAAACGAGTTCTGCTTCTGATTTCTGGAACGCATTGGTTTTTTAATTTTATCTTTTTGGGGGGTTTTTTTTGCTTTTTTTCTCTTATTTTTTTGTATTGTTTGTGGTGATATATTTTTATTTTTTATTTTTAATTACTCATAAAAAATGACATCTGCTACGGTATATTTTAAACATAAGCTAAAGGTTGAAAGTTAGTTTACGCACCGCACTCCTCGAATCCCCAGTTCCCCACCAACCCCGCCGAGAAAATTGGATTTTTGCCATCCGAAACATTGGGCTTCGCAGTTTTGCCATCCCAAACACTGGTTTCGCAAATATGCCACTCAAAACATGTGCTTCTTGATTTCTTTGTCATTTTCTCTATTTCTCTCCTTTTTCTCTTTTTCTCCTGGACTCAGCCACCGGAAAGGACAGTACTGCCTCTAAGCAATTGCACGCGTACGTGCATGCTCTCTGGCCGCTGGGAGCTTGCCGCCTGCATGCCCCTAGGATCCTGATGTGCACAACTTTGTTCTTCAAGGTGCAGTCAACAATAGTAAACCGTGCGCTCCTGGTTCTAGACTCGAGTCTGCGCGTGAGGTGCTTGTTCTTCCTGCCAAGCAACTTCTTGGCCTCCGCCATCTCCCCCTTGAGCCCGGTGATGCTCTCCGCAGACTCGCTGAACAGCCGCAGGATTTGCCACCACACCGCGCAAAGATAACATTAAACTCAACAACAGCTCCACTCCACAAATGGACAAGGATGAAGCATCCGCCTGGGAAAACAAATGCCCTGGTGAACCGACCAAACCTGGGAGTAGTTCTGGATGGCCTTGTTAAAGCCGTGGTGATAGGCATGGACGACCTCGTCGACGACGTCCTCGATGAGGTCGCTCTGCTCCTTGAGGAACTGGATCTCGCCCTCGCGGTCCTTGGAGGTGAGGATGTGCACGACGTGCGGCAGCGAGTCAAACCGCGCCGCCGCCCATCCCTCGTCGATCCGCGACATCCCTTCCTTCAGGTACTGCACGCGCAGGCCCAAAAATTCAGATTCTGTTCACAACTCGAGTTAAGATTGCCTGCACCTTACTATTGTTGACTCGAGTCTAGAACTAAGAGCGCACGACTTACTATTGTTGACTGCACCTTGAAGAACAAAGTTGTGCACATCAGGATCCTAGGGGAATGCAGGCGGCAAGCTCGTAGCGGCCAGAGAGCATGCACGTACGCGTGCAATTGCTTAGGGGCAATACTGTCCTTTCCGATGGCTGAGTCCAGGAGAAAAAGAGAAAAAAGAGAGAAATAGAGAAAATAGCAAAGAAATCAAGAAGCACATGTTTTAAGTGGCATATTTGCGAAATTAGTGTTTGGGGTGGTAAAACTGAGAAGCCCAAAATCCAATTTCTCAACCCCGCCTCCCATTTCGCCGCCTCCGGGGGAAGAAGAAGCGCTGGCAGCCGGTGAGGTGGTTCTCCGGCGGGCGGCGCCGCCCACGAGGTGAGCGAGGCGTTCACTGTTTCGGTCGCGGGGGTTGTACAGTGCGGTGCTTGTCCTGTTTTTGGTCGCGTTGGGCTGGCGTGGTAGGGATGGCAAGGGAGGGGCAAAATGGTAAACTCGCGCCGCCGCGGTCGCGCGGGAAACCCGGAGGCGCCTGCCCCTTCCCTTTTGCTACTGCTGTACATGTTGTGTTCTCCTCGGGAGCCGGGGCTAGGGTTCCGTGCTCGCCTCCCAACTCTCATCTTCCCCGCGGCGGCGTCAGGTACTCTGTGCTGGTGGCATTGTGTGTGTCGTTGCAGAAATAGGATGGATCGAGCTGGCAACCTCTCAAATCTGCAGGTTTGGTGAGATTTTTGGGGCCGCGTCGATGTTTCGGTGTGTTGAGTGTAGCGTATAAAATCGAGTGCTCTGGTGCGCGTAGAAGTTTGGTTGAGGTATTGGCCCTGTGGTGTCTGCGCCGAAGGCCGGATGGTGTGCCGCTTTGTCATGGCGTAGCAGAACCAAACTGTAACTCAGGCTGGGCTGTTGCCCGTGATTGTGCTCGGAATTAACGGCTTGAGTGACAGTGGCTATTATCGCGCTATCGATATGCTTGTCAATAGTAAAAAGATCTTGAGCAATGGCAAATGAATCAATAGATTGAGCAACTCTGTGGGCTCCTAGTGCTCACGAGGTTGTTTTCGGTTTAGTGCTTTGTCGCAGGGGATTTTGTGTCTGTGTTTGTGGTTTGTTCTTGATTGGAACGACAAATTGAAGAAGTGTGCTACATTCATTTATATTGAATAACCAAACTGGTTTAGGATCAAAGCCACGCACATAGTACATGGTGTCTACTGCAGTATGTTTAGGTGCATATTGCATAGACTGAGCTTTAGAAATGCCCAATATGTTTGTATTGCAGTTATTACACTACTGGAAAATGGATGCACTCTTATTTTTTGTTTACTCTCTAAAAGCCTAGCATCAGAAATATGTATATAAAATGCAATCATTTTCATGATGATCCTCAAATCTGTTATGTGGAAGTGTTACTTTATTTAAAAGCTCATCAACATTGTTGTTTTGTCACCCTTCTTTGGGGATTAGGTAAATGAATCAGTGTTAGTTGTGATATTGGGGTCCATGAAAGTTTGGACAAAATTAAATAGATCGGACCTAGGCTGATCAAGGTACATACTCCTATGGTGGTCTTAAGTATCTTAGGTGGAATTGTGCAACATGCAGATGGGATGTTTATGCTGTACCATAATGCCTTGGTTTAAATTCGTTTCATGCTTTTGCTAAATAAATTCCAGATGTGTTGTGCCATGTTATTCTTTTCAACAATTCTTCCCTGCTGACTTGAATCGCAAACATAGATGTACACATTGTGCCATCCAACGAGCATAAATCTAATTATGTAAAGAACTTTAGTTCGGTCACACCTGCATGCCCTACATAGAACATTGGTGGACCTTAAATTTCATATGTGTGTTGCACTTGCACCTAATTTTTACTCTAGACTGCATAAGTTTCCGTGCACCCCTGTTGGACCATTTCTTTGATCCATGTTTAAATGCATATCTGTAAGTGCTGTTTGTTATCTTTATCATGTTAACAATATGATATATTGTAACATGGTTGTTGAACCTTGCAATACCATATAGATGTTCACACGTCCCCCGAAATTCACTTTCATCTATAGTTGTCAGTTAGTGTAAAATGTATTTTACAGAGGATGTGTGCAAGATAGCTGTGCATATATTGCAGCTTATGTCATGGCATGAAATCATTACTCTCTTTCTAGTCATTTCAGTTGCTTTGCTTTGAGTTGTTATACTCCTATATGCTAACAACTGAAAACATGCTCCAAATTGCAATTATGTCAGACTCAATTACCCTATGATTTAATCAACTCACACCTACCAGCTCAACAACTTTCACCTGCTTTGTACTGACTTGCATGTGTTCTCATGGCAATTTTCCGTCATCATAGCCTTGCAGGAGTTTTTATGATTGACGAATTCACTCTAACTCTGTCTATCTGTAATTTTACTTAAACAGCGGTGTTTGATTGCTAAGCAATGCAAGTATGCAACATCCATTTCTTTGCATAGGTCCACGTTAAAAGCAGACATATAACCAACTCCACTAACAAGGTCGGTTGCGTCGTTGTTTCATAGTGGCGGGGCTGTACCAGCTACTTTTAGATCCTGATGCCTGCTTGTTTTCCTATATAAGGGTCAGTTCAGATCCTCGGGAGACTGGACCTCGGTGAGGTCATGCAAATTCTGTGTGGCAATACCCTTTAGTGTGATACCTTGTGTAGCATCTCTTTTATCAGTCATTGATTTCAAGATTTGACATTCCTATTTTCAACTCGATATGATTGATTGAAGTTAGTGAGTTCACATTTTTGTTCTCTCTTTTAGATAAAATCTCTGAACATATGCTTTCACCCTGAAAACCGAAGATTCAGAACTTTGCACATTTGGCTCATTTCGAGTTCAATTCTCTAAATTTTATCATAGCTTAAAGATTTTTATTTGCACTTTTGCAGGTTCTCACCATGGTTCCAATGTATATATCAAATATGGCATCATGGGAGGATTTCAGTACTACTCTTGGACCAGTCAAAGTATTTATAAAGCACCATCCTGAAATTTAATTTTGGCAAATGATATTTGTGAATTCTTAGGATGTAGTAGCTTATTAGACTTCATTTTGGAGTAATTTCAACCAAGCTTGTTTCCTGATGTTTTGATAACACCTGTGCCATTTTTTTTGGGTCTGTTTGGGCTTATAGTGTTATGTTTTGAATTGTCACAAATTGTCACAACTTGGGTAGGTGAGTTTTTGCTCTGGTTCCACAGAAAGCACCATGAAGCTAAAAAAAACATATTTTAGAGCTCGTAATTTAATTCAATAATTGTATCTTACAAAATGAAAATGGTAGACCAGGGACTAAGAAGGGCAATTACCTTTGAGATTCAGTGTTCTTGCTGTTGAGACAGCTCACTGATATTGCTAAACTGAAGATAACTTTATGATGCTTCTTGTATCTAGCTGGACAATAGAAACAAAGTTCTCAGCCTTGGTGAAAGGCAATTCACTGGACCAAAGCTGCTTTCAGTTTATGTCCAGCTGCTTGCTAGTTGGTCTTAACATTTTGATGCTTTCCTGCTAGCAGTCTTTACCAACTATGATTGGTTGACCTAATATAATTCATATCTGGTAGGATTCTAATTTTAACAGCTAAAGTTGAATAAGATTCGAATGCTTACACTGTTGAGGAATGCTGCCTCAAGCCTTGGTTTGAGGATATCGTGCCGCGGGTGAAGCTTGGAGTAATTGCCCTATTTGTTATATGCCATCTTGATGGTGGATCAACTTTTACTCCAAAGCAAGGACTTGCTTAGCCAGTTAGCCTTAGGTCCTGTTTATATTAGCTTCTAAAAGCTGTTTTTCTATAGTAAATGACTTTTCTACAGTAATTAGCTTTCAAACGGAGTGTCTTTTCAAGGCGAGGTTTACTAGTTGATTGTAGTACACACTGCAGCGACTCCATTTATATTAGCTAAAATTGCACGCGAGTGTCTTTCTCTCAAGTTTCTCTATAAGTTTTTACTATTCATAAGCCAAAGCCAAAAGCTTATATGAGCGGACCCTTAGTTTCATTATTTTTTTTCTCAAATATTGCTTGATGCTGGACAGACCTCCAAGTCTAATCTGATATTGGTAGAATTTAGGCTCCATGCAAACTGATATGCTTCTAAAAGTTAGATATCAGACCAAAATGATTGCTTTTCACTTCTCTCATGAACTTGTGATATGCATCTTAATATTTGGATCCTTTCCTAAACAGAGATGTACGCTTCACTTTGTCTTATGTGACATCTGTTTACCTAATGTCTTGAAACACAAGGCTGTAAATCTTTTCTAATACTTGCTAAGATCAGCTATCTGGATATTTTCTAACCTCTGTCCCGACCTGTAGGTTTACCATACATGACTGATGTTAAGTTTTTGGAATTATGGCATTAACCTAGGTACAAGTTTAAGATTTCTTATTTGCCACCACAAACAGTAGTGTAATCAACCCTAGGTCATTACGGGGGTAAATACCATCAAGAGGATGGCCTGGTGGCGATGGCTTGCTTTGTGGAGAGAGGAGACTAGAGATGAGGATGAACTTGTTTATTCTTCTTGCTTGCCTCAAAGGATAACAAAGCCCCCTTCTTATAGAAGGTGTCCTCCCATAACAAACATAGTATCTAATAATGTGGAAACTAACTTGATAAAATAACAACTAAAGGATAGAGATAACCTAACAAACTAAACAAATCCTAATTTATTTCTGATTGATTGCCGCTGCTTGCCTTCCTTGCACCGGCCCCTTGGGCTCACTCAACCGACTAGCTGTGACCTTGTGCATATGATTGTGCACATAACAAGTAGTGTGCCTACTACCTGCAAATTTCCAAGGCTGTTTCATGCTAGACCAAGTAAACTTAGTAATTGATGTAATTGCATGAGGTGAAAATTCACATTCTCGTTCTGCTTACACTTTTCTTAAATTTCCAAGTACCAAGACATTTATTACAAAACTATTGTAGTGGTGACAATGTAATGTTGGCTAATGTGACTTTGGTCATGTTGTACAGCAATAAATCATGCATCTTAGTTATGTGGTGAGTAACTAGATGAACAACAGATCTTCACAATAGTCAGTATTTTGAGATTTGTGCCATCAGAATGTTGCTTATTAAAGTTCCTTTGCACTGCAATTTTGCTAACCCAGTAATCATAAAAGTTCGAACTAATTAATACACACAAAATGGATTGCCCTAGAGTTAGTGCACATATGATCAGAATTTTTTTTTACTCATTTGCTGTGCAATATGTATTAACAAGTGGTAAGTTCCCTAAGTAAATGTGCTGTTTGTTATTGTACATTCATGCACAAAAAGAATATAAGTAATAAATAAATGTGGAAATCGAATGTCATCTGATATTCTGATTTGCAACCCAATTTTCAAATAGTCGGCATGCCTCTGTTAGTTTCACCCTTGTGTGCCATTGTCCGAGTTCAACCTCCAAGCTCCAATACCTGTTAAGGGTGCAAACAGCCAAAACTGATATGGAATTGACATGTGTGGAAGATCTTATATTACCCTTCAAATCAAATCTGCTAAGTAGAGTCATGTGAACATATCACAAAGACTGATGTGATGACTGCTCATGCTTTAGCTGTATGATTGGTTTCTTGCAAGTATTGAGTTTGTAATGACGCAATAGAAGCATTATCATATGTATATGCTCTTAATCAGGTATTACTGAGGTGTCTTCATATATGTATTATGTTCGGCATGTAAAGAGGGGGTGTTTTTTGCATGCTGCCTATTAAACTTCCATTTTCTGTTGCCTATGTTTGATATTACAAAAGTTAAATTAAAAATAACTAAAAAGACGTGTTTTGATCTAACCTAGCGATTCAGGTGTATATATATGTACTCTTCCTATTGCAAAATGAATGAAGAACATTGGGGAAAACAATGAAGAATGTAAATGAATGTGATGCACTAACCTGATTGACAACATGTTGATATCCTTTAGTACAACACTACAACATGAGATCACTACTTGGTTTCCCTGGTGATCTTGTTGAGGTGAAGGTACATATAAGGAGCAAGGCTGTAGCTTTCTTCCCTATATTTGGGCTGAGTTTGATGCCATTATATACAGACATTGTAGAGTGTTGCAACTGTAGCCAGAAACTCTCTGTACCATCAGATTGGCTGGCACTTGCACATGTTATTAGTTCTTTGAGTGCACTTGGTTATTTGCATTGGATACACGAGATTTTCCTTATAGGCTGTCCTGCTGCGGTCTAACCTAATATGGTACCTTTTTTGACTGTTTCCTCCTTTCTGCCAGCAGAAGAGACGTCCAGATCTCTGCAATGGTTTGTTTATCCTTGCATGTGAATCAATGGTGTCTACTGGTCCCTACTTGTTTGTCCAAATTGATCTTGGATATGTTTATATAATATTGAAGTTACTGCCTACAGAAGATGATACCAAGCCACTAGCTTTTCAGTTTCAATTTATTATGTTGCTCTTTCCTTTTTTTGGTGTACACAACCTCAATTATGCACATTTCATACATATTTTGGTACCAGAATTTATTATAATCTCTGTGCGAAGATATCATATTGCCGCTTCGTTCTTGCAGGGTAAGGCATTGCCATTGGTGGGTGGATCCAAGATCAGTGATGGTAGGGAACGGCAAGACAAGCAGCAGAGGGAAGGATATCTTGCCATTGTCTCTGCTGCTCGTCTCCCAAGCCTAGCCACCATGACCTGCCCATCTATGGCCTTCCAGGCCAAGCCCCAGCACAGTGACCCCTCGTAAGATGGGGTCTGATTCTGCACGTGCCCATCGACCACTCCTGCAAACTGTTCTCCTGCCAAATGTGGATGAAATAATCGGCGCTTCTCCTTCCTGGAAGAGCACTGGTGATACCTAACTATATTAAGCATCTCTTCTCTCCCTATTTTTGTTTGCCCCTTTTACTTTTGTTGACCGGGTTGATTCTGTTTTGTTATGCTCTGGTTTGGAGAGTGCATTGTGATTGCAAGGTTGTACTATGGCTAAGTACTGTACTCACTAATCTGCTAATTGCTGATCTGATCCCCATGTGACACCTCGTGGCTGTTAGTTTTTGATATTGTGATTTAGCAGTGTGCTTTGTGCTTGACAAGGGGCACTAGCTTCTTTCGGTGGTCTTAGACTAGTTTATAAACTGGAATTGCTGGATAAAGTGGCCTATTCCTTTCAGCATCGTTTTGCTATTGGCAGTTCTATCTTTTCCAGCCTTCCCAGGTCTTTGTTTGTACTCAGTGCCAGTGGGTTTGTAATAACATTTTAATAAAGGCTATGAATTTCTTGGTTCTCAGGTTGCTCCATGGAGTAGTTACACTTAGACAGCCTTACAGGCTAAGTATTAGCGGATCTGCCCACAGATTGGAATTTCTTTGCCATGGATCTCAGCTCCCTGTGTCTGTCTGTATTCTGTTCGTCAGCTCTTGCTAAGATCTGATGCACTGCCATATGAAGTGGTGTCAGTGGCGAATCTAGAATGAAAAATAAGGGTGGGCTAAAAATTATACGTTTTTCTACCAAATCATAAGCTTTTCTTAGAATTGTTGGCCCTACATCTCGAATGACTAAACTAATTTATAAGAAACATAGTTTTGTATTTTTGTGCAATCAAATTTATAGTTTCATACATGCATAAAAGCAAAGAAAAAAGAGATACAATAAAGGTACCTCGCTAATGGTAAGTGAATCTCTAAAACATATAAATATGGATCAAGACAAGACATGCATACCAATAAGTCCGAGAAAACTTCATTGAAGCGATGATTCATCTCATTCATAGTTGCATCAAGAGTAACATTAAAAATATCAACTTGGTAATAATGATATTGAGTTAATGTATGCTTGCGACGTACAGATTAACCCATAACTCTAATGACGTCATTCATATTTGGTACATCAATCCCATAAGTCTCACAAAAGTTTTTAACTTGGTTAAACAATGGCTCCTACCCATTGTCTCTCATATCTTGCAAACGTTCTTTTACATCCTGTATCAAGTTTATAGCTTCATCGATGTCTTGATGCTTTCTTTATAAAGCAAGTGATAGCTCATTTGTTATGCTCAACAATGTTATCAAAAAATGCATGATGAACACAAATTGAAAGAATTTCTATATTTTTCATCAAACTTACTGCTCCACCATGACTTATGTTTTAACAAACATCTTCACTTATAAGTTCTAGCACATCCACAACTGCCTCCCACATTTGGTACATACGAAGTACGGTTTTAAGATATGAGCCCCACCGAGTATCTCCAGGTCTCCCTATACCAGATTGCTGATGCAGTCTTGTCCCAGCAGATATCAAACCATTCTCCAACTTCTCCAACAAGATATCATGATGTTTTTCAATCAACGCATCTTTTCTTTTGCAAGATGCACTACCAGCCGTAACTATCAGGGGAACATAGTTAAAGAAATCAGCAATAGCTCTGCTACAACTTGCAATTGTGACAACCACCAATTATAATTGATGGGTGAAACAATGGACATAGAAAGCATTTGGATTCTCATCCCGAATAAGTTTTTGCAAGCCATTAAATTCTCCTCTCATATTTGAAGCTCTATCATACTCCTACCCACGAAGTCTAGAAATAGGTAAACCATGATGATCAAGCAAACCAACAAAAGCATCCTTCAATGCCATAGTTGTACAATTTGTAATATGCTTAATAGCAATAAATCTTTCCATGTCTTCTCTTGATTTTTTACAAATCTGTATGCTACAAATTTTGCAAAGTTAAAATAATATTACAATGCAACAATGTAAAAATTGTATGACTAAAACAAAGATGTACAACATATCTCACAATCACCGCCATTTGCTCTTTTATTAATACATCTCGAGACTCATCAATAAGCACTGCGAAATTCTTATCTCCAATCTCACCCTTAATCACTTTAGTGACCTCTTGTGCGCAAGCTTTGGAAAGCTATTTTTGAATATTTACATAAGTCATAACTGCATGCCCAGGAGCTGTATCAAATGCATACTTCACTTCCTCCTTATCCTTGTACCAATCCAATAGCTCTTTGAAATTACCTTTGTTGATGGAAGTAGATGATTCGTCATGTCCACAGAAAGCTTCACCTTGCGCTATGAGTTACCTTGCACAATCTAAAGATGCTGTCAAACGAATTTTGTATGTGTTGTGGCTACAGACCAAACAGAGAGAGAGATGGTAGTGGAGAGTGATGAAGTTGAGTGTAATGGTCTGGGTCCTCCCCACAGCTTGTGCTCGTATATATATGCGCATGAGGAGTGCTTTTACAATTATACCCTTACATCTGATTGTTCCCTCTGGGGGCAATTATGTCATTACACATGGCCTATTCTGGGCCTTATAATCTCTCACCAGGCCTGCTGGGTTTAAATGGGGGCCATCCCTACGACAGGAGCCTCTCATGGTAAAGGGCTTTCACAAGGCCGAAGCCATGTTGCCGAGTCCTTTGGCCCCCTCCGTCCCCGCGGCCTGTGAAACTTTTCCGAACTTCCGGAGCTGCGCTGTAGCCGAAGGAGGAGTGGGCGCTGATGCGACGCTCGGTCTTCCGGACGTCCACGTGGTGCAGCGTGCTTGGCATGGTGCGGGTGTTAAGGCGTCATGACTATTAATACGGCGGCGGGCATCCGGCAACTGGACCTCTGCCGGTTGGCCTTCCGCCGGTTGGCTCTCCTGCTGACTGGGGTATATATATGGTGCTGGTGAGGCGTTGCTCCTGCTTGCGTTGTGACAGAAGCTACTCCCCTAAAATGGGCCTCTGCCGTGCATCGACATTCCTGGGTGACGCTGAGCGGCTTGGGGGATGTTGATGCACAGAAGGAGGTCTATTTTTCGTGGGAGCTTAACCAGCGTCGGTTACCGACAGCCAGCCGCGCTTCCCGATCCCTCACCGCACTTCCGTGGGCGACGGCGAGAAAATGGCAAGGCCTGACTTGCTCTCGTAGACAGATATGCGGTCATCCATACGCTCTGCTCGCGCGAACGAGCATATGCTGGTGTGGCGACGCATATATGCTTACGAGATCATGTCTGCTCTTGCCGCGATCTTGACCTTTGCTTGTTCGAGCTATGGTGGTCGTATGTGCTGTTCTCCGTTCTTCGAGCTCGCTCCATCCCTACCCTTCGAACCGCTTGACAGCGCAGCGAACGCCTAAGTCGAAGTAGAGGCGCGCGCTCCGTCCCCTACCCTTCGAACGGGTGGCCGCGAAGCTGACGCCTAGTCGAAGTAGACGCGCGCGCTTGACAGCGCAGCGAACGCCTAAGTCGAAGTAGAGGCGCGCGCTCCGTCCCCTACCCTTCGAACGGGTGGCCGCGAAGCTGACGCCTAGTCGAAGTAGACGCGCGCGCTTGACAGCGCAGCGAACGCCTAAGTCGAAGTAGAGGCGCGCGCACCGCGAACACCGCCTCGTGGGCGGTGACTTGGGGTCTTGTAATATGGTCTTGCGCCGTAAAGGTTCCGTGAACCACGCCGGCCCCTGGTCTGCCAGGGTTAGGTTCCCGTACCCCGCGACCCGATGTGCCCAGGGCGCGTGGCGGCCTATGACCGGTGGGCGGCGGGATGTGGACGGTTGCGTGTTTGCAGCTGCTCGCCTGTTCCCTAGGCCAGGCGGACACGGGGCGGGCAGTGAATGGCGCGTGCGCTGAACGGGTGCTTGTACAGCTGCGGTCGTGCCCCGATGCGGACCGTCGCGACCCTTCGCGTTCCGCTACGGGGGGATCGCACGGGGCGGGCCTTTACACCGCTGCGGTTGCCTCCGGCACGCAGATCGCTGCGACGCTTGGATAACAGCGGTGCGGGCGGGGCGGCTTGAAATAGCCCCCCCCCCCCCGTAACAGCGCCCCCTCACCTTTACGCACCTTTATGCCCTCTTGCCTGCCCGGTCCAGCTTCGAGACTTTCGCGGCACGCTCACCGCTGCAATCTTTTCGCGGAAAGCGATGGCTTCGAGTGGCAAGCGCGGCCAGATGGTTGGTGGCGCTGACGTTCGCCGACGGCCCTCGGAGTTGAAGGTAAAATACGTGCTCGAAGAGCGCGACCCGGCGGCGGCTGAGAAGGAGCGGCTGGCGGTAGAGGAGGGAGGCACGTTCTCCGGCGAGCTAGGCCCCTCGCTGGTGACTGAGAAGACGATCCAGGGGCTTCTTCACGCCGGGAAGTTGTCCGAGCGCCAGGCGGTTCGACTGCCCGCCGCCGACGAGGCGGAGCCGCATCCCGAGGGGTCGAAGGCGGTGGTGTTCGTCGCCTGTTTCGACGCGGGACTCCGCATCCCGGCGGCGGCTGTTGTGGGCGACATACTGCGGACCTTCGGGCTGGAGCTGGCACAACTGACGCCGAATGCCGTAGCCCGGCTGGCGGTGTACAGCTGGGCCTTGCGCTCGGGAGCGTGTTGGCCCAGCGCCTCGCTGTTTGCCTACCTGCACGAGGCACGACACCAGCCCAAGGACCGGAAGAACGGGGCGGTGTCGAGCTTTGGCAGCGTCACTTTTATCCTCCGTCCATCGTGCAAGAGGCTCTTCCCTGCGAACTCGACTCGCGGGAAGTGGGAGTCCTATTGGATGAAGCGGTGGTTCTACCACCGCGTGGAAAGCGGGAGCGGCCTTGAGTGCACAGGCCGACCTATCGCGTTCAAGCCCTCGCCCGGCCGAGCGCTCGACGATGAGGACAAGCAGAGGGTCCGACGGCTCGTAGGCCTGGCCGCCCGCTTCAACATGCGCGACCTCGCCGAAGAGTTCGTGATGTACGGCGTGGCACCGCTTGCCCGCGACTGGTGTCTCGCCGCCGAAAGGCGTCGAGACGACAATGTCTCGCCCTGGGTCTGCTCGCTGCCGGCGCCCGGCGATCTTCGTAAGCCTCGCGCATATCTGTCCTTGGCTAACGCAGAGTGCGCTGCATGCTGATAGCCTTCGCCTTTGTTTCAGAGATTCCCTTGGAGGAGGCGGAGCAAGCCGCACGCGTGTTCCTGGGGCCGTACACCGGCCGGGAGCATAAGCAGCGTGCGGCGGCTGTTGCCGAGGCGGGTCTAGGGAGAATCAATCGCGTGTGCGAGGCTCTGGGCCTTGCCGTGCCGGACCATGCCGTTCCGGACGACGGTGCGGCGAAGGAGAAGAAGAAGAGGAAGACCCCGTCTCGGAAGAGGGGGCGCGGCGGGGCCCCCGCCGCTAGTGTTTCCGAGGGCACTGCGGATGCGGAGTCGGACTCGGCGAGGTATGCCGACTCCGGTTTGGGCGGTGCAGAAGCCGAAGGCGGGGTATCTTTGGCGAGCGCCCCTGACGGCGGGCTTGCCGCGAGCGGCCGAAGGGGGGAAGCCTCACCGCCTACTGGAGTCGGCGAGGTGGAACCCGTGCGGGCCAGCGATACCAAGGTGGAGCTCTCGGCCATAGCCGCTGTGGTGCCGGTGACGCCTCCCGCGGGGGCACATGAAGATGTGCTGCCTTCATCGATGGCGACAGAAATCGAGGTGCTCCCTGCGGCTCCCGCCACCATGGAACTTTCTCCGCCGGGCGTGGCAGCGGCGGGGACTGTTCTAACCGCGGCTGGGGGGGCTGTGCCGCTGCAGGCTGCCCCGTCTAAACGGCCGTGCGTGCGGCCGGAGCTTCTCCGAACACCGCGGGGATTTGTCGTGGCCACGGGCATCAGAAGCTTGTGGGATGCCAGCGCAAGCGCCGGAGGCCCCGCAGCGTATGCGCCTTCTGCCCCCCTGGCGACGCCGTCCACCGCGCGGGGACAGCCGCCGGCGTCCCCGAACGCGGAGGCTTCCCCCCGCGGCGGAACCCTTCCTTCCGCCCGCGGCGGAACCATTCCTTCGGCTACCGAAGGTAAGGTGGCTGAGCGTACTCTAGCGTATGCTCTTATGCCTTGGATTGCTCACTTGTATGCCTGTTCGCAGCGTTGCTCATTCCGGAGGGGGAGCCCTCGACGGAACGCGGGGCCTCCGAGCATGTTAGCGCCGCGGACTTCGTGCCGCCTCCGGAGACGCTGAGGGCGTGGCGCGGGATTGTACATGACGCGGCCACTAGCGTCGACCCGCAGGTGCTGCAGGCTTACGGGGCGGGGCGCCTAGAGGACGCCTTCGAGGTGTCCGGGGTGAGGGTAAGCTTTCCTGCGACCGCACCTGGGCTTAGCGGAGCTTGCTAAGTCTTTGTTTTCTTTTTGTAGACACTTGTGTTGGGGCAGGCCCTGCAAACGGCGTATGCCCGCGGCCAAAAGACGCTTGAGGATAGGCTGCGGGCCGCCGAGGAGGAGCTGCGCGAAGCCTCTGGTGCCCGTGCTGCCCGGGACGCCCGCATCCGCCAACTAGAAGCGGAATGTGCCGAAGCGAGGGCATACGCCGAGGGGCTGGTTGCCGCGGCGCAGGAGTCGGCCACGGCGACTGCGGAGCGGAGGTTCACGGCAGAGCGTGACGGGCTCCTGGCGCAGGTCGCCGCGCTAGAGAAGGAAAAAGGCGAGCTTGCCTTGACTCTAGCGGAGCGCAACCAGGCACTGGACGAAGCCTCGGTGGTTGCGTGGGACGCCGTGCAGGCGCTGGAGAGCCATCTCCAAGGGTTGGTAACCGAGGTGCCGGAGCGCGGCTTTGGCCCAGAGGAGTTGACTCGGACTATCCGCTGGATTGATGAGGCCGCCACCGTCGCGCGCGATGCCGCGACGTCCTTTGGCACCCATTGTGCGTACACTTCGGCCTCCTTGGTGTGCGCGCTCCTGCAGCACCGCGGCTGTACGCATGTCGCTGAGCTGAATGACCCCCGGCTGGAGATGCCTGGCGGGGCCGGTGTAATGTCCGGCGCCATCCGCTCTGCTCGCCGTGCCCTTGGGCCCTTCTGCGACCGGATTTGGGGTCATGTCAAGGCGGAAGCTGTACGGATCGAGCTCCGGAAGTCGCTCTACGGGACGGGGAGCCTCGGCCAATTTCTGGACGGGGTCCCCCGACACGATGATGGCGGCGCTGGGCCCTCCGAAGGCGCCGGGAACCCGCAGGTCTGATGCCGCGGCGCCCATGTGTAGGCGTGCGTTGTATTGTCCTTTGTCTTTGCTAATAAAGTGTGCACCTCCTGCATGCATGCTGACTTTCGCCTATATCCCGGGCAGCTTCCTTGCTGGGACCAGCTTCGGGCGGCCGACCTTTCAATCCGGCGGCGCCTTCGACGCTGGCGAAGGGTCGAAGAGTCGCGTAATTTCTGGGCGAGCCGGCCTTCTACGAGCGAAGCCCCAACTTTAGCGCGTGTTAAGGACGAGCCCGCGGGGTAGCGGCGTAGAGTGGTCGGGGTGCTGCCGGACCTTTGTACATATGATTTTTTTTATGAAGTGTAGACTGCCCGGGACTTTACGCAAAGTGGCTGCGCCAAGGTTCCTTAGAACGAACAGTCCGGAGGCTGACGTAAGCGGAGGCGGACCTCCCCGGTCTGCCTTGCTTTATAGTCCGGGGACTCGCGCGTGCGGAGGCGGACCTCAGCGCTACGTCTTATTTAGAGTCCGTGGACTATTACGTGCGGAGCTAAGCTCGACACTACGTCTTCTTTAGAGTCGGGGACTCGCGCGTGCGGAGCTAGGCTCGACGCTACGTCTTATTTATAGTCCGGAGACTCGCGCGAGCGGAGCTAGGCTCGACGCTACGTCTTATTTAGAGTCCGTGGACTATTGCGTGCGGAGCTAGGCTCGACGCTACGTCTTCTTTATAGTCCGGAGACTCGCGCGTGCGGAGCTAGGCTCGACGCTACGTCTTCTTTATAGTCCGGAGACTCGCGCGTGCGGAGCTAGGCTCGACGCTACGTCTTATTTAGAGTCCGTGGACTATTGCGTGCAGAGCTAGGCTCGACGCTACGTCTTCTTTATAGTCCGGAGACTCGCGCGTGCGGAGCTAGGCTCGACGCTACGTCTTCTTTATAGTCCGGAGACTCGCGCGTGCGGAGCTAGGCTCGACGCTACGTCTTATTTATAGTCCGGGGACTTGCGCGTGCGGAGCTAGGCTCGACGCTACGTCTTATTTAGAGTCCGTGGACTATTGCGTGCGGAGCTAGGCTCGACGCTACATCTTCTTTATAGTCCGGGGACTTGCGCGTGCGGAGCTAGGCTCGACGCTACGTCTTCTTTATAGTTCGTGGACTATTGCGTGCGGAGCTAGGCTCGACGCTACGTCTTCTTTATAGTCCGGAGACTTGCGCGCGCGAGGGCGTCCCCCCGGTGCGTATTTTGTTTATACTCAGCCCCGTCACCTTTGGCTACGGCGAGTGCACACGCGAACGTGCGACTTCGATTTATACTCAGTCCCGTACCCCTGGCTACGGCGAGTGCACGCGCGAACGTGCGTCTTTGTTTATACTCAGCCCCGTCACCTTTGGCTACGGCGAGTGCACACGC
The DNA here is from genome assembly GCA_017311315.1 of Dendrocalamus latiflorus. Taxonomy (NCBI): domain Eukaryota; kingdom Viridiplantae; phylum Streptophyta; class Magnoliopsida; order Poales; family Poaceae; genus Dendrocalamus; species Dendrocalamus latiflorus. The sequence goes on along the minus strand of CM029677.1, from coordinate 18,021,259 downwards.
GAACGTGCGACTTCGATTTATACTCAGTCCCGTACCCCTGGCTACGGCGAGTGCACACGCGAACGTGCGTCTTTGTTTATACTCAGCCCCGTCACCTTTGGCTACGGCGAGTGCACACGCGAACGTGCGACTTCGATTTATACTCAGTCCCGTACCCCTGGCTACGGCGAGTGCACGCGCGAACGTGCGTCTTTGTTTATACTCAGCCCCGTCACCTTTGGCTACGGCGAGTGCACACGCGAACGTGCGACTTCGATTTATACTCAGTCCCGTACCCCTGGCTACGGCGAGTGCACACGCGAACGTGCGTCTTTGTTTATACTCAGCCCCGTCACCTTTGGCTACGGCGAGTGCACACGCGACCGTGCGACTTCGATTTATACTCAGTCCCGTACCCCTGGCTACGGCGAGTGCACACGCGAACGTGCGTCTTTGTTTATACTGCGGGAACGCGCGCGTTGGCTAAGCCTGCGCGCGCCTTCACCGCGTACTTGCGCATAATAAGGAAAGATTAGCGACAAACGGCGCTCTTCATTACGTCCCCGTTTGCGCGGGTGAGCCACTACAAAGGAAAAGGATAGATATACTTACCGTTTACCCTTGGTGCGGCCGAAGCCTCTAGTCGCTGGTCGTCTGTAGGGCCCTCCGAGGCACGTGTGAGTGGTCCCACGGACCTCCGCTCGGTGGCGCCAGCTCTAGGGGCGCCGTTGGGCTTCGCGACGCGGGCACCTGGTACCTGGCTCAATGCGGCGGGCCATGTCCTGGTCGCCCCGGACGGTGATGATGGTCCGGGGACCCGGGATCTTCATGCACAGGTAGCCGTGGTGTGGGACCGCGCCGAAGGAGTTGAGGATTGGGCGGCCTAGTATGGCATTGTAGGGGTACGGGAGGTCGACCACATCGAAGATGGCGTCTTCGGTCCGCACGTTGTCATCGCGGCCGAAGGAGACCTGAAGGCCGATTTGGCCCAGCGCCCTCAGGGGCTGCCCCCCGAAGCCCTGCAGTGGGATTCCCGAGGGCCCCAGGCGGCTTCGAGGGATTCCCATCTGATCGAAGGCCGCCGCAAACAATACGTTCGCGGAGCTACCACCGTCCACCAAGGCGCGCCCCACGTCGCATCCCGCGATGGTGACCCGGATGACCAGGGGGTCCTGATGAGGGAAATCCACACCCTGGGTATCGTCGGGCGTGAATGTAACTGCGTGGTGTGCCCACTCCGGCGGTGCTTGCGCTGGGTATGCCGCCACGTGATGCAGCCTTCGCGCGTAGGCCTTCTGCTGCCGTGCCGAGGCGAACTCCAGCGCCGAACCGCCAGATATGATGTTAATGACCCTACGGTAGGTTGCGTCCGAGGCCTGCAACGACAGGGGGCCCTCCCGGGGCTGCTGTACGTGGGCTTGGATCCGCAGGGTGCCTTCTTGGGGCTGCATCCCTTGCGCCTGTGCCTGCACGGGGGCCTCGTATGGGAATTGGACGTGGGCCACCGCAGGCGGGCGCGCCTCCGGGTTCCTGTCCCGAGCGACGCTGTCGCGTAGCGCCGCGATAGAGGTGCAGGTGCGGGTGTCATGGCTGCCGCGGCCGTGGATTATGCACCACAGTCCCTGTTGCTGGTCGTCGTAGTCTCCACGACTCTTATCATCGCGGCCCCTGCCGCGGCCGCGCCCCCGGCCACGACGCCCCCGACCGCCTCGGCCTGCTGAAGCACCTACGTCGGAACCGCCTTCGATGTCGAGGACGTACCGGTTTCGCCTCGACCTCTGCTGGCCGCGCTTGGGCTGATCGGACGACTCCTTATGCGAGTTGTCCCGTCAGTCGGGCGCGTCCCTGGACGACTCTTGCTTACGTTTTCCCTTCGAAGAACCACCCTTCGGCGGATCTTCGGCTTTCGCCAAGGCTCCGGCCTAGTTGGTGTCGGAGTCGTCCCCTTGCCTTCGCCGCGCATCTTCCTCCGCCCTGGCATATTCTTCCATCTTGTCGAAGAGCTTTGCCACCGTCTTGATCGGCTTCCGCGCATTGTACTCGGCCATTGGGCCCGGACGAAGGCCCTGTATGGCTGCATTGACGATGGTGGTCTCGTTGACGTCCTTCACTTGACATCGAATCTTAGCGAAGCGTTTGAAGTAGTCCCGGAGCTTCTCCGAGGGTTTTTGCTTCACGGCGAAGAGCTGGTCCGCATCGACCCGGTCGACATAGTTTCCTTGGAAGTTGTTGTGGAGGCGGACACGGAGCTGCTCCCACGCGTAGATGGAGCCCGGCTCTATTGTAAAAAACCAAGAGAGCGCCACTCCTTGTAGCGCGAGGGGGAGTCCCTTTGCCTTCGTGGTGTCATCTCCGCCCGCGGCTTCGATCGCGGTTTCGTACACTCGCACGAACTCACGGGGGTCCGTGTCGCCTTTATACGAATCGATGGCGCTAGGGAACTTGAAGTCGTCGGGCCATGCCGCCTGCTGCAACCCCGCCGAGAGCGGGGATTCCGGATCCACGCGTCGCAGCGGCGCGCGGCTGGACGTGGGGGCTTCGCGACTGTCCGCCCTTTCCGGCGCGGGCTCAGACGCGATTGCCGGCGCGGCCGGCTGACTCCGAGCCTCTTGTATGTCTCTGACGGCTCCGCGAAGGTCCCCCAGCTCCCGCTGGAATGCGTTGAGAGCCGCCAGCAGGGCGCTTTCCATCCCCGGTGCTGGCGGGGTCGGCAGTGCTTCCAACGGGTGGGTCGGCGCGGGGACGACCGCGTCGCGGGGTCCCGAGCTGCCGGTCGCTCCGTCGTGGCTACCTCGGGCCGCCCGGTTCGCCTCGCCGGCGAGGGTTGCGGTGGGGGCGGCGGGGTCGGCTGTCGTTGCACCGGCGGGGTCGGTTGTCGCCGCACCCGCGTCGACGCCTTGGACCGCGGGGTCCGTCCTTGTAACGCCGGCGGCGGGGTTGGTCGTCGCCGCGCGAACGTCGACGCCTTCGGCCACCGCGCCTGCATCGCCACCCGCGTCCGCCGCTGGCGATGGCGAAGCTCTGGTACTCATACGGCGCTCCGGCCCGGCCGCCTTCTTTCCCTTCGCCGCGGCTGAGGAAGCTTTTTTCGGTGCCATCTTTTTCTTCGGTCTTCAGGCTTGTCTTCGTCCCTCCCCACGGACGGCGCCAACTGTTGTGGCTACAGACCAAACAGAGAGAGAGATGGTAGTGGAGAGTGATGAAGTTGAGTGTAATGGCCTGGGTCCTCCCCACAGCTTGTGCTCGTATATATATGCGCATGAGGAGTGCTTTTACAATTATACCCTTACATCTGATTGTTCCCTCTGGGGGCAATTATGTCATTACACATGGCCTATTCTGGGCCTTATAATCTCTCACCAGGCCTGCTGGGTTTAGGTGGGGGCCATCCCTACGACAGTATGTTATTTCAGCCTCCTTACAGTAAGTGCTCATTTTATTAGATACACTTGACCGTTGATTCTGAAACTCATCACACTCACTCCTTGCGATGTTGTGGAAACTATTTGGACCTCCAACATGTTTATTAAAAGCATCTATAGCCGGCTTCCAAGGAGATAACCTAATTTTTGTAAATACATCATTATCAAATGTGTTGGGTTTGTGATGGTTTCTTGAAAAGAAAACAATAGAAACAAAAAAGGCATCCTTTTCAACACTATATTCTAACCAATCAAACTTGTTAAACCATTATTCTTGAAAGGATCTCCACACTTTGCCATCCAATGTCTTTGGAAAGGCATGCCTAATTACTCGAGTTGGACCATTCAACAAATATGCCCTCCTCACTTCATCTCTAATTTCATGGGCAAAATCTTCTATTGGTATGCGATGCGCCGGATCGGCAATAATTTCATCCGGATTAAATTCTAATCGAGGCTTTTTTTTGGTAGAGTTGCGCTCTCATCTGTTGGGGAGTACTACTTGAATTGCGTGTAAAATAATTACGCAAAGTTCGTTTCTCCATTATTGCAAACCTATAAATTAATTGCTAATTGAGTATATACAACAATACAACACTATTTCTATTTTCTAATAAATTGCTAATCAAGTAATCAATTAATTGAGGAATGAGACAATGAGTTTGAGTTGTGAACTTACAAAATAGTTCGGTCGTACGGAGGAATCCGGGAATAGTATCAATACTCTACTCGCCAAGTCAATAGCAGCAGCTTCACGCAATCACGTGATTCACGCCTTCACTTAATCCCAGCACACGCAGCCGCAGCTCGCAGAGCGTCCGCTGACTCCGCCCTCGCTCGCCCCTCGGGCCTCCAGTCTCCAGCCTCTTAGTGAAAGATCAAGTTCCGTTTAAGCTGGTTTTGGTGTTAATGACAAATACCATAATAAGATTTTGATGATAATGACAAATACCATTATATTGTTTTGTTGATAACGACAAATGCATATATGAGACTAATATGTTTGTTTGAGTATTATTTATACTTAGTCTCATTTGGATGAAAAGGTGAAATCAGAGAGGTATGCATTCAAAATCACTTTCTCATTTACTAATGCATTCCTTATATCCAAAATATAGATTGAAATCCTCAAATAGTTCAAATGAATATGTGCATATGTCTTTCTTTATATACACTTGCATGCACACATTTAAGGGGAGTTCACTCTATGTTTTGTGGTTTCAATAGTATTGATCCATGTTTTCTTTTTCCATATATATTGGGATCAAACTAGGATCATGCATTCATTAAAAATCTGCTTTAAAAGCCAAATCAGTGCTCTGTTTGGAAGATCGGTAGTATCGCAGTTTTTAACGTCGAAACTACCGCAGAGCGGAAGTTCCGCGGCCAGGAACGATACTACCGGCGCCCGGAAGCTCCGGAGGTAGAGTGGAGCCTTTTTTTCCTGAGAGCGCCAAGTTGGGGTCAGGCTCGAGCGGTAGTACCGCGCCGACTCCGCGGAACTACTTGACCTTAGATGGCGGTAGCACCGCACTTTGAATTGAAATGATTTTATATTCAATTTATTATCTCATTTTTTGTTGAGATTGTCATCAATTACCAAAAGGGAAAAATTAAAAATCTAGTCCCTCCATTATGAGTTAATGGGTGAGTTTTGGTAATTAATGACAATCGATTTGTGGGACTAACATTTTCTATGAGTTGGATGAATATGTTAGGTTCCACAAATGAGGATGACTTGGAATGACTTCATGGGTTGAAAATCATCAAGTCAAGATCAAGAAGAAGATGGCTTTATGTGTTAAAGACCATCAAAGAAAAAGGACGCATCATGAGTTGATGCATGGTGATGATCATGTGTTGATCAAGTCAAGTGAATACCATCGTGTGTTGATGGTAGGGGTGAAAACGGGTCGGGTTAATCCCGACCGATCATGCACCGAATCCGATTGGTACCGAATCCGATTAGTACCGAATCCGGAGAAAAAATATGGGTTAGGATATGGTAACAGCAATATCCGTCCGAATCCAAATATCCGTTCGAATCCGATATATCTTCAAGTTTGATTTCAGGTTAGTGCTACTATTTGACGTTTCATTTTCTTTTGCAATGGTAAAATAAAATCTTCCACATCAGCTATTAAATAGTAACATCAAGTCAGTGCGTCCTACTCCATTTACTACACTGTATGCATTCCTTACAAACAAGTAGGGGTGCAAACGAAATGGGTTAATCCCGACCGATCCGACACCGAATCCGATTGGTACCGAATCCGGAGAAAAAATATGGGTTAGGATATGGTAACAGCAATATCCGTCCGAATTCGACCCGTTTTCACCCCTAGTTGATGGAGTTGCAGAAAAGAATGCATCATGAGTTGATGCATATCGAGAAGATGACCCAAGGTAAAGGTATGACTAATTAGAGATAAGGATGTGTTCCTAGTCTTTTACCGGTCTTGGTGTTTGGTTGAAAAGATCAGATTGTTAGTATAGATTGCCGTACTATTAAGAGGGGTCATGTCTAGTAGTTTGAGTCTCATCATGTGTTGATGGCTCAACCTCACTTGCTCTAGCTCATCTTGGCATGAGGCTTACATTTGCGAATGCGTTTTGCAAATGGTTGAAGCTCATGTGGTGAATTCTTGTAACATATGACTATACTTTGCAAATGTGTTTTGCAAAAGCTTGAAGTCTATGTACCTACTCCTTGTGACATGATCTAAGTTTGCAAATGTGTTTTGCAAAAGTTGGAGATCATGTATTATCCCTTGGCATGGTCTAAGATTGTTTGTTACTATTTCCTTTGACATTAGACTATGGTAGTGACTCTTTGGATGTCTTTTGATATCTGCATTGATATAATATGTTTGAGATCATGCAAATAGATGTGTTGTGTAGCCCTCTGAATAAGCTTTCCATAGAGTCCAAGATCACTCAATTCCGACATCGGAGTCAAAAGTTATGACCGTTTTTCTGAGTGCTGTCTATGCTGAAAAACTGAAAACGGAACTATCGCGCCGACTTTGCGGAACTACCGCAGAACAGTAGTACCGCATTTTATAACTGCGGTAGTTTGCAAATGACTGAACAACGCTATTTTTCTAGCCGTTATGATGGGGAGCGGTAGTACCGCTCCCATAACGGCGGTAGTTCCGAAAAATCCTGTTTTTGACTCCAACGGCTAGTTTCGAGGTGTGGGCTATAAATACTCCCTTGTGGCCGGTTGGGATTAGTTTTGGGCACTCTATTTCACTCTTTTGAGCTAGTGTGAGCTTCTCCTCTCACTTGTGCATGTGTTGCACCTTGTAAGCAAGGAGAGAGGTATCTAGTTGCATGTGTTGCATCTAGAGGTGGATTTTGTATACACTGAGTTTGTGTATTCGTTGCACATGGTGAGAGTCAAGCAAAGGACTTGACTTATTACTCTTGGGGTTTGCCGACCCCTAGACGGCGTTGGAGGCGTTGTACCCGGTGATCTTCTTAAAGAAGCTTGTGAGAAGGTCTGGCATGTGTGACGGTTGGAGCTCACCTACTCGAAGCGGGGAGAGCTACCACTAGTAGATTTGAGGTGGAAGACTTAATTCGTGGAGCCGGTCCAATTCGTTTGGGCTAACCTCAACGTGGACAAGGAGAGACCGGCAAGTCTCCGAACACCACGGTAAAAAGAGATTGTGTCATTTGTGGTTTGCTTTCTTGTGCTCTTTTTACATTCAAGCAATTTACTTACTTAGCATTATTTTGATTGCTTGTAAACCTAGGGTTGCAAACTTTGATCTAGGTAGTATTATTGGTGCACTTAGGCGAATTTGCTTGTCTTAGGTACTATTTGAGCTAAACCAAATTGATTTAATCTTCCGCATTGTTTATTTGGTTTAGGCAAATAGAAAAGCTCTTTAATTATTAGTATTAATTTGAAGAGAATTTTTAGATCGCCTATTCACCCCCTCTAGGCGACCTCCTCGATCTTACACCTGGTGACCCGGCCCTCCCCGCTTCCAACTTCCCTAGCACCCCGGCGGCCGGCGCGACCCCGCCTCGGGTCTCCCCTTCTCAGTCCACGACGTCGCGGGCTTCAAACGACGTGGCCCTGCGCCCTTGCCTCCCCAGCTCCACGCCTCGGTGCCTCCCCGCCTCCAGATCTCGTCATCGTCGGGCATCGGCACCTCCCCGGCTCCCCGGCTCCCCGGCTCCCCGCCTCCAGATCTCGTTGTCGTCGGCACCTCCCCGCCTCGACTTGAGCACGACTACATGGGCGGCGTCACGGGCTTCAAACCTTGAGCACAGGTGAGCAACCTCAGTCCCCACTCCTCACTGCTTCCGTGCCTAGGTCAATCGATTGGGAATTTGGGGGAACGGGGAAGGGAATGGATTGGGATTTCGGATTTGGGATATTTTCGGACACGGGAACAGGCCAACAGGGTACCATGTGGACTGGTGGGGATGTGGGTGGTGGGCCGGTGGGTGGACCACGGACATGAATTGGGCATGGCTTCACTGTTGCTTCGGCCTTGCTTCTTCAGTTCTTGACTCTTGTTCTTCTTGTTTGCAGTTTGCCCGCTTGCAGCATGCCAAACCATTTACGCCTAGCACTGATAGACTCACATCATTTTCAGCATTTTAGCATGGCATTGGCTGATTGGCAGGTCACAGACTCACAACCGCAGGGAGTTAGTAGCGCCGGGGGAGCCAGGAGCCCAAGAAGGGGGGAGTGTCGGTCAACCGGTGGAGAGTAGGCTTCAGTCAAGCCTACCCGGTGGATTCGCCACTGAGTGCTGCTGCTGTGGGACCAACAAAAGGCGGCACAAGAATTTTGTGACACTGATTGACATCTAGGCCTGTACTCACGGGAGGAACATGTGGCTGTCATGTCCTCATGCTCCTTTGCATTGGGATGATGCGTGTAATGTCAGGTCCTGTTGGGGCTTGGGGGCACGGGAGTTTTTTTCTTGTTAATGCAGAAAATGAACTGATTACTGGGAAGTTCTTGCAAAATTTTCAAACAGGCATTCAGCGCATGCAAATAGGTACATGCATCATCACCTCAGCTCGGCAAGCATGGTCGCAAAGCGATTGCATGGGAGAAGAGAAGGGAAACAGAGGAGAGGTTGGGCCCGAAGGGTGGCCGTTTCAAGGCTGGATTCTGTAGCAAAATGAGTTGTGCGTCGTCGGATAATGGCATTTACTCGTTTGCGATTTTGGCTGGTATAGGTGTTATGCTTTTAACGTGTATTACAATTAACTTGTAGACTCTGTCTTCAAAAAATACTCTGTTTGAAAGTTAGATACTGTAACAAAAACCAAAAACCGTTTTTAAAAGCTGCAAAGAACAAGCCCGAAACTAGAAGCCGACATGTTTCAAGCCGCTTTGGACTTAAATAAGTCGAAAGCCAAAAAGTCAGAAGCTGAAGCCGTTTGGAGTGGAGCAGGCAAACCGGTTGTAGTGGAGCCGCTTTTCAATTTCAGAATACGCCTCCCAACCGGGGGAAGCGCAACAGGAAAGGCCAAGGCGGCATTCGCTACCAACGGAGGGCGCTACCTCACGCCTCACCGAAGCAAGCATCGCTACTGGACCCCAGCCCCGCCACGAAGAAGCTACAAAAATGCCTAGAGGATGCGAAGAGGGCATTTCGACTTGATTTTTCTACAACGCCGCCGGGGAGGGAGCCATGGCGACGACGACGACTCTCCCCTTCTCCTCCTCCTCCTCGGCCGCCGCCGTACGAACCCTAGTCCACACCCTCTCCGCGCGCCGCGGCCGCCTCCATCACCACCCCCTCGCCTCCGCCGCCTCCCGGGGCCTCCTCCACCTCCTCCCGCCACCCCTCCGCCGTCCGCTCTCCGTCTCCGCCTATTCCGGGGACAACGGGGCCCCCGGTGCAGCTGCGGGCGATGGGGGGAGGAGGTACGACTACGACCTCTTCACCATCGGCGCGGGGAGCGGCGGCATGCGGGCCTCGCGCGCCGCCTCCTCCCTCTACGGCGGCCGCGCCGCCATCTGCGAGATGCCATTCGCCACAGTCGCGACCGATGACCTCGGTGGCATCGGCGGCACGTAAGCGACCTCCCCCTCCACCCCCATGTTTACTCTTCGTATGTCCAGCCCCGACTTTTCATCCGCGGGAATGTTTGTTTGGAATTTGGATGCCGTGTTTGTAGCCGACACGCTTGGCTGCGTGCATTGTTTGCTTCCCATTGGTAGTTTAGGAGCGGCGGAGATGAAACCATCGAGCAATTCACGCACAATTTAGTGCTTCTGTGCATCCTGATCAATGATCGCTATCAGTTTGAGAAAATTTTCTTGTACCTTTGATTCATCGAGCTCATGCCTTCGGAGGGGCCATTATCACCATAGTGTTGTTGCATATAGAGCTACAAACTGCAAAGCAACATGTGTACCAGCTGTTATGAGGTCAAAATTTAGCTTAGAAGTGGCAGAGAGCTCTGTCATGATGCATTTTGGTAGCTGGTTATGAACTTATGGCTACCGGGTATCGTCCAGTTAGTGTATATCTATATTTTGCTATTAACATCCTGTAGATTGAATGTTTTACCGAGTCTTTTTTCATATCCATGATTCACGAAAATGGGCTGCCTAGCAGCAGTTACCATACAACCAGCGTTCATAATCGCGTTGTACTTATTGGTTTTTATTTGAACTTTGCTTGCCTTGTTTCAGTGCCAAAACTGCGTATGTAAGAAGTTTATTTGTCTTTATTTCAGATGTGTGCTTCGTGGCTGTGTTCCAAAGAAATTGCTGGTGTATGCATCCAAGTACTCTCATGAGTTTGAAGAGAGTCGTGGTTTTGGGTGGATGTATGAGACTGATCCAAAGCACGACTGGAGCACTCTGATAACCAACAAGAATTTAGAGCTGCAGCGCCTAGTGGGTATTCAGACAAACATGCTGAAGAATTCGGAAGTCACTATAATTGAAGGCCGTGGAAAGGTTAGGTGATGCTTGTAAATCAGGTTAAAGTTTGGATAAGCAACTTCGTTGAAAGGATTGATGCAGTAATGACAGTGTTTGATGCTGTATCTGTTTAAACTAATGCAGATTGTTGATCCACATACTGTCAGTGTGGATGGCAAGCTTTACACTGCCAAAAACATACTTATAGCTGTTGGTGGTCGACCATCCATTCCTGACATCCCAGGAATAGAGCATGTTATCGATTCAGATGCAGCATTGGACTTGCCATCAAGACCCAAGAAGATTGCAATAGTAGGAGGTGGTTATATTGCTTTGGAGTTTGCTGGTATTTTCAATGGCTTAAAGAGTGAGGTTCATGTTTTTATCCGTCAGAAGAAAGTGTTAAGAGGCTTTGATGAAGAGGTGCACAAGTATTCAAAACAAAAAATTTCCATATCTGATATAAAGTTCTTCATGCCTTGAGTTTTTTTGGAACACTTTATGCCTTGAATTAAATTTCTTACTCCCTGTGGATTTTGTAGGTCAGGGATTTTGTTGCTGAACAAATGTCTTTGAGGGGTATCACATTTCATACAGAACAGACTCCTCAAGCAGTAACTAAATCAGATGATGGTTTGCTGTCCCTAAAGACTAACAAAGGAACTATGAGTGGGTTCTCACATGTAATGTTTGCAACAGGTCGAAAACCAAATACAAAGGTTAATATTAGATGACTATGTCGTTTCCACTTCTCTTAATCGGACTTTATGCACCTGTAAAATTTCTGGAGACATTCATCCTTATACAAACCATATACTTGTAGAATTTGGGATTGGAAGAGGTTGGGGTCAAAATGGATAAGCATGGGGCAATTATGGTATGTGTAACAATACCAGGTTTTGTGTGTTCTTTATGGACTTCAATTAACTCCACTGTTGATGACTGTTAAGTGATATTTGAAACTCTTGAAATAAATTTGTGATGCTAGGTTGATGAATATTCTCGAACCACAGTTGATTCAATTTGGGCTGTGGGAGATGTTACTAATAGGGTGAACCTGACGCCAGTGGCATTAATGGAAGGTGGGGCAGTTGCAAAGACCATTTTTTGCAATGAACCTACTAAACCAGATTACAGGTATGCATTTAGATATGATCCATATCAGTTTTCTTGACCCCACTTGTTTAAGAGGCACAAAAGGCTTCCCTTATTTTACTTAATATTTGCCCCTTTGTTATGTTTTTATTTGATTGGGTGCTCATGGATGAGCATAGGCATAGCATTGTTGCTCATTCATTACATATCATGTTTCTTGCGGGAAACAATTTCACGCCACCATTCATGCATTTATGTTGTGGCAGTCGCATATATTTCAACACGAATCAATTTTCCTGTCCATCTTTCTCCCTTTCCATATCTTATCCGCAATTCAAAATAACCTGCTATATTGAAATCTTTCAGTTAGTACGTAGTTCTCCTGATAATGTTCATCTTCATGTTAGTTCTTAACACGGCCCCACATGTCCCGACAGTTTGTAGTTCGCATTGGAATTCAGTCATTAAAAAATCTTTCAGTTATAACTGGCGTATGAAGTACTTTAATGTTGTGTATTATGCATTTTGATCAGTGCTGTGCCATCTGCCGTGTTTTCTCAACCTCCAATTGGACAAGTTGGCCTTACTGAAGAGAAGGTAATAAAAAAATTGCACACTGATAAGTTTTGCAATGCATGAACAATTTTGAGTAAAACCATACACTTCTGTAGGCTATCGAAAAGTATGGAGACGTTGATGTCTACATGGCAAACTTCAGACCTCTCAGGGCCACTCTTTCTGGTCTACCTGATCGCGTATTCATGAAGGTTATTGTGTGTGCTAAATCAAGCAAAGTCCTAGGAGTGCACATGTGCGGTGAAGATGCACCTGAGATTATTCAGGTATGTGTGCTTTATATTTATTATCATCTTTCTGTTCATGCTTTAATTAATATATTTGTGGATGTAAAATGATTTATGACAGGGTATTGCAATTGCTGTTAAGGCTGGATTGACGAAGCAAAATTTTGATTCCACTGTTGGCATTCACCCAACAACTGCTGAAGAATTTGTCACAATGAAGAACCCAACTAGAAAGGTCCGGAGAGATACTGCAGCTGAGGTCTGTTGATTCCACCATCTAGATCTATTCTTTCATTGATATACTTCGTAGGAAAATGCTGAAAGCACATGCTCTTCATCTTTAGAAATGCCTGTTGTTTCCAGTATGTTTTGAGGTGTTTGTTTCTTACCTTTACATCTTACAACTTCAGGCAAAGACTAAAGACGAGGCCATAAGTCAGTAGTAGATATGCTTGTTTTGCATAGTGTGGTAAGCATTTGGAACCTTGAATTTATTCTTTGAAATTTGAATGTACATTATCATGGAACAATGGCTTTCTTTTTCTTTTTTTTTGAGGGAGAGGGCAATGAAAATTGCTTTTCACTATAATCCTCTGCTCACTGACATCCTTCTTAGATGTGTTAGAACTTCAAGGTTTCTTTTTTTTGGGGGGGGCTGATTAACATGTGAGCTCCCAGAGAACTGGGAGAAGTCTTTTTGTGTAACATTTTATGGACTGGAGGTATATGAATACTTGTCCAATCGATGTCTTTGATCTTTGGGGTTTTCATTGAGGTGTTTCTTGTTCACAGTCATCACCGTGGCAGAACACTTGATAACATGGTATTAATGTGTATGGATTTCAAATTTTGGATCCAGTGTCTTCGCTGTTCGATTACAAAGGAACATGAAATAACTTCTTCTGAATGCCTTCCACAGTTGTCAAAGAAATTATCTAGGTTATTTTTTTTCATCATTATCTTACTCTGATTTGGTTTGTGTTTCAGGCATGCTTGATCAGAGGAAGTATACCCACACCAGTCAATGCCTAACTCTGGAAACAACGGGCAGATAACAGTATTTAGAGCAGCATTTGAGAAATCCACGATGGTGACCAGTGAAGGATGAAGATGTATTATAGCAATGACCAACCATCTCATGTTGCATTGTTTTTTTAGTCTATAGAAACTAGCAGTAGAGTTATTTTCTGTCTTTTGCAACCTGTTGTCGAAACAAATGCTAGAAACTTTGATACTACATGTCGGAAAATTTGGAGTAAAACAGAAGAGTTTTTTTTTTAAGAATCTCTCCAGACTTAGTTGCACCGACCGGTTTATATGTGTGCAACACGTGTGGCCCTTGCACCCATTTCTTCTGCTTCCAGGCAGAAGTGATTATCTGGGTTGTTCTGAATATGAAATATGGTTGTAAACTTGTAATATTATTTTACTTCTTTTATGGCCCTTGAGCGAATTAGGCTTTTGATGTTGCTTCCCTGCTTTATCATCCCATTTCCGCAGTGACTCGCGTTCTAGTGTATTTTGAAGCATAGAAGAGTGCAGCTGAAAGCTTGGCTGATTTCGGCCAGAAAAAGCTGGGGAAAGGGGTGGTCCGCCATGGTACGATTAAACGGTGATGATTTTAGTGCACAGGTATGGATTTAGTATTGTTTATATGACTTTATCTTAGCGAGAGGGTTGGCGCCTAATCATATCTTTTGCCATTCTTGAACTAGGGAGACTTGTGCTGCATTTGAGGTCTGGCCATGGAGGGTTCAGATTTTCTGCAAGCTTTTGTGCAGAGGTTTGTCTGGGAAATAGAACTTGCTAGTCTCAAATGCATAGCTAACGACGGACTATGCTGCAGATCAACACGAGAGGCGCATGGCGTGTTCTGCAAAGCCTGGGCTTCAATCAGGAGGGATCGATCCATAAGTTCAGGTCGCTATCCTGCGAGCTGGGCTTGTAAAGCTCCGTCAACTCTGTCGTCGCTGCATGCCGTCCGCACGAGGGTGCTCTTTTCACTTTGAAAAAAGTATTGAAGCATCGCTCCACAATGAGTTATCAATATTGGCTTTTGATCTTTTTTTTTCTTTTAAAAATGCTAAAAATTAATATAAATACTCAGCCTTTTAAAACGGGGTTGTTGCTTTTTTTTCTTCTCTCGTCTCATTTCGAAGATAAGAGCTACATCATACATCATACTATTATTTTTATCTTGAACACGTATCTTTCTTACTTTTTTCTCTTTTTTTCACTGCTTATTATTTCTTTCTAAAATCTACTGTTTTTAATTACTACTATTTATTTTTAGTTAAAAGCTATCAGCCGGCTAATATGTACAAATACGGCGTGTGGAGACCGTGCCAAGTCTTGTCCTCTTGCTTTTTGTACGATCTATATACGGAGAAATGAGGGCGTGGCACCTAGAGCTTCGGTCGATGTGCCCAATCAACAACGTTAATTCTATGAAAAGAATTGACAACACTAGTCAGAATAAATAGCTATATATACATTCCCACGTAAATTTACCAAAATGGAAAACATCTGGTCCATGTACTCTCTCGGTTTCACTGTGAATGGCCATGGTTTCGGGAGCCTCCATTTTTATATATATTTTGTTCATTGATAAAATAGTTATATAACATTTTTACTCTCTATCCATATTTAAATACTTTGGAAGAGACTAAATTGTATAATGGTATGTTATTTGATAGGGCTATACATGATCATTTTCATTAATTTTTTTAGATTTAGTGTTTCATTGTGCACATGATAGATGTGGACAAATTATGTGCAATGGAGGGAGTCCGATGAAGGAAGAGGGAGCTCCATGAAGAAGCATATGGTGGGCTCTTTTCAGTTGTGGTTAATAGTTTTTGGTCTTAGCATGAGTGTTTATACAAATGAATCGAATGCCGATAAACTGCTTTGAAACAACCTGTTCCGATAAATCGCTTTGAAATGATGACGAAAAACCATCTCGTTTATTTGTTTTCAAATTTATATAATATATTTACCGAATTAAAATTTCAAAAAATAACAAGGCATCCATATGTACATAAGTAAAACACAAGATTATACGATAAAACAAAAATTGTGGTATCCATATACAAAATACGGTAGCAAAAATTCCATATATATATATATATATATATATATATATATATATATATATATATATATATATATATATATATATATATATATATATATATATATATATATATATATATATATATATATATATATATATATATATATATTAATTATTAGGACACCATGATCTAAAAAATCAGTCAACTATTTTTATTCAAAAAAAATCAGTTGCCTTTTCTGGCCATCGACTTATCACCCACTCATACACACTCATCCTACTCTTAATCCTAATCCCAATCCTCTCCCTTCGTAGCCACCCCTAGCCCTTGTCAGTGCTGTTCACTTCATCCTCCCTAGTTGTCGACCCTTCTTTTTCATCTCCGGCGGTGCACTCCAGTTGCCGTCGTATCCAATATCCTCCAAGCTGTCGCCATCCGCCCGTTGCCTTATTGCAATCCCGTGCCGATGGCAAATCCGAGACTCGGTAAACCTGAAATCATAACCCATTGAACCTAGGTCCTAAACCTCACTAGATCTTCATCGGAGATGAAGATGGAGGTGGGTCTAAGCACGAATCATGTTGTAAATCCAACGATGAGAAATTCGACTGATTTTCTCAAAAATTTTAAGTGTGTTTTTAGCCATTCCGTACATATTAAATATAAAATGAAGCTAAAATTCCTAACCAAAGCTTTGCTATTCAAATTTATATAAACTCGGGTTTTGGAAATAGAAAAAACATATGCACGCCGCACACAAAGCATTTGCTTAAGAGCCTATTCATATTGGCTTCTAAAGCTAGAAGCCAATATGAATATCCAACTTTCCGAAACATCTTATCTACTCTTTTCTCTCCCTTCTGGCTTCAGGGATAAGACAGATGGTCACTGGCGCATCACGTACCCTACTCTGTCCGCTCCCGTTTTATACATGCATCTCTCTCGTCTTACCGACTGCTCGTTCACTTATTCTAAAACCATATTTTTCAGTTACTACTATTTATTTTAAACCAAAAATTATCTACCATAATTAAAAGCCATAGGCCACAACAGCTAATATAACACGCCTAAAGCATAAAACATGCAGCCCGTTCGACCGTATGCAGGCAAAGCACGCGCTTTGATGGTCTCGTCGTGATTGTCGCGAATCCAAGTCGTTTTCTTAAAACATCCTCAAAACTAAACTAAACGAAGCCGTGCCCTCCTGAAGCCGCTAAAATACCCGGAGTACCCGAGTGCCATTCGAAGCGGGGACGACGCCTCTCTCTCTCTCCGCTCCAGCCGCCGCCCGCCGCCCGTCGCTGGCGACCCAGGTTCGAGCCGTGCCCCCCGCCCCACCCACCCTAGCGCGTGATTGTGTTGGTCGTCCTTCAGTTCGGTGCTCCGGTGCGTTTTCTTCTCCTTTTCCCCTTTCTTGTCCTGTGATTCTTGGGTGGGATAGGGGAAAGAGCACGTGCTCTAGAAAGGGATTGGGGGGAAGCTGCCGCTTTGCCAAGATGAGCATTTCTTGCCGCTCAGCGATGCTATTTCGCTGGGTTCTCGCGAGGCGCGAGCCGATTGCCTCCCGTAAAATGAGGCGATCTGGGCGTCTCGTGCCGTCGTCTCTTCTTCTTCGTCCGGGATGTAAGTAGCAGTGGCATATGATCTTCACAAAACAGTGTAGTTTCTGTAGGACAACAAAAGGGGTGGAGTGCAACCATTAGTTCTTGCGTCAATTCGCTATCTGCTGGTAGAGTGTAGATCCCTGTAAACTTGTGGCGAGATTTGGTTGTGTGTGTGACTGACCCCTTGCGATCGTTACGCGAACAATTTGGGATTTTTTGTAAGGGAATCGAGAACAACTTGTCATGGAAGGTTGTGCGTGTTTTTGAAGATGTTCTTGATTGAGTGATAGTGCTTGTTTAGCATGCATCTTTTATGTGGGATTAGCTTTAATTTTCTTAAGATTCCATTGTGGAGTCGTGCAAATTTAATGTTTTCTCGGTGCTTTTATTGTTTAATGCGACTTTTGGAAAGGAAACAACGATATTGAGCAACCTGTAATGCCAATCTTACTCGGTATTTTTGCTTCTCCAAAAATTTGATTTCATGGCTTCTAATTTTTTCTACTTCTGTGTTGTTCCTATGCTCACCATTTGTAGAGTCTAAATGTTCTCAGAAGTCGAGACATAGCTTACTGTGCGCACCATCTCTTTCCTTTTGTTTTGCAGTTGAACCATGACTGCTCAGACGAAGAAGAGGGGTGCTGTGGAGAATGGAGATGGTGGTATCGGTTTGGGCCTCGCTGCCTTCATCGCAAATGATGAGGATCTGGGTCCGATTGTTAGGCATGCTTTTGAGTCTGGGAAGCCTGAAGCTCTCTTGCACAACCTCAGGAGCATCGTGAAGAAGGAGGAGGTTGAGATTGAAGAGCTTTGTAGACTTCACTATGAGGAATTCATCCTTGCGGTTGATGAACTACGTGGCGTGTTGGTTGACGCTGATGAGCTTAAGGGCACGTTGTCTGGTGAAAACCTGCGCTTGCAAGAGGTTGCTAGCACCCTGCTGTTGAAGCTTGATGAACTTCTTGAGTTGTATTCAGTGAATAAGAATGTTGGGGAAGCCCTAGCAACATTGAAGATCTGTGTGCAAGTCACCAGCCTGTGCCAGATATGCAACAGGGACATTGCAGAAGCCAAATTTAATGCTGCATTGAAAACTTTGGAGTTGATTGAGAAGGACCACGTGCAAAATATTCCTCTGAAGCTTCTTAAAAAGGTTGTTCAGAAACAAATACCAATGATAAAGCTGTACATCGAGAAGAAAGTTTGCAGTGAGTTTAATGAGTGGCTTGTGTACATCAGGAGGATGGCAAAGGAGATTGGGCAGGTCTCGATACGCCAGGCCTCTTTGGCTCGTCAGAAAGACGAGGGAATGCGTTCCCAGCAGAGGGAAGCGGAGCAGTGTAGCCGTATTGGGTTTGATGAGCACGTGTATGCGTTGGATGTGGAACACATAGAGGAGGAAGCAACACTAGAATTTGATCTTACACCAGTATACCGAGCACACCACATTCACATATGCCTTGGTCTTGGGGAAAAGTTTCGAGAATATTACTACAATAACAGGCTCATGCAGCTCAACTTGGACATGCAAATTTCCACGACACAACCCTTCCTTGAGTCCCATCAGCACTTCCTTGCTCAGGTAGCTGGATTTTTTATCGTTGAGGACCGTGTCCTTCGAACTGCAGATGGGCTTCTATCCGAGAACCAGGTCGAGACAATGTGGGAAACAGCTATTTCTAAGGTCACATGTATCTTAGAGGAACATTTCTCTCGTATGGATGCTGCTAACCACGTCCTCCTTGTAAAAGATTATGTCACTCTTCTGGGTGCAACCATGAAGAAGTATGGATATCAAGCCACATCATTGCTTGAAGTTCTTGACAAAAACAAGGACAAATATCATGAGCTGCTTCTTTCTGATTGCCGGAAGGAGATAGATGGTGTCTTTGCTAAGGACTCCTATGAGCGGATGGTTATAAAGAAGGAAAACGAGTACAGCATAAATGTCGCAGCATTTCAACTTGAACCCAGTGATGTAGTTCCGGATTTGCCATATGCTGCACCATTTTCCTCTTCTGTTCCCAGTGCTTGCCGTATCGTGCATTCTTTTATTGAAGATTCAGTGAGCTACTTGTCATATGTTGGTATCATGAACTTCTATGATGTGGTGAAAAAAAACCTAGACAAGCTGCTAATTGAGGTACTAAATGATGGTTTTCTGAACTTGATACATGGTGGCTGTCTGGACATTGAACATATGGTGCAGATTGCAGGAAATATTGCCATTCTTGAGCGGTCGTGTGACATGTTCCTCTGGCATGCTGCCCAACTTTGTGGCATTCCTAGACGGCTTCTTGAGAAGCCTCATTCTGGTTTGACTGCTAGAGCTGTGCTCAAAGCTTCCCAAAATGCAGCGTACAACGGATTAATAACCTTGGCCAATTCCAAGATCGATGAGTTTATGTTGCTCTTAACCAGCATCAATTGGACAGCAGAGGAAACTCCAGAATATGCGAATGACTACATGAATGAGGTCCTCATTTTTCTTGACAAACTAGTATCGATTGCGCAGCAGGTTGTGCCGAGAGAGGCCCTCTACAAGGTTGTTTCTGGTGTACTTAGCCACATCTCCGACTCTATAATGGCAGTTTTTCTTAGCGACAGGGTGAAAAGGTTCAATGTCAATGCTGTTGCAGGTGTTGACATTGACCTGAAAATGTTAGAGGAGTTTGCAGATGACAGATTTCACAGCACTGGGTTGTCGGACCTGAGAAAGGAAATGAGTTTCAAAGACTGCCTGGTCGAAATTAGGCAGCTGACCAATCTTTTGCTCAGCAACCAGCCCGAGAACTTCATAAATCCTGTAATCAGGGAGAAGAATTTTGGATCCTTGGACCACAAGAAGGTAGCCATCATCTGTGACAAGTTCAGGGACGGTCCGGACAGTTTGTTTGGAAGCCTTTCAAGCCGAAGCATGATGCAGAATGCTCGAAAGAAGTCCTTGGATGTATTGAAGAGAAGGTTGAAGGATTTTAGCTGAGATTAGCTATGTTGCATCTAAAAATAAGCTAGTACTCCCTGAGAAGAACGCTGCTTTAGTGTTGGTCTTAGCTTTTTTAAATTACTTTTCATCTTCCTTTTTGTTTCCTTTTTTAACCTCCTTTGTTCCGCTCTTCCGAATGGAGCTTATGTACTAGTGGTAATGGTATCATGTATATGTCATTTTGACGTTATGATGGGCAGTACTTTCGTTGTCTTAGTATCCATGAAGGGGGATAAATATCTGTTATCACCAGAATACATAACTGCTTGTGTTCAGATCAATATGAGAATCAGGTCTTGAGAAAATTCGATGTGTCCTTCATATTTAACTTGTTTAAGGAGGAATGTACTCTTGTTTGATAGTGTTTATCTGACAGCATCCATCCTGTTTGCTTTGCTCCAAATGCTTCTGTTACAGTAGTATTGCTATTTGTAACTTGCCTAGTTTTTAAAAACTGTCAAATCGATTTTCCTGTCCTTTGGATTAGTTTTGAGATATGTGTTTGATTCTGATTCTGATCTATAGTTAAAAAAGGTGGCACCTTATAAATAGGCGCCCCCTAAAACTTAATAGTTGTTGTTCTTCTCCATGTACTGCAGATGACATTGCAAATCACCAGGCATCTATCTACCACAGGCACAAACAAACCTACGTCTGAGCGAACTGATGCACAAAGCAACCTGATACTACCTGGCTACCATCACATGTCATGGAAGAACTTGTAGGTCTTGACGTCGAGCGCGATTGCTCTGATGGCGCCGATGGATGCAAGAGCTCCGACGATGGAGAACAAGATGGCGACAATGGAGCCGAGCGCCTTCACAGCATACCGCAATCCCGGGTTTTCAGGCAGCTTCCCGGCCTTCAGAAATGCCAGTGCAGGCAGCACAAAGTCCAGAGGGGTGAAGCCAACTGCTCCACAAACTGACACAAAGTCCCCAAAGAACGGCATTGCCGCGGAGATGAGGGTGATCACTGCCATGTATGCAGAAGTATACATCAGCCGCCACAGCCGTTCTTTGTACCTCGTGCTCTTCGCCTGAATGCGCTCTTCAAAGTGCGCATATGTCGGCCTGCAGTATATCTTGGTGAAGAAGTACAGTTACTGGATGGTTTACTGTGAAATTTCTGATGGAATTAAGAGGTGTTACCTGAAAGCAACCTGTGATCTGAATGACTGCAAACAGGTTTGCCATTACAAGAGCCCACCTTGGAACAGTCAGGGAGGACAGGATGTAGGGCTGCACATCAGAGCCAAATGCCCAGAAGCCACTGAATGCCAGGGTCCAGTAGGACACGACGATGACCGTGTACGCCGTTGATACGCCCTTGTACATGTTCGTCCTCACCGGTTCTCGCACAGTGCTCTGAATTTCAGTTAAGTTTGTTGAGAATGACCGGATACCATCTACAAGAATCTCAACTGAGCGTCAGATGTGCACCTGAATTTCTGGCAGCATTGCATCCCCGAATGAGAACGCTATTGTGCCCAATGCATTGAAAGCCCTGAAGATCTTAGTTGCCGTGCTTCCTTGCAGACTGTAGCTAACCTCCTTTCGGTCAATCCGATATCCTGCAGTAGAAAACGCTGTTCATTCTTCCTTATTTACAGTGATCTCAGCACCTTTTGCAGACTGAATATGATCAGATTACCGTCATAAATGGTGACACCAATGGCTGTCCCGGCAAATCCAATGGTACTAGCAGTGCAGGTAGCATTGACCCAACGGAGTGAGTGGATATCAGGAAGCTGGGAGAGGAACAACTCTAATGCGCCGAAGAGAAGGATGAAGTGCTGCAGCGTCATCGCGCCATCAGCAGCAGCGTAGTAGTGCTTGTACACAGCCTTGAGGCTGCTGCCAGCTGCAATCTGGATTGCAATGTTGTTGCCAACTGATGCCACTTGCTGGAAGAATGACACATACCAGTAGCCCCAGGGACCTTCAATAAATTACAGTTTTTTTTGTCATCGCTTAAGATAAATTTTCAGAAGTTATTTTTAGACTCAAGTACTGAACATTGATGAGAAATCACAACTAAATCATCAAATAAATATTCCTGTGAGAAATTAGTAGCCTCATTCCACTTCCAGTAACATTTTCAGTAGTTAAGAAAGTTTTTGCTGTTACAATATAGTCAGTTAGAAAAAGAACAATTTTATGGGGGGAAATTAGTACTGACCAAATATGCTCTTTGCAAGTAACCGGTAGCTGGTGTGCTTATCTCCGTTCCACTGCCACAATGAGGCGACAACCAAACTAGAACACCATGTAACTAGTGTTCCTATAACCAAGCTGCAAACACCTGCGGCAAAAGAACAGTTAATTACTGAATCAAAGAGAAACAAAGATTGTACACCATATCATAAGGGAAGCTTCTCCGAAGAATAGATAATCAAATCACTAGAGCAGCAAAAGCTTAAGACAGTCTATGTGGAGAGAATGACAGTACTAACCAAGAGGCCAGCCAAGGGAGGCAAGAGCGAAGGGCAAGGGAGCATATGCCGCCGGCGTGGCGATGGTCGTCGCCACGTGGAACGCCGCATGCCTCCACGTGCCTTTCCCTCCCTCAACGCCGGTGATCGCCGCCTTCTCGGCGCCGTCTTCACCGGCCTGGTCCCCCGGCGCACCACCTTTCGCCGGTGACATATGCAACACTACCAGTACTCTCCACCGGTGTTCAGAGAAACTTGCAGTACTTGCATGTACTTTGACAATCTATGGAGAGAATGACAGTATCTCTTTCATGTCATTGTTGGAAAGGAAAGCAGATAACAACATATCGAGGAAAATGTACAGAGGCGAGAAGAAAAAGGAACACAGCCTCCCATTAGCTTACGTCACGTCACTTATCTTATCTTGACAAAGAGGTCCAAGACGCTCTCTGCAGACTGTAGAGCCAGGGAAAGGTCAGCTCGTCCTGGATCATTGTGGAAATGGGAATAGAGGCTTTGATATAAACAAACAAAAGCCAACTGATTCTATTCCCACCTGGTATTTGTTTTGCGAGGTTAGAGCAATATTATGGCTAGGAACTAAACAATATTAAATATGGCATATGTGGTCTAAAAAATAGCATATGTGTACTATAAAGTAGTATTAATATGATAGAATTTCAAGGGAAGGGACTAAATATATATAGTAGCGCTATTATACTCCCAAGCATAAAATAGTTTATTCTACGGGTCAACTAGACAAGCATGTCCAATCTATCCCTGTGCACCCGCTTCGTACAGAAACAAAGCCAACTAGTGACATGTAGCCAATCAACCAACAAATATGAGTTTCTTAATAGTACTAGAATATTTCTTTTCTTGTTTTAACCATAACTTTTGACTTTCATCGATAGGTTACTGATGATGAGAGGAACAAAATGATATAAGTCTCTCTAATAACAATAAATGCATCTACGTTGTAATAAAAACTAAAGTTGGATACAATAGCGCACTTGCAATAAAAACACTAGACATATCCCGAACGCAGTAAAACCTCTTTGTGTGTTTACTGTGTCATTGCAACAGAATTACCATGGCCTCTTTGTGTGCTTAGTGCACTTCTATCACACATTTACTACAACATCCTAATGTTTACTACATCACTAAAATAGATTTACTGCCACTTTCATATGTGTTTACAGCACTGTTACAAATTTTTTTATGATCTTATTGTACATTTACCAAACCAGTACAACATATTTACTGTAACCTCCTTCTACTTTTACAGCACTGTTACAATATATTTACAACGACCTTCGTCATGCCTTTTTAATGGAAAATTACTACGATCTTCTTATTCATTTACCACACCTTTGCAAGACAAACATTAGGCATATCCCAACGTAGTAAAACTTCTCTGTGCATTTACTATGTCATTGCAATCGAATTAACATGATCTCTTTGTGTGCGTATTATACCTTTATTGCACATTTACTATAGGTTTCTAATATTTACTGTATCACTAAAAGAGATTTATTGAGACCTCCATATGCATTTACTATACCTTTACAAAAGATTTTTACGACTTCAATGTGCATTTACCTACAATAAATTTACTACAACCTCCCTCTGCATTTACAACACCATTACAAGATATTTACTATAACATTCATTGTGTCTTTTTTGAGAAAAATATTGCGATCTTCTTGTTCATTTACTACACATTTACAAGACAGATATTGGACCTCTATGTGGATTTATTGTATCATTGTAACGGAATTACCACGACCTCTTTGTGTGCTTATTGCACTTCTATCGTATATTTATTACAACCTTCTAATATTTACTGCATCATTAAAAGAGATTTACTGTAACCTTCATATGTGTTTATTGCACTGTTACAACATATTTTTATGACCTTATTGTGCGTTTACTGAACCTGTACAATAGATTTACTGCAACCTCTTCTGCGTTTACAACACCGTTACAAGATATTTATTGTGACCTTCATTGTGCCTTTTTTTTGAGAAAATTTCTGTGATCTTCTTGCTCGTTTATCACACCTTTACAAGACAGATACTATCATGCTCAGTATTACTTCACTCCTTATGCATTTACTACGTCTTTATCATAGATTTACTGCCACGCTAAGTGTAGATAGGCTGGTGTAGAGAGAAACATGGGTTGATTGTAAACTTTGAACGACGATATCTTATAAACCATTTATCCTTTTACACTCCGTTTGAAGTGTTTCGCTGGGAAAAAAATGCATAACAACAAGAGATACATGATGAATATGTTTTAACTATGTAAAAAGATTATTCCATAGAAAGTTCAGATTTACTATACTTATGCTAGTCAATTACTTAGATGGTCTGAACACAAAAAGGTGGGCGACGGAGGTGGGAGGCGGTTGGTTTTCTTTGACCAACCTTTAGCCTTTGATCACGGTGGTGAGATATGGGTTCGACCCACCTGAAGGCTGACATTTTCTGATAAAAAAAAGCTTTCGTCCGAAATGCAAAGTCGGCTCTTCCTTATTAGTTTGTACAGGTTAGGGGGAACATTTTACTACCAACTAGACTAGTATTTCGATTATCAGCTTGTGATTTTCCTTTTGGCAATACAGTATGACTAGTGGATGCACATTTTCAATGTGAAGTGTATTTTCCCCCCAAAATCTTCAAAAGAGAGTTAAATATGACAGTAGAAAATAGAGATGCTGAAAGAGAATTTCAAGTTCAATCACTTATGTAAAAAATAGAAATAAGAAATTAAAGAGAAGGGACCTCTATTGAAATACGCGAAGACAAAACAAAATAAAATCTAATGTAATCAGAAAGAAACAAGTGACCAACCAATTTGTAACATAATCAGAATGAGCCTTTTATACACGATTTACAAAAAATGGTATCCCTCCATCACTAATGTAGTCATACTACAAGTATTCTAGTGAATCATTTTTAGTTTTGACCATATGTAAATAATTATCTAGATTGGCCATATGAATGTAGTGTAGCTAAATTCATTATGAAATATATTTTTATGACATTTTTGTGATTTATAACAACATATTATAATAGGAAATTGTTATGATCTAAAATCCTAGCTAGGCACGCAGCATGGCATGAATAGTGTGTGGTATTGTAGTTGTGAATAGTACACGGTACTGTATCGCGGGATTAGAAATGATTATATGCATATCTTCATATTAGGAACAGTTAGATGCATATCTTCGTATTAGGAATAATTAAATGCATATCTTCATATTAGGAATAGATAGATACATATCTTTATATTTATATAGTATGGGGGTATAATACTAACGTTAGTTGATTTGTTATATTAGATTGTGTTAGTTTTTATATTGTTAGAGAATAACCTCATCTATATAAAGAGAGGAGTCACAGCTTTCATAATCAAGCAATGAATAAACAAAGGTTCTCTAAATAAGCCTCAGAGCCTCTCTACCTTATCAGGGAAGAGCTTTGCTGGCAGTTAGATGAGGGCGAGTGCCCTATACCTGGTCTTCGAACCCGTACCCAACCATCGACCACAATATTTGGTATCAGAGCCAACTGCTGTTCCGCCATCAATGGCAAACAGCAGGGGTTTCGATCCTATGAAGGCATGAGCTTCACGATTCCACTACCTAGGGCTTCCGACTTACGACGGCAAGGAAGATTCATAGCCTTGATTGAATCGCTTTGAGCAAGTCTTCCAGGAGTAACGGACGATGGAGGAAGAGGAGTGATTGGCATCATACCACCTGATGAGGACTGCCGCCCTGTGGTACCAGCAACTGGAGTGTATGTTGGGAGCGCAAACTTGGCTAAGTTTTGTTAAACACATCAACCTCTGTTTCGCTACCACCATCACACCGCCTCCACCCACACGTCAAGCATCTACTGAACCAACTACCACAGCTTCTGATGTTGAGTTATTCTCCGCTGAGATTTGCGCCAACTTGATGGCCTTGATGAAAGGGTTCATGGCCAAGATGGAGGAGAAGGTGCAACATGTTGCTGCGGTTTCTGAGTCATCATCGCCGCTGGTTGCGACCATGTCGAAGATAGAGGAGTAGTAAGATTTGACGCTTACCACTGTAATGGCGGCGCTGCCATCATCGCCCCCGTCGCCATCATCAGTGTTGGTCCTACTACTGCCTTCACCAATGATGACTACTCTCCAGGTTTCGCTGTCCTTGGCTGCACCTTTGGTGCCTTTGCCAAGGAAGAAGGTTATTGTTGTCCAGCGGTGGTTTCTCCACATGACTGGCTGACACCGTGCCTTCGAAAATGTGGAGCACAACGACTGTCACGTGGGGGTCAGCGACGTCGCACCTCTCCCATAACCATTACATCTCGGGGCAAGAAGGATGCTGCTGCACTACGATGTTTGCCCTAACCGCTCGCGACTCCTGCGACGTTTGCCAATGCTAGAGGGTTGGTATCCTCGCTGTTGTGCAATAGGGCTTTCGTTGATCATCTTTCATGCTGCACGACATCGTCATTGTACCCTTTCGTTGATATGGAGTTACGAAGGATTTCAACCATAGCCACCACCTGATAGCTCGAGGACGAGCTATCTCGCCGAGAGGGGTATAATGTTATGGTCTATGATCCCAACGAGGCACGCAGCATGGCGTGAACAGTGCACGATACTGTAGTCGTGAACAGTACGCGGTACTGTAGCATAGGATTAGGAATGATTAGATGCATATCTTCATATTAGGAACAGTTAGGTGCATATCTTCGTATTAGAAATAGATATATGCATATCTTTATATTTAGATAGTGTGGGTATGATATTATGTTTAGTTGATTGGTTGTATTAGATTGTGTTAGTTTTTATATTGTTAGGGGCTAACCTTATCTATATAAAGAGAGGAACTGTCTATTCATAATCAAGCAATGAATAAACAAATGTTCTTCTAATAAGCCTCAGAGCCTCTCTATCTCATCAGGGAAGAGCTTTGCTGGTGGCTAGATGAGGGCGAGTACCCTATCCTCGGTCTTCGGACCTGTATCCAACCATCGACCATAAAATAAGTATTTTTCCTATGTATTGCGTGCAAAAAAATCTTGGAATTTTTTGGATGTCAATTTTAACTGGTTTACTAACTAGTTCAAACAAGTTTGAACTGAAATTCGAATTGTAGTTGCCTTTTTTTATGATAGTTTGATTGTAGGTATGTGCTGATTATATATAAATCAGTGAAGCATGTGATCTAAATTTGTTTAAAATTTTGAATTTGAGTATATTTTTTCAAAGGTATATGTTTCATTTGAATTGTTATAGATGGGTATATACCATAAAACTGATATTTTTAAAATATATCGAATTTGGGTTAAATTTGTGCATTTAAAATCATGGTGCCTAGGCACCATGGTGCCCCATTTCAGCGTTGCCCTTATCGTCAGTGACTCTTATGACGTTAGCCAACGCTCATTCTCGCTGTTGTGCAACAAGGCTTTACTAATCATCTTTCATGCCGCATGATTTCGTCATTGTGCCCTTTCGTCGACATAGGGTTACGAAAGACTTCAACCATGGGTGCCACCTGACAGCTTAAGGATAAGCTATCTTGCCGTGAGAGATGTAATGTTATGGTCCATAATCCTAACGAGGCACGCAACATAGTGTGAATAGTGCGCAATATTTTAGCCCTAAACATTACATGATTCTGTATCACGAGATTAGGTATGATTATATGCATATCTTCATATTAGGAACAATTATATGCATATCTTCGTATTAGAAATAATTAAATGCATATCTTCATATTAAGAATAGATAGATGCATATCTTTATATTTAGATAGTATGGATATGATATTATCTTTATGTAATACCTGTGGAAAAGAATAAGGAAAGCGAAGAAAGTACCGTCAGAACCCTAGAGGTACCAGACCGTCCGGGGGCCAGTCGGCATCTCTCACAGCCGTAGGGTCATCATCCGGCTTAAACAAACCTAATTTGATATAAGGAGCAGCCAAGGTAAACCAAATTATCATAACACCCAAAAACCCAAAATATCATACGGCTGTTACAGTAGAGCTACAGTAAGGGACAGCATGACTTCTCTGGAATTTCCAGCCACTGAGCCATAGAGAGACAGCGAAACATCGAGAAAACGCTGCACAACCACAAGCCAGATAGCACGCACAATCACCAGAGCAAAGGTCAGAAAGGGCACGGCAGAGCCAACTCTCACTGGCTCTCGTTCCCATTTCCCCCAAACCCTCAAAACCATTCCAAACCAACAGAGAGTCCCATCCACCGAGTAGAACCCGACAGCAAGACGAGGGCAAGGCGAGCCGACCGGGAGCAAGGGGACGGCGACGGCAGGAGGCCAGACCACAAGCCCCACCTCCATCAACCCTAGGAGGTCGCCATCAGGCGACATCTGCGTAACCAAGAAGGCAACAGCCGCAAGCCAACCCTAATTCCACTCAAAGTAACCAACCATCGACCGGCAGAGGTAACCACAATGTGCACAACCGTAGCATCCATTCATTCATAGTAAGTAGTGCTTAACTAGAGACATCAAGCAACCAAGCACCAGTAGAGCACCATGGAACCAACACAGAACATGCCAACCGGAGGTAGAGGAATGGAGTAGAGAAGGCAAATAGGATCGAGACTTACCGGAGTTAGAGGCGGCGGCGTGCTACCACCGGCGTAGCCCCACACCAAGCCGCCACCGCGCACTCCCCCGGCGCGCGGGCGGCTCTAGCCGGCCGTGACCATACCGGGGCAACTCACCTCCAAGCCACTTCATTTTAAGCAAAACGATCAGACCAAATCAAAATAGACATCAAGTCACCTTAGCCCGGGTAGGATGCAAAGGAGGAGACGATAGATCCAGACCGTAGGCCACGGATCTGGCAACAACCACCGTGCGCCACCTGAGCGGCAATGCGAAGATGGCCGGGCGGCACGGCGCGGCGCCGCTGGGGCCGGCGGCGCGCAAGGGAGGCATGTCGGAGGGGCGGTGTAGTGTGGCACCGCTAAGACTGAGGGCGCGAGGGG
Organism: Dendrocalamus latiflorus; assembly: GCA_017311315.1. Classification (NCBI taxonomy): domain Eukaryota; kingdom Viridiplantae; phylum Streptophyta; class Magnoliopsida; order Poales; family Poaceae; genus Dendrocalamus; species Dendrocalamus latiflorus. The sequence continues at coordinate 17,991,912 of CM029677.1, read as the reverse complement.
AGGCGTGTCAGAAGAGGCAGCGCGAGAGAAGGAGGCACAGAAGGGAGAGCCGACAGTGGAGGCACCGAGACCGGGGATGGGGAGCCGAACCAATGAGGCGCGGCGGAGCGGCGCGGGAAGCCAACGGGGCGGCACCGAGTGAGTAGAAGCGGAGGAAGAGAGAGCCGAGAAAAGGAAGAGACGGCGTCGGCAGACGGCACCAGAAAGGGGAGCAGGCGGAAACAAAGAGGAAGGAAAAAGGAAAAAAAGAAGAGAAGAAGAAAAGGAAAGAAAAGAGGAGAATGAAGAGAAAAGATGGGAGACGTGTAAATAAGATTTGTCTGTGATTATAGGCGACGATCATTAAATTATGATTGTTTGAGCACCGGGGCATCGGAAAGGTGTCCGGTGGGAGAGAAGTTGTTGGTATTGGGCTTACGCGTAGGAACGCTGTCGATTGTCTATATACATAGAATCGATGTTATTTGCATGCTGGTATGAATTAAAATATTAAATTGAGTGTTCGGGTGATGCTTCCAGGTGGAGGTTTTGAATTGACGCTCCTCCACGTATCGTCCACAGGGGTAACCAGGCAAGTGCATGGTAGAACAGTAAATTGTGGTGAATGTTTGTTATTCGTGTTTCCATGCCATGAATTACAATACTTATGAGATGATGTATATGAATTGTGCTAATCATACCTTGATGAGTACCGCTTATGATTAGACATCCATAATTGAAGCATATCGCATCATGCAAAATGCATAAGAGCCAGTTCGGTGAGAAAGTCATGCGACTAGTCCGGAGTGCTCTTGAATAAGAGCAAGGTCGGTGAGAAAGTCAAATGACTAGTCCGGAGTGCTCTTGAATAAGACCTATAGAGGTGGCAAATGAGTTATCCATCGACGGGTGGACACTCCGCTATACCGGTATAAGCTACAATTACATATGCATTACAGATGCATTGCATAGCATTGCATTGCATGAAAGTGACAGAGAACGCGATACAGTTTACAGTTACAGGATTGATTTACAGATTACAGTTGCAGAGTTGATTTACAGTTTACAGATATAGAATTGATTTACAGTTTACAGTTACAAACTTAATTTACAGTTTACAGTCATAGAGTTGAATTACAGCTTACAGTTTGCGAAGTCGATTGAATTGCTAAAGTGATGTTACTGTTTTATCATGTGCTAGCTGAGTCTTCGGACTCACCCTTGCTTTATCGTTGTTTTTTTAGTAGTCTGTTGAAGACGACATGCATGGACGGGAGTAGCACAGTTGTTCACGTGCCACAGTAATTCACATATCATCTACAGTTGACATATTTAGTCTTGGATAATCTAAGTACCTTTTTGGTAATTAGCAAAGTTATATCCCTGCTGCGCTTAGCATCAAGTGTACCGACTTTTGTCGTTTGGTGGATATTTAAATAAAAGAATTGCTTCGCAAGACCAGCGGCAAAGGTTGGAGTAGGTAACATTATAGAGTAGGTGGTAGCACTTTGGGCTCAGGGAGGGGCCGGGGTGTTACACTTTAGTTGATTGGTTGCATTAGATTGTGTTAGTTTCTATATTATTAGGGGTTAACCTCATCTATATAAAGAAAGGAGCCGCACCATTCATAATCAAGCAATTAATAAACAAATGTTCTCCAAATAAATCTCAGAGCCTCTTTACCTTATCAGGGAAGAGCCATGCTAGTGGTTAGATAAGGACGAGTGCCCTATCTCCGGTCGTCAAACCTGTATCTAACCATCGACCACAACAGAAATAGTGGACAAAGTAGTACTTTAGAGGCTGAATTTCACCACCTACACTTAGTGACAGAGGGAGTACTAATTTAGGTTCAAGTGTAGTAATTTGATAAGTTTGTAGGAGAAGTTTTCCATGCATTGTGCAAAGTCCAAAAGCGTGAAGAACTAATGTCCTGCAAGATGGGGACAGAATCACTTATATAATAAAATTCATCAGATATGGATCTTGATTCTTGAGCTGCCTGGTCAATACAAAAAATACAAGCACAAGTAGACTATTTCTGATCGGATTCCGACTCTGAAATAGTTCTAGTATCAATTTGAAACATTCCAAGGAAGAGATGTATCACATCTATAGTTTCAGAACAGAATCTTTAACAGTGGTAGATGACGCATTCATGTGTTTTGACAAATGACGATGCAGAGATAGATGAGGTGTGGATGTGAAAGCAACTTGGCGTGCATGAATGTTTTCTCTGAGGGAAATTAGCACCACTGCAAAATCATTGCAATTCGATCATCGGCCATCTGAAAATCGGCAGGATTCAAGCAACCGAAGTATTTGGAGACAACGAATTTGGGACATCCCAGAAAAATGAAGGGGACATTCACTGATTTGACATGAACACATATTTTACTAGTTAACTCCTCTTGGCAAGAACCCAAGCGTTAGTTACATCTACAGTTACAAACTTGCTCCTAATTTCAACTACCATCAGATCAATATACATGAGATGGTTTGTCTGTATCAGTAATTTGCTGAAGTAGTGACAGCAGAACAGCGGCAAGGAGCCATCCAGGTTGATGAAAAATTGAAGGTTAGTACAAGAGATGGAGGTGTTTGATCAGTGGATGCTCTCTTCCACATTTTTATCCAGATCATGACTGAAGAACTACGAATGATCTTGCACCGGCATCAATCTTTAGAGTTCAGACCTCTTCAATGAAGCATTGACACCACTTCGGGCACTAACCGGAAGCACCATCATTAAGATGTAGGTCTTTACATGAGAAGAACTGCGGGGAAATGTTGGATCAAAGTTTATCAATGTTTGTACTGAATTGAGTAGAAGACTTATGTATAAGGTTTGTGGTTCTAGCATATGCCAAGGAACAGTAACATTTCAACTATTTTGTAGATCCAGCAACTAATATCCACAGCTAGCATTTGGATGCAAAACAAATGAAAATGATAAATAAAATCACAGGAGTCAAAAGAATTGATAGGAGGGCTTGTTAATATGTTGCTGCGGTATTGAGAGGAAATAAGGAAAATAAATCTACTACTTTAAAGTATTCGGCAATAGAGTAAGATAGTAGGTAATCCCGACCTATCTTTTGACAACTTGATGGGCTGAAATTATGATCAGCATAAACCAGTTTGAGTAAATATATACAGTATTTTTGAACGATTATTGCAATTTTCAAAGCATAAGCTTTCTTACAAACATGCATTTCCTTAGCAGTTTTCGTCATGGACGTAATCATAGAAACTTCTGAGCAAAGAGGCCAGTGAAGGTTTCAGGGTCTCATTTGGTGTGCTGTTGCATCATCTAAGCTATGCCATATGTTTTGGGGTTTCAGTTACCCTAAGAAAATGTTCCCATTTTTCATAATTGTTCAACAATCTTCAGTAATATTTATTGCTATTATATAATGGCCAGAAGAGTTCTTACCTCATGACCAAATATTGTGAACTCAAGGCAAAACTGTTTCTATTCATTGAGCCACAACTCTTCGCAACTCTAGTAAATGGCCGGTTATCTCCTGTACACACTGCAGTCCATCAGGGCTACATTTTAGGGAACTTAGTACCTGCTTGAGAAACTTCTGATCAGCTTCAAGTGCCTTAAGTCTTTTATTCAATAGTGAAATTTCATCCTTAAGACTTGTTGCATCACGCAGTTAGCCATTGTCTAAAGGAGAACATGAACATTCATCCTTGTTGTTCTCCTCAACTAATTCATTTCCACCATTTTGCTGAACAGAAGTCGATTCACCACTTGGGTGTTCCCGACGCATTGGTGAGCTCCCACCATCGAAAGAAGAATTTTCCATGTGTTGGCCATCAGCCCTTGTGTGATCTCCTAACAATCCATCTTGACTACTTTTCGCATCATCAGCAAGTTTGTTTGTGAAAATGTGGAGCTTTTCCCCCAATCTGCTCAAGGATTCCAAAATGTACACCGTTTCGTCTTCGAAACCCGACATAGTGCTCCCCACGAAATCCGAACCATTCAAGACTTCAAATGCCACATTTCTGTCATATGTTGTACCAATGGCATCAAGTTTCCCGCCATTGAATGGAGCATCCTGGAGTAGCCTCCGGCAGTTCTCAAGTTCAGAATTCATGTCGAGTAATTCTTTCTCCCTCTCTGTAAGCAGGTCATGCAGATTCTGTATTGCTTCATGGTCATGGTCAGCCTGCTCTTCCATCATCCTCAGATATTGCAGTGCCTCCATCTGCATTGCAGCTTTTTCCTCATGCAGTCTGGTGATCATGGCCATCGCTTGGCTTGCCGCAACCGCCGAAGTGCTCCGTTCTTCCTCAAGCTCCTTGTGAAGAGCTCCCATTGACTTCTTGTTGAGATCAAGCTGTTTCTTCAGATTCTCAAGAGAGCTCTCCCCTTCAGCTTCATCAGTGAGGTTCCCATCTGATGGTTCCAGCACAGAATAATTCCTCTCGAGGGACGGTCTCCTGCCATTGCCATTGCTTTCATCAATCTGAACATTGATACCAGGGCTAGGTGCACCTTCAGTCCAAGAAGTGTCGAGGCTCCTTGCAGAGGACATCCGAGAAAGGAATGCCTTCACTTCCTGCTGAGTGGTTGAATTGTTGTCCCTGGCAGAGATTATTTCTGATGGGCGAGGAGATGGAAGATTGACTCTGCCAATGAAAGCATTATTTATGCTGCTGTTGCGGTCGACAAAAATGCGCGTCGGCGCAGAAGATCCAGTAGATACTGGCTTTGCTGCACCAGCATCTGCAGAAGCACCATTGTCCTTTGTAGATTGTTCATCTGTGCCTGGTGAGGCATCTGATTCACTGACTTCCTCAATGCCCACCACAAATGCTACATCAAAAGCATATGGATACAGTCAGTGGATTTCTAAAAATGATTCAGTTAGAATAGAAATTTGTCAAGAACACATTCAGCATAGAAGTAGTACAACAATTCAGATAGCTATACTTACTCTTCTCTTTTGGATGATATGCAGGGACTTGCTCAGGTACAACCTTGGGTGGAAATGGCATGGCAAGATTGCTGTCTCTTGCAGCAACTTGGCTCCTCTGGTTGATTTCCTCCGAACCAAGCACAGTACCTGAAGACTCCACAACATTTGCAGTTTCAGAAAGCCTCTGCGCATTGCGCGCCTTGTTGAACGGCTCCGAGCAGCAAGAACACAACCGTCTGGACCTTGATCCAGACCAGGAGTTAACCTCATCGCAGACTCCTATGGTGCATGCAAGGAAGCATCTTTTGCAGAGATCATCGGAGCGTGCAAGATTGCTATGGCTCTTGCAGTATGCCAAGGATGAAATCTCCAACTTACGCGCAGCGCAAACCAAATCCGCGGAGAACCATGGCTTGCCATGGTGGAGGGCATGGTCCAGCCTTGAGCACAGCGTGCATGGCGCCCTCAGCCTGCAGATGCACGCCAACCTCGTCGCCGCATACGACGCCGCGGTAGCCACATAGAGCAGAATGATCACGCAGAGCTCGCTGCAAGCGTAGGAAAGCATGGACCAGAACCGCTGCGAGAAATCCTGGGATCTCGCGCGGATTTTCGCAGCGATGGGCGATCAATGTACATCAAAATTCACGTGTAGTAGGTTGCTTGAAAACCTAAACTTCCGCAGAAATCCTTCGTCAAGACAGCACCAAAAACCACAATGCGCAGTTGGTCTTGTTAAAAACTAGCAGATTTACCTGCGCAGTTGCGTAGATATATATTATGATATAATTGTCTTTAATGTATATGTGAGTTCTTTTAGACTGTGATTTATGACTTATGGTTTAAATTTTTGAATTCTAGTTGTTTGCGAAAGATAGTACATAGAGGAAAATAGGCGCATACAATTATAGCTGATATAGCTGAACTCAGTAAATTTTTTACTATAATTTTTGTGTTGACTCCGTCTTAAAAAATACACATTTAAAAGTTAGGTACTGTAGCACATACAAACCAAATCCAAAACCAAGCTCTTTCGGATAGAGCCTACAACTCTACTTCCTATAATTCAAAAATATAATTGATTTATTATATAACTCTAATATCTATATATGATTAATTTGCACCGTTATAATATGGTCTTACTAAAATAAGTGGTGGAGATCCTTCTCTTTTTTTGATTAATGTGAGAATTTTTAGATTTTTTCTTTTTTAAGATTATTGTGGAATTTTCTTGCCTCAAAACAAACAAAAAGATGTCTTAAATATCATCGATTGTTTTTATTTATATAGGTTATTTTTAACTGTTAAAATTTTATTTTCAAGAGGCATTCAGCTTGTCACAAGATTGTTCAGGTTCTTATTTGTTTTCCAAAAAATAGCAGAAAGTCAAAGAAATAGTATATTTTGAGACGTACCGAGTACCGACACTGCAATTTGGTGAGGAAGCTCCAGATTTGCCAGAACCACCAAACTGAGAGGAAAAACAAAAACAAAACCGTACAGCGGTCGAATCAACCAAAAGGCGAAGAAATCTGTAGGAATAATCCGCAAGAAGTTTGGGGAAAATTTGGTTCTTGGCAGGAAAGAGGAGGCAAAAGGGTTCCCTCTCTCTCTCTCCTCTCTCTCTCTCTACGCGGGAACGAAGAGAGGAGAGAGAAAGGAGAAACAGATTGTCTGCCTTGCAATCCTCTCAAGTCTGAACCCAGCATTTCCCCCTTGTAATGTTTGCGTGTGAGGCGCGAGATTTAAGCGTAGCCCCATGTTAGGACAGTGCATAAAAACACCGAGAGAAGCAAAATAAATAAATAAATAAATAAAAATAAAAATAGATGACTTTTTGGCCAATATATTGCTATGAAAATTGTCCCCGTGTGCTATATTGCTATGACACAATTTTGCGTATTTATATCCATTGTTTAATTTCTCATTTTATGTAGAGAAACTCCAAACTGAGGTGATATATTTGTGGCCGCACCAGTGGGGAAGTAGCCGATTCCCACCGGTTTTATGAACCGTAGATTTATGCAAGTTATGCATAAATTTGGAGCTTCCTCACCGAAAGCAGCCTACCAGGTGCCATTTATGCAAGTTAGGCAACATCCAGTAATCCCAAGGATCCATTGACAGCAACCTTAGCAGTCGTACTTGAGCTGCTAAAAATTAAATTAACAGTGATCACAATTAAGGAACCAAAAGAAAACTCAGTTTCCAATACAACCAAAAGAAAACTTAGTTTGCAATACTGCAAATATTTTGGGATGCAACAACTAGGGTTCGGTTTCCTGGCGGTTACCGGTCGGTAACTGCCGATAACCGGAAAACCCGGTGCAGCCCGGTACAAAAAAACCGGCCAAAATTTGTAATTCAAAAATTTGAATTTGTAGGCCTTTGAATTTGTTCCTGTGCTGCAAATGAAGCATCGGATACTTCATATTGCTGGTTAGGAGCATGCAGGGCCCATGGGGCATGGTACAAAGTGGAAAGTGCTTGTTTTTTGTTGGTGCATGTGAAGGGAGCAAAGTGCTGCATGTAGGGGACATAAATAGAGATGCTACAGCAGGGAGTGGAGAGAAAAGTAGTAGGAGCAGCAGCAGGGAGTGGAGGGAGAGTAGAAATTGCAGCAAAGCACAGGAGGGAGAGGAGGAGCAGAAGTACGGGAGGGAGAACAGGAGGAGCAGCAGCACGAGAGGCGAGAGGAGCAGCAGGCCAACATCTAGTTAAGTGAGTTCACAACTTCACATAATTGTTGTTCTTGTTATTCTTCAGTTAGTTTACTTAAAATAATACGAAATAGACATGTTTTTGTTATAATAATAGGAAATATACATGAAGTGAGTCCATGTCCATACTCCTTTACCCTTATTGTTCTTGTATAGAATGGTACCATAATAGCAAATATACATGTTTTTATTTCTATACTGGAGAAATTAGACAGAAGACATGGGTAAATCTTACTTCTAGGATATTGTATAATGTAAGCCATGGCTAATGCCGCTGCATGATATTATAGGTGATGGCTGGTAAAAGTATCAATGTTTAGGACCATGGAGAGAGACTAGGAGGTGTTGGATGGAAGTGCAGATATTATAAGCTTATGAAGTCAGGCGGAGGTGTCACACGCCTGAAAGAACATCTTGCTGGGAAGCATGGGGGTGTTATTCTATGCAGTGGGGTTCCGACGGAAGTAAGAAGGCTCATGCTAGCAAGTATAGAATAAATGAAGGCCAAGAAGAAATATATTAGAGATGAGCTCTTACAAATAGAGCAAGTTGCTTCAGAGCCTGTAGCTCATGGTCCATCACGTGAAGATGTCTTCGATGATGATGAGGAAAAGAAGATAGAATGGGCTCGCCGAGAGTCTTTGGAGTTGCACCAGCTCGAGCAGAGGGCAAGAGCCCGGGGTGCGACATTTAAACATGGTGGTGGTAGTGGAAGTGCCACAGGACGGGGTATAGGAACTAATGCCCTTTTTAGGATGTTTGGCAGGTCGAAGTTTATGAGAATTGATTCTGATATTTTGCTTAGTCGGACACCCGTCCAACCCCGCATTGACACAACACTTAAAAAGAAGCAAAGTCAAAACTTGAGAAAGTTTGGGCTAAGTGGTTCCATAGTAATGACATTGCTGAAAATAAGGCAGAGTGTCCTTATTTTCGTGCTGCCATCATGGTTACGTAAGAACTTGGTGAAGGTGTTCCGTCACCTAGAGGGCATGAAATCGATGGGCCATACCTTGATGCTAATGAATTAGAGATAAATGAGTATGTACAAGAGTTCAAAGAAGACTAGAGAATACATGGAGTATCTATCATGTGTGATTCCTAGACAGGATCTACACAGATGAGTATAATTAACTTCATGTTGTACTACAATGGAAGAATGTTTTTCCATAAGTCAGTGAATGCAACTGGTGACGTACAAAATGCGGATTTTTTGTATTGTGAGATCCATAAAGTTGTCGAAGAAATTGGACTACAATCTAATGCTATGATTGCAAGAGCATGAGATTAGGAATGAAGATAGGAATGTAGATCCTTTTGGAGATCTCATTAATGCCACTATGTACAACAGCGCAAACGCTATCCATGAGTGGTTTGACAGGTCCATGAGCCACTCAGAGCCTCTGCTAGATGAGGAAGGTGAGCCCCCCATGCCATCTACAATTGTAGTTAATGCCATATCTGATAATGAACTCGACAAAGCACTAGATGACCAACTGTTGAAGCAATGGACTAAGAATACTATTGGCAAGACTCATATTATAAAAAGAAAAACTTGTAGCCAACCAACTGAAAAATTGGCTCGAGACTTTGCCTTGCTTACGCAGATAAGGAAACAAGTGTTTGCTAAGAAGAAGAAAAAAGACATTGATGAGGATATTGTAGGAAGCAATGAAGAGACAAAAACTCCAACATCTGATGTAGTGGAGTACCAAGAGTTTAACGATAGTACCTCTTCACCGTTTGATGATGGTGGGATATCTCACGATGGAGTACAAGACCAACAAGACACATGTCAACCATTAGAATTCACCTGTGAGAAAACTTTCACGCATACTACTCAGGATGAAGACCATGGTTGTCACGCATCAAGAATAATTAAAAAGACCTACACAAGGGCTAAGAACCGCAAACGAGATCATCCTCAGCCACAAGACTCTTCTTCCTACACATCCTATGGTAGCTCATATTCTTTGCCGACTTATGGACGTCGAGATGCCAACCTACTATCTTTTGCTGATGATTCTCATTCGTTCTTGGACATCTTTTCTTATCCTCCCAGTGCAAGAATTGTTTACCGGTAGGCGGAACCTGCATATTATCAACAAGTTTATAATCATTGGGTACAACATGCCCATCCCACATACACTTATAATTAATGCAAAGCCCACCTAGCTCATTTTGAAGGGCTTGTCCTAATTGATAACAATGAGTAAATTGCACAACCTTTGCGTTTCTCAACACTGTATTGGTACGAATTGATCCTCCATTAGTGTTTTCACTTTTTAGTATACTACTCAAGTTACCATTCATTACTATTAACTTGTGTTTTTATTATTTCAGATACGACACAACACTACGACGAGAGGGCTTCACCACATGGTCAAGGTAGTAATGAGTAATTTTTATGTACAACTTGAGATCTTCATACTTTATTACATACTTTTCATTTAACTATCTAACTAACATTAACCGAGTTTCCACCGATTTACCCTGTTTTTCACCGGTTTCTGACGGTAACCGGTCCGGTTACTGGCCCCATCCCGCTCCCCCCAAATTTTCATTTTGCAAATTTTGACCGGTTTTTAATCGGGTTTTCCGGTGACTGGCTGGTTACCGGTACCGCCCGCCCAGCAGGATTTGATCTGGTTCCGATTTTTCGAACCTTGGCAACAACAGCTCAGACGTCTCGGCACCTCTCCAGTACATCATTTACTCCAAATTAACCAAAAATTTGTTTTCCTATAGCATAAACCCAGACTTCAACTCACGGTACAACTCTCGGGGCCTTGAAGGAATCTTGAAAGGAACGATAAAATTATCTCAGGATAAGTATCAAAACTTTTGGTGAATGTACTCTCGCTGAATTTCCTGTATTGCCGGTATTTGGAATATGTGCAGAAACAAAACTTTTGGGAACTTTAGTAAATCATTTGCAGGCGCTGTTCTGTCAAACCGCTTTCTCTGCCAGTGTGCGAAGTAGTTAGAATATCAGCTCCAGGAGATCTTGGTGTTGGCAAATATGTTGGAATGAAATCAGTAATTGTGAGCAAGGATAAAAAAACTGGTGGTAACTGGCCATACTGGCCCAGACCAATAAAAAAATATCGGTCATAAAAAGTTCTAAATTTAAAAATTGAATTTAAATTGATAAACGGTAATTCCGGGTGATAACTGGCCGGTAACAGGCCAAACAGGCAATAACCGGCCTAATTCAAATTTTTAGTTTAAATTTTGTTTGATGAAATTCAGCCGTTTTAAAACTGGTAGCCGGTACCGCAGGGGTTCAATACTTTTCCAGTTTCCGGTTTTTGAATCCTTGATTGTGACCAGAGCAAGCAGTAGCGGCTTCAGCCATGAAGTTCTGGGAAAGAACACAGTGGTCAGGAGAGCGTAAGGGTAACAATGATGCTTGTAAGGCAAATGTATAGCCATGAAATGCACTTTGGTGTCTCAACACAACAGTAGCAGAACTGCAAAAAGCAAGATGTGATACAAAACAAGCAAATAGGAGCCGCAACCATTTTACAGTAGTCACAATTTCTAAGGTAATGAGTTGTTTCGTCTGCCAAAGTTCAAACATCAATTCGCAAATGAGGTATTTTAAGTAGGATATATTTTAGAGCTTTTTTACCATCTTTGAGAGATACTATGAGGTACCATTACCTCTCTATCAAAAAAAAAAGTATCTCCACATTGAAAAAGAGATACCAAATCCAATCCATCCTTTGATTTAAGTAGAGGTAGGATCGGTATGCCATGCATCAACTAATTTCTCGATGTTCTTAATCTCGCCGCCTCGCCGTACTGTCGTCTCCCCCTCCCCCGTTGCCACCACCCCATCCAACCTAATATTCACAGCGCTGCCGTCTCGCCCTTTCCTCCCTCCGCCACCGCCCACCACCCTCTATTGTTGCCCTCCACCACAGCTCATTGCCAGATAGAGCCATCGTCGCGGTGGTGTTTCCTTGTCGCTAGAGCCGACGATAGTAGCGGAGGAGGAAGGGGAGGTGGCGGCGCCGACGGAGGAGGAAGGGGTGGCAGCGTGGAATGAGATTAAGCTATCTTGTCGGTGGAGGAAGAAACGGTATACTATTCTTTAGTTTTTCTCTTTAAGAAGAATAGGCAACTCGAACCTGAGTGACGGGGTACACCTAGCTCAAATGGGTTTTGATTCTGAACATAATGTTCTTTTGTGAAGCACATGCTGGTCTTCAATTCCATTTTTGCTTTAGCAATCCAGTAGAAAAGAAGAAATATCTCACTCAGTACACAAATCTGCTAGTATATGCAGAATGAACATTCTGTACAAATCTTGTTCTCCACTTGTTCAGCTAAAATGTACAATATCAACTAATTAATACCTTTACAACCCATCATGTATACAAGTTACAATTCTTCTGTAGTAACTATTACCACGGCGGCGCTGGCCAGAGGTGTCGGTCGATGTATCATCCGCCCTGCGCCGCGGGTTCCCGTTGGTCACGTGATGAAGTCGTGCAGCAGCTGGGACGACGTGCCGAACTGCTGCTGATCGTCGGGGCCGTCCACGTACTCGAACGCGCCGGCGTAGACGCCGTCGTCCAGCGCCGCCGGTGTCAGTCTTTGCTGCTCGGACGTGACGACAGTGACGCCTCCGGCGCCGTCGTGGCGATGCAGGCCCAGTGTCAGGGACACGCTTCCTCCGTCGTAGCCGCCGAGCCCGGCCACGGCACTACCGAAGTCCAAGAACCTCAAGCCGCTGACGCCGTGGTGCGCGAACGCGTCATGGAGGAGACTGTTGCCGGCGCCAGCGCCGGCGCTTGACCCGTGGTTGTGGCGCTGGTGCACGCTGAGGCCTGCCATCGAGTATGCGTTGTTCACGGCACCGTCGTCAAGGCCGGCAACGGCCGCGCCCGCGCCGGCCATCGCCTCCGACTTGAACGGGCTGAGCTGCCTCACGCCACGCATCGCGGCAGCGTTCGACGGGCTCTGCAGGTCCTCCGGCGACCTGGCCGACTCGTCCTTCCCCTTCCCGGCGCCGTTCTCCGACGACGAGTTCGACTCCGTCTCCACGCCGAACTCTTCTTTGTACATCTCCTCGATCATCGGCTTCCACAGCCGGACACGAGCGTTGATGAACCAGTTCGAAACCTGCACAGAATCAAAGCAATCGCATTCTCTTCACGAAGAATTCAAGATTCATGAATCTCACTGACATATACATATCGATCATATGATGCAAATCTTGCTACATTGATCTGATCTCACCTGACCCCTCGTTAAGCCCGTCTGCCTTGCGAGCATCAGCTTCTCGGACTCTTTCGGATACCTGAAGAATCATTGCAAGATTGTAACAGCAATGGCGATCAGTGATGAGGCAATGGAAGCGAGGTCTTACGGGTGGAGGAAGTGCTCGAAGAGCCAGGCGCGGAGGGCGGAGACGGCGGACTCCGGGAGGCCGCGCTGCGGCCGCCACGCGGGTTGCTGCTGCTGCAGCTGGTGCGGCAGCATGCCGAACTGCTGCGCCGCGCGCTGCTGCCGGAGCTGCTGGTCGATGTACCGGAGGCGGTGGATGCCGCCGCCGTGGGCGGGCGCGTCTGGCTCGCCGAGGCTCCGGCGCGTGGACTGCACCTGAGCGCCGATGGCGTCCCTGAGCGACCGGAAGTGGCGGGAGATGGTCTGCAGGGCGAGCGCCGTGTACGGCCTCGCCGCGCCCCGCCCCGCGGCGGCGTCCAGGGACGCCGGGAGCGCCTGCATCTGCTGCTGGTAGTGCCTGTACCTTCGGTTGACCTGTCACAAAAGGTGAGCACTTTGTCGGGTCAATGTTGCTTCTTTGGTTAAATGACTATACAAGTTTTATGCATAGCAATGATCAGGCCAGTTTGGAATGCAGGAATTTGGCGTGAGCAGAAAACAGTACAATTCCCGCAGGAATCCTGCAGAATTTTGGGGTTTCTTGTTCTTGTAACAGTGTACGATATACGTGTGCTTTCAGGCAACCACTATTCAGTATGTACCTGATCCAGCATGACAAGCAGTGCTGTCAATTTGTTCTGAAGATCTTTCCTCTCCGACGGCGAGAGCTCGGCCGGAGAAGGATCGACGGCGGATTCCTGCCAGTCCGAGGCCTTGTCCTCGCCCTGATGGGCGTCATTGCACTCACCTGAACGGTCTCTTTGGTTCTTGTCAGGCTTTCGCTTCACTATAGCATCCTGAACATTGATCAACTCATCCAGCAGCTCCCTGGCCGCCTTCAGATACTGTGAATTCTCAACTGTGACGCCGGTTTGCACGCCTCTGCTGGCCGCCATCGGCTGGTGTGGGCCGTGCAAAGAGGCGCCTGCGCTTCCCGGACGGTACTGGTAAAGAGATACCGGGACCTGCGCGCCAAGGCTTAGTGACAGCAGCCCATGGTGCTGCATTGCTGAAGCGTCTGCCTGACCGTTCATCACCATCAGCTGCCTCTGCAGACTGATTGCAGCGCTGCTCGTCCTCGCCTCTTCTGTCGCGCTCATGAATGCAAGCTCGTTCCTACCATCGCCTTGCGCAGTCTGATTTTCCGACTCAATGGCGGTTGCAGGGAGAGGAACAAGACCCACCGTTGAGGATTCTGAGTACAGGTTAGATGGAGGGTAATGTTGGAACGGCATGTCCCCGCCGACGTCTCTTTGATCCGCGGAAGCAGAGAAGAATGTGGCCATGATCTTCAGAAGCAGATGAACAGCAGCCTGGCTGATGAATCATCCTAAGTATGAGGGGATGCAGTGCTTGACTTCGCCATCAAATGAGTGTTATCTGAGCTGGAAAGATCCAGTCTTGAATTGGCAGGGAGATGTGAACTGGCCGCAAAAGATTTGAGAATTCAGAACTGTGACCACAGCAGCGTTAGTATCTAGCATCAGGAGGAGATGGTTACAGGCTACATGCTTGTTTGTTATTGTCAGCTACTTTTTTTAACCATCTTTGGGGTAAAAAAAAGAGACGGCATAACATTTGCGAACTTCGTCAGGAGACGAAGAGCAGTTGAGAAATGTTTTGACGTCCTTTATTAAGAAAACAAATGTTTTGACAGTGTGAATCAAAATGTCATAAGTCCTAACTGAAGAACATCTAGAAAAGAAAGTGTGGGACACAAAAGAGGTTTAAGGCTTCCACTGACCTGGAGATAGTAAGCAGATTGCTGTACTTCCTCAAAGGCTAACATCCAATGGCTGCACTGTATCTGCAAAAGTGAACAGATCAAAGCAGTTCAGTAATTGATGAACTCGGCATTATCTGCACCATATGAACACATCCACAAAATCTCGACTCTTGTGTTCAGCCCAGATAAACTAAGCCACAGTTGGAACAGCTCAGAGAAGCAAACCAAACAAGAACTAGCTCAAAAAGAGGCAATCTTTTCAGTTGGTGCACTCACCAACCATGGGCAGCTGACTAGAAGCAAAAAAAAAAACCCTCAAAAAGCGAGAAATAAATGCCAAGCAGCAGTACAAAAAAGAAGAGGAAAGCTGAACAAGAACAGTTGAACATGCAGAGAAAATTAATGAAAGCAAAGAGCAGAGGCAGGGTGGAGAAGATATGGCCATACCTCTCTGCAAATAACTATGGACACAAGCAAGGGCAAGAACAAGCTATATTGGTGTGGTATTATGGGAGAGACTACCAAGAACAAGGACAGTGGTGATCCCAATGATTCTAAAAAGAGTTTCAAGGAGAGAATATTAGAACAAAAGAGCAGTACATTATAGCTCTTCTTTTTGTTCTTTCTCTGCTTCTTTTTGGATCCCCCTCTGAATTATAGTTGCTTTAATTTCTAGCTCCTTCTTTGAGAAATAACATGCTGCCACCACCCAATAGGGAGATGCCTAACACCATCTCTTTACAAATACTAAAAAAACCCAACACAATTTTCTTTTGTTTTTTCATCGTTCTAATATATACATATATATCCTTTTTGTATGATGAATTATTAATGTTGCAGTTCTAGCCAAGCCCAATTTTTCAGATGCTCGTATTATACATTTGCAGATTTACTACAATGAGATTGTATTATTTAACTTTTAAGTTGAATATCTATTACAATAAAGTTGTATATATTAGCAAATAAACTTAATTAAATTTACGCATCGTTATGTTTTTACCCATAAATATATTTAAGCGCACCTACTAAAATCTAGGCTGAACTTTTAGAGGGGTATTTAAACTGAATTTTATCTCATAGGCTCCTCTCCACAGATTTTTTCCATGCTTCGCGTGCACGTTTTCCACTCCTAGGTCCCTATCAGCTGTACAACATGCTGCTATGCTTATCGGCAATTTGCGTACTTTCACCGCATCATCTTAACAAAATTAAAAATCTTGTTTTTTCTTGTCAACAAATAATACCACCAAACATAATTTTTATTTGAAAAGTCTGTTTGTATCATTTTTGTCAATAGAGCATTCAAGTAGATTCTTGCTGCTGGGTTTGTTCAGTTGCTGCACAGAGAAGCAAGTCTGCTCCTTAGTTTCTTGGTGTGTTTGACCTGAAAGATACCAGCTTGGTATTTTCAAGACCTTTTATACAAGCATTTGCTGATCACTAGAAGTTGGTGATGGAATTTGTTAAGGTGTATTCATCTCCTAATGTGTTTGACCTGAAAGATACCAACTTGGTATTTCAAGACCATACAAGCATTTGCTGATCACTAGAAGTTGGTGATGGAATTTGTTAAGGTGTATTCATCTCCTAACCACCAGCTGGTAGACCTAAAGCTTCCATTTCCCTTCTAAACCCCTCAATCTCTCTACTGAGCACCAGTTGCTCATAAGCAATAGGAGGGTTGCTGCCATTTCATTTCAGAAACAAAACTCAAATCCACACTGCCAGACATAGAGCAAAAGTAGATTCGTGCATGCCCAAATCAATATTTTTCTAGTTAAAAGCACACCATAATGCCCTAACACTTTAACCAAAGCAGCCTGGTTTGTTTTGATTTGGTGGCACCATTGTTTTTGCAATGGACATGTGGTAGTGATGTCCAAGGACAAGTGTTTTTATGGTCCCCTCCAAGTCATCAATTTGGCTCCTGACTCTTGTTGCCAGTACTATGCACATCGAGCCACTGACATGTGGGTCAATTTTAATAAAATGTTTTTTTGATGAAAATGGTTAACAACGAGTATAAATCACAAGGAATATGCATGTGTGTAAGTGTTCCTTTTATACCCCCATGAAGTAATCTACCGTAATGTATGTTTCAGGATTGTGACCGTTCATAGTTTTGAGTGAATACTTCCTTTTCAGATATCTGAATGTTCCCGGTAGTTACTATAGTTTAACTGTAGTATATGTTATTACAGCTTCATTGTTCCAAGCTATTAGAAAATACTGATAACTGTTATGATCATGCTTTTATTTTCAAGAAGCATAGGTCTTACCAGATTGAGTTTCAGCCACTTTGTGATTGGAGTACCTGGATATCATGTTCATGTTGCTTATCAGTTTATGATATTTCACTAGTATGATGTTGACGTCCATAGTTTTTAGTGTACTTCAACATGGCAACTCACATAGTTTGTGTAATCCAAAATCTGAATAATTTTGGCCGCTTCTATTTGGAGGCTCTCAGAATTCAGAAATTATGATGAGATGTGTCAATAAGTGTTCATATTATTTTTTCATAAATCATTGCTCATGTTAAGTTTAGTCCAAATTTTCCATATCAGATTGGATCACCTGTAGTTCATATTCATCTCAGTTATCTAACTGACGGGAAGTCTGAAGGGCAGAGTTCCATTTTTTTCAGATCAGCTTGTGCCAATCCAAGCAATTGTTGATTTAAGTATCAATGTAAGGTTTGTTTAAGAATTTCATGGCAGTATGTGATTGTTTTCAGCTTGTCCTTATCACTTTATCTTAATAACAGATGGGCTCAATTCGGTCATATCTCCATTGGGGTCAGGTGATTGCGACTAGCCGTTGTGTCGTCAGATAACTGGCCGATCCTTTTATTGGATGATGTGGGCCAAACTAATTTAAATTTTGCAATGATTTAAGAAATACAGTATAGGAAAAAAAAGAAGGAAAACGGCATGGACTCAGCACTTTCAGAGACTATTTAACATCATTGACAAGCGTGACCAATGGTAGGTGCAAACATAAAACAGTCTTAGTGAAGGAAAAAGAGAACAGAATCAAAAAGATATTCCATTGAACAAATCGTAATTTCCTGCAAAGACGGCATCAACTATGAAGTCAATTCTAGTATGTTTATCCAATTAACCTAACATTGCTACAACCTAGGTGTGGACAAGAACATTATTTATCTCCCAGTTTCTGGTAGTAATTTGCATCAGCTAGATTAACAATAAGAGAAATAAAAGTACTTCCCTCTGCATCCCTTTTGAAAAATTAGTAGCAAGAGAGGAAAGGATGGAGTTGTTTGTTGTGCTGTTGCCTGTCAGTGACGAGAAAGATTGTCGTGTTTTGTTACTGCATTGAGTACCCAGTGCGCCATTCTACTTGCTTGAACTTCTTTTGAGGCAATTTTGCAGCTGGAAAGATACCATTGGGTCCAACCAATCTCGAATTATCATCTCATTCAAGTGCCATTCAATCTAGATTGGACACTATCTCCTTCAGATGTTAGATCATATGGCATTTCAGAAAGTACAGAATATGTAGATTACATTGACCACGTCAGAAAGTTCTACATTAGCCATTTGCCCCAAAAGTGGCATTCCTTCCGCTCATCAGAAATTTGTCATGGACTCCTTTTTGTTACTGTAGCATGTGACTGTGCGGGTGTTCGTATTTGCTTCTGCTTCTGACTTCTGCTTGGAGAAGTCTGTTAGACCATGTGGTGGTCGAATATTTAGTGATGATGAATAATTGACATTTGAGTTTCATTGAAATTTGCATTTGTAAAAGTCTTCGTCGATGTGCTTGTGTTGCTGAAGTTTTCAAGGCAGCATTTCGACCATGGCAGTCGCTCAATGCAAATCAACCACTGCAGTTGCTCAAGGCAGATCGACCACGGTATTCGCTCAATGCATGTCGACCATGGCTTTTCGACCACGACTTGCTTCAACCACGTTTGGTGGCCGGTGGTCCGGACGGTCTTATATCGTTGGTCCAAATAGCTCTGTGTTGGGTGGTCCGAACGGCTTTGTCAGATCATCAAACTTCAACTATGTCCGACTTCGACCATGTCTGACTTTGACCACGTCAGACTTCGACCATGTCCGACTTTGACCACGTCCGGCTTCAACTACGACAACCTTCGACTATGGCCTTTTCAACCACGGCAGAATGACCACGCTAGGTAATCGGTAAGTTTCGATCTCGATGAGTGAACTGGTCGTAGCTAAAGTACTTTTCAATAGTCATAGATACAATACTTTTCCATGATTGTAGCTACAGTTTCTTGTCTTGGTCGTAGCTATAGTAACCGATTGATAGTCAAGATTTTACTAGCTGCACTTGATAATCTTAGACTTTATTGGTCGGCTCTTGATAGTCAAAGACTTTGTGATCGGTAGTAGTAGAATTTACTGGTCGGTGGTCTTAAGCTTTGTGATCAGTAGCCGTAGACTTTACGGTCGATAGTCGAAGACTTTGTGATCGGTTGTTGTAGACTTCACGGTTTGTACTCATAGACTTCATGGTCGGTACGAGTGCCTTAATTCTTGCTATCTTTGAGTATCTTGAGTACTCGTACTTGGCCAGTGGTACGATTGGCTAGGGCAGATGGTCGTAGTACTTGGTAGTCAAAAGGACTAAGTATTCGATAGTCGTGGCTTCCACGATCATGGTTAGCAATCGGTTATTGGAGATTTGTGGTTGGTGAGTTGTTACTGTAGTTTGGGCAGTACTTGGTGATCAATGGTGCACCGATTGGTTGGAGTTCAGTAGTCGTGGACTTAGCGATCTGATGCTTTAGTCATAGCGATCGGTACTCATAGTCAATACTCGTTGGTTCTGTGGTCGGTAGCAATACTTGCTATTCTCGAGTGTTTTGAGCAGAGCGATGGTGATTCCCAAGTACTTGTTATTTTCAAGTACTCGTTGTGCTAGTGGTCATAATGAGTAGTCTGAGGTGTTTTCTAGATAGCGATAGAAAGTATGGTTGTGGACGACCTTGTTGGTGGTCGTGGATAGTTTGGTTCTTGTCCGTGAATAGACAAGGGTGTGCTTCGAGTGTGTGTGCTGATGTCGGTCAAGTTGAGAAGAACTTGTGCCGGGCAAACTTTCTTTAGTCTTTGCATGTGCAGGTCGACATGGAGATGATCATGGTCGGTGATGAGGAAAACCGGGACTAGGATAGGGAAGTCTGAGGTTCAGACGGTTGAGGATGTCATGTGAGGTGGTGGGGCTCATGCTGGAGCACATGGAGATCAAAGGTAGTGGTTTATGGAGAAGCTACAGGTGGTGCAATCTAGGAGGCTTTGACACGAGCGGTGATGATGTGTGGAGGAGATACGGGAGGTGCGGTCCCAAAGGCTTCGACACGTGATAATGATACATGATGAAGATACAGGAGGTACGGTTCTGGAGGCTTCGTCATGTGATGAGATTGGAGAGTTATGGATAGAGTCCGTAAGTTGAAAGGTATAGAGTTTGGTTAAAACCCATGTTCGGAAGGGTATCAGGTCCCTTGATTTGAGGAACAGATAGGATTATGTGTCTAGGTTGCTAAGGACATGGTTTAAGATGTCCGTGTTTGAGGTGAACACAGTTTATGGCTCTAGCATATAAAAGCAGGGTGAGGCTAAGAGTTTTAGCTAGGACATTGAGTGGCTTGGCGAGGCTTTTTCGTGCTAGGGTTTTTAGGGGTGCTGTGATGGCGCTTTGTAGCCATAGAGCATGACTAAGATATAATAGATCATATCTATTCCAACAAGGAAATCGCCGCTGATGTTGTCTCGCTGTCTCAATCGAAGCACGGTGAGTTGTTCTGACAATTGCTTTTCTATGTCCACATCACTGTGCTATCGCATCACATGATCTATGAGCACAACGTTGTCCTCGGCTTGTTCACCTTCGAGCAGTTGAAGCTTTCGAGTGGAGGGAGATTCCGACTACGTGTAAAGGTGGTTGAAGCGAGCAGTCGAAGCGTTCTAGCAGTTGAAGCACTAGAGCTATCAAAACAGTTGAGTGGTCGAGGGGCAGTCGAACACCGAGCGGTCAGAACCTCCATCGAGCCCGTGCACATGGTCGAGCATCTTGCGGTTGAATTCGATCTCTGTAATTTAGATTGGTTTTTTCTATTTGTTTGAGATTTGTTTTCAGGTGCCAAAAAGTGGTGACAATCATTTACCCCCTCTGATTGCTGTCTTCGATCCTACAAAGTCAGAAGCCAATATGAACACATGGTTTCTCGAAGTAGCTTCTCCACTCCTGTCGCTCTTGTCTTGCTCTGAGGACATGGCAGAGGGTCACAGGCGCATCACGCACCCACTCCTCTTGCTCTCGTCTCATGCACGTATCTCTCTCACTTTTTCCATTGCTTTCTCCCTCCTTCTAAAAGCCACTTCTTTCAGCCACTAATATTCATTTTCAGTTAAAATCTATCAGCTGCAGCCAATACGAACATCCCCTGTGATTCTTGCAAGGCTATTATAAAATGCACAAGAAAATAAAAGAACAAGGGACACATATTTTATGTGAAACCATGGATGCACGAAAGCAAAATTCACTATATAAAGAGAATTACAAGCACAGGGTTATTCAGCACATCTTAATCATACAACTACAGGGATACATATATAGGGCTAGGGAATAAGAGTCCTAACAGAATATGAAACCGAGACGAGGTCGGCATGTTGCCGGTCAGCGCACGTATCTAGCTTGGACATGAATTTAAATTCGGATTATACTTTAACAATCCCCGCATTGAGACAAATTCACTTCTACAACCAAAATAACAAAATCTCTAAATAAGTCTTCATCATAGACCTTGTGCCTTGAAACTCCGTAGGACTAATCTCAATGATTAACACTGGATCAATCTTCATCAAATGCTTCTCATGAAGCCAAATTGTAATGGTAGACTAGAACAATCTTCTCAGTGTTCTCACGAAGCCAAATTGAGCAAACCACCAATCAGGTCCAAAACACAACTATTAACAAAGTAGACGAACAAACTTGGGTCTTCAACAATTCATAACCCCAACAAAGTTGAAGTCTGTGTAACTGATCTCTTAAAAATAAATTCTCAATCATCAAACGACATAAACCAATACATCACCTGAGGTGCTAGATAGATATAGTAAAGAACCCATCTCATGGACTTTTGAATTGCTCCACTTGAAACACATAACTCGACAACAATGTGTTAGTGATATGCCCTAGAGGCAATCATGGAGATGATTATATCAATTTTATGTTTATGATATTTTGAATAATATGTTATTATATTTCTTGAATGAATTATCATTTATAAAAGTTAGTAAGTATATGACTTGTTGGTGAAGCTCTTTTATTTGTTGTATGATATCATTCTAAAAGATCACTGATCGGATGTTACTGGTTGGGACATAGTGATTTATATACTAGCATATGTATTGATTGCTGATCCCGTTACATCGATAATATATATGGGGATATCAAATCAATGATGTGGACACATGTTAGAAAACATGGTGTTGGATTGACCCACCTTGAGATGCTATTGAGATTGTTATATTTTATATGTTATCAGTTGGTCTCAAGTAATTACGATGTATAATTCGTGTACCTAAGATCATCATAGTTTTCTACATGTGTAATAGTGCACTTATGGATTGCTAAATGCTACACAGTAACTGGATAGTTATAAAGGCAGCTTTTGGGTATACTATGAAACATGTGGAGGAAAGTAACTAGTCGGATATGTAACTTTCCCCTCCAACATAGCAGAAGAGATATCCCTAGGCCCCTCGATGTGGTCGAATAAAGAAAGTGCATGGCCATGCCACTAGTGTTCGAAGAGTCGACCACATGAAGTTGTCTATCACTAGATCAGGAAAAGATTGAACAATCCATGGATGACATATCTCTTACCTATAATTTGATCGGATATCATGAGGCAAAAAGGAGAACACATAAATAGATGGATAGGTCTAAACATATGCGAATTGGTAGTATGAGTATACCGACTAGTTGTGACCTGGTCGGACATATAACAAACTAGTGTGAACTAGTCGTGTAGGGATACGAACTGGTTGTGACCATATATGATATAATCATAAGGAGTTATGAGCTAATTGTAAGTGATTAAGACGTTGTTATAAATCATATTTCATAAGATTTGTCCAGATTGATCTTTATGTACATTTGGGGGTTGATATGTTCTGCTAGGGACCACTACTGACCAGTGATCGAAAATGTGTTTCAGAGTTACAACCAAGCATACATGAAGATATAGGGTCACACACTTAACAGGTTGTAATAATAAGATTCTGGATAATAGACTCTGAGTAGGATATGATCTCTACTCATATTAGATAAGGATCCAGTTGGAGGCTCTTCAAGTTGGATACGATCTCTAATCATATCGGATGAGAATATGATAAGAGGCTATATATTGAAAGAGGTGTGGGGCTAAGAGTGTTATGGAAAATTGAGTATCAGAGGAAATCCAGAGACACACCCATCGAAACCCTAGCTGTCACTTCTCAAAACCAATGTCGTATGTGTTAGTACTAGCACACCGACGTTTGGTGTTCTATCCCTAGACATGTGGACTTCAGTAGGCACTGCTGCGATTGTAGTGCTGATAAGGACAATCATAAGGAGGATATGATTGACTCATGAAGATTGACTATTGCTTGTAGACGATCGGCTACTTTCACTCTATCTACGCATATTATGTTGAACCAGACTACATCAACTCTTGTTTCGCTGCACTGCGTGTTTAGTGGTAATGATCCACGATCTCTTACTCGCATGGCTTTCTGATTTATGTGGTAGAAATTTTAATTTGCGCTAGTATAGCCTACCCCTTATCCCAACATAATGCTCATAGAAGAGCAACTTGCACGTGTAGCCATTACGTACATTAAATTGCCAGCTGTAAATTGTAACTGAATTCGATGACATGGTTGAAAACTACTCCTGTAGAATAACATCTAAATGAAAGGAAGTCTCAACGTGCCATCAATAGAGTAGAAACAAACTCTACAATAGGCCCCTTATATTGAGTTATGACAACTAGAACGCACTGTAATTTAATACCAACCATTATAGTATCTATGTAGATAATAAACTTCTTCTCGCACTTAAATCACTCATATCAAACTCAAATTTAGAGCATAACCTTCATTAATGAATAACAAACTCTGAAGAGTATTATGCTAGCTACCATCAAGACATCATCAAACGGTGAATAAAACACCAAATCAAGTGTCCCCTCAACTGAATCCAAACATGCATGAACTAAATAACTTCCTAAATTGGAAGATTTTTTGTCCTTTTTTCCTTCTTGCTTCAAAATATAAATGATGAAATTGCACTTCTACACCAATAACAATGTTCGTGCTAAAAAGAACCTGCAACTCCACCTTAGATTCTGTATGTGCAGATCTTATCACAATAACCAATACAAAATGACATATCACCATAAAAATTGCTAGTGATTGATGATGGAACAAACCAGCATTGGAGCAGTTGCTAGGTTAGACCATGGGTTGGCATCGAGACAAAGTTGAGGTGAGTTGAAATCGCCAAATCGGAGTTGAAGCTTGTACACCACCATGTATATGAAGCAATGTTGTTCAGAATCTCCACGTAACAATGATAGCTTGGAACTTCCTGGTACTTGTCTTCGTGTGTGCCTAACAAAACTTTCTTGGAACCTCTAGTACACTGATTCGTGTACATGTAGCAAAGCAAGCCTTGGATTTCCCTGGTACTCTTTACTCGTGTGCTCTTAGCAAAGTCAGCTTAATTAGGACAACCGAAAAGATTGCATCAGCTATTGTTCCTTGCGACATACTCCTTCCTCTGTTCAAGTTTATAAGGCATATTTTTATTTAGTATATAAACAAAAAAAGATAACAAAAATGACTAGATTACCCCTAATTATTATCTTTAAGTACTATATTCAATGCATATATGTAGAAAATAGCAAATAAAGATGTATATTTATTAGGGGTATAAAGAGAACATCACATTAATCTTGGATTGGAGTATGAAATACACCATATATTTATAAATAAAGCTATTCAAAAAATATTCCCTATAAACTTAGACGACGGGAGTATAACTTCATGTTCGTCTCGACTTGTCACGCTCACAAGGCTGGGCTGTTGCAGACTGAATTAATTGCTCTCCACTTTGAATTCGAAGCTGCTCATGATTCCTTTTTATTGACTCCCATCAAACTCGGATGCCTAGGTGAACGTAGCACTGAGTGAATCCATTTCGCCTACATATGAATGGCCCTGCTCCAAATGGCTTCGGTCACTTGGAACGCATCGACTTCTTAATTTTGGTTTTTTTATTTTTTTTTCTAGCTTTTTTATTTTCTTTTTTTTCCATTTATTCCTTTGTAGTTTCCATGATGATATAATGGTTTTTTATTTGTCTTCATTTCTTATTATTTTTCTTATTTTTTGACTTCGAAAAAGCTAACGGTCGCTATAATGCATTTGTAGCTTGAAACCAACAACTGAAGCTAGAAGTCAAGGCTTTTAAGCCGGTTGAAGTGGGGCCGAACTTGAATACATGACTTTTGACGGAACTAGGTTTGAACAGCGGTGAGGTCTTCCTTGAAGACCAACGATGATCTAGGCATGACGGTGATGTCTGCCGGAAGAGAGAATTTGCTGCTTGAAGCTCATGTGAAGTTGTGCAGATTGATGGGGTTGAACGCCGCCTGGTTGATGCCTTGGATATTACCCTGAACGCCTTGACTTGGATGATGACCCCTTATTTCGTATGGATGTCGCCTTGATAATTTCTCAATGCTGCTCCTTGATGTTGTCAAGGTGCCACTCCCGGGAGCGAAAATTGGTCCTTCGGAGGGTAGACTTGTTGGATATGTGGCAATATTTTAATTTCAAGTTTTACTAGGAGATAAATACAATAAAAGATTAGTGATGCAAAACACATAACTAACATTAGGCTACTGATTGTACTTCAGAAAATATGCTAAGAAAAATACAATATCAAAGTCAATTGAACGCACGAATGACTTAATATTGAGCTTGATGAAGAACAATAAGCAGTATAGGCTTGATGTAGTGCAGAACGTAGATGATACAGTGGAGGAGCGATCACGCCAATGTGCTGCCCAGAAGCCTTATTGCCGCCCCGTGTAGGTACTCTCCACAGCAATGATTAGGAGATAGCCACTCTTCTTCCACGCCAAGGTTTGGTCACACAGCACAGCAACACACATCAGTAGAGAACAAAGTGGAGGAAGAATGGAGGTGGAATGCTCTATATTTTCTTGGACATCTCTAGGCCCTTTTAAATGTGCTGCAGTTATTCACTAGTAATTACTGCGATTAAACAGAATTATTCACTGGTAACTGACTCATCAAATCACAAATTAAACAGTGTTAACTCACTGGAAATTGCCTCATAAAAATCACATTATAATATTTAAGCAGTATTATGACTAGTTAAAATGTGAGAGATGATGCACGGTTTAGCAAAAATAAGGTAGACTTGATCTGCCAAGTGGCACGTCACGTCACGGCATGGTCGCACCTCGCAAGTCACAAGTGACGCGATTTTCATACGAAAATATGTGAATACACGTGTGTACGTGTGTGATTAGCCAAAGCTCTCTCATGCTATCCCTATCCATATTCAAGGAGTGGTGAGAACTCCACTTTATAAATTGGTCTCCTCCACTTTGTCTTAGCAATATAGTACTAAACCATACATTCTTTGGAATTATAGGAAATTTGCCTCACTCATATAGGCCTATTTCTACAAGACTAAGGATTCAAAACCAGAGCTATGATACGACTCGTTATAAAATGCATGACAAAATAGAAGAATAGGAGATACGGATATGTATAATACATATGTATGCACTTAGTTGGGCCAAATTCATTATTTTCATACCCAATCAGCCCAAATGTCTAACGAACTTATTTGGCCCATTCCCCCATCCTATTGTGCTGGCCCATTTGCGGAATGCGGATTAGCCCCTTCAGCCATGTTTTGCCATGGAGGTCTCTCGAGTCTCGACTCCCTCTCGGTTTCTCCCCTGTGGAACCCTAGAGCTAGAGGCAGCGACGGTTGAGGTAGTGGCAGAGATGGTAGGCATCCCTAGAGAGTAAAGGAGGAAGGTGCATACGGCGTACATCACCGGCGAGTGTTTGCCAAGATTAGTAGGTTACTAGGTACACTCACCAGTCACCATGTCTGTGCTTTTGCTATTTCTGCTCTTCCTTTCCTCCTTGAGGCACATACAAGTCCTGCATCCATCATGAAGTACGCCATTTCTGGTGTTGTAACTGAGACTAGCGACAACATTCTATTCTCTTTTTTTTTCTTTTGATAGGATTACATCCCCACGTTGTTCAACAATTTCAATGCTAATATTTCGGTGGATGGCAACATTGTCAACTTGGGGCTATAGGACACCATTAGTATTGATTCATCTTGTTTCATTTGCTAAGCTTTTTTTACTGGTGTTCAAAATATGAACCTCTTATCTTGTTCTCTTTTCTTTTCTTTGTTCAGGTTAAGAAGACTACAGCAGGTTGAGGCTGCTGAGTTATAGAGGTGCAGACATATTTGTGCTTGCTTTCTCCTTGATCAGCAGCTGCAGGGCAAGCTATGAGAATGTTCTAAAGAAGGTACTCTATGCAGTAAAGTTAACAAATAACTGAATAAGATTAGCAAGTACATATACCTATTTTTTTTCTTTGCGTTGATGGAAAGAATCCAAGCCTAAAGCTCTAGTCTAGATTACCGATATCTGAATCTCTGGCACATGAAAATACTGACCAAAGTAGCTGTAGCAAACCTTTACTTTTCCTTGTGACATAGTAGACATTTAGACTAGCTTTGACCAACATCCAAGTATTCATCACAATTTTTGCTTTCCAGATAAGTGCCTATTATTTGACTGGGATGCATAATCTGAACTAGTGATGTTTGTATTTCTAATCAAGCAGTGGATGCTAGAGCTTTGTTGGTTTGCATCGAATGTTCCAATTGTTCTTGTTGGGACCAAGTTAGGTGAGGAACATGTCCTGAATATGATGATTCAATGAAGTTCAATGCTACAGATTCCTTCTCATGCTTGTTGCAATAGTTAATGGACAATGGTGTTAGGTTGTGATTGTTCACTGTTCAGATCTCTGTGATCACAGAGCCTACCTTGCTGACTACTTAGGTGCTTCAACAATCACAACTGCACATGTTAATTTGGAAGGACCATGTCTGATACATTTTATTTGAATCATTTAACATTATGTTGTCTTGAAGGTATATGTTTGATTTTGTAGATCTTTGAGTTTTCAAAAACGAAGAAGTTTGTAGATTTGAAATCTTTATGGAATAAAGCTAGAAACACATAGAAGGTAGTTTCCACCTCGATGCTAAAACCGATTTCTAATAAAAGCCAACATCAAAACCCCAATGACACAGAAGGCATGAAGCATTCTCACATTATTTTTTATTTTTTAATTATTTTGTAATTTCTTTATATTATTTGAGATGTCTCTAGTATGAATAATTGTACTTTAATTTTCGCTATTATGGACTTTTATGTTTTCTATTGAACAATATTTTTGTAACTTCGAATACTCATTTAAAAATTTCTAGGCCCGCCATTGGCAGCAGTGAAAGTTGGGTCAATGGCAACGTGGGTGTGGGCAAGCAACCCATGGTGGAACAGTGGAAGGACGCGTGCTTTAGGTCGCACCTCGTTGCAGCCTGGCAGGGTTGGTGTGGTGCATGCATAGCTTATATGGTGCTTCAAGAGGTTTATAAATCAAAACTTATAATTTATTTTGTACTGTATCTGCTGTTAGCTTATTCTATATGATTAAATATAAGAAATAAAAATAAAAAAGTTATATCAACACAAACAATACAAAGGAATAAAAGAAAAAAGAAAACCAAAAAAGCTAAAAGACCATAAGACATATGCCAGGAGTTGAAGCCTGAAGCGGGCCATGATGAGTTGGAGGGCCACCATGCCCTCATCAGAGGGCAGTTCAGGATCGAATATCACCATATAGGTGTATGGGTCTATGTCCCACTGCAGTGTTCAAACAACACATGTTGAAGCTTTTAGAATGCAAGAATTTCACTAAGCTCAATTCGCATTGTTTCCTAAACATTATAGAGGTGATCAATTGCTTATGCTCGTCTCAAGTTACATATCAATGAGTCATTGGTTGTGATTGGACGGTCCTAAATACATGTAATTGATTGCCTCGCTGGCTTCAATCCCCATTCTATAATTCCACCTGATCAGTCAGGCATCCAAACAGTTGAATGTTTTGCTTTCTTTTTTTTTAAACAAGTAAGCAGTTGATTTAAGAACATAACAGAAATCCTCACCACCTTTATGTGTAAGTCTGCATTCACGAGGAAGGGGAAACACATAATAGATGAGCATGAGCAAGAAGTAATTGTGTCCAGAAAATTTTCATCAAGCATCTAGCATGCTTAATCACCTGTGGAACAAACCAAGACGCCTATATATACGTGGATCATATGACAGCTAACAT
The DNA here is from genome assembly GCA_017311315.1 of Dendrocalamus latiflorus. Lineage (NCBI taxonomy): Eukaryota > Viridiplantae > Streptophyta > Magnoliopsida > Poales > Poaceae > Dendrocalamus > Dendrocalamus latiflorus. Next base: position 17,962,625 of record CM029677.1, on the reverse strand, counting down.
CAGATCAAGGCCCTACAAGAGGAGCCATGCATGTATTGTTGAAATTCATTGAAATACTTTTCCTTTTTTCGTTTCATGTCACATAGGAAAAAATATATTATCGCAGAGTAGCACTCAAATGAAGTTGATGTATTGGAGGAAACCAAGCCCAGCACTTGGCAAGACTGAGAAATCCCTTGGATTTACCAAGATTTTCAGATCATACTGCAGCAAGATCAAGAGGAAGAAATGTAAAGCTACCTAAGCTCCAAGCAGCAAACCTTGCTTCCGAAGGTACCGAAGGACTAGGGGTGGAAACGGATCGGATACGGTCGAATAGTTTCAAATACGAATACGAATCCATATTTTTCAAACGAATACGGATACGAATTCAAATATTCTCAAATACGGATACGAATATTCTCGAATACGAATACGGATATTTTCGAATACGGATTTTCTCGGATACGAATATCGGATAAAACGGATTCCTAGCGGTTTTACCGATTTTTCACCAGTTTTTGACCGGTTACCGGTTTTAAACCGCCTAAATTCAAATTTTGAATCACAAAATTTGTACGCTTTTTTCATAAGTTCTAGAAACGGATCGAATACGAATCGAATAGTCTCGAATACGAATACGGATACGAATATTCTCGAATACGAATGCGAATACGAATACTCTCAAATACAGATACGAATATTCTCGAATACGAATACGAATATTTTCGAATACGGATTTTTGCTTACCATATTTGTGTTTTCTCGGATACGAATATCGGATAAAACGAATTATCCGTTACCGTTTTCCACCCCTACGAAGGACCATGTGAGAAGGTCCATGATATTATTGTGATGAACCATTGCAATATTTGTGGAGTGGTTAATTGGTTTTACAAAAATTGCATTTCATTTGGACTGTTTTCTGAAAGTGTTAGAAAAATTAGAAGTACTGCATGTATAAGTGCGGTAGTTCCACTTTGTGGAGTACCATAGGCATAAGTGCGGTAGTACCACTCGACAGAAGTACCAGATTGAGTTGCAGTGTGTTTTTTCCAGAGAGGTCCAGGTGAGGTTTTCAATGTACGGAAGTACCGCTTTGGGGAGCGATAGTATCGTAGAGCGGAAGTATCGATATGGTAAGTGCGGTACTTTCGATCTTTCCAGAAAAATAGGGTTTGGGGAATTGAGTCACAGATTAAGCTGGGTTGACTTGGGTCATTGGATTAAGGGTGCATGATGTATATCTTGGCTAATATAGGTCAAGCTATCAAGAACTTGTGCCTGAAAATGATTTCTTTCTCTTTGGATGTGTAGGGTCGTTTGGAGTCAACCATGATCAATGACGAGGATCGGGGCTAGGCTCATGGAGGAGTTGAGGACCAAAACGGTCGAGGATACCGGGTGAGACGATGAACTCAAGCATGGCACGAGAAAGGTGGAAAATATTGAAGGTGAGTTTGAACGGTGGGATGGCGCCATATAGCTTGCACGGGCCAAATAAGCCGTGGTTCAGTGGAATCGGGACGGGAGAGACTTGATGACATGTGGCAGGCTAGTAGTGCACCTATACGTGCAAGCATGGCGATTGCTTACAGGGGTTAGTGATAACCTGGACAAGGAAGGGTATTTTGGTAGTTTGATCAAAATACCGAAAACCATCCTGGATCAAAACCGCGGTGCATGGGCGATGCGTTGGATAGTGGTTTAGGTCAAGGTGAAGCTGGTTGGATTAAGGCTAAGGATTTAACGGATGCACACTTATGCGCTTTGAAAAGTATGTATAAGTGAACTTGTGAAAGTAAAACCCGTGTGTGTGAGGTTAACGGGTTCCCATATTGTAATGGTGGATAGGATCCATTAAGAGATGTAAGTGGTTGGTTGTCCACCTATAAAAGGGGTTGTGATGGAGACATGTAGGGTTAACAATCCAACCCATCTCTTGTGCTCTCTTCTATAGGGTTGGGGTTTGAGAGTGAGTACCTTGAGTGTTCTTTGTACTCCAAGGTGGAGTGGCTATAAAATATATCTTCTCAAGTAAGCAATATATCAATTGTTTTGCATCTCTTGTGTCTTTCTTGTTTTTGATTGATGTGCTTGCCTTTTAGTTGGTTTTAATCTCTCTTCTTTCCCTCTTGTAATCTTGCTGTGGTAAGAATATGTAAGAGATGGAGATAATCATTCGGAATATATCTCCACCCATCTAAGCACTTTGATAGCAAGATTCACAAGAAAATTCGATTTTACTTGATTTTGGCATCTTTGGTCTATCTCTTGATCCGAGGGTTTTTGACTGGGATTCTTTTGTGTTCTAATTTGCTGTGATGTGTAGGAATGTATCTAGACTCTTCTTGGTCATCATCATCCCATGAGCAGGTTGTATTCACCGATTTTGGTTTTGCCTCGATTTTGATGCAACCCTCCAACAAACTGAAAAAGATCTCAACTTTGGTCATGACTTTCATGATCGTTTGTTGGAATAGGTTAACAATATCCTAGAGTAGATCCTTGTCAAATTTCATGTCATTTGGATCTACGAGTCAAAAGTTCACTCGATTCTTGTGTTTGAACTCGTGCTGAAAGTTCTGTTTATCAAGGAAACAGCAGTACCGCAATGCAAACAATGGTGCTTCTGAAAATCGGTAGTACTGCAGTGAAAACAGCGGTACTTCCAAAAATCGGTAGTACCGCAGTGCAATCAGCGATACTTCCAATTTCAACAGCTTACCTTGCTTGTCTTTTAGTGGTTTCTCATCCTAATCTTCATAGTTCTGTAGCTATTAGAGTGAAGGAGTGTTGCATACTTGGGAGAAAATCAGAAGGCACCATTCACCCTCTCTATTGCCATATTCAATCTTTCAAATATTGTTGAGAGTAGAACAGAGCTTAAACTGGGCCTTTATTTACTTGGAGCATCAACAATAATGAGGACTGTTGTGGCTACAGACCAAACAGAGAGAGAGATGGTAGTGGAGAGTGATGGAGATGAGTAATGGCTTGGGGTCCTCCCCATGGCCTGTATTCTATATATATACATGGGGGGTGCTTTTACAATTATACCCTTACAGTTGATCATCCCCTTCAGGGCATTTATGTCATTACACATGGCCTATTCTGGGCCTTACAACCTCCTACCAGGCCTGCTGGGTTTAGGTGGGGGCCACCCCTACAACAGAAGCCTCTCATGGAGAAGGGCTTCACAGGGTCGAAGCCATGTTGCCGAGTCCTTTGGCCCCCTCCATCCCTGCGGCCTGTGAATTTTTCCGAAGTTGACCAGGGGCTGCGGCCGTGGCCGAAGCAGACGTGTGCGCGCGCGCTCCGTCTCCTGCCCTTCGACCGGGTGGCGGCGGAGCTGGCGCCTGGCCGAAGTAGACACGCGCGCGCTCCGTCCCCTACCCTTCAAACGGGTGGCAGCGGAGCTGGCGCCTAGCCGAAGTAGACGCGCGCGCGCCGTCGGGGGCGTTACACCGGCGCAGGTAAGCGTAACGGGCTCTGGGGCCGCCGCCCACGCCTTAGGTGATAAAGGGCGCGTGGCGACGTTCGTTCTTCTGGCCGCCCACGTGGTGGAGCGTGCTTGGCGCGGTACGGGTCTTGAGGCGTCGTGACCATTTATGTAACGACGGACTTCCGGCGGCTGGACTTCCGCCGGTTGGACTTCTGCTGGTTGGACTTCTGCTGGTTGGACTTCCGTCGGTTGGCTTCCCTGCTGATGGGGTATATATACGGCGCTGGCGCGGCGTTGCTCCTGCATGTATTTTGGTAGAAGCTGCTCCCCTAAAATGGGCCCCTTCCGTGCATCAGCATTCCCTAGCGCCGCTGAGCGGCTTGAGGAATGTTGATGTACAGATGGAGGTCCATTTTTCTTGGGAGCTTGGACAGCGTCGGTGATCGGTGGCCCGCCGCGCGTCCTGCACTCGTGCTGCGTTTCCGCACACGATGGCAAGGTTTGCCCTGTTCTCCTTAGCAGACCTACCTACAGCCGGTGTTCCTGATAGAGCCCGCCCGCATCACTTTGAAAAATGCTGATGCACTGTAGGTGGCCTATTAAGGAGAACGAGGCAGACTTTGCGGGACACGACCCTCGCCTTTGCCGCTCGCGCGCGCGGGTCCGTTTGTCGAAGGCAGGGTCCAGGCCGAAGCCGCGACCAGGCTGGTGTGGCGACCGAGAAGACAGCTTCCCACGCGCGCGCCGTGCTCTCGTATGAAGATGGCAAGGTTTGACTTGTTCTCGTAGGCAGATATGCTTGAGGTCATCTGTGTCCGCTGACTGTGCCAACTGGGGCCATCGTCAAGAAACGTTGATGTACTGGAGCTTATCTGCCTACGAGAACCTGTCAAAACCTGCCGCACACCGGCCGCTGCGCTCCCAAAACACGGAGAACCCCGCGGCCTGAATCCTTGACGGTTTAGGTCACGTCGAGGCTGCCGCCGAGGTTGCTTGGCCCGCGGCGGCTTGTCGTTATTCCCCAGCGCAGGGCCGAGGCGGGCGGTCAAGTACCTCAGCTAGGGCGGGGACCCGCCGGTATCAAGGTGCCGACGTCGACGCAGCAGGAATGGTGCCGCGCGCGCTCGCATCGTGAACACCGCCACGCCTGCGGTGATTGAGATCGCACGATGTGGCCCTGCGCTGTAAAGGTTCCTGGAATCACGCCGGCCCCCGGTCTGCCAGGGTTAGGTTTCCGTACCGTGCGACCCGCCTCAGCACGCACGGGACACGCGGCGGCTTATAACTAGTGCGCGGCGGGATGTGGACGGTTGCGTGCTCGCGGCTGCTCGCCTCTTCCCTAGGGAAGGGGGACACGGGGCGGTCGATGAATGGTGCAGCGTCGAAGCTGTTGTTTTCCCGTGGTCCATTAGTGCGACTTTAATGGCGGCTGGAGTCGTCGACACCTGGCCTTCAGCTATGGGGAAGTGTGCGGGACGAGCTTTTGTGCGTCTGCGGTCGCGTCCCGTACGCGGGCCATCGCGACGCTTCGGTATTGGGGCGAGGCGGCTTGAAGTAGCCCTCGTGGCCGCGCTCCCGTAGTTGCACGCCCTCTTCTTGCTTGCATCTCTTTCCATACTCCCGTAACATTCTTCGCCGCTACTCTCCTGTTGCGGGAAGCGATGGCGTCTGGCGACAAGCGTGACCGGGCGGCTAGTGGCTGCGACATTCGCCGGCGATCTTCACCGCTAGAGGTGAAGTACACGCTCAAAGATCGTGACCCGGCGGTGGCGGACAAGCGGTGGCTGGCGGCGGAAAAGGAAGGCGCGTTCTCCGGCAAGCTGGGCCCGTCGCTCGTGACCGAGAAGACGATCCAAGGGCTTCTGCGCGCGGGGAAGCTGTCGGAGCGCCAGGCGGTGCGATTGCCCGCCGCCGATGAGAGGGAACCGCACCCCGAGGGGTCGGAGGCGGTCGTATTCGTCACCTTTTTCGACGCGGGGCTCCGCATCCCGGCGGCGGCGATCGTGGGCGACGTGCTGCGGACCTTCGGGCTGGAGCTGGCGCAGCTGACTCCGAACGCCGTGGCCCGGCTCGCAGTGTACAGCTGGGCCTTGCGCTCAGGAGCGTGCTGGCCCAGCGCCTCATTGTTCGCCTACCTGCACGAGGTCCGATGCCAGCCCAAGGATCTGAAGGATGGGACGCTGTCGAGCTTCGGCAGCGTCACCTTTATTCTTCGTTCGACTTGCAGCAAGCTCTTCCCTGCGAACTCCACTCGCGGGAAGTGGGAGTCGCACTGGATGAAGCGGTGGTTCTACCACCGTGTGGAGAGCGGGAGCGGTCTTGAGTGCACGGGCTGATCGATCGCGTTCAAGCCCTCGCCCAGCCGAACGCTCGACGATGAGGACAAGCGGAGGGCCTGGCGGCTCGTAGGCGTGGCCGTCCGCTTCAATATGCGCGACCTCGCCGAAGAGTACGTGATGTACGGCGTGGCGCCGCTTGCCCTCGACTGGCGTCTTGCCGCCGAGAAGTGTCGAGACGACAACGTTTCGCCGTCGGTCTGCTTGCTGTCGGCGCCCTCTGGTCTTCGTAAGCCTCGACCGTGTCTCTCCTCTATTCACGCTAGGTGCGTTATATGCTGATGCTATCTCCTTTGCTTCGGGGATTAGCTTGGAGGAGGCGGAGCAGGCCGCGCGCGTATTCCTGGGGTCGTATACCGGCAGGGAGCACGATCAGCGCGCGTCCGCCACCGCTGAGGCGGGGCTAAGGCGAATAAATCGCGTGTGCGAGGCCCTGGGCCTTGCCGTGCCAAACCGTGCCGCTCCGGACGAAGGTGCGGCAATGAGGAAGGCGTCGTCTCGGAAGAGGGGCCGCAGCGGGGCGTCTGCCGTGCCTGGTGCGGCAGCTGCTACCGCTGCTGTTGATTCTCCCGAGGACGCGGCAGACGCGGAGTCGGGTTCGGCGAAGTATGCCGATTCAGGCTTGGACGGCGCGGACGCCGGAGAGGAGGGCTCCTCGGCGAGTGCCCTGGACGGCGGGCTTGCCGCGAGCAGCCGGAGAGGGGAAGTCTCACCACCCGCCGCAGTCGCCGAGACAGAATCCGTGCGGACCGGCGATGTTGAGGTGGAGCCTTCGACCGTGGCCGCTGTGGTGCCGGAGACGCCCTCCGTGAGGGCGCACGAAGCCGTGCTGCCTTCCCCGACCGCGGCAGCGGAAGACGAGGTGCCCCCTACAGAAACTACCACAGCGGAACCTTCGCCCCCGGGTGCTGCAGCCGCGGGGGCCTCGCCAGCAGTGACTGTAGTGGCGGTGTCGCTGCTGCCCGCCCCGGCTAAGCGGCCTTGTGTACGGCCGGGGCTCCACCGGACGCCGCGAGGATTTGTCGTGGCGACGGGCATCAGAAGCCTGTGGGACTCTGATGCAGATGCCAAGGACCGAAGGACTAGGGGTGGAAACGGATCGGATACGGTCGAATAGTCTCAAATACGAATATGAATCCATATTTTTCAAACGAATACGGATACGAATTCGAATATTCTCAAATACGGATACGAATATTCTCGAATACGAATACGGATATTTTCGAATACGGATTTTCTCGGATACGAATATCGGATAAAACGGATTCCTAGCGGTTTTACCGATTTTTCACCAGTTTTTGACCGGTTACCGGTTTTAAACCGCCTAAATTCAAATTTTGAATCACAAAATTTGTACGAATTTTTCATAGGTTCTAGAAACGGATCGAATACGAATCGAATAGTCTCGAATACGAATACGGATACGAATATTCTCGAATACGAATGCGAATACGAATACTCTCAAATACGGATACGAATATTCTCGAATACGAATACGAATATTTTCGAATACGGATTTTTGCTTACCATATTTGTGTTTTCTCGGATACGAATATCGGATAAAATGAATTATCCGTTACCGTTTTCCACCCCTAATCATCAACAGAAGGTATAATCAAATGCAAATTGTGGCTGCATTTTTCGTTTCCCTTTCTGAGTTGCTCATCAAGATATCAAAGCTTTTTCTTTAACACCAGTGCTGTATATATATTATGGCGCAAGAAAGATTATCGACAAGACGATATAACAGACAAGTTACATTGGACAATGTCTATTAAAGTTAACAGACAAGCTCGATTGGCCACACAGTTGGGCTATACAACGGTTGGCGCTAACCTCAAGTTGTACATCAATGCGAGCCATCGATTGCATGATTGTACGGTTCGTAATCCGTGTGATCGCCTCGCTAGCTTTTAGTTGAATTTGGTAATGTAGTTGTGAGTGTGACGCCGTGCCGATCTTTGAACTGAGAAGGCCAAGTAGAGTTTGTATTTCCTCCCTCTGTTCTCTTTTATTTAGTGAAATCATAGAATCCGTACTACCAAATATTCTAAAATTTAATAATCAATATATTTAAAACTATCTAGATTAACTATATAAGAAATTATATTATTAGATTTATCGTTAAAAACTATATCATTAAATTTATTGTATCTTAAAGATCATGAAAAATCAAAACGCCAAGTAAAAAAAAAACAGAGGAGTATCAGCTTGCGAATGTTACGGTGCTTACGTACTAGGCAGTACAGCAGGTATGTCAAAACAAAACACCATACCAAATTTTCACCTGTTCATTCAACCATCCAAACAGCTGGCTGTTTCATGAACAGAGCAGGAGGAATCTTGGTCATCCCTTGTTAGCATGCATGGTGTGTAAATATTCATGTTCATTTTACATGGAAAGGACGGGGCAAAGGAATACAATGTAGATGAGCCACAGCAAGAACAGTATGTCCAGAAATTTACCTTCACCATGCATGCATCTAGCATGCATGCGAGCTTATCCGAGGAACTAATACGCACTAATCACTGCTTAATAACGTCATTAGCACAGCCTGCGTCCACAGAAACGGGAAAAAAGGGCGTTTCTGCAGAACCTGGCCCCGAGACGCCTTTTGCATCAGCTCAGCTAGGTTTCTTTATGCGTGCAGCCATCCAAACATGTGAAATGAAAGTATGTTCTTTTTAGCTACTAAAAATTACCTTTCTATTTTTTTATCGTAACTAGTTTTTAAATAGAGTATCTCTTTAAAACAGTTTTTACAAATTAATTGCACTATAGTATGCTGCAATTAAAAGTCACAAACCTAAACAAAAAAGCACGCCCCCAAAAAATACATCTGAGGAGCCTAGCCCAAGCTTATGCACCCTACCAATTAGGCCCTAATTGCGTAAGGCCTTGAGCAAGCTTTCCGACGAATAGAACATTTGTTTTCTATTTTTTTAATATAATAACTACTTGAAAGTATCTTTATAAGAGGCATAATGGCAAAGTTTAACTATAATTAATAAAGATCCCCCTAACTAACTAAATTCCAAAGCGCGTCGCAGCACAACACATCAACCACAAATCGCAAATTTCCCTGAGCCAGGCTCAAAGCTAATTGCTAAAAACTCTACTTGCTTCTGGGTTGGTAAGCTTAACCTAATGGTCAAACCTGGATCTTAAACAATTTGATTTAACTACTATGTTTCTAGACAAGAGATACCAACCCAAACCCATCACCAATCTTGGGCCAAACCTGGCATCTCTAATGTTTGCCTCTAGTTGTATGTTGATCTGTTTCCCTAAAAAAAAGTTGTATGCTGATGTGAGCCATTGATTGCACGATTGGACGGCTCTAAATAGCTCTAAAATTGTGAGATCATGTGCAAGTCACACCATGTTTGTGATGAATATTTAACTTTGCTTTGCTTCGTTGTTAAAATTTGAGTTTGATTTTGTATCATTTGTTCTCTGGTTTTTACTGTCAAGTGGGCAGCGGTCTGACTAGCCTGCAGAAGTGGTATGACCGCTGTGCTATAGCAGTCTGACCGGTTGTGGGCAGTGGTCTGACTGGTGTCTAGTGTGATCAGCCATGGGGCGGCGGTTTGACCGGAGGTCATCGAGCGATCTGACCAGCATAGTTTCCACAGTTAGATCAGTCACCTGTTATTGGGAGGTTTTAAGCCGGTTCATGGCGGTCCAACTAGTCATTGGTTGGTGGTCAAACAGGCCTGTGTTAAGTTTGTTGAGTGAGTTGAGTTGGTTTCAGTTGTATTAGTTATGGTGTGAGTCCATGTAAGTGTTAGTCGTAGAGGGAGTCCATGCATTGTGGAAATCTTTATGTATGTGTCAAGTGGTGCATGTTTGCAGTAATTATGTTGATGAGACTCAAGCTCATATCACTTGTGCTCGGGACAGTTGTTTGTTCTTTGATGTGCAGAGCGCTCGGTGATTGTTGCGGTCAATGGCAAGACCGAGGCTAGGGGAGATGTCCAAAGGCCATGAAGGGTTGTGTAAATCTGGGTGGAGCATGATCTCAAATAGAAAAGTATGGGAGAAAGACAAGAATCGTGAAGAGGCAAGTGTATGTGTGTTGTAGTGATCTTCATTGATGACATTCTCATATATTTGAAAAAAATGAGAAAGAGCACGAAGACCACCTCAGAATAATTCTGAAAGAACTTAGAGAGCATCAACTTATGCCCAATTCAACAAGTGTGAGTTTTGGCTAAGGGGGTAGCCTTTCTTGATCACGTTGTGACGTCTGAAGGAATAGCAGTAGATCCTCTAATGTTGAAGCAGTAATAGATTGGAAGCAACCTGGGTCAGTAATTAAGAACAGGAGTTTTCTTGGACTTGCCAGTTACTACCGACGCTACATAGTGGGATTCTTCAAGATAGTTAGCCCATGACTCAGTTTCTGAAGAAGGACAAGAAGTTCGAGTGGACAAAAGCTTGTAGAAAAGTTTCCAGACTATTAAGAAAAAGTTGGTGTCAACACCAGTACTTGTTCTACTGGATATATATATAAGGATTTTGAGGTTTTCTATGATGCCTCTCGGCAAGGACTTGGTTATGTTTTGATGCAAGAAGGTAAGGTGGTAGTCTATGCGTCACGCCAGTTGAGACCTCACGAGTGCAACTATCCCACTCACAACTTGGAGTTAGCAGCAGTGGTTCATGCCTTGAAGATCTGATGGCATTATCTTATTAATAACCATTGTAAAATTTACACGAATCATAAGAGATTGAAGTATTTTTTCACTTAGGTAGAACTCAACTTGAGGCAGTGAAGATGGTTAGAGCTAATCAAGAATTGTAATATTAGAATCCACTATCATCCAGACAAGACCAATGTTGTAGTAGATGCATTAAGCAGAAAAGCCTATACAAATGGCACGTTGACAGAAGAGGTAAAGACTCAACTTCAGGAGAAAGTTGCTTGTCTTAACCAAATCCAAGAAGTTCAAAAGGTTGATAACAAAGAAATTAATGATATGATTCTATGTGAAGCTCAAAATCCCCATATTCAATCCATCCAGATCGTACCAAGATGTACCAGGACCTTAGAAAAAGACATTGGTGAGTTAGCATAAAAAAAGAAATTGCTGAGTTTGTTGAAGCTTGTGACACCTGCGAAAAAGTCAAAGCAGAGCATCAAAGTTCTGCTGGACTATTGCAACCTTTGCCAATCTCATATTGGAAGTGGGAAGGAAGATATTGGCATGGATTTCATCACTAGACTTCCTAGGACTCAATCTGGTTATGACTCTATTTTGGTGGTGATAGACCGATTGACCAAGGTAGCATATTTCACACCTATCAAGCTCACCTACTCAAGGGGCAAATTAGCATAACTATATATATCTAGAATGGTATGCCTGCATGGAGTTCCCAAAAAGATGGATTGGGGAAGCCAGTTCACTTCTAGGTTTTGGCAGAAGCTACATGATGAGTTAGGGAGTAAGCTCAACTTTAGCACAGCTTGTCACCCTTAGACGATGGCCAAACAGAGTGAGTCAACCAGGTGTTAGAGGATATATTAAGAGCTTGTACTCTAGATTTTGGCACCAATTGGGATCACACTTTACTCTACGTTGAATTCTCCTACAACAATAGTTATCAGATCAGTCTCCAGATGTTACCATTCAAAGCCCTGTACAGTAGAAAATACAGAAAATATCTACTATGGGAGTAACCCGAAGGACATCAAGACCCTATTCCTAATCTACTTCAAGATTCTAAAGAAAAGGTGAGAAAAATCAAGGACAGATTAAAGATAGCCTAGTCCAGACAGAAGATCTATGCAGACAATCATCGCTGAGACTTGACTTTTGAAGTAGAAGAATTTGTTTACCTTAGAGTATCCCCACTCAGAGGAGTTAAGAGGTTTCAGACCAAAGGAAAACTTGCGCCAAGGTTCATGGGACCATTCAATATTTTAGAGCGTAGAGGAAAAGTTGCCTACTAGTTGGAGTTGTCGTCAACCATGAGAGGAGTACATGACATCTTTCATATGTCTCAAGTGAGGAAATGTTTTTGAGTACCCACAGAGCAAGCAGAGCTTAAGATCCTTGACCTTCAAGAAAACCTTACCTATAGGGAGCATTCGATCAAGATCCTTGAGACCGCAAAATGCAAGATCAGAAAGAAGACCATCCGTTTCTATAAGGTGCAATGGAGTAATCACTCAGAATATGAAGCCACTTAGGAATGGGAAGAAGACTTTAAAGCCAACCATCCCCATCTCTTTGCTAGCCTGTTTAAATCTCGAAAGTAGTGCTTGAGACCCTTGACCGTCAGGAAGACCTGAAATAGAGGGAGCATCCGATCAAGAAGATCATCCATTTTTTGCAGGGTGCAGTAGAGCAATCACTCAAAAGATGAAGCCACTTGGGAATGGGCATAAGACTTTAAAGCCAACCATCCCCACCTCTTTGCTAGCCTATCTAAATCTCAAGGTCAAGATTTTTCTAAAGGAGGGTAGGTTTGTAACATCCCAATTTCCAACTTTTATTTATTTGAGATTTTTCTATATTTTCATTTTCTTTTTAGATTAGCCTAGAGAAAAGAAAAAGGCTTTATTTGCTTGCCGTAGAGCCCTTTTGGAGTTAATTTCTTTTTCCTGAGTTCCCCTTGTCTTGTAGGAATTTTGAGAATTTTTCTGGAATTTTTTGCCCTTATTTGCTATTTTCTAAGACTTGTTTGAATTTCTAGCCCTGATTTAATTCAAAAAATGTATTTAAAATTAACTTAAATTCATGGGTTGAATCCTTTTCCACTGTCCGGCACAATTCTTTTTTTTCCTCTACCCAAGCCCACTTTCCCCACATGTGGCCTTAGCCTACGTGGCCCGCACGTGCCTGCCCTGCCTCACTCCCGCACGCCTCCTCTCTCCCACTATTGCACAGGCCCCGCTTGTTTGCTCACCTCCCCTCACTGCCACCTGGACCCACCTGTTGGTGACCCCTCCCTCTTTCCTTCTTCTTCCTCCCTCCTTGCTTCTTCTCCCGCGCGCATGCCACCGTTTTTGTTTTGATTCCGCGCCCAAGTCAGCACCACTTTCCATTTCTTCCTCACCAACTAAAAAGGAAATGGCTCCACCATGACCAAAGTACATCAATACCGTGCTTTCATTTTCTTTTATTGCCCAATCCCTACCCTAACTATTCATTCCCAAAATCTCGCCATCACAATTATGGTGAGTAATTACCTTGACATGCGCCCCTCCTCGACCCTATAAAAAATCCCTATGCATCTCCTACCACCGCACTACTCCTCTCCGCCTCGCAATTGCCTCCTAGCATAGCCAAACTCACTCGCACTGTGTGCTCCCCTCCCGAACTCTAGTAGGAACTCTAGCAAGCTCCCTCCACTGCTCCGAGCCTTCTCAAAGTCCGCCATTGCCAAGGGAAGCTTCTCTGAGCCTTCGCCAACATCGCCTACCGCTCCGTTGTGAAGGACCACCATCGGAACACCGTCCATGCCACAAGCAGAGTTCCGACCACTACCTACACTCGTCGCCAGCCACCTCCGAATGTCCCCAAGCCGCCAAGGTGCCAAACACTCCCCATGTCTCCCCTCGCTTTTGTGACCATTACTGCCCGTCGTTGTGCACCGAAGCTCTGGCATCAGTTCTAGTGCGCCACCACCGTCTGGTCGAGCCACGTCAGTGCACAAGACCATGTGGCTGCCACCTAGCACCACGTGCCCAACCACGCCAGCATCGCTAGCCAACCAAGCCACCATGCCAAGCTAGCCTTAGACTGGTCCACCGTGGACTAGGAAAAGACCGTGCTCCTAGTCCATAGACCCGAGCCGACTCGTTAGTGACTCCAAGATATTTCCTTTAGAAAAATAATTTAGCTAAAAACTTCAATACCAAGCTAATGTCATAAATTTCTTTTTTTGCTTTAGGAAAATAAATCCAGAAATTCTGATTAATTATTTCTTTCTCTTTTTCTTAGTTTTAAAAACATTCAAGAACATGTTCTCCTCTGTTCTAGCTCCAAATGAAGCCATTATTTTTTCTAAATTCATCTAAAATAACACTTTATCCGTTTTTTACTTTCTTTCGAATTTTAGAATTTATTTTATTTAAATTATTTTCACATGTATGCTGCGACATTTCCGAGGAGTACTTCATCAAAGACGATTCACACCAAATTGTGGAGAAAGGTAAGTTACACATCTTGACCATATAGATCTCAGTTTGTAAATAAAATTATGTTGTTTCAAATTACTACGCATGCTTATGTTTATTCAATGTATTTTAATTCCAGTTTTAAAGACTTACTTAATACCTAATTGATACGATCACTTCTAAAATAGATCAGTTAAATATCTTGTCACCCTAGAATAAAACTCTACTCAGTACACTAGTAGTAGCTAAAAAACTTTGTAGAAATACTTAAACATGTTTATAAGTAATCCTAGACTTATTTCACATAAAATGATGATTATTAAAATGTATTTTTCACATTGGTGAGTAAAGAATGTCTATGATATGTTTGGCAAAATAAAATTAAAAAAATATGATTTAGACTTAGGAAAATGGTTAGATGGTGGGTGTTTGATGGCACAACGGTACTTGGTGGCACAACATGGGTGCTTGGCACAATGGGTATGTGAAAAATCTGTCTAAGTCAATTAAGAACATATCTATGAGATACTGCTATAAAGTCATATTATACTACTATAAGTCTGGTATAAGACAGGTCTGGCTGACTAATTTGTGAGTCCCAACCTGAGTCTCACTATAGGTTGAATTTAGGCGTGGCGTAGGCCACGAAAAGTCTCACACAGCACAAGAGGGGGCTTCGATTTAGTAGATTCTTTATTAGGGTAAAACCTTAGTGGGGGCATGACCAAGTTGACAACTTTGCAATGTAAAGGTCTTTTGATAACTACTTAGTCGTACGCCAATGTAAGTTTGTTATGGCCAACATCACAAGTTGATTATCTCTTATGGTTAAAGTTATACCACCTCTGCAAAGTGTGTAAACTACCGTGGATAATCGTGGCCATGGTTATGGGCAAGCCGAGTAAAGTTTTTCATAGATTAGACTTTGTTTTCAAAAACTGATTTAAATGAAAATTGTTGGAATCTTTTTGGAGAAAGATGGTTCGGGCGGGATACCTTTGGTTAGGTTAGTGTTAGATTTGACCTACATTAATAGTACTAATTTGTTTAAATGACTGTTTTTACTTATTATATTAAATTCAGCAATTAAATCTATTACTGCATTTATTCAAATTTGGTTTTACGCTCAAATAATCCTATTATGCCTTTACTTGCTGCCTTTATATTAATAATGTATTTTCCGGTGTAACTTGCAGAGTACATTTTTATGCTCACCCTTACTTAATTTTGTTGCTCAGAGGAGGACATCTTCAACTATAGTAAGGATCAGGACGAGTAGATTATGTCTTACTGTTATTTTACATGTGGGCAGGCTTGTCGGGTTTCTCCGCTTTGTTTACTATCTTCTGCTGTTATTTACCTTTATATTTAGTCTATGGACCGTGGAGATGTAAAACTTGGTCATAAGACCCGTACTATTTTTATTAATAAAGTTGATAATTATACATGATATGTATCTCTTTTACCACGGTGTGCACTATCTTTTTCGGACTTGTGCGATTAACACAAAGGTCCGGAGATGTTATTTCCGGGTCTGACAACCACCACATGAATTCAATGGAAAATTCAACACAAGGTGCACCTATGAAATGATGGTCGATTCACAGGTGAGATTTGCACAGCTGTTGGATTGGCTACTTGCATATTGGTATCGACACGCATTGGTTGATTTTTTGTGAGTTCTTACGCATTCCTTGGATGTGAAAATAGCAGTTGGATACATAAGCCTTGAATGGTACATAGCACTTACATGATTGGCGGACCATCCTTCAATACATAATGCAAAATTCTGAACTTTGTAGACATGTTGTTCCTTACATACATAAACATGTACTATGCGCATATTTTTTATCATCTATATTCAATCTTTTCAAAGCAATAATGTAGGATATTGGAGGAAGACAAATTACAAGCTAGTTGAAAATACGAATTTATCCATATATAAATCTGCAATCAGGGTCGCCGTAAATTCTTTTGCAGCACCGAGCGAAGCACAGTTAGCTGAATTTACAGGAGGGGGTACTGCATTTTGAGTGTAGGAGCTTGGATGGATAATACGCGATACTGCGAAGCGGGAGACGGCTGCGGCGAACGACGCTTCGGTCCGCATCACCATAGACGAAGCATAGCGCTTCGAGAGCAGGCGATGCATGCGCATTCGAAGCAGAGGTGTCCTCTGGCTTAGTTTTTCGAACCGGCGTCCTCTGGCTTAGTTAGTATGTTCAATGACACTGAGAAATTTGCATGGTCAGTCCCGCAAATAAGGTTCTTCAAAATTAGACACATAGTTCGTGCTTTGTTTACAACATTAATAGTTGTACCTTTTTTAATACTAGTTTTAAGAAATACTCTCTCTAATTCACAAAGGGAGTGTATAGGTATCACTCAGAATGTTTTCTTCCTAACTATCATTCAAATTTATGACTCTTGAATTAGAGATCAATGAGCCCTTTGTTTTTGAAGGGGGAGATTTTTTTTCAAGAGAGAGAGGGTAGCATTCAAGGGGAAGGAGGGAAAATTTATGGCCATTGAATCTCTAATCCAACAGTCCTAAATCTAGATGATAGTTAGAAAAAAAATATCCGGATGATGTTTATCAAAACCCATTCACAAAAACAAGTCGTTTTAGAGCAACTCCAGCAGTAGCCCTCAAATCAGGGCCCCTACTTTTAATTTGAAGGCTCCTCCTATTTTTAAGAGCCCAATTTTTTTGCATCTACTCCAACAGCACCCCTCAAATCTAAGCCCTCAAATCCATTCCACTACACATTGACACATCACACATGGGACCCACTCCTCAAATGAGAGCTCTCAAATCCATTCCACTACAATCTGAAAAATAAGAGTCAGAGCAGGGGGCCCCTAGGAATGAGGGCTTGGAGGTCTCATTTGAGAGGCCTCCTATTTTTGAGAGCCAAGTAAGGGCCCTGTTGAAGTTCAGTTTTTTACTCTGGCTCTCAAATATGAGGTTTGAGGGCTCAAGTAGGGGCCCTGCTGGAGTTACTCTTAGAATACGTGTAGTTAAATTTTAAAAACTTTAGCTATCGATATATTTTTCAAATATTTAGATCAGATATATAAAAATTATATATGTAGATTCATCTCGAAAAGTATTTTTACAATATTATAATTTTGTTAGGTTTTACAAATATATTATAATAGTAATTAATGATCAAAATTGTATTTTGGTGATTGTCTCAATATCCAGCACTGCTTGTTTTTGTGTTGTAGAGGGAGTATTAAGCATATGTATGTGCAATCCTGAACTTCAGACCATGTAAGTAAAACATGCACTCATTTCATTCACGTACGCTCTGTACCGAACTCGTTTAATCTCACACAACCTCAAAATAGAAGTAGAAGTACATAAATCGCAAAGAGAATACATGAATTAGTACACGACCGTACATGTATAACAACAACAGAACAGATATGCTTAACTTGAGCGTGCAGCGCCGAACTTGGCCTGGAGGAACCTGATGAACTGGACTACCTCCTCTGTCTCCGGCAGGACCGCCCTGGCGGCGGCCACCGCCGCGGCAAACCTCTCGCTCCACTTCTTGAGGAGCAGCGTGGCGGCCTCGTCCAGCAGGGCAAGGCCGTTGATAGCCCTGGGCGTTCGGTACTACCGAACCGATCGGTTCGGTTCCTCGGTACCCATACAAATTCGGTTCCTACGAATCTCGGTACCGTTCGGTTCCTGAAAAAACTCGGTACCGAAGAAATTCGGTATCGGTTCTTTCGGTTCGGTTCCGGTATTTACCGAAATTACCGAACAGGGTACAGCAGCATGTAACATCAAGTTCAATAGCCAATTTTGACATAAATGTAACATGATTTCATATAGAATAAGTGCCAAATCATACAGAGAAAAAGCCACAAATACATAATATTTCGGTAGTTCGGTATTTCGGTAAACCGAGGCACCGAACCGAATTTCCTCGGTAAATTCGGTTCCTGAGAACCTAGAACCGAACCTGGAACCGAAATTTTCGGTTTCGGTACTTTCGGTTCGGTTCTCGGTAAATTCGGTTCGGTACTCGATTTTCGGTTTTTTGTGCCCAGGGTTAGCCGTTGAGCCGCTCGCAGGCCCAGAGCGCCGGCAGGAAGCAGCCGAGCGCGACGTCGAGGAGGCCCGGCGCAGTGTCGCTGCCAGAGAAGAAGGCCCTGCCGTCCAGGAGCCGCAGCTTGGCGCGCGTGTCGGCGATGGCCCTCGCGCGGGCCTCCGGGGTGGGCGCCAGGGAGACGGCGTCAAGCGTCGGCCAGAACTTGTCGTCGACGTAGACGGTCAAAAAGCGGTGCATGGCGCGCTCGTAGGGGTCCTCAGGGAGGACGTCTGTCCCGCCACCGTTATTGGCCCAGGCCTCGTCCGCGTAGTGCGCGATGACGGCGAACTCGCAGACGGCGCGGTCGTCGGGGAGGAGGAGGACAGGGATCTTCTTGTAGACGGGGTTGGCGGCGCCGGCGAGGAGGCGGTCGCTCTTGCGGGTCTCGAAGCGCTCCTCGACGAGCTCGTACGCCACCCCACGCATCTCCAGCCGCATGCGGGCGCGCATTGTGAACGGGCTCAGCCGCCCACCCAGCAGCCGCACTGCCAATGCCCAGTAGTGGAACCAGAATTTATCTATATTCCAAGATAAATTCTAACAACATAAAACTAACGTCAATTTATACCTATATCACGACATAACAAAAGGTACATCATAATTGCATTATTGATATGAAACTTGAGTTCAATGCTAAAACATAAAGTATAACTAGGAAAACATAGCATGATGTCAAAATATAAACAATGTAATACAATAAAGATATAATTTAAGTACCTAAATTACGAAGATTTGCTCTTTATCCTATCTCGTCATTTCTTCATTGATACTTGCATATGAACTAGAACTTGTAAAGATAACATATGAGAGTAAATCAAACAGGTGTACGAATAAATATGAACAACATGAAGTTTACATTTATAAGAAGCTAACTTACCACTAGCATGAGATAGTTGTTTCTTACGTGACCTTATCTCTTGAAAACGCTCCAAAATCTTATCGTTATTAATGTTTGCAAATATGTCTTGTTCAATATAGCATACCACGGTATGATTCATCCACTCATCATTCATCCTATTCCGTAAATCAGTCTTAATAATCTTCATAGCTAAAAAGGCTCTTTCTACGATTGTTGTTGCCATCGACAAAATCAAGGTCAATTCAATGAGACGATAAACCAATGAAAAAACCATGTGTCTATCAATTTGAACCATCTTCACAGCAATATATTCAAGGTCAGTACAATTTGCAAAATCTAGATCATCTCTCACATCAGCAATAAATGTACCAAGTTGATCCTTAAGGACTACATAATCATATTGGGAGAAGTCATCACCATACATCCTAGCAAGTTCAATTAATTTGTCTTCGTCAAAGTTGGCAAAATATTTCTTCGGTCAAGACAAGCAATGCATGTCAATAACTGAGTCAATCTTTCAATAAAGCGATTATTCATCTCAACAATAATTTGATCATTCACCACAATAAATATATCATGATGAAAATGGTCATAGTAAGTTACCACTGGTACTGTATCATTCATATTTAGCACAATGATCTTATGTTGGAGACAAAAGGCATTTGCCTCTCTATCATCTGGTCTTTGTCATTGACGTACCTGCATAAGACAAGAAAGTATAGTTAATATAGTTTACACTTACTAAGACATAAAAAATACCAACAAACTAACCTTAAAACCACAGCCATTTGCTCATTGATAGATGCATCGAGGGCCTCGTCAACAAGTATGGCAAACCATCTATCCCCAATATCATCAATAATGACTCTGATTTATGAAAGCCTCACAATGCTTTCTTGATTTGTTGTGATAACTATAGACTTTACCAATATGTTTATCAAAACTTTTAATTGCATTCTTCCAATTAGCAAATCCTATCTTCGTGAATGATTCAATATCACAGTTTTCAACTCTAGCCAGCTTAAAGAGGGAATAATAAAAACAAAATGCTGCATCTTTAGCAGCACTATATTCCAATCAATTATACCTTTTGAATCATGATTGCTGAAAGCTTCTACTCTGGTTCTCATATTCATTATGTGGAAATTTATGACCAAATGGTTGGCATAGACCTATTTGCAAATACTTTCTTCTAGCAGCATCTCTGATATCTACATCCAAATCCTCAATTGGTTTTCAAAGCCCAAGATCAGCGGCAATATCATCCGGACTGAGTACAACACGAGGATTGTTTTGATGCGTGTTACTATCTCATGTTTTTGGTGTTTTTGTAGTTGTAAGAGATTGGTAGGAATCGTGGGATTGTGTTTGTGTTGAAAAATAAGATGATAATGTCTTCGCCCACTTCATTTTGTATTTACTAATAACTCCTATAGCGAAAATAAGATGTTAATGTCTTTGTCAAACCCATGCCTAAACTCATTCCCTATTCTCTAGTACAAACAAAGTTTTGAATGACACTTCTATCTTACATATTTATCCTGGATGAGATGAAAAGATTGACATGCATTCTGACTAAATACCATTGCAATGCAGATTTTTTTCAAGACAATAAAACACTCATATTTTTTCAAGAGATAGAATAGAAGAACAGCTAGGAATGAATTACAATGTTGATTATATCTAATATGAGCAATTCATATGTTTGGCACCAACCATACCACATATTTTGATTCATATTTTGTTAGGCTCACTAATATCCTTTAGACCTTTACCCCTAGTTTGGCAAGATCATTTTAATTCCAGTCTGGTCTCTAGATATCAATTCTCTCCTGAACCAACACATCCCTTGAATATTTTCCCATATGGTCTCAGGCTCTCAGCACTCAGCAATATGAATGTATGATCCGCAATTCCACATCCACCATAAATCATTTTCAGATAAGGTGCTACATGTAGATTGTAGAATAACAACTAACAAAAGAGAATTAATGAATCATCATATCCTTTACCAATTAACCTGAATGGTTGAATAAAAAGGTTTCAAAAAACTTTACCTAAATTCTAGGAGGCGGGCGTCGTAGGCCGGGAGTGGGGGCGGCGCTAGCCGGGAGACAGGTAGCGCAGGCCGGGAGGGGCGACGCTAGGGTGGCGCTAGTCGGGAGCTAGGCGGCGAAATCGACACAGGCGGGGCAGTGTCGAGAAGGGTGCAGGCCACGGGCGAGCGACGCTAATCGAGACCCAAGAGGGGGACGGGGACGTCACAGGAGCCTGTAGCGGCATGGCCAGTAGCTAGGCTTTGGAGAATTAGACTTGACTTTGGCGATGGCGGTTGTGGCTTGTGGGTGGACATTGCTGGCGAGTGACGATGTAGTGGGCCGTTCCGCGAATGGGCCAAGAGGGAGTGGACGAGCTGTGACGAAGTGGCAATAGTAAGCAGCATGGCGTCATGGACTACTGGGCTTTTCTGCCATGGGCTTATTCCGCCCCTGCTCGCCGCAATCCTGCCATGGGCTTATTCCGCCCCCATGCCCGCCGCCCATCACCGATCAGACTAAGGGTGCCTTTGGTTGAGCTTTTGGGAGCTACTTTTGCTTCCAAAAAGTCAAAAGACAACCAAAGGGATGAAAACCAAAAGCTGCTTTTTCAGAAGCAGCTACTTTTGGGTAGTACAGTTTTTGAAAGCACCCTGGACCTTGCTTTTGGCTTTTGGCTTTCTGCTTTTTGAAATGGTGAAAATAGAGAGTTGTTTCACAGTTGTTTCAAGGAAAATAGAGATAGGAGGTAAGTTTTATACTTGTTTGAACCAAACAGCTTACAGCTTTTCCACAGCCCACAACCTACAGCAGTTTTTCCACAGCCCACAGCTCACAGCAGTTTTTTCAGAAGCCACAGCTCAACCAAACACACCCTAAGCTTGGCTCTGGTTCCTCGGATGCTTGGTGCTCGATAGATTCTGCTTAGCTATTTACAAGGGAGACGACGAGCACGTGATCTGCACGAATCTTGGGATGGACTAATTTGCGGCGGGGAGAAGGCGTACCAGTAGTAGAGATGGCAACGGGTACCCGAAACCCGAGTACCCGATGGGTTTTACCCGATAAGGAGGCGGGTATGGAAAGATATCTTCACCCGCGGGTATGCTAATGGGAAAAAATCTCTACCCATCGGGTATGCGGGTGCGGGTGCGGGTGTATACTACCCGTACCCGCATACCCGCGGGTAAAATATACCCGGCCGGGTGTATATTAGATATAGCAATAGGTACATATACCTGTGGCCCGTATATATATATTCGAAACGAAGCCGATGGAAATACCCGCACTCGTATATACCTGTGCCCCGTATATACCCTTATCAATTCGGGTATGGGTTACCCGTCGGGTATAAATACCCGCGCGGGTGCGGGTATGGGTAAGTTTCTATACCCGTGTGCGGGTACGGGTATTGTAGCGGGTGCGGGTGCGGGTATCGGGTACGGGTATAGTTTGGCTATACCCGACGGGTATTTACCCGTTGCCATCTCTAACCAGTAGTAGTTCAGTCCCAGACCCCATCCTCTTCCTCTCTCTCTCCCTCCGCCGCCGCGCCGCCAGCGAGCTTTCCGGCGACGACGGACCGGATCACCCTCCGCCGGCCGGCCGTGCCGCTACTGGTACGCCTTCTTCGTCCCCCTCTCCTCCTCTCAGAAGCCAGAACCCCTTGTTAACCTGTCTCCCATCTATTCGGGGATCGGGGCTCTCGCCCTGCGAGATCTTGGCTGCTCAAAGAGGGGACGATGAATATGATTCTCTCTCTATCTTGACTCTCCTTGGGGAAAGAACACCGATCCTTTTTCTTTTCTTGCGTCCGCACCATCACGCCGAAGAACCGTGCGAAATCTGTGTCTGGAAAGTTTTCTTGATTCCTATTATGGTAGCAGCTCTTGCGGTTGCTGTGTTGCGAGTAGAGAAGATGATGCTCTGGGAGTCTCTCATGTGTACCTGTGCTGATTTAATAGATGGAGATGCGGATGGATCCTGCGGCTGCGCAGCCAGGCGCTCGCTTCCCCGTGCCGCACAGGTCCCTCTCCTTGGACATCAAGGTTTTCGCCTCGCTCCAGTAGCCTATCTAGTTAATTCTCAACTCATATCCTCGTTATGAATTCTAGTCAGGTTAAGAATTTATGAGCACCACATGTACTACAGTATGATTGCCTGTTCATGGAGTGAAGACCTAGCGATAGGTTGTTTCTACAAGCTATTGAATTGTATTAGTCATTGGAAGAGAACATGATCTGCTCTGGTTGTTATTTTCAAATAATTTTTACAGCTTTGGTTAATGTTAATGGTATAGCCATTGCAAAAACCATATAGTATAGTTGGGAGTTTTCTGAATGTCAAAATTACTTGGTTTCCCTTTTGGGCTTCCTAGGGCAAGAAGACAGACATTGTTATCAGCAAATACGAAGATAGCTTTCTGGTGAGTTGCAACTCTCAGCTCATATTCAATCAAATGCTTATAATGGCCTGTGAAAGATGCTCATCTGCCATCAAATCTGCAGGTGATTGTGACACAAATTGGATGCATGGGAACCATATTAGCTGCTAAGTATGTTTTCTATTCGCGTGCAGATGCCTTCTCAATTCTCATTAACATGTAAAGTGTGGTTTATTCTTTGCATTGTCAGTTCAGAATAACTGCCTTCCTCCGTGCTATGTTGGACACTTGGGCTTAACTTACTGAAATTTGAAACCTTCAAATCTCAGTTATTTAGCTTATTTTTTTGAAAGAGCATTGGGAATCCCTACACAAATATTTGCTCATGCGCTTAATCATCTAGTGGCAAAAAAAGCTACAAAACAATTGAGCATTGCCGTAGAAGAGCATATCAGATCATAACTTCCAGATTTTCACATGCCCATATTTCCGTTCAAGATAATGTTTTTGTTATTTCCTCAACATGATAGAGAATAGGTTCCTGCATCTAACACCTTATCGATTGATGTTTCCACTAAGAGGTGACAGAGCAGTGTTGCGGAGGTTTTCTAAAACTCAACCTGCGGGGGGAAGAAACCCCCCGGGCATCATGCTTAAGAAGAAGGTCTTCTCACGCAGACCGAGAAAACCCCCGAACCCCTGCTCCACCCTTACACAGCGGCACCAACGCCCGACCTTTGTGAGACGACCGGCGGATCCTTTGGATCAACACCCTGGCGGGTCCTTAGACCTGTGCTTTGGTGTGGTAGCAGGCGAGGGGATTTTTCCCCCCAAGCCTGAAATTCGCTCCCACTGGGAGTCGAACCCAGGACCTGGGGGGTGCTACTGAGGCGCTCTAACCGCTAGGCTAGAGGCCCTTTCGCTTGCGGAGGTTTTCTAGCTAAAGAAAGTTAGCCTGATAACATTATAGAGAATATAGGCATTTCTATTGTATTATTTTACCTTGAAATTGAAACTTATGTACCGTATTTCTGATTGAGCCTTCTTCCTCCTCAATAGGAAAGATGAAAGTGTTTTCTCTGACCCAACCTACAACGTATCTGTTCTTTTTGGAAAGAGAGATGAGGTAAGCTTATTAGACCATCAATGTAAGGTCTGACTAGGGACACATGTAACGACTGTGTAGAAAAATGTTGTGATTGCAGCCGCTCCTACTCGCTTGTGCGCGTCAACTTATCGAACATATAAGGTTTGCTTTCTTCACCATCTGCCCATGCCATCTGGTGTTTCCCCACATCTATGAATAACTTTTCATGCCATCTGGTGCTTCTCCACATCTTTGAATAACTTTTCCTATGATTATCTGCTTGTCATGGTATTAATATTTGAACTGCATGCATTTTTTTTGGATAAGGTGCAGCTAGGACCATGGCTGCACGCCTGCACCTATCCATTTTTCCATTTAGCCATTTGGTTTAGAAGTATTGCTAACCATTTGAAAATAATTAGCAACAATAAGCACCTCTTCTTTTATACTTTTCTTTGAGCACAATGCAAATGTTCTCCAGCAATGGCCCGTTGATTATGGTCATCATTTTAGTTATTCTCCCTGCATTGCCAATTTTACCACTGAAGTTAGCAGTTAATCGAACCAACTCCACTTTGTAAACTTTTCCTTAGGCTGATGATACTGCACGCCATTTTCTTAGATATGCAGACACAAAGGAATATTATGTATGGAGGTTTATGTATTACCATTTTGTACCCGCATTCTTCTCATACTTATTTTTTGCAGTGGTAGTGGATCAGCTCAATCATTGGTGATCTCTCTTGGTCTGAAGGATCATTCCCAGGTAAGGGTTGAAAGAATTTCCTGTTGTATGACTGTCTTCACTAATATATTTTATGGTATTGCTAACTCAATGTCAATGTCAATTTTCTCCATAATGTTCCTCCTGAAAATTGCTGAATCGGCATGATTACTATGTTGATTACAATTGATTGTTGCTTTCTCCAAACCCCTGGAAATTCTCGGATGAATGCATAGTCAGCTGGTTATATGCATAATAGTGTGGATAGCTCCCGTCATTTTTGTGTTGAAATCTATAGTTTTGTCAACGTTTGTCTAATGCAATTTTGGCGATTTTTCAGGCAACACTGAAAGAGATAACTTCCGCCATCATTGATAACCGTCTATGGTGAAAATTTAACAAACCAAGTTGGGTTTGGGATGGGCACATATATATTCAGTTCATCCACAGAGATGTTGGCATATAGTGTCGAGCAAAATCAGCCCTCCTTTATCGTGTGAAATTCTAAAATTTTGTAATTGGAATTTGCTCCAAGTTGAACTACACGAGGTGATCTCCTCGCAAAGTTCTGTGATCGATATTCTCCTATCACGTGCTAGGTGGATAGTTTTGATGGGGCTTCCGATTTATGTTCTTGCGAATGCTTGTAAGCTCATGTTGCTAATTTATCGACTAATATTGATGTAAGCAGAGCACTTTCCAGGAACATCCTATTTGTTTGGTATGGCATGGTCACTGGAGCAATACATAGTTCATTTAGTCATACTACAGAATAGTTGGAAAAACCTTGGCATGTTTGGATCGTTTGCCCATTTTTATCCCTCCCGTCTAGGCTATCGTCCAAGAGGTAATTTGCAAGGCCAGCTGTTTGGTTCCTTTACCTTAAGCGTGTGTGAAATAACGAGTCTATTTTGTTAATGAAAGGGAGCTGCTAGCACTTGTTTACCGTTGGGATGAATTTCCAGCAGTAAATCAGTTTCACAAAGTTTTATGGAGTTTCAATTGCACAAAAGTTTTAAGAAGGTTTCAAGCTTTGAGTTTGATATTTCAGGCAGATTTCAGCATGTTTCGGAAAGTTTCAAAAACTAAAAACTTCAGGTTTCTAAGTTTCTAAAATTTCATACTTTAAGTTTGAGAGGTGGTGAGTTTTAGGTTTTAGAAATTGTAACTTTGAGTTTTTGAGCAAGTTTCAAATATGAAAGTTTAAGTTTTTGTGCGTCTTAAAATATGAAACTGAATGTTTCACCAAGTTTCAAATCTAAAAGCATCAATTTCAAGCCGAAACACCAAGTTTCACAATAGCACCAAGTTTTTCTTAAACTTCAAGGTTTATGTGTACTTTAATTTTAAGAAAACTGAAACTTCTCGTTTCATAAAACTATGAAGTTTTAAACCCGAAAACCTTATTGAAATATCAAATTTCATGTGTTTCAAGTTTACAAAAACTAAAACTTTGTGTTCGTGTGGGTTTGGCAAATCTCTCTCTCACATCTAGTGGAGTAAGGAAGGGGTGGTGTCGACTGGTAAGTGTCAGATGACAGAAAGGAAGGGGTGATGCCGACCAGCAAGTTCCATATCAGTTTCATCAAGTTTCATGCGGGTTTCGTTAAAAATTCAGTCGAGTTTTTAAAATAGTTTCAATCGAGTTTCATTCAGGCGAGTTTCAAAGAGTTTCAGTCAAGTTTCACAAACTTTCATGAAATTTGAAGTTAAATTTCAAACGAGATTCACACATGTTTCACAAATGTTTCATCATGTTTTGAGCAGTTTCATATATGTTTCATAGTGTTTCAAAGAAGTTTCATCATGTTTCACAAGAGTTTCACAAAAATCTACAAACTTTCACAAAAGTTTCATAGAAATCAAACAAAATTCACAAAGAACCGGACAGCTTTCATGCATATTTCAGTAAAATTCAAACAAAAATGCACAAATTTCAATGAAAACAACTAACAAAAAGCATTAAAATTTTTTTAAAAAATTGCAAGATCCAAGTTTGAAACATTAGATCATGCAACCTCAATACAAAAATATCAAATAAAAAATGCATGGCTGTGGTGGTGTAGCACACCTACTGGCTACCACACGCCACCAGCCGTGCTTATCGCGAGCCCGCTACCATTTTGTGCTCGTTGCGAGCCCATGGCCGTTGGAGCGAGACACCACCGGCCTCCTGGGCTCGGGCCTGTCACCGCCACGCCTTTATCGTGCTTGTCAGCCACTCCGATACGAGGTCCACCAGTCAGCCACTCTGGTACGGGGTCCACTAGTCAGCCACTCATTAGCATTTACTAAACAACATCATTATTTATTAATGATCGTGATTGGCGCTAATGACTAGGGAACAGTGCTCCTTCCCGGGCGTGAGGGAGGCGAGCCTCGCCGACGGCAGGAGAAGCGGCGGCGGTCCGGGGAATGTCCAAAATGGGTTCACCAGGCTTGTGCGTACCTCCAAGCAAAGTGGCGCATCCCAATTTAGCCATGGCGGTCACCACCGGTGAGCCAAGCAGTGGTGGGAACATGGCACTAGGCTCGGCGGCAGGCTAAGCAATCAAAAGCCAATTAAACAAGAGGGGAGCTACTGGGAAGAGCAGGATCTCACAGGCGGAGGAGGAAAGGCTCAGGGAGGTTGAAGCTAAGCTGTTGGTGGAAGACCTATGCAACGGAGGAAGGAGCTTGGTGACGGCAAAGCGATGGGCGTCAACGGTCTGGGCTCGTGTCGGGGAAGGCTTCACGACGATGTGAGGATGCTCCTAGTGGGAGGAATCGGACAATGGTTGCCGAGGTCGACGGCGAGGGAAGGTGGCCGGAGTTGGAGAAGACACTTTGTGTTATGGTCATAATTGTTAGATATATATGCAGTAAATATTAGCTTAATGGTTGTGACTTTACATTTTCCAGAGGCTGCTAAATGTCAAGGAGTTTTTGAAAAATAAAGTGTACAATAGCGCGCTCGTCGCGAGTATTTTGGGAGCTCAACTCGACAAGATGGACAATAAGGCAGTAAAATTGGTGAGTTTCTGTAATTTTACATTAAGCAGTAAACTTTGTCTTCACATCATCGTCAACCCCTTCTATCTCAATTGTCAAGTCTTTCTCCCCTTACTTCACAACTCCCACTGGTTGGTGTATTGCATAAATATTATGCACAGGCGTATCGACATGCTAGATTCGAACGACTACGTTCAAAAATGCACTAGCCCCGTGATCATCACCGTGTAGTTGGCAGCAGGGTGTTGCACCTTTGAATGATGTCTTCTATGCCGCGACCGGTGGGAAGTTCTCAAAGTTTGTGAACTAGAGAAGGCTGTTGTTCGCCACACTGAAATAGGTTCTCTCGAGCGATTGCGCCTTCTTCACCATGAAGTTCCTGGAATTTTACGACGGTGAAAGACAGAAGATCTAAACTGCCATAGAACTGATAAGCAATAATTTTTTCTATTACATGCACTATATTATTTCATAATATATAGTCATTTAGGGTTATAATATATTTCTTTCATATGCAAAAGAATGACAACGTATACAAGCAGAGCTATTATTCTACATGCTATTCTAGGTGCTCAACATTGTCAATCCCCTCCCCAATATTCCAAAGAGCCTTAGGACGCACAGTTCATCGGATTAGAATTATATGTTATGAGTTCCTTTCTATACATTATACAAAGTAATTCGTTATATGAATGGTAGAAAAATTATGTACACAACATGATAAAATTATTTGTAATAGGTAATAAATTTATTTGTAAGCAATAGTAAATTTACTTACTACTGATAATAAACTAAGTTGTGACTGTCGTTGCCTCCTTCGCCACCGCCAACGCCATACGCCTCCTCGCTCCCCGCTAACAACCATGCTCAACCGAATCACCTTGCTCAACGGACCATTGTTGGTCTGTTGGGCTAAACGTGCTCATGTCGACACAGTATAATCTATCTTCTCTCCGTACCACATCTAGATCAGACAGGAGTTACATAAGCTATGGCACAGTAACATAATTTTACCAGACGGATGGTCCCTAAACGGACCGTGCCTTGTCCAGATCCGGCCGGCGGCCGTCGCCAGGTCGACCTTCAGTGCCTATCAAATAGGAAACTGTCATGTAACCCCTCCCCCCTCTCTACTCTCTCGCTGACAAGTCGACCCACATTTTATTGGTGTGGTCGTGTGGAAACTGTCATGTCCCCGTGCCATATCGCGCCTCGACAGCTCGACACCGCACCACCAAGGCCTCCTTGGCTTCTTCCTCCCCAAGTCCTCGCCGTCCTCCTCCCATCTCGCCGCGCCATGGCTCTCCGCCACCACCACCTCCTCCTCGCTGTCCTAGCGCTCCACCTCGCCGCCTTCAGGGCCTCCGCCGCGTCGCGCGGCAGCGGCGGCGGCGCCTTCGACCCCTCCCGCGTCGTCCAGCTCTCGTGGCGCCCCAGGTGGCCTATCTGATCTCCCCCTCTCCTCCCCCCCAACCCTAGGTTATAACTCTGATGGCCGATTTGTTCGTTGTGACGGTGATTAGGGCCTTCCTGCACAAGGGGTTCCTGTCGGACGCGGAGTGCGACCACCTGATTGTGCTGGTGAGTGGACTGGGCCTGCCCCTCGATCTCGTCGGAGACTGGGTGAATTGGCTTCTGATGATTTGAGTTGGTTGGTTGGTTGATTGATTCGATGTGTGGTGCTTGAAGGCGAAGGACAAGCTGGAGAAGTCGATGGTGGCGGACAACGATTCCGGCAAGAGCGTCATGAGCCAGGTGCGGACCAGCTCCGGCATGTTCCTCGAGAAGAAGCAGGTCAGCAGCCAACACACCTAGTCATTCTCATTTCATTTTGACAATCTCTGGGGTTGGATTGGTTCGGAGATGGTAAGGTGTTTCCTTTATATTCGGTGCGCTGTTAACTGTAGAGATCTAGGAAGGAAATGCTTCTGTATAGGCCGTGATCTCGACATGGGAAGCGAAATTAGTGAAATTCTTACAGGACAATTTGTATTTATATCAACCGGGTATTGAAAATCTAAAATAGCAGGGTGCCTTATTTTGGGTGGTAGAACATATGGGCTGATCTGTTCAGGAAATGATACTGTAGGCGCGACTGCTATTCTGTGGCTAAGAGGTAGCTGATTTTTTTCCTTTTTGGAATGTGTTTAGATTGGTATATGAAGCTAGCTAGGAAGGTGAATTTATGTGCTTGTATCGATTAATTGGTGCTATAATGTTTTCACGTTTGTTTTGTTAATCATGGTAATTTGTGGGGAAAATGCTTGAATGCAACTATATGTTAGCTACTATAATTCTTTTCTGCATATTTGGTGAACTTTGATTGTCTCTGTATGGATTTGGAGATACTCTGTTAATATTAAAAAAATTGGAGATGCTCTTTTAGCATGACCAAACCTGGAAGGGGGAAGTATGCCTAGACTTTGAACCAGTAAGTATCTGTGGTGATTTGATGTCTTCAGGGCATGTTTGAGACCTCAGGTTTGTACTGAAACTTCATGCTCGAGTTCATCTTTTCTAATCGTGTTGCTTAAAGGAGTAGCTTTTAATTCTTTTCCATGAAATCCAATGGTTTCTGTAAGTATTCAGATTGATTCAAAGCCAGTATGCTTGCTCTATTGTTTGGTAGAAAATTTTACTGTAGTTATCTGGAGATAAAATGTCATTATGTAAAGGATTTACCATTTATATTAAATTTGTTTGCCTGGGTATGCTAAGAGCTGAAGGTTTGTTCCTTCTATTCTTTATATTACTGTTTTCAACTTGTCTTATACCACTTCACGATAGTTGTGATCTGTACTGTAAACTGTAAAGTACTATACTGTTATGTGTTTGGTTCGCTTCGCTAGGGGTAGGCAACACACCATAGTATATACCATTTTATATTAGTTGTCAAGGCCTCATCTATCATATGTTGGCTGAGTTATAGTCTAGAAAATTCATTCATTTCCAGACAGGCAAAGTTTGTTCCTTTACTGGTTGCTTTATTATACTTATTATATGCTCCCTGCGCCCTGCAATATAAGTCCACTTTGACTTTTCATGGTCTCCAACATAACATTTTGGCTGTTATTTTTTATCATGATATACTAGCAAAAATAATAAAAAAATATACTCTGAAAGTATTTTGCAAGACAAATGCAATGACATTATTTTCATGTAGTCAAATTATATACTTTAACATATATTAATGGTCAATGTTTTAAAACCTTGACCGCGTGAATCCCAAACGGACTTATATTGCGGGACGGAGGGAGTACTTCATTGCATACACGTCTGGGATGTGGATTTGTGGAGGACCGTTTGTGGGTTTGCTATGATATAATCTCAATAAATTTATACAGTGAATCACTATTGATATTCATTGTTATTGGGTTTTGCCTTTTCTGAAATTTGTGCTCAGATGGGATATGTTCGTATGTTTTTTCCTCCCCCACTGTTCTGTGTTAATTTGAGCGAGTGCTTGGTTTCTCTGGACCTCTGAAATGTATGACAGAAACTTCAAGTTTGATTGCATGGCAAATGCTCCTTAGTATATGTTTTATTTAGTTTTGAAATCATGGGTTCGATTGAAATTTAACCAGCACAAATTTTGGCACAATTCTTTAATATCATTGATTTTCATTAGGAGTTCCTTCACAAGTTCTATTCGGCAATACTTGGATTACGGATTAGCACAAAATAATTCAGTGATTGTGTTTTGATGTTAATTTTACATGTCATTTTTGCTCTTTTGGATTTGGTCCACCAGTTTCTGTCCTCTAGACCCATACCAATAGAAGCAGTATCATGTTTTGTCATATGTGCATTGTTTAAAAATGGTCTACTCTTTAGCTGTGGTTTATCTAACCCCCCCCCCCCCCCGCTCCTTGGAAATGTGGTGTGTGCATTGGTTTTATGGGGTTCAGGTCCAATATCTGAATCATCATTCTTCAATTTTTTTCTGGATATGTTTGTTTAGGACTTAACTGCCCTCCCTCACTTCCTGCATATGTGTTCATGTTTTGCACCTTTGTCTTTTTGGCGAAATGGCGCCAAGCATCTAGAGTCCTGTGTGACCAAAAAAGTCCCTCAAAAGTTAAAGGGTAAATTCTATAGGACGGCGATCAGACCCACGATACTATATGGAGAAAAATGTTGGGAGACTAAAAGATGACATATACAGAAAATGAGTGTAGTGGAGATAAGGATACTGTAGTGGATCTGTGGTCACATAAGGCGGGATCGCATCTGCAATGATGATATATGTGATAGGGTGGGGTAGCACCAATTGAAGATAAGCTTGTCCAACATCGCTTGAGATGGTTTGGACATCTCCAACGAAGGCCTTCTGAGACACCGGTATGTAGTGGGATTTTAAGGCGTACTGAAAACGTAAGAAGAGGCAGAGGTCGACTAAGACTGGCGTGGGAGGAAGCAATTAAAAAAGACTTGAGGGATTTGGAATGTATCTAAACTCTAAAGAATTAGCTTTGGATAAGAGCACACGGAAGTTAGTTATCCACGTACCGGAACCATAAGAAAGTTGGGGGCAGTGTTTTAGGCTCTCGGCTCAGATAGCAGGATGTACGGCTTAAGGTTTTAGCGTTGTAAGTTTTATTTCAAGATTCTCATCTCTTTGATCTTGAGAAGGTTTCATTCCTACCATATCCTAACTTGTTTGGGACAAAAGACTTTATTGTTATTGTTGTGTTGTCTTTTTGGCCGTTCATCTATGTTGTTATCTCGTAGAATATACTTGTTTTGACATATTGCTTACTCATGTTTAGGACTTGATTGCTGACCATTCTCAAGCCTGTAATTGTGATTGTTTAGGACTTACCAGCTGAACCTGAGATGTTGTTCACTGTTCAGTATTGCAAATGTGTGTTTGCACAAAGCCACAAACACATGCCGTGGAGCTTTCTTTCTGGACCTAAGACTGTGTTAGATCTACCTTTGCTCTCAAATCAGTTGGGCCAATAAACTATGTTGCTTGTTAGCACAGATTTACATCTGTTGTGCCATGGCACATATGGAATTAGTAAAACACTACATAAGCCACATCTTTCGGCGATTACCTCTGTACAGAGTAGAAAATTTAACAACTTTATTTTTTAACTAAACTATTTATTTGGCAGGACGAAGTTGTTGCGAGAATAGAGGAGAGGATTGCTGCTTGGACATTCCTTCATCCAGGTACCCTAAATGAAATTACTCTAACCATTCTAGGTTACCATATTTGTCTATTTAATAGTTAATAATAGTATTATCACTATTCTGTCCATGCTCAGAGAATGGTGAGTCCATTCAAATATTGCATTATGAAAATGGTGAGAAGTATGAGCCACACTATGATTACTTCCATGACAAAAATAACCAAGCCCTTGGGGGCCATCGAATCATTACTGTGCTCATGTACCTATCTAATGTTGAGAAGGGCGGAGAGACCATCTTCCCCAATGCAGAGGTAATTTGTTTGTCCTTTCTTGTCTAACTCTCTTAGTATTTCCCTTTCAAGTTGCAAATAACTCAGATATTCTGCAGGGGAAGTTAACACAACACAAGGATGAGACGTGGTCTGAGTGTGCTAAAAATGGATATGCAGGTATAATGGATAGTTGCTAAAAGAAATTGAATTACGTTGCAGATCCTTTTCATTTGATACTGGAGCACTATCTCTATGCTCCTTTTTCGCTTGATAATGTCAGTAGACTTAAGTTCTTCAACAGGCTTTCTTAGCTTTGCATATTTCAGTGGTACCTTCGACGATGACAGTTTGCTTCATCGTTAAACTGAACTTTTGGCTGTCCTCTGCAGTAAAACCCATAAAAGGTGATGCTCTGCTGTTCTTCAGTCTCCACCCTGATGCAACAACAGACCCTGACAGCTTGCACGGGAGCTGCCCCGTCATCGAAGGTCAGAAGTGGTCCGCGACTAAATGGATCCATGTGAGGTCCTTCGACAACCCTAGCAAGCAGGGAGGTTCTGCTGATGGGTGTGAGGACGAGAACGTCCTCTGCCCCCAGTGGGCGGCAGTAGGGGAGTGCGCCAAGAACCCTAACTACATGATGGGCACCAAGGAAGCACCTGGTTTCTGCCGGAAGAGCTGCAACGTATGCGCGCAGTAAGTTATTAATCCATCCACCGTGTGATACGTGACGTGGCATCGATGATTGTTGTCTCAGTACCAGGGTGTATATAGGACTGAGCATAGCATGTATAACCTGGAAGGAACTGAAATGTAAGATATATCATCTATATACGCCCAGAAAATACAGCTAGAACTCTTGTTTTGTTCAAACTTGCGGCCAATTACCCATTTTAGCTGAGCAATCAAATCAATGACGACGGATCGAGCAATCTTCTTCTCTTCAATTGGTTTGATAACTTGTCTTCTTGGAAGGGCAAGTATGTTCTTCTGGTGGAACAAAATGGTGGCAAAAATAGGAGACAACTCAACTGATCTGATCTGCTTGGTTCTTGATAGTATATATATCAATGATGTTCAGTGTCGTTTTAGGGTGGGTTCTTTTACGCTGTGACTTAGTTTTGGATTACGGTTTTTGAATTCTGACTATTCACAAGAGACAGTACGAAGAGAAAAACAGTCATATGCGATTTTAGTCCATAAAATGGAATTTAAGATAAAATTTATTATAATTAACTTATAAACTCTAACTTAAATTAACGTACCGTTTAAAAGCTACTGCAGTAAAAAAATATGATAGGCCAAAGTCACGCTGAACCCACCCTACTTGTTGAGTTGTTCATTTGCTGAATAGAAAGGAGTACCTGTGGCTGACCTATGGGTATACTGTGATGTCGAATCTACCAAACCGAATAACTTTGCTTTTATGTCCTTAGCTGTTGCCTGCAGAAAGGTGCACTTTGCTGACACGCACACGTATAGTTTCCGGTCCCCGATTTCATTAAACTTCTGCAAATCGGCATTCAACTCCCAGTTGGTAGTACATTGCAGAATTTTTTAAAATAACCTATTTTTATTAATATTATACAAATATATCATCACTTAAAAAATGACAAAAATAATCCTTAATCGCTATTTTAAATGGCACCATTTCAATGTGGGACAGAGCTTCTATCGCCATTTGACTTCAAACCAATGGACCACATAGTATCACGTCGCTGTCACAGGTTGTGTCGTCATTTCAATTCAAGACTGAGAGACCAATTGTCAATTGAAATAGTGACAAAAGCCCCCACAGCTTCAATCGCCATTTCAAATGGCGATAAAGTTCCCCGCATCTCCGTCATCATTTGAAATTGCGACAGAAGCCAGCCTATAAAAAGGCCAAAAAATTGACCGAAATTCTTTTTTTATTCGGTAAAAAAGAAAGAGGGGAGAAGAGAAGAAAAAAGAGGAGAGGAGAGGGGAGAAGAGAAGAAAAAAGAGGAGAGGAGAGGAGAGGAGAGAAGGAAGCGGGAGGAGTTTATCTCTGCATCTTCAAGGTGAGTTCTTTGTTTCTTTGTAGATTTCATTTTGAAACCACGGTAGGTTAGCAAATAAAATCATTAGATATGTTATATTGGGTAGTTATAAATAGTATTGTTGTCGATATATAGTACGCTAGATTAGTTTGTGTAGATTTGCGGAACTTTTAGTCGTAGTGCACCGATTAGCTTTGCAATCTTAGATCTGGTAGATAGATTTATTCGCAAAATAGATGATACAATGTATAGGATCCATTATTAGCTTCGGACGTTGTGGAGGTGAAGCATGCATGGTAATTTTGAATTTTTACAGGACATGTATGAATAGTTGTCTTTGTCTAGAGTGTCACACGTTGGACAAATCCCCTCCTTTGCAAGTTTATTTGTGAGCAGCGGGTTTGTTATTTAGTCTACTTTTGAGTTTATTTCAACAAATGAGTACATATCATTAACATAAGATTAGTTGGTGATGGCCGGTCTATCAAATGAGACGGTTGTACCAGTTATTCTCATTGAATCATGCATTGCACAAACTGAAATTATGTGGCATTGTTATCCAGGCGCGCTAATGGATGTACTACGGGTTAGTGGAACTTATAGGGTGAAATTCATGAAGCTCCTATGTGAGATTGGTGACGAAGCTAGGATGGCCGCTAGCCTTATTGGCACAAGCCTATGTGAGCGACCATGTGGATAGGTCTAGATCAACTTGTGATGGAATAATTAGCAACTAGATTGAGTTGAATCAAAGGTTTTACAAAGTGTTGTAATTTCCTAAAATTCAAGTTGTTGTTAGCTCTGGAGTGGTAGTACCTGCCAAATGTCGTAGTACTACCGAGGCAGTAGTACCGGCATGGTAGCCGCGATACTACCACAAATGTGGTTCGACCGGGAGTTAGATTGCGGTAACTATTTTCAGAAAGGGTCATTTTTAGGGTCTGGTAGTACCAGTGCTGCATTACGATACTACCAAAGATCAGTATGACCAGAGCTTGGTTGGTGGTACTACCAGGGCGATAGTACATGCCATGGCAAGCGGTCATGCTACTCTTCTATTAACGGGAATGGGTAAGCCCCAATAGTGTCGACCAATGGTTGGCAGTACTACCAAAGCAATATGACCAGCAATGGATTGTGCGGTCATACCGGCTGTGGTAGTTAGGTTATGAAAATTAGGAATTGTTGAATTTTTGAACATGGGGTGGTCTTAGAACTCCTGTCATTGTTGCATTGTGTTGCATG
This sequence comes from Dendrocalamus latiflorus, assembly GCA_017311315.1. NCBI lineage: Eukaryota > Viridiplantae > Streptophyta > Magnoliopsida > Poales > Poaceae > Dendrocalamus > Dendrocalamus latiflorus. The sequence continues at coordinate 17,925,874 of CM029677.1, read as the reverse complement.
TTTATACTAACGTGTGTCAAGTTGTGAAGAACTTGTGTCCAGAAATAATTTTTTGGCTTTTGGATGTGCAAAGAAGTTTGGAGGCAACTATGGTTAACAACAAGCAACCAAGACTAGGTCAAGGTGAATCAAGGTCTAGAACGGTCAAGAAGGTCATGTGGGATAGTTGCGCTCAAGTTTGGCACATGTCAAAGCAAAGGAATGCATTCAAGAGAAGGTTCAAGCAACAGGTTGGATCAAGTTGGCTTCGTCGATTCAAGTGAGACGTGGTCTAGTGGGAGCTAAAAATAGGAGAGACTTGCCGATAGAAGGGAAGCCATTGATCAATCTACACATCATGTGTATGGTACCTTGCATGGCAAGATGAAGACGAAGTCAAAGGAAGGTACCCAGATGCTTTGTCAAGGGCAATGAGGGGAAAATGCCAAATACTGAACTTGAGGCCTACTCTAAAATTGTGGCACTGGGAGATGCAAGGGAAGTGGTTTAGGATTAAATTAAGGTTGTGTGTGTTGTGGATCAATCTCTAGTATGTTAACGGGTTGATCCTTGTAAGCGCTTTAAAAAAACATGTGTGTGAGTGCAAAATGTAAAATTATGGGGTTGACGGGTTTCCCTAATCCTTAGCAAGTCTAGACCTACTAAGGGGGTTAGTTTAGCTATTTACAGGAGGAGGAGGATGCTAGCAAGGGCAAGCAAGAAATTAGGGTTGAGTTATAGGTTTGGGCTAGTGCTTCCTCTCCTTCAAGGTGTAAGAGTGCGACTTGTGGAGGATCCTTTGTAACCAGCAAGCTACAAGAATCAATCATCTTCATGCAATAGATCAAGTTCTTGTAAACATTATGTTCTTGTCTCTTTTTGCATGAGTTCTTACCTTTGCTTGTGTTGATTTGGCTCTTTTCATGCTCCTCTTGTTCTTATTGTGATCCATGATGTCTAAGAGACATTAGTAGGTCCTTGGGATCAATCTTTGTTTAGTTAGATTACTCTATAGTAAGAATTAGGATCTTGCCCAGTTTTAGCCTAGTCTTGAGCAAGATTTATGATTTTGTGATCATGGCCTTTCTAACCCAAACGTTTGAGTCAATTATCTTGCTAGGATATGTGAGAGATGACATGAAAAGTCTCATGATTTAGATCCTCATGAGCAAGAAGTAATTTAGTTTTTGGAGTCTAGTGTGTTCTTGTGACCTAGAAAGTAATTCTTCCAAATTGGATGCATCTAAGTCCAAGAACCTCGTATTTCTTGATTTGATTTGATTCTTGACATCCTTGCTTAGGTCCGCATCAATTTTGGTAGTATTTGGAAAAGGTTTGATCAAAATCCTCAAGTTTGGTTTTTGTCCCGAGGGGTTTGCACTCAGGATCAGGGCAAACGGTAGTATCGACCTCTTGAGCAGTAGTACCGCAAAGCGATCATACTGGCCCCTAGTTGGCAGTAGTACCAGTGTGGTCATACCAATGTGCTAAGGGTGGTGACCAACAAGAAAAGCTTGATTGTTGGCTTTTGTGGATTCCAGATTTCTGTGATTCTCTTGTAGGAGGTGTAATTTGAGCTTGACGACTCTCGTAGTCATTTGAGCAAAGATTTAGAATATTTGGGGAAAATCGAAAGGCTTCTACAATTATTCACTCTTGGTTTGCCATCATCAATCCAACACTACAAGAAAGTCCACCCCGGCTCATGTGACGCCCAAAGATGCCACTGGTGGTGATACCAAAAAAGTTGGGCAGTCCAACCACAGTGCGCTATATTCTTTGAACCAAGAAGGGGTAGGTCATACCGACTCAGTCAAAGCTGAGACTGAAGTCCCTCGTATGGCCAAGGTGCAAGAACCCATGGGGATTGCAGATGAATGTGAGATGATCGAAGACTTGGTGGAACAGATGGAGATCGAAAACTATGACTATGAGGCAATGTTAGGTGATGAAAATTCTGATGATGAGCAGGGTGGAGGTGATTAGCCTATCATGTCAAAGTGGAACGCATACTACTTTGACAAGTTAGCAGTGAGTGCAGGTGAGTGCATGGCCTCAGAGTACCCACAGAATGAGGTTAGGTAAGAAGCGTTCTATAAAAGTAAAAGGGGTGCATGAATCAAGTTGTCGGCAAGTGTCATTAAGGAGGATGTTCAAGGTAGTGAGTCTAGTCTGCACATGTATGAAGTGAAGTGTAAGACAGAGGGATGCTCTTGGTGAGTCCATGTATACCAATCTATATGAGACATCCATTGGAAGTGCTCCATAGTCGTTCTGTACACTCGCCTGATGACAGAGTCCACGTAATCACACAGAAACATGTTCTTAGGGTTTGTTACAAATGTCATGTACGGAGAGATTGTCAATGACCTAGATTTTGAGCTACGTTCCACTATTTTTGCGATGGAGCAGAGGTTCCAATATACAATAAGCTATGCTAAGTCTTGGCAGGTGGAGCACAAGGCACTACAAGCAAGGTTTTGTACGTTCGAAGACTCATACCACAACCTATTTGGTCTGCTCCAAGTCATACAATAAAGGAATCTGGGACCCATGTTGATATTCTAGAATAGGCCATGAAATGGTTCCCCAAGAAGATGATACTTAAGAGAGCATTCTTCGCTTTTGATGTGTGCATCAATGCATCCAGACACTATCATTCGTTGCTCCACATGGATGGCACCTTCTTGACTGGGAAATGCAAGGGTCAGATATTGGCTGCAATCACGGTGGATGGCAACAACCAAGTTCTTTCTATGGCATTTGCATTTGTTGGAAGTGAGAATATTGACAATTGGTTGTAGTTTCTCGGGAACGTGAAAGCTGGTGTCGTGGGCAACGGCCCACAGGTCTGCACCATACATGATTGACATGTCGGCTTATTAAAGACAATTATGCTACTACAGTAAGGGGTAGACGAGCCATATCCATGGCCTGATTTGTAGACTAGGTGGTGTAAGAGGCACATAGATGCTAATTTCTTCAAACAATTTAAGAAGAATGATCTTATGAACCTTTTCAAAAGGCTTTATTATCAAAACTAGTAGAGAAAGTTTGATGCATTGTGGAAGGTACTGGACGACCTGACGATGAAGCACACGAGAGAGGCAGCGAAGAAGCCCATGACAGGCATCTAAGAGCTCTTAAGTTACCCACAAATGCTACAGAATTGGTCAGGAGGAACACAAGCCAGACAAAATGCTTCTCAGATTGGATTGAGCACAAGCCTAGGAAGAAGTTAGCATTGCTTTACGACACTGACGATGCAAGGTATGGAGTTATGACCATCAACTTAGTCAAGGTGTACAACTGAGTCATGAATGGATTGAGACCCCTTCCCTTATTAGCTATTGTGAAAGGAGTGCTACGTGGTATTACCAAGTACTTCAGTGATAGAAGCACTCTGGCTCGTATCTTCATGAGTAATCCATAACTAAGCTACTCGAATATGATCATGGAGTACATAAAAGAGAAGAGCAAGAAGGGGGAGATGCCTAAAGTATTCAAAATGGGCACGAGGGGCCTTCATTTTGAGGTACTGTGTAGGGCCAAAGGTTATGGTGGGACAAACCATAAGACAATTGTTCATAAGTGCACACTGGAAAGGCACAATTATTCTTGCGTATGCAACAAGCCCCACCTGTTGCACAGACCATGCACACATGTGGTTGTTGCTTGTTCAACAGTTGCACAGGAATCCAGCAGCTTCCTGTCAGTTTATTTCATGAAGGAAGCGGTGATGGAAACATGGAGTAGAGAACTGTATGGTTTCGACGTGGTTGGATCATTCAGTGGTCATCCCAGCTGGGAGCAGAAAAGGTGGGTCCCCGACATTAAAAGGCTCAAGGGAGGAGTTGGTAGTCCGCAGATGGAATGACATGAATTAATTAGAAGCTAGGCTCCATTTGAAGAAATGCTCTATTTGCAAGGTGACCAGGCATACCTTCAAATATTTCACTCAGATAGCAGACCTTCAAGAAGGAGGAGTTGCAGAGGTGGCCAATGGGCCGTGCCGGGCCGGCGCGGCACGGGCTCGGCACGGCCCGTTTAGGCACGGCCCGTTAAGGCCCGTGTATTAAACGGGCCATGCCGTGCCGGCCCGCGGGCCGCGGTGGGAGCCCAGGCACGGCCCGAGGCCGTGCCGTGCCGGCCCGGGCACGGTTAAGGCTAAACGGGCCGTGCCGGCCTGGCTAGCCCGTTTAGCCGAAAAAATAAGAAAAATTGTAGAAAATTAAGAAAAATTGTAAAAAAATTGTAGAAAATTCAGAAAAAATATAGAAAATTGTAGACATTGTTAATCATAAAAATAAATATTTGCAATGATATAATGAGCTTTATTAATTTATTAAATTACATGGGATGGCTGCCTCATTAAAAACTTTACCAAGTAAAAACTCAATTTGAGAAAACCTTGGTAAAGAAAAAAGAGTACAGCTTATAAAGCTCATTATTGACCACATGTGAAAGAAAAATATTGAAAATCCTATTCATTGCTATCTAAATACAAATTCTCAAAAGATTCTTCTAAATATTTATTATCTGCAGTATGTTGGAGTCTTGATTCAGCCTGTTCCCAGTCTTTGACGGTCATAAGTACTTCGACCATCTCGTTGGAGAGACTTGTTCGTCGCTCCTCGATTATTCTTCCGGAAAGATTGAATGTTGACTCCGAAGAGACTGTAGAGACAGGAACAGTCAACACATCCCGCGCTAATATGGATAGCACTGGATATGATACCTTCTGGGTTTGCCACCATGAGAGGATGTTCAACTCCTGCTCGAAGCTGACGCTATCACTGTTGAGATAGCTTGATAGGTCTTCAGTGTTTTGTCGCCTTCCTCCTCCTAACTGCTGTGTACCTGCACGAGAACTAGACGAAGAATCAAAAATCTTGCCCCATTGCATAGCCCCCCTAGAGGTGCTAGGGACTACCGGGGGTCTTTCTAAACGCACAGATCCAAATTTATTTTCATATTTATTATATACCTCATTTAATTTATCCTTAACTTGTGTATAGTATGAACAATAGTCTAAACCGGTAGCCTCACTTAAAACTTGTAAAACATTTATAAATCCTTGGAGTTTGGACCTAGGATCCAAAATAAAAGCAAATGCATATAAAATAGGAATTTCGCTCCAATATTTTAAAAACTTAGATTTCATGGCACCTACAGCATCCCGTAGTATAGGATCATTTTCAAAAGCCTTTAGGTGAGTGGCAATTTCAACAATATTATGAACAATCATGGGAGATGTAGGGTAGTATACTCCAGAAAGACAAACTGTAGCTTTATGAAAAATTTCTAGTAAGGAAAATATTTTTTCACCAACATCCCAATCGTCCTCAGTAAGTTCAGGGTCTCTAACTTGGGTTCTACTTGAGGAGCTACGAGATTGATGACTTTGGGTGTGAAGGAAAACAGATACAGTGCTCTTATGTGGCAATATATGTTTAAGCATAAGATAAGTAGAGTTCCATCTAACAGGCATGTCTAAACCAAATTTTCTAGGACGAACATTCATTGCTACGCAAAAACTCTTATATGCGGCTATTCGTTGGTTAGAACAATTAATAAATGAAATTGCATCTCTAAAAGAATTAATACAAGCATCTAATCTTTTTAAACCGGATTTAACAATAAGATTAATAATATGACAAGCGCAACGTTGATGCAATAAGAAAGACTGTGCATAAGTATCAAACAAAGGAGTAAGAATTTTCATAGCTTTAGTGTTTGCAGCTGCATTATCTAAAGTTATGAAAAAAATCTTATCCGTGAGACCAAAATCTTCTACAACTTTAATAATGTTTTCTGCAATATTTTCAGCATTATGTGAAACATTAATTAATTTAAATCCTATAATTCTTTTTTCCATTATCCAGTCATCATTAACATAATGAGCAACAACACTAATATAATCCTCTCTAGCCCTACCACTCCATATGTCGAATGTCAAAGCAATAGAGAATGTACATGTATGAAATATTTCTTTCAATTTATCACGATAATTGTTATAATATTTAATTAAATCTCTAGTTGTTGTTTGCCTAGATACAGTACTAAATCGAGGGTTATGAGCAGTCTTAATATATTTTTGGAAAGCATCAGATTCACCAAAATTTAAAGGTAAATCTTGAGAAGCAATTAATCTACAAAGAGATTCCCGAGCTACCTCCGGGTTGTACTCCCACGTACGTACCGAGCCGTCAGGGTTATATTGCAGCTGTGTCTGGCGCATTTGTATTCCTTGCTTTTTCTTGCAGCTTGCAGCATGTCGTTGTAGATGACCCGTCCCACCTGAAGATTTTGCAGTCAATTCATTACCACAAATTTTACAAATAGCATACCTCACTTCAGTTCCATCACTTTCGGTCTTGATCTTCTTGTCGAAATCATTCCAAACTGTTGATGTACTAGCTCTTGTTCTTTTTGCACCCGTGCTTTGGGTCGTGGATGCACTTGTTGAGCCAGCAGAAGATGGATCGATTGGACCCTGCGCCACCGGGGCCGTCGTTTCTTCGGCATCTCCAGTTTGTACATGTGGACCTTCCGCGGATGGATATGCTTGTTGAAACGATTGCATATCCTCCGCCGAGAGGCCGTATTTGGAGAGTTGAAAATCGTAGTTCTCCATTAAATCAAGTAATCAACTGCAAATTGAAATAGCAAAAACGATTAACTTACTATTAAACCTACAAATAATAACAAAAAATTAAACCAACAAATAATACCAAAAAATTAAAATAAGACAGCATTATTACCTCCTTTGTAGCTCTCACAAAAAAATTTGAAGATTTTTGAATTTTCGGAATTTTGCTCGAATTTTGACCAAATTTGCGCTAACACTTTCAGATTTTTCACAGCTAAACCGAGAGAGAAGAATGAGATTTGAGGTGTGGAAGATTGAGGCCGGATGCCCCCCTATTTATAGGAAAATTTTCAGATTTTTTCCGAATTGTTTGCTATTTTTTCCGAATTTTTTACCCCCCAACGGTCACAAAAACGGCTATTTTTTCAAATTACCGGGCCGACCGTGCCGTGCCGGGCCGGCACGGCCCGTTTAGTGCCGTTGGGCGGGCTGTGCCGTGCCGGGCCGGCACGGCCCGATTTCTTAACGGGCCGTGCCGTGCCGGCCCACCGTGCCGCGCCTTCGGCCCAGGCACGGCCCGTCCCGCCGTGCCGGCCCGGCCCGCCTCGCCGCCGTGCTGTGCCGTGCCCGGGCCGGGTCTACAGTGACGGGCCGCGGTGCGGCCCGTCACGGCCCGGCCCATTTGGCCACCTCTAAGGAGTTGGGACCTCCGCCGAAGTTCGTCAACACCATGTTGCCAGTACTATTAGAATTTATGTTGTAACATCTGCTATGGTATTTGTTTTGTATGAACCATGTTATAGTTGTTGTACGATCTATGACTTATGTGTGACTTACTTATGACTTATGCATTTACCTACGTTAATTTGCTTGAAGATTTATCTTATGTTATGTTATTTCCAATATGCTAGGGAGATACTGAACGCAGAGTTGGAGGACATCTCATAGCATGCGTAGGGCCCGGTGGTACTGGCTACCACATACCATGGGCTTTGTGATAGGTGTTGGGGGACGGCGGAGAACTCTACACTCTCTACATGCCTACTCCTACTGCAGCTTGGACGTTCGAGCGCTTCCAGATCGAACGTCCACATATTGACCTGGGTCCTTATGGCACAGGCTTCTACGTAGTCCTAGCAAATGACATGGACTATCCTTCCATGAGGACCCTATGGTATTGTCATCTGGATAGTTTCCTTTTTTGCTATGATTCGTCCAGTACATTCAAACTGAGTTTACGTACTAATGTACTTGCAATCTCTTTTTTTGCAGCCCATTTTTACTTGGTCACCTCGCACACGTCAATACGCCCGAATTGTTCCTAGGTATACCACTCACTTCTCGTTGCCTTCGCTCGACTTCGGAAAGACATTTCAATTATATCCTATCTTCCTTGTATGCCACCATCTCGAGGACTACGTGGAGAACATGTACACCCATGGCACGTAGGCTGTAGATGACACGACAGGCCATAGGGTAGAGTGGGATGATGACGACACCAACCCAATGGACGACTGGTTGGCTTAGCCACTGGATGATGAGGCAGCGCATGTCCTAGGTGGTTTGCAGCTCTCCAATGGACCAAGACTAAGTCAGGCAACCCGGCAGGTTGTTGCAACTCCTGCACCTATGGCTCGCCCAGCCAGATCACAGCACGCACCTAACCAATAGACCTACCTGTCAGGTCACACAGTGCTGACACAGGGATGGGGCTACTCGTGGGATAGCGTCTAGGAGGAACCCCGGTAGGTCCGTTTGAGTTAGTGGGTATTTATAATATGCTGCTATGTGTTAGCCACGTGCTACGATATTCGCAGTGATACGCTACTTTGTGTTCTGGTTTCTTTGTAAAGTTATCGTACTACATGATTTCTCCTACGAGAACAAGATAGCCCCTTGGTAACAACACACATCGTGACAAACGAGGCCATAGCCTTTTCTGTTAGAAAAGATAGCACCATGCTGTCTCCTTTTTTAGGCCAAAGTGATAACACTACCATAAGACTGTCGCCAACCGAATTGGCACTATAGGCTACATAGTTTCTGTCACCAATTTGACTAGCGACAGACTCTGTGGCTAGTCATATTGGCGACTGAGTCCTACACGCTGCCACGCAGAACTCAACATAGGATAGTCGCCAATTCAAATGGCAATAAGTCTCTGTCGCCGTTTGAATTGGCGACAGATTATTATTTCTATAATTTTTGAAGCAGTGGTATATTTATGCAATATTAATAAAATAATTATTTTAAAAAATTCGTACATTTCATATTCAGAGAAGAAGTAAACCGAAAAGAAAACAGAAAATTACTACTGCCCATGCACATCAACACAAGCAATCATTTGGTAAAAATACTAATACGACATTTCTCTCCCTTTTTTCCGTCTCTAGCAAGCTTTGGCCTTCTTGGGCTCCGCCGGAAGCTGCGGCTTGACGGCAACGACGCCGTCGTTGCCGGCGAGCGCCAGGTATTTGTCCTTCCTGGTGAGGCTGGTGCACTCGTAGGAGAGCGTGGCGGCGATGAGCCTCTGGATGTAGTTGGCCACCTCGTGGCTGGACTTGCCGCCGCCGCCGCAGGTGAGCTCAGCCGGCAGCTTGTTCAGGAACGTGACCATGTACACCGGGCTGGGGTTCATGAAGAAGTAGAAGGGGTCCATCCCCTTCCACCCCCTCGCCGTCGTGCCGTGGAACATGCCCATCCGGGCCTCCATCGCCACCGGCACCACCTCGTCGGTGAGCTCGGCGAACAGCGCCGAGAACCGCAGCAGGAAGGGCTCCCGGCACGTCGTCCCCTCAGGGCAGATGGCGAGGTCGCCCTCCTCCACGAGCCTCCTGATCATGGCGGCGTCCGTGGCGCGGTCGCGGGTCAGCCGGACGGTCCGGATCGGCGAGAGGAACTCGGAGAGCCGTGACAGCGAGTAGGTGACGGCGGCCACCGGCCGGCCGAGCGCGGCGGAGAGGAAGATCGGGTCTAGCAGCGTGCGGTGCGAGCAGGCGAACAACACCCCCATGCGCCCCGCCGCGCCCCCGGCCCGCGGCGGCGGCGTGCCCCTGACGACGACGCGCACGCCGAGCGCCCAGAAGGCGTAGTACACCCACGGCATGGGCAGCAGCGCGCCGGCGGCGATGCGGACGCAGGCCAGCGCGAAGCCCACCGGGAACCACAGCACGGTGAGCAGCGCGGCGAGCGGTGTCGGGCGGAGCACGAGACGACCATCGTGGAACATGACCGGCTTCGGCAACTGGTCCATGCCCACGGCCTCCACCGGCGCCGACGGTACGATGTACGCCTCCTGCCCATGCATGCAACGCCACATTAATTGCCCAATTAAGACAGGCTCAAGATTAAGGCTGAAGGACTTATTTGACATATTTAAATTTAAAAAATTTTAAAATAGAAAACATATATTAACTTATCACAGACAACACAAACGAATACGGAGGAAAAAAAAGAACCAGCAAAAAAAACTAAAAAAGGTTAAAAGTTCAAAAAAGATAAAATTTATTAATAGTAAAAAAATAAGTCAGAAACCAGAAGCTCGAGCCGAAACACAAGAGCGGGTGTAACAGCACAGTACTCAACCTGTTAATGCCATGTACAACCAGCATGCCGTCCTGCCGCGGTATGTAGCCCACAATTAATCGATCTGGATCACTGGATGCATGTGTGTAATGACCGTGCAATTTATTCAGCAGCAGAGCACGAAACACTGCCATATGTTCCCCGATCTCTGCACCAAAACTATACCGCGTACTTTCTACATAACAGCAGCTACGGCTTTGTCGACGTTGGCCATCACCACGCAAGGCTCCCCTGTTCTTTCTCTCTTTCTCGTGGTTCCTTTGGAACGTAGAAATTATGTGGTTTTCGTTCCATAATAATTTTGAAGAAGGCAGCAATCTGCTCCGCCGAAAGAGTAGCAACCTGGCTGGCGTGTATTTTTTTTTCATGGTAGCAACCAATCTTTAGCCTCAACTTGTATATCTAACTAGGTGCACCTAAAAGGTGGTATCTGTATGTGGGCGCTAAAGCTAAGCTAAGCTAGCAAGACACCCTACTCGATCGCGTGACCCCTGCAACCGTCTGGTACGGAAAGCTCGAAAAAAATAAACAGACAGTTCTTCGTTATCTTTTTAAAATAACTTATTAAGATAAATTTTTAAATGCTTATCGGTATGCGATTTATTCACATAAATACTCATATTAAGATAAAAAATTATTAACTATAACTATAAATCAGCAGCCGTAGCTGAAAAATGACCCAACCTTCCTCTTCTTCGGAGAAACAATTGTGTGTTCGAATCTTCTCCTCTTATTATTGACAGCCAATTAGACCAACCTACCACGCCGGCAGGGGCTCCAAGCCGTGTAAATGTAATTGATGCCGCCCTGTTGTTTAATCAATGTGCGTAGGTAGGGTAGAAGATAGAAAATGCCATGTCGGGTCCTTAACCAGCACTCTTAATTAACTGGGCAAAATTTACGTGTGACCCAACCAATCTTACTGTTTGTGTGTAATTTTAGTACTACTGGTAGATATAATATAGTAGTAGTGGTTGCTGCTGCTATATATTAGCATATCTTTTTCCTGGCTTGGGGTCATATGCGAGATATGAGCAAGCAACCAACGATGTGTGATACAAGGAGCAAAAATGAGCACTGGCACAAGAAAAGAAAGCTTCATTTTCCACTTATTAAGTAAGTAATTTTGATTCGACAAAAAAAGTAGGTAATTTTGAGCTCCAAAGTATGCTAGAATATATATTCTATCTGGCTTTTGAAACCAGTTTTTGCCTTTTGCCACGGTACCTACCTTTCGAACGGAGTATTTTTTCAAGACGGGGTCTACAAATTAACTTTGAAAGCCCATTATCTGTACAAGCCAAAATCGCATGCGAGTATCTCTCTCTCCATAATCTATATCACGAACAGCTAAAATTCAAAAATTTTAATCAAAAGTTAAAAGCTGCAGCCACAAAAAAACAGGCCAGAAAATTGTTATAAACAGACCCTAACATATAGGACGCATGGGGCACCATAGTGGCTAACATATAGGCCCCGTTTGGCACAGCTCAGCTTCACTAGCGAAGCTGTTTTTTTTATTTCAGCTTCACGAGCAGCTTCACCGATGAAGCTAAATCTGTTTTGGAAAACTGTTTGGCAAAACAGCTTCATACTACATGGCTGAGAGAGGGCAATTGTCCAAGATGCCCCTGTCTACCTGACTTGTTCTAACATTTGGAGTTGTATGTTTGTATATGGTCATATGAATAAAAAAATAATATATTTGAATGAGTATGAATTAAAAAATAAAAAAAATTAAAATCATTAGGAATCAATATTAGTACCTTGTTTAGTGCCTTGTTTATGTTTCGTAGTCAAATCATTAGGAGCAGTGAAATTTTGGTGAACGGGAGAGGTGAACAGGATGGACTAGTGGTAAATACGTGTAATTTTGGTGAACCAGAGAGGCAGTGGGTTCTTAGGACTGCGGGCCTGAGGGAGAGAGCTGTGAAAAGCTACTTTTTTCAGCTTCACCTCTCCCCATTCCTTTGTGAGAGCAGAAAAAAGGAGCTTCACCCATGAAGTTGTTTGCAAAAAGGATGTTTGGCAAAAAAACAGCTCACACAGCTCTTGAAGCTGTTGGTGAAGCTGTGCCAAACAGGGCCATAGTTTCGTTGGGTGACCCTCTGTGACTATGTATAAAGGTATAGGTAAGAATAGGTACTACGTAGGAGCGGACTCAGGATAAAAAAAATAAATAGAGACACATACATTTAAAAAAGTAACAGATATGCACCAGTAAATATCGTTTCAAGGATTCACATATAGTCACTGATGTACCGAGTGAAGCCACAAGTAGTTAGACATTCGGCTGCTGCATAGAAGACTAAAATTTGAGTAGGGGTGGACCGCCACTGGAATTAACCGTCGCACCAACAGTGTTTTTTATCTCGAATTAATTGTTGCACATGCGGAATCGGACGGCCGACACATGCGTGGTGTAATGCAACTCGGTACCACTAGGATGTATTCAGTGCCCCTCTGATACGGCAGCTTAAGTGGTGATCGGTTCGGCTGAAAGTCTCATGGCTTATGGCTGAAAATACTGTAGCTGGTTGAAAAAAGCACTGTAGATGACAGAGGCTTATTTACCATAATTAAATTTAAAAAAATTTAAAAATAGAAAAAACATATTAGCCCATCACGTATAATGTAAACAAATACGAGGAAAAAAAGAACCGGTAAAAAACTCAAAAAAAGCCAAAAGTTCAGAAAAAGACGAAATTTATAAATAGTGCAAAAATAAGCTGAAGCCAGAAGCTGAAGCCATATTGATCAGTAGTCTTGGTATTTGTCTAACCCTAATTGCCACCAAAAACAAGCCCACTTTTACGAACAAATAAACGTGAAGACGAAACATTATCGTACGTGTGTGCATGCATGTTAATTAGGGAGTTAAAATGTGAAGTAATGGGTTTATGGAATTACGATGAGATACGGAATTATGGAGTCAAGTACGTACGGTGCAGGACGTGCGGATGCTAGCGAGATTAATTCATGGAAATTTCTGAAGGTACATTCATGCACACCTTGCAGAGGCTCATGAAGGGGTAGTCCGAGCGGCGGTCGCCGAGGCCGACGTCGGGCACGTCGCCGTCGTCGGCGCGGAAGATCTCCCGGAGCGCCTCGGCCTTGCGGCGTCCGACGAGCACGCCGCGGCGGGGGTCCACCATCCCCGTGGCGCGGCCGCGCCACGTGGCGAGCTCGGTGCCCGCGACGGCGTCGGCGCCGAGGCACTCCCTGAGGAACGGCTCCGCCATGACCCGCGGCGTGGACGTGAGCACGACGCGCCTGCGGGCGCACGCCGAGAACACCCGCCACGCGCCCGGGTGCACGTCGGCGGCGTAGAACCGCGGCAGCACGGCGCGCGCGGCGGACTCGACCGCCGACACCCGCGCGCCCGCCGTCGCCGCGAACACGAGCACCCGCACCGCCGCGGCCTCCGAGACGGCGTACCCCAGCGCGGCAGCCAGGGGCGCCAGGAGCAGCAGCAGCAGCAGCCGCGGCACGCCGCCGGCCTCGAACGCCACCAGCGCGTAGTACGAGAACGCGCTGCGCGACCGCAGCAGCGTCCCCTCCAGGTCGGCCGCCACGGCGTGCGCGCCCCGCCCCGACGCGTCGCACTTGTCCACCGCCGGGAACGGCTCCACCGCCGCCGTCTCCATCGATCGCTCTCGCTGCTGCCCCTAAGCCAAGTGTCTCCGCGCGCGCTCGAGCTCAAGCTGCTGGCTATGTGTGGGATTCCGCGCGCGAGCACCGGGTTTATATAGGAGGGTGGTGCCGTGGTGGTGTATGTGTTGAAATCGAAAGATCTATGGTTAGTTGGTGAGCGGTAGGGGCGTTACGTGCATTGTATTGCATTACATTTACACATTTGACGCTGAGGGAGTACAAACTTGCAAACACCTCCTTCAATTGCCCAATCTTGAGTAATCCTAACCTCGATCGCGCTGCCTGCGAGGCTGATAATTAAGGGTATGTTTGGGAGAGCTCCACCACTGAAAACGTGGATCTGGAGCAGCAGCTCCACCATGGAGCAGCTCCACCGTGGATCTGGGATCCCACTATGGAGTGTTTGGCTTGTACAGCAGCTCCAGATCCACGAAATTGAGGTTTTGGTGGGAATGGCCACTTTTGGTGAGATGGGGTGTGTAACCAGTGGCATTGGTGGGTAATTACCACCCAACTCCACGGTGGAGCACCCCTTGAGGAGCTCCATGAAATCCATGGATCTGGTCCTCAGATCCAGGATTTTGGTGGATCCAGATTTCGCAGAGCTGGAGCGTTTGGGTAAAATTTCGTGGAGTGGAGCTGTTTTTCGTGGATCTAGAGCTGGTGGAGCTCTCCCAAACAGGCCCTAAGGGGCGGCTACTGGTGTTGTGCTTGCCAGTATGAGGTGAATTAACGCGATTTTTTTTGAGAAGGTGAATACAGGCCAGTGTTACAAATTTCGTCCGAAATTTCGTGAAATGGATGAAATTTCGTCCCTTTCAGTGCCTAGCGAAATAGATTTCATTCTCCTAAAATTTAGCCCTATTTAAAATTTGTTCAAGTTTTATTCAAGTTTTGGTAAAATTTCATCAAAAATTTGATTTTTTTTTCATCCGAAATTTGAACGAAATTTTGTTCTTTCGTTTCTTTCGCCGGTAGCCGAATTTTTCTTGCTTCCAAAAGATTAAACCCTGATACAAGCTCGCATGATTTTGATTAATGGCATGTTCCAAATAGCTTTACCTTCTAGCTCCTGGCTTTCTATAGCACCAAGCCATTGGCGGAGCAGTGGAGCCTCTTTGGGGGCCAAAGAGGGTTGTCGCCCTCCCTTTCGATGAAAATTGCTTACGAAAAGTATTGGTTTTTGCCACCAATCAAATGCTAAGTTGGTCTTCTCTATCTAAAGTTCTAATTATGCTTTATTAGCTTGGCCCCATTCTTCCTTCTACTTCTCAGCCCGCCACTATTTCTGGCTGATGTGGAGGAGCTAATTAGCGGGTGCTTTTTACATGTTTAGAATTTCCTGTGCGCGCACAACAGGTAAAAATGCATAATAGTGCCCCATGCTTAGTAATAGTTGTAATTAACGAACGTGAAGTG
The DNA here is from genome assembly GCA_017311315.1 of Dendrocalamus latiflorus. Classification (NCBI taxonomy): domain Eukaryota; kingdom Viridiplantae; phylum Streptophyta; class Magnoliopsida; order Poales; family Poaceae; genus Dendrocalamus; species Dendrocalamus latiflorus. The sequence continues at coordinate 17,910,645 of CM029677.1, read as the reverse complement.
AACGTATTGAATTTTACTCTTGCCGCGGTTGGACAAACCGTACTTGTTGTAAGAACAAGTGGTGGTGGGTACCCTACATTGGTGATGAGTATATGTCCTTGCTCTTACTATGTTATCATTATTTGAGTTTGATTTTGCGTTTTAAATTATCTAGATTTTGCTGTCTGAGAATGGCAGTTTGACCGGCCAATGAATGGCGGTCTGATCGGAGAGCGGTAGTACCGACCCTTAGTTGACGATAGCTATTTTCCAGAGAGGTTTTTAGCGAGTTGCGTGAGATTTTTGGGAGTGGTCTGACCGGCCTTGTCATGGCGGTCTGACCGGTTTGTGTGGAGTAGTTTAACCGGCCATTGCATGTTAGTCCGACTGACACCGGTAGGGCAGTCTAACCGGCTTAGTAGCCACGGTCAGACCAACCGTGTTGAGCTGTGCTGAGTTGAGTTAGTTTGGTTGATAGTCTTGGCAGAGTCAATGCAACTGTTAGTCATGGGGTTTTCATGCAAGTGTGAGTCGTGGCGTAGGTCGCCATCATGGTTGTAACTCCCTGGTGTCGTGATGATGGTGACGAGAATCTCTGGATATGGCATCGCGGTCGATGTTCATACCGGCGCGAGCTTCGTGGTCGATGGTCGTGCCAGCGTGGGTGGCTTCAGTGACGGTCGTGCCAATATTGACTTCGGAGCTAGCTCCTCACATCGGCGCTAACCGCTCTCCGCCAGCGATGCCAGGGCATCATTGCCATGGGGTGACAAGCCTTCGACCACCGGCCGCCGCGTGCTGGACTCAACGGTCGTTGCCGCCGTACTTCTCTTTTGCTTGGTTGTCGTTGCTTTCTAGCACCTTCCCTTGCGCGGTCCTCACGGATGGCGCCAACTGTTGTAGCATGAGCAAAGATCAGCGATGGGAATGGATGGGGTCTATAAGCACTAAAGAATCTATTTTGAGGCTTGGTAGGGTTTGTGATCGTTGTGGATGACCAGCGGCAAGGTAGACTTCACGGTAGTTGACCATGACACAAGAGCTACATGAGGGTTAATCGGCGAAGGTGGAGGCAGTTTGAGCATCTCCAGGGTATGAGGAAGGCTATGGCAATTATGGCTCAGGCTCTAGGGTCCTACGAAAAGCTGGTGAGGTGTCACGGTCAAGTGGGGAAGGTCATCGCCGGTGAGCTAGAGGGTTGGAGAGGCTAAGGTAAGTGCACAGTGGTGTTTGTGGGGGCTCAATGGTGCTAAGAAAGGAAGTAATTGAAGAATGGTGAAGGCATTAGCGAGAATTGAAAAATAGGGTTCACCAAAGGTTTGTGGTGGCGACGACGAAGTGCCGGCCGGAGGGGAAAGAGAGTGGGTTGGGGGTGAAGTTGGGCGCCAGTGATGGAGAATGGAGGTGATGGCATGGCTTTATAGACACGGTAAGGTGGTTTGTATAGTGGGCAGCTCCGCTTGGGTAATGGTGCGTGGCCAGCAAGGGATGGCATGTGAGCTTTCGACTGAATTCGGCAATGGCGGCGGGGAGGTCGGCAAGTGAGGTGGTGCCTCGGGCTCAGTGATTCCTTGAACAACGCAGTGCGATGGTCAATTCTTGCGGCTCAACATGTCGTCCGTGAGAGGGGAGGGCATCGACAGCGGTGAATCTAGCCCTGGCCGCTCCGATGCATATCAAGGCTCATTGAATGGGTGTGTCAAAGCTCGACAGTCAGAGGTACGGTGGATTGATCGGGGTTGGCAGCGGCAAGAGACTTCCGTATGACGGCGGCAAACGGGGTCGAGTCGGGTGGAGGGGGAGACAGGGGTGAAGGTGTCTTCCGAGAGGGTGCCAGCAACTTGGGGAGACAGATGGCTAGAAAGGGAAAGCGGCATTGTCTGGGGTTACCAAATTGGGAAAGTGTTCAAATTCAAAACAACTAAAAAAATCAAAATGGGTTTGAAATTTTTTGGGTGTTTCAATATAGCTAGCAAACAACAACATTGTCACATTGCTTGCTTAATTTCTTGTAACTCCTTGTCTTTGTCAAAACAATGGAGCTAGCAGCCTTTCTTTGATTAATTTGTTTCCTCCATAAACTTTAATTTATATATGTGTGTGTGTGTGTGTGTGTGTGTGTGTGTGTGTGTGTGTGTGTGTGTGTGTGGGTTATATGTGTATTGTATTGGGGTTGTTAAGAGGTTAACTTTTGGTGCTTGGCCTTGATTCTTTCATGGGTTAACCTAACTAAGGTGACATAAGCTTTGTTAAATAGTGGACAAGTAACCTCAGATGGAAGAAGGGTAGTGACCAAACGAGAACAGTGCGGCATCGTTTGGTGCATTTGTTTGTTATTATGAGGCTGAGTACATGCACGCATATACATTGTTTCATCAAAAGAAGGTTCTGGGATTATACACAACATTGTTAATTAATAGATTACAGCACTCCTATAAAATACTTCTTGCTGCTAATCTTCATCTATATGGTACACGTGGCGCACATCATTACAAACTAACTAATTGTGCTGATGATTAATGAATAAAATAAAATATATATTAACCTTGCAACAGAAAAACCGCTGATGAACAAGAAAGACAGCTGACTATACACTGTACATGCCAGACGACTGATCGTTTACTCTGTTTGTTACTGGTTTAATTTCTGGGCGCCTCATGCAGAGACAAAGGGTCTGTTTTTTTCCCTCCGAAGCTGACGGCTTTTGATTTTTATTATAGTACCTAACTTTCAAACGAAGTATTTTCTCAAGACGAGGTACAAGTTAAACGATGTACACGTTAAAAGCCCAACATCTGTACCATCCAAAATTACAAGTGAGTATTTCTCTCTCCGTAATCTGTACCGTAAACAGTCAAAATTCAAAAATTTCAGTTAAAAGCCGCAGCCGTTGCCAAACAGGCCCAAAGGACTCGAGCAGAGAAGCGTTACAATGGGGATCCAAGCTGGTAGAGCAAATGGCCGGTGAAGTGTTCAAGGCTGGACGAGGATGGAAGCCTTTGGCAGGGAGACTTCAGATGTAAAGATGCTGATGCGAGAAAGGAGGAGTTGAATCATGTTTTGGCTGCTATCCGGCCTAAATGGCAATTTTAACTACACACTAAACTTGGACGTAACACCGTGGATGATCTCTGTGATCCGTCTCCCTGTGGATCAATTAGTACGCGCGCGTGCCTAGCTTAACTTGTTGGTCTAAAATTTGAAAGGTCTTCGCAACGATCGCCATGAATAGGCAGTTAGCACCGCCCCATTCATACAAACTGTACGTCTCACAAAGTCACACAAGGTCTTACTCTTTTTTATTTTAGCTTTAACCTATAACTTATAGCTATGATTTTTAGCTTTTGTGTTATTCATAAAAGATAGTACAGAATAACATAAACTAGCATACAGTTTTAATCGATATAAATGAAATGCTACAATATATAGTATAATTAATTTATAGATGCTATTTTAAAAATATATTTCGTTTCCAAGTTAGTTACTGTAGAGAAGCTGAAAATTAGTTTTTAGAAACTGGAAAGACTACCTCAGAAGCTAATCTCGTACCAGCGGCGCCTAAAGATGGAGCTAATCAATGATTAAAAGAGCATGTTAGGCTATATGCCTATACACAATTATGCACTGTACGCTGACCAATGATACGAAGCCAGCCACGTGATCAGGCAAATTAACGAGGAAAAGGGGCACTTTTACATGTACAAATATAAAAACAAAAATGACATGATCTACATAATGTTTTGTGAAGCTCGTTGCCTGATGGGCTGGCGTGGCTTGTGGGTAGACCGTAGACACGTCATTTCTTAACAAGTAGTGTTCATCAAGGCTCATCCAAGGGCGAAGTACTCTGGAGTCGGTACACGGTCCGATCTACTCGTACGTGTCAGCTACCGGTGATGCGATTAGACAACAAATTGTTTGGCTTTCGGCTGGGAATCATCGCTACATTAGAGACGGGGAGTTTCCGGCCTCCTTCTATGCCACATCAGCGTTTTCATAAAAAGGTCTCTAGGATTTTTTTTTTTTGAAATAGCGTAAGGGTTCTCGGTTTTTAAAAAAGTCCTTACCATGTCATTTTTTACAAAAACACCCATCCGCTTCGCTGAAATTACGTATAGGTCCTTCGCATTTTCATGAAGACTCTCCTTTTGCGGGGTACCACCTCGTAGTTTTCACGAAATTACGCACGGGGTCCTTGGTTTTATGTGGAAAAACACTTCACTTTTTTCGAAAATACATACAAGTCCTAGCTTTTTCAGATAATCTTCTCTTACGAATTTTTGTCTCTTTTGCTTCGGTCTATATGGTAGCTAGCGCGGCGTAGTGCCGCGCTTATGCTGCTAGTGTAAATCATAACGTGTGACTTGCCGGCTACACCGAACGGTTTGTGAAAGAAAATCATGCAAAGTAAAAAAATAGGCACTATTAGGTAGATTTTTTTGGACTGGTGGTTTATGGTTTATGGCTTAAATATTTGAATTCTGATTGTTCGTGAAAGGCAGTACATAAAGAGAAAATAGTCACATGCAATTTTAGCTTAGCTAAACTTAGTATATTTTTATTACAATTTTTTTATTGATCATACCTTAAAAAAGCATCGTTTAAAAACTAGTTACTATAGATAGTATAAGTATAAATCAACTTTAAGTCCAAAAGAATCCAACCAAGTATGGGGAGGGATAAGAAATAAGTATCGCACAAATCATTGCAAGAAGATGAAGCATTTTGAGTGTAATTTTTGCAGCTAATTAATGGTTGATAAGAAAATGTCAATATAAAAAGGTAGCCGCAAGTTCGGCAAATTAACGAGGAGAAAGAGCACCGCTACATGTACAAATATATATTAAAAAAATGGCATGGTATGTGTTTCACGAAGCTTGCCATGTGGTTGTGAACTTGTGATGGGCTGGTGTGGCTTGTCGGTAGACATGTCATTTCTTAATAAGTAGCGTACCTGGCGTGGCTCGTCCAAAGGACAGTACTCTGAAGTAGCACCGTTCCAATCTCTACTTATATTTGTACGTGCCTACTACTCCCAACGCGATTAGACGTCAAGTTCTCTTTTGGCTTTCGGAGAGGAGTCTAAGGGTCCTTCCGTAAAAAAAATAATTTAAATACGTGGATTTTTGAAACAGTTTTCTACTCTTCTTATTTCTATCCTGTTCCGAAACTAAGACAGAGGTTACGAACGTATCACACATTCTATTTCTTTCATTCTCATCTCACAACTTTCCCGCCACTCGTTTCTCTTTATAAAAACCACTCCTTTTAATCATTACTACTTATTTTTTAACTAAAAATCATCAAACATATCTAATATAAATGTATCCAAAACCCTAAAGCGTCACCCACCGGCCACGCTGAACAGTTTTAAAAAATCACGCAAAGACCCAAAAAGAAAACATCTACTATGGAGAGGGCTGGGATAACAGATCAATACCGCGCACGTCAACCAGTAAGCAGGAGAGGCATTGAGCTATTTTTGTTCTGGGGTTTCATGAGAGCGAAGAGATGGTTGTTTTGTTTCGGGGTAGGGCCATACCGGTGGCTGAAGTCCTGCCCGGATCAGGGCACACGAAATCAGGTGGCGCACGCGATTCGGGTGGATTCTATTCCATCCTTTCTATTCTGTTTTCTCCTCTTTCTCCTCTTTTTCATTCGATCCGTCTGTGTTAAAATAGCCCCACACATTTAGAGTGAGTTTATTTGATCTAAGGAGTGTCTAGGTATCGCTCGGATATTTTCTTTCTAATTATCATCTAAATTTATGACCTTTAGATTAAAGATCAAGATGCCCCTTGTTTCTGAAAGAAGGAGATTTTTTTCAAGGAGAGAAGGCATAATTCAGGAGGAGGGGGAAGAATTCGTGGCTATTAGATCTCTAATTCAACAGTCCTAAATATAGATGATAGTTAGGAAGAAAATATCCGGGTGATGTTTAACAAAATCCTTTGATCTATGGCTTATTATTTTTATTTAAAATTTTGAATTATGGTTGTTCACAAGAAAAATACTCACGTATAATTTTCGTCAATATAGATAAAATCAGGATAATATCTACTGCAATCAACTTGTATACCTCGCTTAAGATGAGATACTCCATTTAAAAGCTAGTTACTGTTGAAAATATAGGTAATATTTTAATTCCAAGTTTTATTTGGAGACAGAAATAATAAACTAATGATGCAAAACTCACGACTAACAGCAAGCTACTCATCATACTTCAGAAATTATACAAGAAAACAATAGAGTAACAAAGTCGAACGTGCGCACAAACGACTTACTTGTTAGCCTGATGAAGAACAGGAAGCCGCGCAGGCTTGACGCAGTGCAGAACGAAGGTGTTGCAGTGCAGTGAGCGGTCGCGCAGATGCGCTGCCCAGAAACCTTATTGCCGCCCCCGTGCAGGTCTTCACGGCAGCAACGGTCCGGAGATACCGCTCCTCTTCTTCGCGGTGCACGCCGGGAAGAAGAGTCGACGAAGTTCAGACAGCGCAGCACAACAGCACACAAAATTTTGGAGGAAGAGAATAGAGGCAGTCAGGTTCTCACTTTTGCTCTGGACGTCTCCAGGCATACAAATAGACAGACTAGTAACTGACAAGATTAAAACAGCCAATTACCCACTGGTAACTGACACATTCAACCAGTCATTTACACTAGTAACTATCTATCATCAAAACCCCAGTAAAGCCTCTAATTCAAACGTTTGAATCTCATTCAAACACAGAGAGAGAGTGGTGCAGATTTTGCCAAAAATAAAGATGAACTTGGTCTGCCACGCGGCGTGCCACGTCACGACACGGTCGCACGTCGCAAGTCACGCGATTTTCACGCGAAAATACGCGAGTACGCGCGCGCGCGTGCGCGCGCGTGTGACTAGATAGAGCCATCCTCATACCATCTCTTTCCATATTCAAGGAGTGGGGAGGACTCCACCTTATAAATCGGTCTTCCTCACCCTGCCTTAGCAATATGGTACTAACCATGCATGCTTTGGGATTCGCAAAATGGGCCTTGCTCATTGGGCCAATTTCTAACAATTACAGCAAAAAGTCAATACATAAACTCAAAAGAACCCATCTTTGTTATAAAAGGGTATGGAACTTCAATTAAGAATAAGAGAGCTATTCACCTCACAAGTTAGCCTACAGAGATGAGAATGCTCTTATAATCTAATAGGTGGTATCAATACATATTTTAACATCTCTAACATAATGGGCACTAATGTATGAAACTCCAATGGACCTACAATATAGAGGATGGTGAACAGCTAAGAGTACTAATGTGTAAATGAAGAGATTATTAGAATAATTCTATATTAATTATGAAAGCCTAACCGGGAATCACCAACCCCACAATGTAGGTTTTTGGGACCAAAAATCCCTTACATCAGTCTTATATTCTGATTCCTTTCTATTCTGTTCTCCTCTCTCCTCTCTTTTCTGCTGATCCGTCTGATATTCTGATCTGATCTGATCCGCCATTACAGTCAGAGCTTGGGTTGGTGGCTGGTTCTGGTCGGTTTCCCAATTGAATCCTCCCTCCCGTGGGCCCACCAGCAGTGGCAGCAGCAGCAGGCCAGCAGCGCTACTGTGCGCATGTCCTGGTTGACAAAACGAAAGTAGTTTGGTTTGTGCACAGTGCAGTGGTGGACTGCTGCATGTTGGTTCTCTCTCATTCCTCAGGAACATTGCTCACGGAAGAACACAGCTACTGCTGCTTATCTTCCTTTGGGGGAAAAAACGAAAAGTAAAGAAGAGAAGTTATCTGACAGTGTATTAAACGGGGGTTTGGAATTCTTGTAACTGTCGCTACGTTTTTTTTTGTTACAGCTTATGGTTATAATTTATAGCTTTTAGCGTTGGTGTGAGTGCTTGGACGAACAAATCGAAAGTCGATACGCCACTTCTAAAAGTTCATTCGGATGAACTGCTTCGAAACATCAACGAAAAAACAATTTAATTTATTTATTTAAAAGAAATTATAAACTATAAACTAAAAGGGACGAAACCTTCTTCATTCGCCACGTCTGAGCATGTGAATGCGATAGATGCATGAGTTTATGATTGTCAGTAGAATGTGGAGGAGGGAAGCCTGGCTCAGATGCAAGGATACAAGGCAAGAGACCAAGGTAGAAAATCGAACCGCGGAATTTGGGTGCATTCTTTTTAGTTGCGGCTTATGACTGTAACTAATAGTTTTTTTGTCCTAGTGCAAGTACTTGTGCAAACGAATCGAATGCCGATAAGCTGCTTCGAAAAATATGTCCCATAAACTGTTTCAAAAAGACGATGAAAAAACTATCTTATTTATATGTTCAAGAGAGTTATAGGCTCATTGTCGAGAGTTATGGGCTGCTTATGTGGTTGGGGTACAGGCTGCAAGCCTGCAACTGAAGTTCGTATGTGGTTGGGCCAGCTTGGAGGGCCCAACAAGCTCAATCGCACTAGTTTTGTAGAACTTGCTCTAAAAAAAGTTCTAGGTAGCCTAATGGTAATAAATACACTAGGATTTTTGCGGTTCAACTTTTATAATGTACCTACCTAAACTTTCTTTTTTGCCTGCACCAGGTGGCTTCGCTCCGATCATACCTCCTGCTTTACTACCATTGCAATGCAAGCCACATAAACACGAGCTCCTCCTAGCTAGTGTCTCCTATTCATTGCACCCTTAGGAAAGGAAAAGGCTCCAGATAAGTACTCACTTCTCCACTGCATCTTGCAAGTATGTTGCAGCTATTTCGTAACAAATTTCTGCTCAGAGATCTATAGAGAGAGAGAGAGAGAGAGAGATGGCGTCTGCTCCTTGCTCTGGTGTTCTTCCTCTGCTTCTCTCATACATCCTCGTGCTTGTGGAGGAAGGGCATCACCTTCCATCGGCACCCCTCCCACCGATCTCCTAGAGGTAGCTGGTAAAAAACCAGTTTCACGGTTCAGGCTGCTTGTCGTTGTAACGAGATCCTAACGCATTGTGAATTTCTCTGACGTTGGTGGGTGAACTTGCACGAAGATGAGAGCAAGGGGAGCTTCTATGGCGTGAGCCTAGTGGACGAGTGCAACCTCCCGGTTAGGGGTGGGGAAAAAGCTTGTTAGTGGGGCTCGTTGGTTCAGTTCAAAATTGCTTCAATTATACTTGTTAATTGGTTAAACATTAAAATGAGTTGATTTCAAATGAATTTGAATTTTGCTCTAACTCGACTCGGCTCGGCTCGTTAGCTCGTTTCTAAAAATACTTTTAAATTATACGTAAAATGATATTAAATCAAACTATGTCAATTTTAGGAAAAGCTCGATAAGACGAGGAGTTGGCTCGATATCCACCCCTACTCCCGGTGGCCGTGTCGACCAAGCCGGCGAGCCGCAGCAGATGCGCCATCGCCGGCTGTGCCAAGAATGTGAACACGGTGTGCCCGCCGGAACTGCAAGTGACCGCCGCGGCAACCGGCGGCGGCGCGAAAGCGCTAAAACAACCCAAAATTTTCCAAAATTTTGAAATTTTTTTTGAATTTCTTTTGAATTTGATTTCTTTCCCTTTTTGGAAATTCCCAGCGAAATTCCGCTTTCCCTTTTGGTCTTTTCCGCTTTCTCCTCTCGCTGGCGCCTCCGTGCTCCACCGCCTCTCTGTTCTGTTGCTTCCTCGCGCCGCGCTGCTGATTCGCCAGTTTGCGGCTGCCTCCACCCGTGCGTTCACGCCGACCTGGCACCACGGTCTCACTGTCAGTCGCCTGTCTCCTGCCTCTCTCTCGCTCTACGTGTTGCTCTGCTTGTTTTCTTCTTTCTCTCTCCGCGGCTCTCTACTCCCGGCGATGCTCTTGCCTCTGTACCACAACGTCAACCCTCGTCAACTATTGCAGAAGCCACAGAGCCACATCGCAGTGCAATTACTCCCCCTGTAGAGCCTTCCCCATCTTTCCTTGCCGCGCACGTGCCTTTCTGATGTGACGATGGTCCGATCTTTCGAGAGGTACTGATAAGTCGATTGTGGAGATCTCGACGTTGATGATCCAAAGGCTCCAACCAAAACAGATCGAACCCCTCGCAATCACTACACCACTGCTCTGTTGGTTATCAACCGTGCCGAACACGGTTGACCTCGCCAAGAAGGCTATCTCCTGCAAGCGAATCGAGAACACAAGCAAGAGAGTTCAAGATGCAATCTGAAATATTGCGAATAAATGTTAAGTTCACAAGTTGGGGTTACTCAACCGAATATGCGGCGAAACTGCTAAGCAAAATAAACTCTTAAGAAAATCCAAGGAAAACTAAAGGAGTGCGACCTCCTTAAATAGGGGAGGGGGAAGCCCCACTTATCTAATGAAAAGGGATATGGTACTATTCACGGTTACTGTTCATGCGGCCGTGGTACTGTTCACGTGAACAGTCCCGGCCCAAATAGCCCAAGTTACAAGGCACTCGGCCCACTTTGACTCGGACTGGAAGAGTAACGTGACTTGTTTTACAGTTTCTGATCTACTCGAGTGGAATTTGGAGGTGATACCAGATCCATCTGAAAGTAGACTCCAAGAGTTTTCTAACGAGTACTCACGGGCCCCAAGAAGCCTTCTGGATCAAAAGTTATGGCCGTTTGAAGTTGGCTTGTCACGTTGAATCCGAATTGATCTGGAGGCCGAATTGGATTCCAAAACCTGTCCAACTTGAACCCTTGCTTCAATTGGTTCCAAAGTGATGTGGTGCTACAAATATATATATTTTCATCATTAGGTAGCATCATATTCTCATTTAAAATGTGTTGAAGTTGAAGAAACGAATTCACCTTTAGTTCAATCTTGATATTGGCCACTATGGTCGTACGTGTTGGTGATGTGGTCACATCATCCTCCCCTTCTTGATAGAAAATCGTCCTCGGTTTTAACATATGTGTAGTGTCACGTATTGCATGATCTTGATCATAAATCTTGGTACATGATAACAAACGCAACAAACTCTCATTATGTAATATCATATGTTTTTTATCAAATAAAGTAAAATCTCTTTGAAACGAGCTCACCTCATAATTTAAGTGATGCGTAGGAGCTCTTGTAATTGGAACAACAAGTATAGCAAATATGGTTTTATCCACAGGGTACATGTTCTTATCACTTTCAGTCGCTCTAAAGCCCCATTGAAGCCGCTCTGAAGCTTGTACACACCCCACATAACCCTCCCGAGCAACCAATTGCTCTCCCTTGCTCGCCATCACCGACGTCATTGTTTCCCTGCGCCAGTGAGCCCTTCCTTGTAATCTCCTTTGTTTCTCAGTAAATATTCAATTGCTCCTGTTCTTAGCATCTTCGAAGTATCCTGATTTCACCATTGAGCTCGCCTTAGCTCAAGCGTAGCTCTAGAGCTCTGGCGGTGTGAGCTCTTGCCGACGGGTGGGACCTCACCGTGGACAGCTTAACCGGAGCTATCCCAGCCTAAGCCGCTTTTGCCACAGAGTTTTCCATGTCCCATAGTTGGTTAAAAGTCCTAACAACTCACCAAAAGTCCACCGAAGTCATCTTGTGCCATGCCCTGACCGGCGCCGCCTTCTCTCGTCGTAGGCCAAAATCCCTGCTCTTCAAGTCTGGCCAACCTCGAAAATGGAACCCTGATAGACCATGTAGAGGTGACCCCGTGTGTGTGATTAGTAATTGATATCTGTTTTAGGAAAGTCGAGTTTGGTTTGTGTGGTTTGGACCATGCCGTTGTATGGTGCAATCAGATTCGGTCGGATTTGGTCAAACTTGGTCGAAGTGCTTATGATGCTTATTCTCTTGATTCGACAGGTTTTGGCTTTTTCGTGTTTCAGATTTCTCGTAATGCTATTGTTGATTACATTATGTCGAGCGGTGCTATATGATGTGTTTCTTGTCTGTAATGGCTGCAGGACGTCGAGGCTAAGTCGTGGCGAGGCACGGGATGACCGGACTAGGCGCAGGTGGTGCCGAGGTCAAAGCGGTCGAGGTGTGCCGAAGACGGCGAGGGCTCGAGGTGGCTGCGAGGCTTGGACGGCAAGAGATGAGGAAACTTCCCGGAAGGTGCAGGAGGGGCGTTTTGGTGAATACGCAAAGCTGTACTAAAGGAAGTGGATTTGAGTTAGTGGGTAAAGTGTAAAAGCTTAATGGGCAAAACATGTTGCAAACCCATTTGGTGGGAGGCTATAAAAGGAGGAGTGTCTCCTGCATGTGTTATGGCTTAAGAGAGGAGTTGATGGCTTTGTGAGTCTCTTTTGCTTTGGGCTTTAGTTGTTGAGGAGTGGGTAAGAGCAGGAGAGGTGGTTGTGGTTGTTGACCATGTTCTCCCGTGTGGTTTTTGGCTTTTGTTGTTCTTGAGGGTCCTGTGATTGTGAGAGAGAGGGAATGAGTTGATACTCCATGTAATCATTCCTCTGTATTCAATTATCCATCAGGATGAATCAATTTTATTTGAGATGCTCCTATCTCCTTTTTCTTCTTCGTGCTGTTGCTCTGTTGATTTCTCAGTTTTTGTGATTTGGTGTTGATTCTTGCTGAGAAGATGCAAAATGGATTGCTCAGTAATGGGATTATATTTCTAGATCATTTGGTCAGCTAGTTCCAAGAGCAAAATGATTGTATCGGAAGAATCACTATTTTTCGTTTTTGCTCAAACTCCTCTGTTTCATCTTTTCTAGGGTTTCTCAACAGAGGAACCTCGGCCCCTTTGATTCCCTTTTTTAAGTGGCTTGAGTTTTGGGCTTTCAAGTGCTAAGATCATTGCTAAGGTATCTGCAAAAGCTCATAAGCAGAAGGTGTGAGTATATTGAGCAATCTGGAAAACATTCAATTTTCTGTAGGATCTTCATATTTGTGTCAAATTCTTGATTTGTAGCTCTCTAGGTGAAATCCTTGGATTCCAAAGGTCCCAGGGCTATTTGGAACTTATTCTTGAGTTTGTGGTCTGAGGAGAGCATCTAAATTTCACAAAATCCCTTGAAATCTGCAAGTTTCACCTCTTCAGGATTTTTTTAGTTTCGGGCCTGCCTGAATTTTCAGTTTAACCGGTCAGACTGGATTTATTGGGGCGGTCAGACCGCATGATGGCCGGCTGTCAGACCGGGGTAGAGGCGATAGTCAGACTGGGGTTAACAGGGCGGTCTGACCGGCCCACTACCAGCGGTCAGACCGACCCATGTTGAGCGGTCTGACCAGCCTTTACAGAGAGGTCTGACCGGCCAGGTTTTTGAGCTGCTGTGATTTTTCGTTTTGTTTTGGTTCTTCTCCGTTATTCTGTCCCTCTGATGGATTTGTAGTTTTAAGGTTCCAGAGAGCCTATTTCATCCACTTCATAGCTTATCATAGCTATCGAAGAGGAGAATCTCGCATGTGGATACTCGAGGGCATATTTTAGAAACGCACCATTCACCCCCCCCCCCCTCTGTTGCCGATTTCGATCCAACAAACCCCAAGACCTTGAGGAACCCATAGATATCCTGGGTTGCCGTCGGCCACCTTCGCCGGCGCTCAATCGGTCGCCGCCGTCACTTCTCTGCTCTGCCGTCCTGTATCGCCAGGAGGTAGAGGAGGAAGAAGAAGACGATGGCATGGCTCAATCTCGCCCGTCCGTGCTACCATCAACGGTCCGCGCTCACGCGCCGGTTGGGCCTTGCTTGCGCGTTTTCTGCCGAACCCGATACTGTAGACTACTGTTCACCGAAACTGACCCGCCACTGTTTCAACCCAATCCGCTTTGCACAGTGAATGACACGGTACTGTAGCTACCCGATCTGCGATGAACAGTGGAAACCCGCAGTGAATAGTAACATGACCCGTTACTGTTCATCCGACCCGAATTTGTAAAATACCCCTGTTTTGACCATTTCGACCCTGTGAATCCATTTTCGACCTCCGTTTTGCCAAATTAAATCTCGATAAAACCCAAATTCACCCGATTCAAAGATCATTCATCCACCTCTAATGATCAGTTCCCCACTTCCAAAATCCGTCCAACACATACATAATCTTTTCAATCGTCCCGAACCTATCTAGTCCAACTCTAGCCCTACCAGCCAACCAAACATTGTTGAACTCCAACCACCCAACCTATTTTCTTTATGTCCTTTCTTGTTTTTATTTGCATTTTGTTCTCAGCTTGCATTCTGCAAGGCAGGAACTTGTTTGACCTCGTTTTCTACGCTAGTGAACGAACCAAGCGAGTTGGTCAACTGAAGAGCTGCAAAGGCAAATGAAGTAAGCTTGGAGCCGATAGAGAAGATCGAGAACAACAGGAAGGAGGCAAGTCACATGTTTTTTATCATGCTGAACCTACATTTTGTCTATTATTTATTTATCAGTATTTCCATTATCATGTATTTGTGCGCTGGTATTTTATGTGCAATAAATGTTTCAAATGACATGATACCTAGTTACATCCTACCACTGAAAAAGCCATGTTTACTTTGACGGCCATAAGGCCACAAAAATTTCAAAACAATTTTTGTGATTTTTCCCGAATTTTTGGTGAATTTTTGAGCCCTTTCCCAATTCGGAAATTTTCGGCGTTTTCCACTTTCCGTTCTCGGCAAAGCGCCTTCCCTTCTCGGTGGTGCCTTCCTCTCTTTCCGCCTTCCCTCGTGCTCGCGCTGCGCACAGATCTCCGCCGCGCCCACTGTTTTGCTCCGCCCTCCCCTCTACATCGTCGCCCGGTCGAAAACCAGCGGCGCTGCCCGTGGCACGCGTCGCCCTGTCCCCGCCTTGGCCCCACCTGGTAGCCTCTGGTTCCTTCTCCCTCCTTCGCGCGGCACTCCACCGCACCTCTGCTCTGTCGCCGCCTTCCCCTGAGCCGGCGACCTCCATAAGCCGATCTTTCTCCTCCATCCTCTACTTTTCAATTCTTCCCGTCCAGAGCACCTTTTCTGTGTCCTGATCACCTTGGTGAACTTCCCCAGCCAGGTGCGAGTACGTGGAGCTCCGGCGTCGAGGTTCACCGCCAGTTGAAGTGCGCACTCGTGGACGGCCTCCCAGAAGCTTCTCAGCTAAAGCTGTTGCTGCCTTTGTGAGCCCCGAGTCCCCTAAACTGTGAAAACACCTTCCAATTAGCCAGAGGGCCACCAGTGAGCCTTTGCGCCGCCGTGAGGCTGAAAACCCCCTTTCTGCCGCCAGCCTCCACCGCCGATCCTCGTGCCTCCCAAGACCCTAGAATGGACTCCCCTTGCCAAGAGCTACCCGGTGGTGCCCTTCTTTGCCGCCGAGGACCCTCGCCGCCGCTGGGAAGCGGCGGCCCTTGCACCGCTGTCTTTCTCTGGCGTGAGCGGCGGGAGGATGAACACAACCCCCTCCCAGTGACGTGGCCTCATCCCAACCGTCCTCCCCCTCTGTTGCCGTTTAAAGTCAGCCGTCGGATGGCGACGTCTCTCAACCATCCGATCTCATTAAACTCACCCCTCCACATCCACTCGATCTGATCCCCTTCGCGGCCGTTCGATCTCACCTACTCCTGCTCATCCCGAGCATTTGCTCGCGCAGCATCTGAAAGCATCTAGGCCCCTAAAAATGTTAGTTTTGGTAATTAATGAATTTATGTGAATATGGGACTAATGTGTGCATTAAGTGTTTGAAAGGATAAGTTCAAATGGCAAAGAAAGAGGCTCACAAAATTTCCCATGAAGACTCAAGATCTCTAGGGCGACAAGGTAAATAGTTTAGGAATCTATTTTGTTTTACCGGTCTTGGAGTTAGGTTGGAAGACCGGATTATAGGATAGACGCCGTACTATTAAGAGGGATCATGGTGATTGCTTGATCATGTTCAAATGTGCCCTTTGGATCAATTTAGGATCATACATGCACTTAGAAATTAAAATTAAACCAAATCTGTGCATTGTCAGAAAATCCGGTAGTTCCGGTGTGTATTGGGCGGAACTACCGCAGGTCCGGTAGTACCAGGTGCCCAGGCGGAACGTTTTTCCAGAGAGCGCCCGGACTCAGACTTAGCCTCTCGGAAAACGGAAGTACCGCGGGTTGACCTGCGGAACTACCGGATGGCCGGTAGTACCGGGCACCCGAGCGGAACTTTAATTCCAGAGAGCGCCCGGAATTTAACTTAGCCTCTCTGAAAACGGAAGTACCGCGGTTTTACCTGCGGAACTACCGCGTGTGCGGAAGTTCTGGATACCTGTGCGGAACGTTATTTCCAGAGAGCGCCGAGAATAAGACTTAGACTCGTTGAGATCGGAAGTACCGGGTCTTGGAGCGGAACTTCCGGATGTCCGGAAGTACCGCGTCTTTAACGGCGGTAGTACCGCACTCATTGACCAACGGTTACTTCTGACTCTCTGACATAGCCGTTCTGTCCGGTCAGTTAGAGTCCGGTAGTACCGCGGTTTTGCCTGCGGTAGTACCGGATTTCTCAAATTTAGACTTAACCGTCTAGAGAGAAAAGGATGGCTAGTGAGGGTATAGCAATAGGAAAGGCACCTCTATTTGATGGCTCAAATTATGCTTATTGGAAAATTAGAATGTCTATTTATTTAAAGGCCATGAGTCCTCAAATTTGGAAAGTCGTAAATGAGGGTTACGTTATGGCTCTTGATCCGGATCACCCAACGGATCAAGACGGGCGTAATGCTCATTTAGACGCCCAAGCTATGAATGCTATATTTGGAGCCTTGAACGCGGATGAGTTCAATAGGGTGAGCAATCTTGAGACGGCTCATGCTATTTGGACCACCCTTTCGGAAATACACGAAGGGACATCCACGGTCAAGGAGGTCAAATTGCATCGGCTTAGGATCAAATATGAGACATTCACAATGTTGCCCCATGAAGACATCAATGAGATGTACTCAAGGCTCAACAACATTGTGAATGAGCTTAAGGGCCTTGGAACTAACCTTTCCGATCTTGATATTGTTCGAAAGATGCTTAGGGCCTTGCCGGAGAAATATGAAGTGTTGGTGACTCTCTTCCTCAACTCACCGGAGTTGGTAAGAATGACACCAACACAATTGTTGGGCAACCTCATCACCAACGAGCTCTACAAGAAAGACAAGGAAGAACTCTTGGAGCAATCTTCTTCCAAAAATAAGAAGATCACCGCTTTCAAGGCTAAAACGGTAATGAGTGAAGAATCCGAAGAAGATGATGAGGAGGACTCCGAAGAAGAATTTGCGCTTCTAGTAAGAAGAATGAAGAAGTTCATGAGAAGACGCCCATTTCGGAGTACAAGCCATGAGAAGACCAAGAAATGACATTCTTCCTCCAACAAGAAGTTTAGCAACATTCGTTGCTATGAATGTGATGAAAAGGGGCACATTGCCTCTCAATGTCCAACAAAGAAGGATGACAAGGAGAAGTCATCAAAGAAGAAGAACTACAACGGCAAGAAGAAGCTTTTCAATAAGCTTCACAAGGATGGCAAGAATGAAGCCCATATTGGTGAATGGAACTCCGAAGAGGAGTATTCGGACTCCGACTCAAGCGAGGACGAATCTCCCAAGAAGAAAGGGCTTGTAGGCATTGCAATCAAGGAGGCTCCATCACTATTCTCCACTCCTACATGCCTTATGGCTAAAGGAGAAAAGGTAAACTTGCTTGATGATGATGAGCCTTCATATGATGACTTGATGAATATGCTAGTTGAATTGAATGAATTTCTTGGAAAAGAAAAATCAAAATTTAAGGTCTTAAAGAGAGAACACACCTCTCTCAAAGACTCCTATGAGGAGCTAAATGAAGCTCATGATTTGCTTCTCGAAGAAAATCACAAATCTAGTACTAGCATTGGAGTCACTTGCAATATCTTGAATGAAAAGTCTAGTATAGAAATTTCAAAAGCTAGCATATCTACTTGTTGTGATGATTTACTTGCCATACCTTGTTCATCAAGTGTAGATTCTAGAAATGCTCTAAATCTTGTTCATGATGATATCATTGCTAATGAAAACAAAAATTTAAAAGAACAAGTACTAAAATTAAACAAAAGTTTAGAGAGGGCTTACAAGGGAAAGGAAACCCTTGATAAGTTACTAAGCGATCAAAGATGCTCTTTTAACAAAGGGGGACTTGGATATGTCCCCCAAAAGGGTAAGAAGCTGGTATACAAGCCTCCAAGGTTTGTAAAGGAAAATGGTAAGTATTGCACAAAATGCCGGTGTCTTGGACATATGCAAAATGATTGTTCTAAGAATAGCATGCATTCCATTGGTTTATATGATTCTTGTTATATGCTTAGAAAATCTACAAATGGAAATGTCATTGCTCATTTCATTGGCACCTCGATTTTGGGTGCTAAAAAGAAATCCATTTGGGTACCCAAGACCTTGGTCACTAACCTCCAAGGACCCAAACAAATTTGGGTATCTAAAAGAACTTGATCTTCTTTTGTAGGTGAACTACAAAACCGGTGGAAAGCATTGGGTGTTGGATAGCGGTTGCACCCAACATATGACCGGAGACCGGAAGATGTTCACCACATTTGAGAATGGAAGCAATGACAAAATCACATTTGGTAGATTTTTCTTCAAATGAGTCTTGTTTGAAAACTTGTTTAATTGCAAAAACTTCTTTGGGTTGGTTGTGGCATAGAAGGCTAGGTCATGTGGGAATGATTCAACTTAAAAAGCTTTTTAAGCATGACTTAGTGGTTGGCTTGAAGGGTGTAAAGTTTGAGAAAAATCGACTTTGTAGTGCTTGTCAAGCCGGAAAACAAGTCGCTAATTCTCATCCTTCCAAAAGTATCATGTCAACCTCTAGGCCATTAGCGCTCTTACATATGGATTTGTTCGGGCCAACAACCTATAAGAGCATTGGAGGTAATAGCTATTGTTTAGTCATTGTGGATGATTACTCTAGATATACATGGGTCTTCTTCCTAAATGACAAAAGTGAAACCTCCGGGATTTTCAAAAGTTTTTCAAAAAGGGCTCAAAATGAATTTGATTTTAAAATAAAGAAAATTAGGAGTGACAATGGTTCCGAGTTCAAAAATACAAAAGTTGAAGACTTTTGTGATGAACTTGGAATAAAGCACGAGCTTTCCACAACCTACACTCCGGAGCAAAATGGAGTTGTAGAGAGGAAAAATCGAACATTAATTGAAATGGCTAGGACAATACTTGATGAATATGATACTTCCGACAAGTTTTGGGCGGAAGCTATTAACACCGCATGTCATGCCATAAATCGCCTCTATTTACATCGACTCTTGAAAAAGACTTCCTATGAGCTTCTTGTTGGAAGGAGACCGAACATCTCTTATTTTAGAGTATTTGGTTGCAAATGCTATATTCTAAGAAAAGGTGTTCGGCTCTCAAAATTTCAAAGTCGATGTGATGAAGGCTTCCTTTTAGGGTATTCCTCAAATAGTAAAGCCTATAGAGTCTTTAATAAAAATTCGGGTTTAGTGGAAGAATCATGTGATGTTCAATTTGATGAAACTAACGGCTCTCAAGAAGAGCATGAGAACTTGGATGATGTAGGAGATGAAAGTCTTCGCAAGGCAATGGAGAACATGCAAATCGGAGACATCAAGCCAAAAGAGGATCCAACATCACCAAGCTCATCTAGACAAGTGGAACCACCATCTTCTTCCACAACAAACGATGTTCAAGTTATTGAAGATAAAGAAAAGGATCAACCGCAAAATATGTTCAAGATTCACAATGCAATAGCCGAGGATCATCCAATTGACCAAATATTGGGTGACGTAAGTAAGGGTGTTCAAACCCGCTCTAGAGTAGCTTCATTTTGTGAACACTATTCTTTTGTATCTTCACTTGAACCTAAGCGTGTAGAAGAAGCATTAGATGACCCGGATTGGATAAATGCTATGCATGAAGAGATGAATAACTTTGTTCAAAACGATGTTTGGACCTTGGTGGAGAGATCCAATGAGCACAATGTCATTGGCACAAAATGGGTCTTCCGGAACAAACAAGATGAGAACGGAATTGTGGTAAGAAATAAAGCAAGGTTAGTAGCTCAAGGTTACACTCAAGTCGAGGGCTTAGATTATGATGAGACTTTTGCGCCCGTTGCTAGACTTGAATCAATTAGAATCTTGCTTGCTTTTGCATCATGCTTTGACATTAAATTGTTTCAAATGGATGTCAAAAGTGCATTTCTTAATGGTACAATTTCCGAATTAGTATATGTGGAACAACCCCCGGGGTTTGAAGATGCTAAATACTCTAATCATGTGTATAGATTGTCAAAGGCACTATATGGTTTAAAGCAAGCTCCTAGAGCTTGGTATGAGCGCCTTCGTAACTTTCTAGTATCAAAAGGATTTAAAATTGGTAAAGTAGATACAACTCTATTCACAAAAATTATTGGAGATGATTTCTTTGTATGTCAAATATATGTTGATGATATTATATTTGGTTCTACTAATCAAGACTTTTGCAAAGAATTTGGTGAGATGATGTCTAGGGAATTCGAGATGTCGATGATTGGTGAGCTAAGTTACTTCCTTGGACTTCAAATCAAACAACTTAAAGATGGGACGTTTATAAGCCAAACAAAGTATGTGAAGGATCTACTCAAAAGATTCAGAATGGAAGAAGCCAAACCCATCAAAACACCCATGGCAACAAACGGGCATCTAGACATCAACGAAGAAGGTAAGTCGGTAGATTTAAAGCTTTATAGATCCATGATTGGTAGTTTGCTTTATCTTACCGCATCTAGGCTCGACATTATGTTTAGTGTATGCATGTGTGCACGTTTTCAAGCTTCTCCAAAAGAGTGCCACTTAGTGGCCGTAAAGAGGATTCTAAGATATTTAAAGCATTCCTCAAGCATAGAGCTTTGGTATCCCAAAGGTGCAAAATTTGAATTAATTGGATATTCGGATTCTGATTATGCGGGATGCAAAGTGGATAGAAAAAGCACCTCGGGTAGTTGCCAATTTCTAGGAAGATCTCTAGTGTGTTGGTCATCCAAGAAACAAAATTCCGTAGCACTTTCAACCGCCGAAGCTGAATATATTTCAGCGGGAAGTTGTTGTGCTCAATTGCTTTGGATGAGGCAAACATTGTTGGATTATGGGATCAATTTTGATAAAATGCCTCTTTTGTGTGATAATGATAGTGCTATCAAAATATCCAATAATCCCGTTCAACACTCAAGAACCAAGCATATAGATATACGCCACCATTTCTTGAGAGATCATGTGAGCAAGGGAGATATTGAGATTAGCCACATCCGAACCGAAAATCAACTAGCGGACATTTTCACCAAACCATTAGATGAAAGCCGCTTTTGCAAGTTGAGGAATGAATTAAATGTCATAGACTACTCAAATATAGCTTGAAATCTCATTTCATCCAGTTCTGCTCATTTGTTGTGCTCATATGGATTTTTGTTGGTTCTTTCCCTTTTTTGGTCAAAAATTTGTTTAAATTCATAAAAATTAGTTTCAAAATATAGCATTAGCTCAATTGATGCATAATGATCCTGAATGACTTTAGTTGGATGCAAAACTAGGGATCATTTGCAAAATTACCAAGATCTAAAAGTCAAATCCTGAGAAGTTCCAGAAAATCCGGAACTACCGCAGTCCATTGTGCGGTACTTCCGCCCCTGACAGAAAAACCGGAACTACCGCAGTGCAATCCGCGGAACTTCCGGAATTTCTGTGAACACGGTACTACCGGCGTGTTACGCGCGGTACTACCGCTTTCTGCGGGATTCAATGCGGTTTCCAAAACCGCCAACTCCTACAACCGTTACTCTTTTTCCTTTATCTCTCTTCTCTCTCATCTTCACTCCTCCCAGACCGCAGCCGCCTACTCCTCTCTTCTTCCTCTCCTCCACCCTCTCTCTCCCAAGAACCTCTCTCCTCTCCCGATCTTTGAATCCGAGGGGAGTTCTTCGTTTTTTGGTGATTCCTTGCACTCCCAGGGTTCTCCTCCTCCGACTTCACAAGGTAAATCGGATCAAAACCCACTTTTTATCTTGTTCTTGGAACCCTAGGTGAAGTTTAGGTTAAATTTGAAATGTGATGATTTTTGCTGAAATATTCTTGGGCAAAGTAGTTTGTTTGGGGTATTAGAATGTTTATACATGCATGCACTGGATTCAATCCGAGAAATACCCCAAAAATATTCAATTTTTATCATGCCCTAGAAATGTCCAGAAAAACCGGAACTACCGGACGAGCGGCCGGAACTACCGGGGTCCCGGAAGTACCGCATGTTTAATGCCGGAACTACCGGATTTCCCGGAAGTTCCGTAGTTTTGCCGCCGGTACTTCCGTTTTTCCTGGAACAGCAAAAATTCATTGCTTTCAATTTAAAACCTACTCTTGCTTATTCTCCTCATACCTTGATTGTGTCCTTGAAGATGCCGAGGATGAAGAACGTCTCACACAAGTCCTATGGGGGCACGGCTGGTCAATCCTCCTCCTCTATTCCTGCATCTCAGACGGCGGAGCACAAGGGCAAGGGTCCCGCCTCCGACCCTGAGAGTGACTCAGAGGATCCGCATGAGAGCGGATCTGAGGCCTCACATGAGAGCGAGGATTACGCGATCTCAGATGAGGAGATGCCTGAGGTAACTGCAGACGAAGAAGTGGACCTCGACAAGATGACAAATGAGGATTATGCTATTCTTCGTCGTCGCAGTCAGTATGTACGCCCTCGAAACTCGATGAACCCCCAATTTCATTCCAAGTTTCAAGAGAAGGTGTACCAGGAGATGTATGGTCCAGCTCGCAAATTTGCTGCACATAAGTATGTGGACTGGGATCACTTGTCGCAGATCGACAAGTTCAGTGGTGCTTATCAGCTTTTTCAGCGAGCTGATATCCATCAACTTGTTGCATTCAAATGCAACTATATGGACAACATGATCAGGCAGTTTTATGCTACCCTGTACATCTCTCCCAACTTTGAGCATCTGAGTTGGATGACAGGGACCCAGTTCATTGAGTGCACCAGGCACGAGTTTGAGCTAGCACTTGGGACGGAAACCAGTGCTTATGAGAAGGTGTTCAGCAAGCGAGCTCTTCCTATTGCTGCATATTCAGAGTACTATGACCAAGCTGCTGAACGGACACTGGGGACGACAAATGGCTTACTTCCTATTCCCAGCCTTGTCAACAGGATCATCAACCACACCATTCTTCCCAAGAGTGGGAATTATGATGCTATTCGTGGCCATGCGTGGAATGTAATTGATTACATTATGCGCGGACAAAAGTTTGATGTGGTGGATCTTATCATCAGGGGGATCGACGCCAATAAGAATGACAAACAGAAAAGGATCAACTTTGCTCCATTCATCATGGCTGTGATCATTAGGAAGACTGGATACCGAGGAGCACTCTGCACCCCGCACAAGCCATACAAGCCGCGTGCAGAGCCTCCTGTTCCTGCTCCTGTTCGCACCCGTGCTCAGGCTCAGCCTCAGCCTCAGCCTCAGCATCAGGCAGCTGCTGATCCTCCTCCCCAGGGCGAGAGCGACGTGTCGCTTTCCCAGATTTACTCTGCCATACTTAGGCTGGAGGAGCGCCAGGATGTCTTGATCTCCACTGTGTCTTCCCTTGGTGATCGCGTATCAGCCTTGGAGAGTGCAGTTCATCCGCCTTCTCCAGTTCGCTATGGTCGTCACACTCGTCGCCGTGGTCCTCCTTCTCCCAGTGCAGCTCAGGACTAGCTCCTCTTTTTGGTATTTCGATGCCAAAGGGGGAGAAATTGTAGGAGAAGTTTTTAAGTCTTATCTATCGTTGTAATAAAGTATGGTGAAATGAACCATGTAATGCTTATTGTGTGGTTTAAACTCTGTGGATGTTTAGTATTTTAATTTCTGATGCATTGTAATGAACTATGTCATGTCCCTAATGCAATGCTTGTTTACTTGTCTATTGCGTATCCTTGAATTTTTGGTAAATGTGCTGAAACGCTATGATGTAATCATGCCTAATAAATTCCTGCAAAATTTGATGCACATGTTTAGGGGGAGCTCTTTCTTATTAGTTTCTAAAATGCAAAATTCCCCATGTTCTAAAATTGCCAAAATTTCAAAGACTTTGTACCTTGCCAACTAGGAGTATATCCAAATCTTAAATTCTTCGCATAAATTGCTCTTGTTGTCATCAATTACCAAAAAGGGGGAGATTGAAAGCATCTAGGCCCCTAAAAATGTTAGTTTTGGTAATTAATGAATTTATGTGAATATGAGACTAATGTGTGCATTAAGTGTTTGAAAGGATAAGTTCAAATGGCAAAGAAAGAGGCTCACAAAATTTCCCATGAAGACTCAAGATCTCTAGGGCGACAAGGTAAATAGTTTAGGAATCTATTTTGTTTTACCGGTCTTGGAGTTAGGTTGGAAGACCGGATTATAGGATAGACGCCGTACTATTAAGAGGGATCATGGTGATTGCTTGATCATGTTCAAATGTGCCCTTTGGATCAATTTAGGATCATACATGCACTTAGAAATTAAAATTAAACCAAATCTGTGCATTGTCAGAAAATCCGGTAGTTCCGGTGTGTATTGGGCGGAACTACCGCAGGTCCGGTAGTACCGGGTGCCCAGGCGGAACGTTTTTTCCAGAGAGCGCCCGGACTCAGACTTAGCCTCTCGGAAAACGGAAGTACCGCGGGTTGACCTGCGGAACTACCGGATGGCCGGTAGTACCGGGCACCCGAGCGGAACTTTAATTCCAGAGAGCGCCCGGAATTTAACTTAGCCTCTCTGAAAACGGAAGTACCGCGGTTTTACCTGCGGAACTACCGCGTGTGCGGAAGTTCCGGATACCTGTGCGGAACGTTATTTCCAGAGAGCGCCGAGAATAAGACTTAGACTCGTTGAGATCGGAAGTACCGGGTCTTGGAGCGGAACTTCCGGATGTCCGGAAGTACCGCGTCTTTAACGGCGGTAGTACCGCACTCATTGACCAACGGTTACTTCTGACTCTCTGACATAGCCGTTCTGTCCGGTCAGTTAGAGTCCGGTAGTACCGCGGTTTTGCCTGCGGTAGTACCGGATTTCCTGAATTTTCAGGATTGTTTATTGTAACGGCTATTTGAGGTTGGTGAGGGTATAAATACACCCCCACCAGAACTTGGACATGTTGTTGAACATCCATTGAATACATTTGAGCCTAGTGCAACCTCTCACACCTCATTCACTCACTTGTGCATTCATTTGAGGTAGTTGACCCAAAATTCAAGTGCATTGCATTCTAGTTGATCCATTGAGCACTTGGGTGAGATCAAGCCGCAGTGGTCTATTCTCTTGGTGCTTGCCAGCACCTAGACGGCTTGGCGGAGTTTCGGTGATCTTCTCAAGAAGATTGTGAGAAAGCCCGAAAGATTGTGAAGGCTTGGAGCTCGCCTACCCGGAGAGGGAAAGGGCATCCAATAGTGATCGAGGTGCTTAGGCTCATTCGTGGAGCCGGTCCGATTCGTTCGGGCTTACCTCAACGTGGACTAGGGGAGACCGGCAAGTCTCCGATCACCACGGTAAAAAGTAATCGTGTCAATTGTGGTTTGCTCTCTTGTGATCATTTTCATTCAAGCAACGCTCTTCATTTATATCATTTGATTGCTTGCTTAGTTAGAGTAGCAAGTGTTGTTCTCTACCATTCGTTATTGCTCTTAGTCGATTACTTGTGCTAGTGTTAGTGTTATCTTGCTCTATCAACCCATCAAGTTTAAAATTGCTAATTAGAATTAGACGAAAATTTTAAAACCTCCTATTCACCCCCCTCTAGTCGGCCTCCTCGATCTTACAGCATCGCCGCCGTCCGCGCCAGCCGCGTGTCGGCCATCCAGAAGCGGTAGGCGCGCGCGCGTGCTGGGCCAAGGCCGTGCGGCCTGCTCGACCGCGCAGGCCGAAAGCGTGCTCGAGCTGCACTGTAGCCAAAGGGCCGGCCCGACACTGTTCCAAATGAATTTCCAGGAATTTTCATTTTCCAAAAATCCAGAAAATCAAATAAAATCCTAGAAAATCACATAAAATCCCAAAAATTCGCAACTTACACCATTTTGCTCATTTTGATGCCCTGAACCCATTTTTAACCTACAATCCACCAAGTTCATCTCTGAAAAATTCAAAAATTCCTCATTTGAATATTTATGCAATTTACTCCTTTTTCATAGATTTAATTTTTCCTCGCTTGATTAGGCTCAAGCCGGACTTATATTATTTTTGTGTGTTTGCGCTAGTGTCGGAGTCCTCGGAAGCTACAGTGGAAGGGCAAGATCAGAGCAGCGCGATTTACGAGGTTGCTGAGTTAGTCGACTGCCATGGCAAGTTGCAAGACATTGATCATGTTGAATCCCATGCCATTTAAATTATGTATTTATGGTATTTGCATTATTGTTATTTGTGAATTGCTAATTGCTTAAAATAAAATGTTTAGAATGACCTGATATTTAGATATTTCCTACCACCGACATTTGCCATGTTAAATTGCTGCCAAGCCTTTGATAGCCCTAGATATAATTGTATGATGATAGAAACAATTGTAGAATATTTACACTATGCAAAATTTACACTACTAAGGTTGGCCGCGGGCCAGTAGATTTAAAATGTTGGGGGTTTAGGGTACAGGTGCTATGGGACACCGCGAGACGGTTTTCACCCACCGCTTTACCCTAGGGTGGAGGCTGAGGCCTCGTGAAAATGTAAGGACTAGACCCTTGCGCCGAGCAAGTGACATATTAGCCGTTCAAACAACGGTGTTGACTCATCAACCCTGGTTTAGTAGCTGCTCAACTCAAAGTGAAACCTTATATTGGGAGTTGGTGTGGATCGGCAATCCAAACTGGACAACGATAGATCTCATCGGTTCGGGCTTGGCGTTCTGTGCAGGCCAACGGATACCCGAAGCTGGGCGAGCTCCTAACCTATCGGGTAGAGCGTATACCAAGGATTGAGCAGTGAAACAACCCGGTTCCTTAACTCAGTCATGAGGGTTAAGAATGCTTGTGGGTAAAGTTGGGCAACTCTGGAGAGTCAAATAAATGGTATTCGAATACGTCGTGCTCCCGGTTAATGGAGCTGTGTCTATGGGTGATTCCAGCAGCAAGGCATAAGTAGATTTCACTGGTTTTAACATGTTTAGTTGGATAATCATCTTTGATTGAAAACCCCCTTAATCTCAAGGAGTAGTCCTTGGTTTTGGATTTTCAAAAAACATTTACAAATAAAACTACATCCACATACATTAATAAAACAAGTATACCCCATCCTTTGGTGATCCGTGCAATCAGCTAAAATAGAGTTTCCCTTGTGACTTGCTGAGCTGTTGTGCTCATGGCTTCAAAACCACTTCAGAGTTTCAGAATGCTGGTGAAGATCAGCCAGTCAAGGATGCTCCAGAAGAGCAGTTCTTTGATGAGGATCCGTGACTCTAGGTCTCGATCGCGCTCAAGTTTCCTGGTGGTTATTTTGTTGTAATATATTTCGGGCTTGCATGCCCGCTGCAGTAAAACCTGGTTGTTAAACCCTATATTGTAATATGAAGTTGGCTCTTTTGCTGTAAGCATGTTTGTGATTATATTCTCTTGCTCGACGCTCCGTAACTGGCCATGCTTGGGTAGTTGCGGAATGCCGGGTCCTAGCGCCCCTGGAAACGGGGGCGTTACCGCCATATTCACCTTGACAGCCTTAGTAATAATTAAAATATTGTATAAATATTCATAGATCATCTCATTCAACATTTTGAACTGCTAAGTGATTTTGGTCGTTGGCCGATAGGATTTGAAAACTGGTACTAAGGTAAGGGTGCGCTGTGGAGATCTCCGTCCACGACCTTACCCTAGGGTGGAGGCTGGTTGGAATGGTGGTGGTGGTGCTGTTGAGCACAGTGGAAGTTGTGGTTGGTGCCTCAGGTGAAAAATATAAGGACATTAACCTTATGCTAAGTAAAAGACGCAGTGAACGCTCAACCACAGGAGTTGACTTGTCAACACTGGTTTAATAGCTGCTCAACTCAATCAAAACTCTACAGGATGTAAGACAATAGGATGCCAGGGAGTTAGGTATGCCGAGGGTACCTAACAACGGTAGAGGTCACTCAAAGCGGCAAGGGGAGTTTACGTTTAGTTTTGGCCGTGTCTGAATGATCCTATCGAGTAGAGCCTATATAAATAATTGAGTAGTGAAATGACCTGGCTTTCTTAACTCTGTCGTGGGAGTTAAGGAATCATGTGGGTAAAGTTGAGCAACTCTGCAGAGTGAAACTAATGGTATTCGCATATGTCGTGCTTTTGGTTAATGAAGCTGTGTTAATTGGGTGATTCCAACAACGAGGCATAAGTAGAGTTTATGATATTGTTAAACTGAGTAATTGTGAATTTTGACTGTTAATAGAAAACCCCCTGATCATAAGGAGAACTGTTTTAACTTTATTTGTTTGCAAATAAAATTGCATCAACCTCATAATAAAAACAACTATATTCCCTTCTCTTGAAAATCCTGGCAAGCAGATATATAGTATTTCCCCATGTGAATTGCTGAGTACAGTTGTTGGTACTCAGTCTTGCAATGTCTCCACCACAACAGGTACCAGAAGAAAAGAGGATGTTGCAAGTTTTTGTGTTAAGGTTACGTCTGCACTCAAGCATTTCTGTGGAGTTTTCTTTGGATCTTCTGAATGTAAGTTAAAGTTTGGGCTTGGACGCCCGTATTATTATTAAAGTTAGCCATTAGGTCTTATTTTAACCAAATTAACCTATTCTAAATTGGTCGTGAGCAGGTATGATACTCCTTTTATCCGCAACTGAACTCCTGGGTTGTTGTGGGTGATAAGACATCCCTGTTCCCAAAAATGGGGGCGTTACAAGCGCCGACGGTGGTGGCGTGCAAGATCACTGCGTGCCTGACATCCGACCTGGACGCCTTCTGCCACCGCGGCGCGTACGGACGCGTGTTAGGGGCAGCGTGTACTCGCGGCTGTTCCGGGACGCGTGCCCGGCCTACTACAGCTATGCATACGTCTACAGTGTTGAAGCTAGGATTTGGTTACACCTCAGGCTCAGTGATGGAATGATCTGAGCTATCTAAGCTGAACCATAAAAATATTACCCAGAATAAACTAAATTTACCCGGACAGGATAGGCCCAGGGTGTGGCTCCGCCCCCAAGCGCACCATGCACGCTGCTACGCACAGGAGTACGTGGTCACCTTCTGCCCGTCCAGATGGGGCGAGAGGTTTGATCGTATGGCCTAGGCTTGATCAATGTTAGAAAGCGAATGAACCATATCTCTACCCCTCTATAATACCCCAAAATTTTCTTTACTAAATCCACCCCCCTCAACCACCCCCACAGTCATGCCTAATCTAAGTCCACCCAGTTTTGTGTACCAAAGTAATCCAACTTCATTCAAATGAATGGCCTGGATCGCTCCTCAAGCCTTCTTCTCTTACTCATTGAAGATCTTAAGGCCAAAATCATCCGGATCATGCACATCATTGAACCCAGAACCCCACCCCGCGCCCACGCACACGCCCCCGACGCTGCCTCCACCCCGCGAACCCGTCTCCACCCGAGCGCGCCCTCCGCGCCCAATCCCGCGCCCTTCATGTCTTCCGGTCTTCGCGCTGCGAATCGCGTCACGCCGTCACCCGCAAGGCGCAAGCGATTGCAACTTCTCACTTCGCGTCTTCGCGTCGCCGTCACCCACAAGGCTGCCCCGGCCGATCTGCTAGCCAAAGAAGAGACCCAGCGCGCCCCCGCGGCTGAAACCGCTCCCAGCGGCGATGCGGAGCAGGCGGGCGCCGGCGGCGGCGCTGGCGAGGAGGGGGAGACGGTGGTCGTGGACGCCGCCGCGGAAGCCGGCGATGGGGAGGGGGAGGAGGAAGGGGAGTGCGGGTTCTGCCTGTTCATGAAGGGCGGCGGGTGCAAGGAAGAGTTCTTGGGCTGGGAGAAGTGCGTGGAGGAGGCGGAGGCAGCCGGCGGCGACGTCGTCGAGCGCTGCTACGAGGCCACCGCCGCGCTGCGCAGGTGCATGGACGTGCATGCCGACTAATACGAGCCCATCCTCCGCGCCGAGCGTGCCATGGCCGAAGACCTCGAGGCCGCCAAGGCCGGCGAAGCCTCCGAGCCCTCCCCCGCCCCCTCCTCGCCGCCGGCTCCGGTGGAGGAAGACGGCGACAAGAAGAATCAGGCGGAGGAGGTGGACCAGGTGGTGGTCTCGGAGAAGGGAGATCTTGCGGCCTAATTGGGGCGAGAAAGGTGGGATCTTGCGATGATTTTTTGTGAGCGATTTGAGGTGTTTTAGATGTGAATTCATTTCTTTTTTTAAGAGGATTAGTTACACAGCCGTGATTTGAAAGACGGGAGAGGGAGATTGATCTCTGGACTCTCCCAAGAAAATGTGATTCTTTGGGTGGAAATTAATCATACACGTGTTCTGAGTTCTCACTCTGATGAATTATATGGTGGATCTTATGCTTTAATAATCTCATGTTTCGATGGCAATTGGCATGATTTGTTCTTGCATTAGTCCATTATATAAATGCTTTGCCCCGTGCCCTGGCTCTTGTCCTGATTTGATGTTGTAAATCATAGGTAATGCAGATTGTGTTTAGCATACAGTCGACAAGAGCATTGGCAATTCGTGTCCAGGAATGAGTATTCATTGCCAGCTGCTCGATCTGATTGTTGTATGCTGATCTGATCCTGTGCATTATGCATTATGATGATGTAACTTGCTGCTACTCTCAGTCAAGTTCTGTGCATTTGTCAGCAAATTTGAGGATAATCTTGTTTGAATTAGCTGTAGATTGAAAGGCCCAACTGCGTTTGCGTGTAGCATTCTTAGGGCGCTGTGTAAGCTTTGCCATTGAGCTTTCAAATTACCAGCTTGTTCTTTTGGGCTTTTGACTTATTCAAAAGTTAGAATAAACGGACTGATTTATTAAAATAGATTATCTAAATGGCTTCCTAAGTTTAAAATTATGTGCACTATCTATATCGATATCTGAAAAAAACTATTAGCTGTATCTAAAAGCCATTAACCGTAGCCCAAACATGCTAAAGTTTCACGTTTAATGGTTGAGCATACTACTATCTTGTATTTCTGGAGGCTAACATTTGTCCAGTTGCTTTACAATGTGCCATTACCAATGTGACAACGGGAGCCTGCAATGCATTCTTGGAACTAACGGGTTGTGTTAGGCCTGTTTTTTTAGTTGAAGTTTATGATTTTTGGTTGTGACTTGTGGTTTTTAGACTGTTCATCTGAGAGATTATAGAGTAATAGAAATTTATGTGCTATTTTTACCGATATAAATGAAGTCGATCGGTACAATATATACTACAATTAAAGATTAGACCTTATTTTAAAAAATATTCCATTTAAAAGTTAGTTACTGTAGAAAAGTCGAAAAACAACTTTTAGAAGCTTAAAAGAACAGGCCCTGAGGCTTATAGCTTTTGGCTGCGGCTTATGACTTTTGTGCTGTTCGTATGAGAGATTACAGAGTAACAGAAATCCACGTGCGGTTTTGCCGATATAAATAAAGTTGATATAACATATACCACAATATAAGGAAGACACGATTGTCACGTAACATGAGAGCTCAATCTGACCCATGGTTTTCAGATTACCTACTCAGAATTGGAAATGGCACCGAAGAGACGATTGGAGATGATTATGTACGCCTACCAGATGATATTGTAATTGGATATACAGACGACGAAGATTCAGTAAACAAACTCATTCAGGAAATCTTTCCATCACTTGAGGAAAATGCAAGATCAACAGCTTATATGAGCACACGTGCCATTCTTTCTACCAAAAGTGCACATGTAGATCAGCTAAATGCAAAGATGATTGACAAGTTTCCAGGTGAGGAAAAGGTTTTTCATAGCTTCGACTCTGTCGATGACGATTCAAGAAATAACTACCCTATTGACTTCCTAAACTCCATCACTCCAAATGGTCTACCTCCACATGAGCTCAAAGTGAAAATCCACTGCCCTGTGATCCTTCTCCGCAATCTAGATCCTAATCACGGATTGTGCAATGGAACAAGACTCATGGTTAGAGCATTCCAAAACAATGCAATTGATGCAGAAATAGTTGGTGGTCACCATGCAGGCAAGAGGGTGTTCATTACTAGAATCCCTATGGCTCCGTCCGACGATATCTCACTTCCTTTCAAGTTCAAGCGGAAACAATTCCCGATCCGCCTGAGTTTTGCAATGACCATAAACAAAGCGCAGGGCCAAACCATCCCAAATGTTGGCATCTACCTTCCAGAGCCTGTTTTCTCACATGGACAGCTTTATGTCGCGCTATCAAGGGGTGTATCAAGACAAACGACAAGAATTTTGGCCAAACCAAAGAAAGAAGTAGATGCCTCAGGGAAGAGCACCAAAAATATTGTGTATAAAGACGTCCTAGCATGGTGATGTGGTAAGCAAATAGTCCACAAACACCTATTTCCTTACTGTGTTTCATATTTCTTTATGTGACAAAAATATTTGTTTTCTTTGTAGCCTCAAGTTTAAACAATGTGGGGATGGAGAAAGTCGTCGGTGGGTGAGTCTAATGATGTTGTCGCCTCCTCAAAGGATCAGTCGTTATGTGACATTCATTATGTGACAAAAATATTTGGTTATACAATATATACAATATATGAGACGTGAATCTTAATTAATCTGATTGTTCGTTTTATTTTTTACAAATTTTATCTTGTTTTGTATTTTGCCGTAGCGTTAGCACGGGTACACTACTAGTGTGCTACCAGTACACTATTCTGTCTATACTACACTCCTCTGCACGTTTGTACGTATACACGTATGTATAGCGTATGTCACGATGGATATTCTGTACCGGCCTTAGTACATGTACAACTACGTACGTCCACAGCGTTAAGGGTTCACG
Source organism: Dendrocalamus latiflorus (assembly GCA_017311315.1). Classification (NCBI taxonomy): domain Eukaryota; kingdom Viridiplantae; phylum Streptophyta; class Magnoliopsida; order Poales; family Poaceae; genus Dendrocalamus; species Dendrocalamus latiflorus. Next base: position 17,877,873 of record CM029677.1, on the reverse strand, counting down.
GTGAGACGCATTACTACAGATGCATGTCAGACTCAGAATGAATATTTTAAGCTGCAGCTGCTGTTGATTTGCCAGTGAAAATGGCTGCAGCCAGAAGGATTCGATCAAAGTTGAGTGGCAATGTATGGAATTGGATTGTGTTTTATCTGCTAGGCACAAAAACATGGCTTTTTGGGGGGCCGAAAAGAATTGAGATGGAGGCCCATCTCGAGCAACACTAGACGCAAAACTGGGCTCGAGAGATCGACCTCAGCCTTTATTGGTCTTTTTTTAGTTTATAGTTTATGTTTTTCTTTAAATAATAAATAGGATATTTTTTTATTATTTAAGCAGCTTATTGGACAGTTTTTTCAAAACGACTTATCAACATTCGGTTCATTCGTACAAATACTTGCGTTAGAGCCAAAAGCTAATAAACATAGCTATTAGCCGTAGCTGAAAAGAACCCACCTATTAAATCATGAGGTTTTATGCTGCTAGAGTGCTAGACATCATATGCACCAATAAGGGTCCTCTAAAAAAAAGCACAATAAGGGCACAAACTCATACACATCTACTAAAAATTTTAGGTCAATATGATAGTGACATTGTATTGTGTTGTGAAGGGGCTACATCACCAAAAACCATCCTCTAGATGTTGCTTATATAAAAACATTTATACCCCAAAATACTTAAGGGAAATCAATAAAAAAAGAGTTAGCCCCTACTATTCTCTCTCACACCTTCGTCTCTCGACAAAGTATGATTAGTGTCCATCTATTTTTTAGTGATTACTATGATGATCTGGTATTCTTATTGATGTAGATTGATCTTGCCGTGTCAATATCATTGCGACTACTTAATTTACAACATATTGCAAAGAACAAAAAAAAGACAAATAATAATGGAAATATTGGCAACTAAAAATAACATTATAGTCATCATTTATTCTAGAAAACAAATCAAATTAGATTTATCATTAAATTTAGACAGCAAACAAATTATAAGCAAGACCCTTTTTCAAAAGAAAAGATACAACAATATCTATTGCTCTCATTGCCTTACAGGAACCACTTTACTACTTTAGCAATAACACTGTTTGTCAAGGGTTGTTATGGTTGTAGCCGGGCGGTCCTGGGCATGACAATGCCATGTCACAAACAAATTGTCAAATAGGAAGTTATCGTAGAAGAGGAGTTAGAGTATAGGTGGAAGCGGCTCGACTTTGATGTCACTGGAGGTGGAGTTGGATATGGGTGGCAACGGCTTGACTTTGATGCGTCATTGGAGGTGTAGTTGGATAGAGGTGGCAGTGGCTTGACCTTGATGCATCATTGGAGGTAGAGTTGGATAGAAGTAGGAGCGGATTGACTTTGATGTCACTAGAGGTGGAATTGGAGATAAGGTGGCAACTACTTGACTTTGATGCGTCACTAGAGGTGGAGTTGGATAGAGGCGGTAGCGGCTTAAATTTGACATCACTGAAGGTGGAGTCGGAGAGGAGGCGATGATGGCCTGGTTTTCACATTGTTAAGGTAGGAGTCAGATTGAACGAAGGAAACGGGGCAGTTATTAAGGCAAAGGTCAACAACTGCCACATCAAAGGGCACAATGCGATGGATTGGCAAATACAACATGACTGTCACTCACCGACATGGTAGACAAAAAAGTGTAGCTTGACAATGGTTGATAGTCCATTTGAATGAACCCCTCCTCAAGCGCCTTTGATGGCAAGGGAATAGATGTGTTATTTTCCGTTTAACATGGCTGGAAAATCTTTTGGTGTTATTTGTCTAAGTCCACTTCTTTTGTGTCATCATTTGCTTAATTTTTTCCTTTCTTAAATTGTTGAAATTAAATGCTCTATTTTAAGATGGTAGAAGAACTTCCATTTCAGTTCTAAAAAATCTTACATATTCTTGAAACACATAATGTACATAACCAGAATGGTATGATTCCTATTTCCTTGCCTTTGTTATTTAAATGAAAGCAAAAAAATCTAAAAGGCATAACAGATGTACCATGAGATTAAGTGTGCTTAAGATGGAGAAAAGTATAGGAACATGAGCAAAGATCGACATGACTAAATGGTTCGTATAGAAAAAGAATGGGAGAGGTTGACCTAAGCTATTGGTTTTCTGTTCACTATTTTGAATTTTCACATCACTTTTGTTACACAAACAAGCCTGGTATCCAAATTTTCACATAGTTAGAAACATTTCACCTTTTCTATTGTTTTTCTTGTTCCAAATGAAGCTCCTATCTTAAATCCCAGAGGGTTGAAAAATCCAATGTCAATGTAGCTTGTGCATATGGTATATTTCCTTCAAGTATTTTTCACACAAAACATATATACTATACTTATACTTCCTTCAGACTTTAAGCTGAATCCAACCTTTTAAATGTCCTAGCTAATGCTTCCTTTGATAAAAACAAGTAGATTCAACAAACTTTTTTCTCTTTCAAAATGATTGTTCGGCATATTGACCTTTTCACATAATTGCTTGGATAAATTGTTCTACTATACTCCTCTAAAAATAAAGTTGTTCTACCGTACACCAAAATTGACAACTAGAAAAAAGACTAAATCTTATATTCACACCTGAGTACTAATTTAAAAGTTGAGATGTTGATAAAGAATTCTGTACTCTTCCAATGTTTCTATAATATTGACAGGTTAAAAAGAACCTTTAACTCAAAATTCTGATAGATAAAAATATGATCTTTATACTAGTTAAAATTTATTCATAGTACAACCTATGACCCGGCATGATTTGTTCCTGATTTTTCATGGGAAGCCTCCAGCACCAAGCATGAAAAATCCCTCTTCTTAGTTATCGAGCCAAAAAACAGCAGGGCCCCACCTCCCGGTGCCGCGTACCAATTCCCAAATCTACAAATACCCGAGTGACGTCCACCCACAGCGCCACAGTGAGCCCCCGAAATTCCATCGTGAACCCCAAAACTCCAAACGCGACGCGAACACAGAGAGAGAGAGAGAGAGAGAGAGAGAGAGAGAGTCTTCTGCGCCCGCGCCCAAAACCCTAGCCATCCCTCCGCGCCCGCTCTCCGCGTCTCCAGAATCTTCCAGAAGCTTCGAGGGCCCTCTGGAACATCCCAGGTGAGCCCCCTCCCGCCTGGATCTCCCATTTGCTCCAGCCCGCGAGCTCGGGCGGTGGGATCCTGACCTGACCCGGGGAATTTCGTGCAGGAGCAGGGCGCGGGCGTTGGATCGTGGGAGGCAACGCTGGCGGCGCGCGGCGGCAGGTGATGGCCGATCCGCCTGGCGGTGGGGGATCTAGGGCTTGCATCTGTAAGCGAGGGGAGGTCGAGGCTGTGGTGCTGCGGCTGGGTAGAGCAGAGCAGGGGAGGAGGACCAGGAGGGGAGGATGCTGAGCGTGGTGCGGGTGCACCTTCCGTCGGAGATCCCGATCGTGGGCTGCGAGATCACTCCGTACGTGCTGCTGCGGCTGCCCAACGGCATCGTCTCCACCGACGACGTGCCAGAGGCTGCACCTGCAGATGGACACTTCATGCGATACAGATGGTGAGCATTTTGTGATTGTGATTTTTGATTGATTATGATATGCCATTGTGGAATGCTTTAGTTCTGCTTGTGCGCCTGTGGTAGTGAACTTTGACCAATTATGGGGCTTTCAAGTCTCAAGCAGATTGTGAGATGCTTAAGTAGTTGCTACACTCAGGGAAATGCGCTTTTATTTGCTTAATTCTTGCATATCTGAAGTACAGCTGTATGAATTCAGAGCATTGAGTCTCCAACAAGCCAATTGTTTGCTTTTGGAAAAAGAATGGATCCCCAAAGAATGTAAAATGTCAATGCTTGCTGTTGAGACATAAATTGATTGTAGGGTTGGAAACATAATTTGGTACAGAACTCACAAATCACATAATTTTGAACCTCTTGTCAAACCAAGCAGCCACACGAGCTAACACAGATTGTTAATAGGTGAGTAATTCGTTCAACAATCTAATAAACCATCTGATTTTGGGCCTATTTGGGTTTTGGAAACTCAAAAGTTGTGGTTAGAACTATAGACAATTAGATAGGAGTCATGATGGGAGTTATATTATGAAGGATGTTTTTGAGGAACACCGTCAATCATCATGCAAGATTGGTTGCATTCATCTTGGATGCAATGGGAGCATTCAACAAATTTTGTTGGATTGAATTGGGTTATCCAACTAATTTTATGGAAAGACCTTAGTCCACATGCGTTAGCAACTTTCTTCCCCCTCTCAGATGAGCTGGTGTTAAAATTGGGGTCAGATGATTCCAGGACTGGGGTATTTCTTGAACTAAACAGCACTTTAACTTCACTTGGTGAACTCAAAGGGGCCAGTGCTGATTGTTGATGCCTCAAAAAGAAAGAATACTTCTTTGGTATTGCAAATTAGAGTAGATATCACATTAGGCTGGTTGAGGTTCTTTTTCAAGTTACTTCACTTGCTTGAAGTTAGTGAGAGTTTGAAACAGACCTTCCGTTCTTTTGTTTTGTTCACTGCCTGTGTCTTCCTGCCTTGTTTGATCTCTCACTGCCCCGTTATCCCCAGCCCACAAAAAATCCATTTTCTTTCCATGCTGCCTTGTTTGAAACAATTATTTTTTATTTATGCAAAACACTTCTAGCTTATGTTTTAGCAGTGTGACATAGTCAACATGTTGTAGGTAAATTTCAAACTCTGTCACACTAAGCATGATTGATTATGTTGGTGCTTCAATGTTTTGTTCATTCATTATTCCTTTATTTTTTATGTCAAGTAGGCCCAAATTGCATTAGTTAAAAACTACAGGTTTAGACGGCAACACTCATGTAGTTTCATTAGTTTTGGCCCCTCAACTCTATTTTCTGTCAGCCTTTCAGTCAGCTAATTTAATAGCATCTCACGCAATGTTTACAATTTTGATGATATATGAAATTGTAGTTGTACTCACTGTTAAGGTTTGAGTAGGCTAGAGATACTCCTCTGATCTAAACTACAGAATTTAGCTTATTATGTGTATAATCTGATCTGGTAAAGAAAGCTAGAGAAGAATGTTGTTAAACAAAATTAGCAGGTTGAGCAACTAAAATCAACCAAAAACAAAAACAATGACAACAAACAAATGTGCACAAGCACATCTGTGATTTGATGTTTTGCCAACATCAAGCCAACTTATTTCATCTTGCCACATTTACACTATGCTGATGACAAAATTGTATATGCTCAAAATGTCCTAACAAACTCACTGACAATATTCTGATAGCAAGTTTCCATGAGCTGATACAAACTGTTCTTCAGGTGGCCTTCTTGATTTTTATCATTTTTAGTCACATTCTTCTAAGCTTTCTGTTTATCCAATAGAATGTGTTATATTGATTTGACTTCTTCCTTGAAGGTATCGCATTCAAAGTGACCGGAAATTCGCTATCTGCAGTGTACATCCAATGGAACAAGCAACAATTCAGTGCCTAGGTTGTCTCAAGTCAAAAATACCTGTTGCTAAGAGCTACCATTGTTCTGCTAAGTGCTTCTCAGATGCATGGCAGCACCACAGGGTTTTGCATGAGCGAGCTAGTAGTGCTTTAAATGAAAATGGAGCTGAAGAGGAGGAGCTATTTGGCAGATTTGGCAGTGGTAGTTCTGGGGTTCTCAGTACTACCGGGTCTGGCTCAATGTCAAATCTTGGACAGAGCCCTGGTGTTAATAACGGACCTGTTCCTTTGTATCCGTCAGGCACTGACAAGAACTCGGGTGAAACTTGGTTTGAAGTGGGACACTTGCGGACATATACACCAACTGCAGATGATATTGGGCATGTTCTAAGATTTGAATGTGTAGCTGTGGAAGCAGAAAGAAAAGTACCTGTGGGACCTCCAACTTCAATTATGACATCACGTGTGATTCCAGCACCAACTCCTACTCCACGTCGCCTTATCCAAGTGAATGGAGATGTTTTGGGTCATTTGGATTTAGACAACCAGACTTCTTCATTCGGGACATTCACGGTGCTGTCCTACAATATTCTTGCTGATGCATATGCGACAAGTGATGCATATAGTTACTGCCCAACATGGGCACTTTCATGGACTTACAGAAGACAAAATTTGATGCGTGAAATTATTGGTTATCATGCTGATATCATCTGTCTTCAGGAGGTACCATATGCTAACCTATCTTCCCAATTTAAAATTTTTGGTGACGTGTTTTCTGCTTTTCTTCCCATGATATATTTTATTTAGTAAACTAAGCAAGTCTCAATGTTTGCATGAACAATTTTTTGTGATCCAATCGACTTACAAGTGGCATCTATGCTTAACAGCGTACAATCTTTTCAATACTTCTGCATTATTGCTCCATGCTATATTTATCAGTTATCACTTATTTTTGCTTGCTTTTATTAATGTTATATTATGATAGTTTTCCTTCTGTTTCAGCTGACACAATATTTTGTGCTTGTACATTATGAATAGTTTTCTGAAGCTGCTTACAGTTATGTTATGTTCTTTACATGATTGCTCTCTTCATTTTGAACTAAATTCATATACTAAAAATGCTAAAATGTGAAGTGACCTAAAAAATAATAATGCATAACAGGTGGAATCCATTGATAAATTAAATCCAGCAAGTGTCTGGTGTATACACTCAGCAAATTAAGCTAAATCCTACTGTTTTCAGGTACAACTGAACCACTTTGAAGATTTTTTTGCACCTGAGCTTGATAAACATGGATATCAGGCACTTTACAAGAAAAGGACAACAGAGGTGTTTTTGAGTTGCATTTTATTTTGGCAATTTGGTTTAATACCTTTTTATGTCTTATTTAATTCTGTTTCGTTGTTGTCACAGGTGTACACTGGAGTTCCTCATGCCATTGATGGCTGTGCTACTTTTTTCCGTAGAGACAGATTTTCACATGTTAAAAAATATGAGGTACCCCCACTGCAGGTCTCTCAGTTATCTGCTAATTTTCTGCTATGTAATGCTTCTTGTACTTGCTTGTGTAGGTTGAGTTCAATAAGGCTGCACAGTCTCTAACAGATGCAATTATTCCAGCTGCTCAAAGAAGAGTGGCTTTAAGTCGATTGATTAAGGTAGATAAATTTGAAAATAGAGATTATATGCTACTTCAGTGATTCTGTTACTGACTTTTGATTATCACGCATTCCGTTTCCTTTGAAGGATAACATTGCGCTGATTGCGGTTTTGGAAGCCAAATTTGGCAACCATGGAACTGAAAATCCTGGAAAAAGGCAGCTCCTTTGTGTGGTATGTAAATTACTCTTCTTCCTTAAGATGCTTATAAAGTAGCTGTGCCCCTTCTAATCTCTCAGATAACCAAGTTTCTTTTGTTGCACTTGTTAAATATGTGAAAAGTAGTTTACTGGATGAAGGACATTACTTTATGAACATGCCATTCTTTTATGTTCAGCTGTTGAACTGTTAGCAGCATACTGCAAGGCAGCAGTTGAAATGATTTTCTTTACTCAATAGATTTGAAAGTTGTGTACTCTTTTTGGAAGAATTATATCTATGTAGGATACTAGGATGACCTTAAATTAAGATGCATGGAAAATCCATATGTTGATGGTAGATCTTTTGACACTTAACTCTAGATTTCGAGGCCCACCTACTATAGTTTTACCATTATATATTGCCCTTCTTTGTCAGCGTATCATGTCTTTCCTTGACTTTTTCTTTGGGGCTTATATGATTCTTCAGAGCAATCCAGACTTGATGCATTTTGGTGTCATGGGGATCTCATTTGTTTTTCAAATAATATCATTTTGCAGGCGAATACACATGTAAATGTCCACCAAGACCTCAAAGATGTGAAGCTATGGGAGGTCCATACCATCACATTCTTTATGCTAGCTTTCTGCAACATCGTAAAAATTCTGATTGACAGTAAGCATGGTTTTTGCAGGTTCACACCCTCCTAAAAGGATTGGAAAAAATAGCTGTCAGTGCGGACATTCCAATGTTGGTCTGTGGAGATTTCAATTCAATCCCTGGAAGGTGAACATCAAAATTCGATCAGAGCAATATTTTTTGGGTTTAATTGTTTTTTCAAAATGAATATCTAAGTGCTCAGTTTTGCCTCTCAGTTCTCCACATGGGCTTCTTGCAATGGGCAAAGTTGATCAGTTGCATCCAGATCTGGCAATAGATCCCCTTGGAATTTTACGCCCTGCGAGCAAGTTGACTCACCAGCTTCCTCTGGTACAGTCAAACGATCATGGCTTGGTGATCCCTTTTTTCCTTGTTCAAAGGTTCTGAACAAAGGTTTTACTTGTTTGTAGGTCAGTGCGTACTCTTCGTTTGCAAGAATGGTAGGTCTTGGCTATGATTTGGAGCACCAGCGGAGGAGGATGGACCCAGCAACAAATGAACCACTTTTCACAAATTGCACAAGGGATTTCACTGGAACCGTCGATTACATATTTTACACAGGTTAATGCCTGAGTGCCTTACCCAATGTATCTGTATGCTTGTTAATTGGTTATTCTATGTTTGCAGCTTTGGTATCTCCATTGTTCTGGAACAAGCAACTAGTATTGTGATATGTTTGATGATGGTCAGTTAATCATGTTTGCTCTCTTATTTCAGCGGATTCATTGACAGTGGAGTCATTATTGGAACTTCTGGATGAGGAAAGCTTAAGAAAAGACACAGCTCTTCCTTCACCTGAATGGTCATCAGATCACATAGCACTCTTAGCAGAATTCCGGTGCAAGTCTAGAATCAGACGATGATACCTTAGGTATGTAACAAGGACATCACTGCTGTTTAATTGCATTTTAGTAGAACCGTGTGTTGATTTTCTTAGCACAAACAGCGTGGTGCTTACAAGTAAGACTTGGTACCTGTATTGTGTCTTTAGGGGGTCTCATGCGTCTCTGTGGTTTATAACCGTCTGTTTTTCTATTACCTCCACATTTCTGTGGTTTATAATAATAATGATTACAGCTTACAAAGTTTTTTTTGCTGCACCATAATTCATCTGAAAGGTAGACACAAGACATCATTCTTCTTCGACATTTAGTTATTATTGCATATTGTTTCTTTTGGATCTTTCTGCAAACATAACTTGTTGTGAATTGTGTGATAGCCGACTTTGGCCTTGTGGGCAACACCGTGACACCCTTTCTTAATTCGATGGTCAATCTGACTGATTTTCTACAGATCGAGTGAATGGTTAACATCAGCATCCATGATGGTGGAACATGAGGAGGCGCAGGCGCAGGTGCGGATCCTCGGGGAAGCAGCAGTCTTAGGAAGCTGCTTCACGAAAAGGGAGGCTTGTAATGTTCATTACCCTCTTACATTTCCAACTCATGACATTTAAGCGGCCCCTTTGTAATATTACTTTCTATAGAAGGGAAAAATGTTTGAGAGAGATTTATAACAGATTGGGATGCAATGGCTAGGTGATTTTAAGCCGTTTTTTCATAGCGCGGCGTCAAATTAATTTCTCCTGCAGTTTCTCTCTTGCTTTGTACTGTGGACTCCTGGAGTCCTACAAGCTGGAACTGATCCTCCGGTGTTGTCTAAATTGTCGTGCTAATGGAATGCAAATTCCAGGGATGCTAGGGTTGGGAATAGGTCGTTGATGGTTGGTGGCTAGCCCAGCTTTTTTTCTTTGCCTTTTTTATTGGCTTGCGGCTTGGGCTTCATGAGAAACCAAAACAAAAGGGAAGGTTTTTTTCAGCCGTTTCTTTAAACAGCTTCTTAAGTTTAAAGCTGTGTGTTGTTCATGTTGATGTTTTTGCTAAAGAACATGACCTATAGGGGTGCAATCGAATCGGATTCGGACGGAAATTGCTTATATCGTATCTTAACTTTTTTTTTCTTAGATTCGGATCGAATATGGTAAAATCGGATATGAATACGAATTCGGAGTATTTGGAATTTTAAATACGGTGTAGTCGGGACAAATACATGATGATTTTAGATTGAAAACGGATAATATAGACGGATAGTACGTGCATAAAGAAAAGAACATACGCTAAACCATACCAAAATCACTTTAAGCCTTAAACTATTAGATATAAGTACATAATAATGATTATAAGTCATCAGCTGAAGATGGTGTCGCTCAGTGGAGGTGGAAGTGTGGCATACCAATCTTCGAAGACATCCAAGTGTGAAAAAACTAGTTGAAAATTTTAAAATTTTAGTTTGGTGTTAAATTTGAACAACCAGAAAATTATGCTTTTTTGAAACTATTTTTCTTATCAGTTGAACTCTTTCCTGGCTTGCCTCAAACATATGTCTCCTTATTTCCTCTAAAATTGCCCATTGAGGTGAGGCGTTTTCAAGATGAATCTTGATTTTTGACGGACAACATTTTTTTTCTAAGCCAAAGAAATTTTACTAAATTAAGGTAGAGATGGTAGACAATTGGAGATAATAGACTTTTGACAAATTTACTTGTTTATTTACTGAAGCATGCCAAAGTTCATTGTTTAGTAATATTATGTTTACATCATTTTCATTCTATTACCTAGAAAGAGTGATTTTAATAAGCAAATTTAGGATTCCAATTGCACAACAAGCAGAATTAGAAATAAAACACTGTTTCAGTATTTGTATATTTATAGTTGCCACAACTAAATGTCACATTCTTTTTATATAACTTAAGCTTGCACGATCCAGGAAAACTTTCTATACGCTGCACACCTCAACCAACCAACATGACAAAAAAAAAACAAATACTACCAAAAATAAAAAGGTGAATTCTTAGCTCTTACCGGATATCCGACCGAATAATTTTCCGATATCCAAATACAGATATTATTCGGTCAGATAACAACTCTCCTGATTTCGTTACCGAATCTGATATGAACTATCCGGTACCGAATCTGATCAGATACCAAATTTCCTTTTTTGAATTCGATACCAATCAAATTCGATACCAAATCGGTCAGTATAAATCCAACCTATTTGCACCCCTAATGACCTATGCTTTGATGTATGTGCGTAGACAGAAGCTAGCCGTCGCAGGTAGTTGGTCATGTGCCACCTTGTCATGGGTTGGCTGGAACATGTCTATTCTATGCATAGACGTACGTACAACTCACTCTTGGTTTCTACGATCCAGTTGGCACCTTACTCTTAGGCGATTAAAACGAAGGATTTCCTTGCTAAGTCATGCCATTATGTTAGAAATAAAAGTTGTCATGCCGTTGGTGATTGGAGACGCTGTTTGGAACGCAAAATTTCCTTACAAATTTCGTACGAAAACTCCAAATCCGGCGGTGTTCCCATAAGAATTTTCCATGAAACGTTCCCAAAGGGCGCAAAGCTCTCTAACTTCAAATTCTGGGGGACATGAATAAAAAAAAATCAACATTTTGATTCCGTGTTGAACACGGAACGAAGCAGGAAGAAAAGAAAGTAGCGTAGGAGTTAATCAGACCCAGTGGGACCCACGTGCAGAGATGGCCGGGCCACGTAGGCAGGTCAAAACTGGGGGGCACGCAGGAAATTTTCCTCCCTCTGACCGCGTAATCTTCAACGGACCGCGTGCACGATCCTCTGTGCCACTGACGTCGCGGGCCCAGCTTGCGTTTGGCTAGAGCAGAGGGCTCCTGCACTGCACCGGGCCTTGTCCACATCGCATAAGATTTTTCTTGATGACGTGGATGAGAGAGAAGTACGAAAGAGAAAGAAGCCTTCTATCATGGAGTTTTTCGTACGAATAATCTATTTTTTATTCAAAATTACAGAAATATACCTGTGAAATTTTTTTTTACAAAAATAGGTTCAAGTCGCCCAATAGGAGGGCGACTGGAGCCTATCGCTCAACCAGAAGCCGACTCTGTCCCTGTCGCTCTACCATTGGACGACTGCATCCAGTCGTCCTCCCATTGGGCGACTTTCATGCAGTCGCCCAATGGTTGGGCGACTGCACTCAGGCCCCCATGGTTGGGCGACGGGCTCAAATTCGTTTCGGCCTCGAAATTGCTATAACTTTTGATCCCGTAGCCGAAATTGCTCAAAATTTTTTCTGAAGGCTTTTGGATGTATGAAGAATAGCTCCACCAATTTTCACTATTTTTGACGAAGGTTTGATACCTATAGCTCTACCATTGGACAACTGCATTAAAGTCGCCTAATGGGAGGGCGACTGGATGCAGTCGCCCGATGGTAGAGCGACAGAGACAGAGTCGCCTTCTGGTTGGGCGATAGGCTCCAGTCGCTCTACCATTGGGCGACTTGAGCCTATTTTTGTAAAAAAAAATTCGCGGGTATATTTCTGTAATTTCGAATAAAAAATGGATTATCTGTACCAAAAATTCTTCTATCATGCTAGAGATGATTTATAAGATTTTTTTATAGATGTTTTTTTATTGTTATATCCCTGTCATCGGTATAGATTAAAGTGTCTTATATAGACAATATAAAGATAATCTATTATATATATCGCCTTTCGTTTTATCTATAGATGATATGAAAAATATTATAGATAATAATATACTATTTTGTATGTTTTTATGAGATGATGTAACCATTGCTGCTACCGGGGCCCACCATGCTCTAGGTAGCTGGCGGTGGTGGCCTTCCACCGCAAAGCCCTGCAATAACTCCGTTTCCCCCTACGGTCGCACGCGGCATGTGCACGAGGCGATGGATGGTTCCGTTTTGGAGTTTACTACTACTCTGATTGGTTCAAGATTCAAATTCAACAACTGTGACCACGGTATCATCTTAGAATGATATTAAGGGAAATCTATGGTTGCAAACAAGGAGGATCTTAGGCAGGTGTAGGTTCAGTTTAGAATGAGAAATGTGTAGAAAAATAAGGCCTTCGGGAAATTTCAATGCTCCAGATGGTCTAAAAAATTATGATACAAGGATATAAAAAAAACTAACAATAACTAATGCAACTTCTAAGAAGAGAATAAGTTGCGGTGGTGTTGGTGCATTTTCTTAATAGAGCATCACATCATCTTTTTTTTTTATCGAAATAAGTTACAGAACCTTGTCAAAGCCAAAAATAATATAGGTGTTTCACTGTTTCAATTTGCCACTCTAAATTCTTGACGGCCATGCTGTTCATGTTGGCTTTAGCATTTAACTTGTACTTAGAGAAGCCAAGACACTATGAATGTCTTAGGTTCTATAAGTCGCTTCTATCAGCTACTACTTTACGCTTTGACATGTTGTAATGCACTTTGTATTTTATTATGTTATAATTCCGTAAGTCGTATAGCGGTTTAAATATTGTAGTGCTTGTTGTTGTACAATTGTTTGCTCTCTTTCTTACAAAATGTACTCAACAAAAATCCAAAAGGTCATAAGCTACTATGCACACTACAGTTTTTATAAGCCGTTTCTATCGGTCACTGCTATTTATCAGCTAAAACTAAAAGACATTAGCAAGAATCAATATGAATGGATCCTAAAAATATGGTTGTGATCAAAATGGCTGAAAAGCCCGTGGCTTATGGCTGAAAACACTGTAGCTGGCTGAAAAAAGCACTGTAGCTGACAGAGGCTTATTTACCATAATTAAATTTTAAAAAATTTAAAAATAGAAAAAACATGTTAGCCCATTACGTATAATACAAACAAATACGAGGAAAAAAAGAACCGGTAAAAAAACTCAAAAAAAAGCCAAAAGTTCAGAAAAAGACGAAATTTATGAATAGTACAAAAATAAGCTGAAGCCAAAAGCTCAAGCCATTTTGATCACAACCTATGTTTCAAACGCAAAAAAAATTCATGTGTTCAACACAAGGGCTGCAACAAAATTGAAGTCCACATGGTGGACCTAGCCTTCTTTGATACACTAATCATCATTTGCTTTCTCATCGAGCAATCCTCAGAAAAAGTGAAAGCTAGGGGGAGTAAAAGTCAAGAACACGGATCACTAGGGGGGGGAGGACAGAACAGAAACGGAAAGAACAGTCGTGGAGAACACGGTTCAAATTTTAAACGCCCTTCAGGGCAAGTACAATAGAAGAGGTGGCTGCCACCTCTAGGACTAACCATATAAGCAAAAAGACTACATGTGGCTCATGTGGAGGTAGCTAATACAATGAGTAGAGTAGAGGTTACCTCTACTAAAGCACTCAAACATTTAATACTTACATAAATATATCAGGGGTCACCTCTTGCATGAGGGGTAGTTTATCTCTCTCTCCTCGTATAATGTGCTAGAGGTCACCTCTTGCATGAGGGGCAGCTTGCTTCTCTCTCTTCTTTTCTCTCTCTTCCACTTAGGATTGTGCTGATGTGGATTTCACTAGAGGCAACCTAGTCAGCACCATTGTACTTGCTCTTACCGAAGTCTCCCAACAATTTAGATACCAGGGCACCATCTACAAAACTTTGCCATTTTCTTCCTCGCCTCCTCCAGCCCTCCTCTTCTCCCTCGTCTTCGGTCCCGCTCTAACTAGGTTTTAACTTAAACTTCTAGCTATAATTTTTGGCTAAAAATTCACTGTAACAACTATAGGACCTGTTCTTTTCCTCCGAAGCTGGCAGCTTTTGACTTTTGCTACAGTACCTAACTTTCAAACGGAGTATTTTCTCAAGACGGGGTCTACAAGTTAAACGATCTACACGTTAAAAGCCCAATATCTGTACCAGCCAAAATCGCAAGTGAGTATTTGTCTCTCCGTAATCTGTACCGTAAACAGACAAAATTCAAAAATTTTAGCCAAAAGCCATAAACCGCAGCCGAAAAGAACAGGCCCATAAGCTTTTTTAAGGGGAAAAAATAAAAAATAGTAAAAACCATTATACTGTAACTCACAATACAAAGAAATAAAAGACAAAAAGAAAAAAAAATCTAAAAAACTAAAATAAATTAAAATTAGAAACTGGTACGTCTAAATAGTTTCTAATTTAAATAAATCAAAAGTAAAAAAAATCAAGACCAAGTTCTTTTGAGCTTAAAATTGATTTATACTTGTACTGTTTATAGTAAGTAACTTTTGAATAATATGTTTTTTAAGACGGAGTTAATAGAAAAATTGTAATAAAAATTATAATGAATTCAGCTATACCGACCAAAATCATATGCGACTATTTTTTTACATACTACTTCTTACAAATAGTTAGAATTTAAATATTTAAATTATAAATCATAAATCATCAATCTAAGAAAATATAAAAAAAAACCGTTTGTAATGGGCGTCCTCTCCTGCTGAGCAAAGGGAGCAAAAGCAAAAAGTCAAAAATCACAGGCGTCATTCAAATCGAATCGAATCCCCTCCTCCTCGCCTTCCTCCAGACCCCCAAAATCCACCAAAAATCTGCGCCCGATCCGCCGGGAGGTTTCCGGAGATCTCCCGCGGGCTCCTCCGGCGTCGGATTTGGCGCTGCCGGCGGGGGGAAGATGAGTGCGCGGATAAAGGACATGGTGCGGGTCACCACCGCGCGGCTCGGGGGCGAGCCGTCGCCGCGGGGGCCGGGGCCCTCGACGTTCGGTCGCGGGGAGTCGTCCAGGATGGCGCGGCTCGGCGGCGGCAACCTCCGGCGGCAGCCGCAGCCGCAGGCGCCCACCGTGCGCACCATCTTCTGCAACGACCGCGATGCCAACGCCCCTGTCGGGTACAAGGTATGGCGAGGCGCCTGGTTTACGATTCGATTCATCCGCTGCTTGCTTCGCTCCGAGGCCCATGTCGAGGTCTAGATCTCGTCGATGTTGGCGCGTTCCGTGACTCGTGTGTGTGTGGGGTAGGAGATGGGTCATTTGGCGCGATGAACTAGTAGAGTAGTAGTAGTTTTGTTTTGCCGCTCCTTGGGGAGAGATTGTACCGTTGGATACAGTCTGGTCGACGAGAATTCGTTATTGAGGTTGCATTGCTAGCCAACTGCAATGTCATTGGCAGCAATAAGGTCTAGGCTCGAGGAGTTGACATACAATAGCTGAACTGTTCTGTTGTTACATACCCTTAGCCGCGCCGGCGTGAGACGTGTGCTGTGTCACTTACTGGATTTGTGTTCGGTCAGGGCAGCCTGCTCACCAGTCACCGCTTGATGGCACAAGCTATTTACCTGTTTCAAATGACAAGCTTGTGGATCTTGCCCTGGTCTTGTAAATATCGTTAATTTCAGTGGAACACCTCCCCAACATAGGGAGGTTGTGCCAAATAAAGTTCGATTTCTTCTCTTCGCCTTTCCTGTTTGTGTTTGGCTTTCCTTTCCTCCCTGCAAAATTGCTGCCACTATATTGTAAGTTGTATTCGTGATTTTTTTAGCATCACACTGTTGCAATTTCCCCCTTTCTTTTCATTCGTTAGTGTAAATAATTACACATATTGGAAATTGATACTGTAAAGATCAAACTGTACCATTGCCATATGCCCAATATGCTTGTAGTTTGTTTGACCATTGCAATTACCTATTTTTTGTTTGGTTTCATAATTTCCCCCATGTTGGGTGTCAAACCGTCAATCCTGCAAATTCTAATGCCAGGGTGCTACTTTGTTTTTCTGTTGACGAATTAAAAACATTTTATTTTTTGAACATTCTTTGACATGCTCTGCTTGCATTTCCAGGGAAATTCTGTGTCGACTACAAAATACAGCATCCTGACTTTTCTACCTAAAGGGTTGTTTGAACAGGTATAAATACACTGTTTTTTGTTCATTACATATGTTGCCAATCGAGAAAACCCTCTAGGTTTGCCATATTTGGAGCAGATTTTTCCCTTGGGATTTTTCTTTGAGGCAGCACGTATTTTGTTAACCTGATAATGATATGTCATATGCAACTGAATGCATTTGCTTTTCTTCCCTTTTTATGTTCCGTAGATATGAACTTTTTTAACTAGAAACGCTGAGTTATTTCTTCACACAATGAAATAAGTGTCTTATCCTTTTGACTTTGCAAATCACTCTCTCGTTAAAGTTGCTTCGTTCCCCAGCTTTTGGATCATACTTAGCATAAAATAGTGGATGCATGTGATGTCCACCTTTTTCGAGAATACACATGATCTTATATAATAAACAGAGATAACAAAATTAAGAAGGTCAATACAACCGCCCTTGAAGGCTGAGAACAACCTGAGGAAGAAGGAAAGTAACAGACTATACTGAACAAAGAAACAACCTACCACCTAACACCAACTTCATGGAAATAACTTTAAGACCACAGCAATTCTAGACACTTCGCCCCCCTGATCCACCTCTGCTGGTTTTCCACCTGGTTTGGCAAATGTTGCAACGTGTTTAAGATATGGTGAGTATATGTGCCAGTGCTATGCATATCATGCATGCACTGTCAAATTATATGATTTTGGTTTTTGGTAAAGCACTAAATCGCAATGCGCTTTTTGCACAA
Source organism: Dendrocalamus latiflorus (assembly GCA_017311315.1). Lineage (NCBI taxonomy): Eukaryota > Viridiplantae > Streptophyta > Magnoliopsida > Poales > Poaceae > Dendrocalamus > Dendrocalamus latiflorus. The sequence continues at coordinate 17,860,593 of CM029677.1, read as the reverse complement.
TGTAAGCTGTATTGTGTTCAGCTTCATAAAGCTGGCAGTTTTCTAGTTCACTGTTTTGTTAGATGAGGGTGGTCCAAGGATTTCAATGAGCTTCATAGACTATTATTGTTGAATCAAGTAATGAGTATTGTATTGCATGTTTTGGTGTCCAACAAAGCGGCTCAATGGTTGCTGCAACAGCAATTTTAGTGTTGATCACTGTATTATTCAACAGCAATTTGAGCATGGGAACCTTTTGTAATTCATTTTTTCTGCATTGACAGTTCAGGCGGGTGGCAAATCTTTACTTTCTCATGATTTCAATTCTGTCGACTACACCAATTAGGTCTCTCTCTCTCTCTCTCTGTGTGTGTGTGTGTGTGTGACTCAAACCCATGGACGCACCTGTGTTAGCTATATAATTCACTAGTTGCAACTTGACAGCTGACACTTCTGAGCATATCAAGTCCATGGGTTGATTCAGTCATCCTTTCCTTTCCTTCAGCCTTAATTCTAAAAATCTAATTTCGTACGTGCTTGTACTTTTGCAGTCCAGTTCACCCTGTCACCAATGTGGTTCCACTTAGTCTTGTGCTTTTAGTGTCTCTCATCAAGGAAGCTTTTGAGGACTGGGTTAGTATTCCTCAGTTGCTTCACTATTTTGTTGTGCTATTCTTAAATTAAGAGACCTGATGTCCTTTACTTTTTGTTTGGTGTTCTTTATACAGAAACGTTTCCAGAATGATATGTCAATTAATAATGCACACGTCGATGTATTGCAAGGTCAAAAATGGGGAAGTACTCCATGGAAAAGGCTGCAGGTTGGAGATATTGTGAGGGTAATGTCTTAAATCTTCCTTATAGAAACTTATTGATCCATTAGTCTGTTCCTTCCTGAACTTAATGCACTTCATTTTTTATTGTGTGTCGTGTTTAATCTTGAGCTCAAAACACATACAAAAACTAAAGTGATCGGCACTTCTTTAGAGCAGATCAAGCAAGACTGTTATTTCCCTGCTGACTTGCTCTTCCTATCAAGTACAAACCCTGATGGTGTCTGCTACATAGAGGTTCATATATTCATTTTTACCTTTTCCATTTTTCTGCTCAATTTGAAAGTGTGGTAAATGAGCTTGGAAGAAAACTTTCTTTTAATTGATGTTTTGTTGGATATTTTTGATTTATCCTAGACAGCAAATCTTGATGGTGAAACCAACCTGAAAATAAGGAAGGCTTTGGAGAAGACCTGGGACTACGTACTTCCTGAAAAGGCTTCTGAATTCAAAGGTTTTGTTTAGTTGTTTCGTGTTGAGGACATTGTAATTTCTAGTTGGTGGAATTAAGGAAGCATTGTACTTTTTCTAAACTAAACATTCTCTGGTTGTCGTATGATTGTTCCTTGCAACGCTTTATTTCTAACTTACATAAATGGCTTACAGGTGAAATACAGTGCGAACAGCCAAACAATTCACTTTATACATTTACCGGGAATCTTATTGTGGACAACCAAACTATACCACTTTCGCCAAACCAAGTACTACTAAGGGTAAGTTTTATTTTCAGTTTTTTATTTGTTAAAAAGATTATTCATTCGTCAAATTGTTTGCATGCTCCTATATATAGAGCCTGTTCTTTTCGGCTGCGGCTTATGGCTTTTGGCTGAAATTTTTGAATTTTGGCTGTTCACGGTACAGATTATGGAGAGACAGATGCTCACTTGCGATTTTGGCTGGTACATATATTGGGCTTTTAACGTGTAGATCGCTTAACTTGTAGACCTCGTCTTGAGAAAATACTCCGTTTGAAAGTTAGGTACTGTAGCAAAAGCCAAAAGCCGCCTGGCTTCTCTCCTGCCGAACAGGCCCATAGCATGACAAACTTTTTGATACTCCCTCAGGTAAAAAAAGAATGTCACCATGGGTTGTGTTCACATTTTTTTAACTTTGACCAACAACATCTCTCTAAATACTTAGGTTGGCCTCACGGAAATGGCATTAGTAGTTCCGCCGTAAAAATACTTGTATACTATTATGATTTTATAGCTTTTGCAACCGAGGATAGTTGCTGTAAACGATTTCCCACTTCTTCTCTAGTCCCACATGTAGGACACGTAGTGGATGATGGAAACAATGTTTGTAAAAGTGCATAAGAAATGAACACTTGTACGGTAGTCACTGTTGCAAATATATAACAAAGAAATGTATAGCATAAGTTATGGGCCTGTTCTTTTTAGCTGCGGCTTATGGCTTTTGGCTGAAATTTTTGAATTTTAGCTGTTTACGGTACAGATTACGGAGAGACAGATACTCACTTGCGATTTTGGCTAATACAGATGTTGGGCTTTTAACGTGTACATCGTTTAACTTGTGGACCCCGTCTTGAGAAAATACTCCGTTTGAAAGTTAGGTACTGTAGCAGAAGCCAAAAGCCGATTTTAAAAGCCCAAAAGAACAGGCCCTATATTTCAAGACAGTGAAAAGTAAAAAACATTACTTACGACCAGAGGGAGTATAAGAGCACCTCCAATGCTCCAAGAAAGAGCACCTCCAATGCTCCAAGATGGAGGGTGCTTAGAGGCAGTTTATTTTCCATGTTGGAGAGTGGAAAGTGTTAGAGATAGAGTCCTGACTTGATTGGGTTTGAGTCCAGATCTGTTAGAATCTGTCCCAGTCGGTTAGACCTTAGAGATAAGCCTCCCAATCTCTTGTATTTGGTATCTATGCCGTGAGATAGGATAGCAGATCTGATTAGATATAGAAAGTATAGATTTATCCCTTGTTTGTATTAGTTGGACCCATGGTTGTCACGGCGAAGTCGGCGACCACGGCGAGTGAGAGGCGCCTGGATGCCTAGGCGACGTCCAGGCGACGCCGCGGCGAGCGTCGTATCCAGCAGTGCATGTCAACGAGTCAGCCGTATCCGCGGAGAGCGAGACTGCGAGAGAAGTATACGTGCGTATATGAAGCCAACTCCCCTCTGCCCCTCCGCCTCCTCTCATACCCCCTCGGCCCCTCCGCCTCCTCTCATAGTTCTCTCGCTCTCTCCCGACCTCCTCTCTCTCCCGACCTCTCCGCCTCCTCTCCCCACCGCCGCTTCCCCCGTCCGCCGCATCCTCTCCCCGCCACCGCCGCCTTCCCCGTCCGCCGCATCCCCTCCCCGTCGCCTCCAGCTCCCCTTGCCTCTTGCCCCCACCACCTCCAGCTCCCCGCGCCCGATCTCCTAACCCTAGCCGCCGTCGCCTCCCGCTCTCTCCCCGACGCCTCCCCTCCCCGATGCCGCCTCCCCCTGTCGCCTCCCCTCGGCGGCGGGAGCAAGCTGGAGAGGGAAGCTGGCGGCGGGAGGGAGGCGGCGGGAGGAAGGCGGCGCGGCGGGAGGGAGGGAAGCGGCGCGGGTGGAGGGAGGCGGCGCGGTCGGAGAGGAGAGGGGCGGACGGCGTACCTGGGCGACGCCGTGACAACCATGGTTGGACCTAGATCAGATCTTCTCTTTCCATATCTCACGGCACCACCTGTAACTGATTTCGGGCTCTAGCCCTATATTAACACGCAGGGATCGGCAGGGATCCTTAAGGCCAATACTTCACATGGTATCAGAGCCCTTCCCATCAATGGCGAGCGCCTCTAGTTCCTCTTCTATCTTTCCCTTTGCCGTCCCGGTAACGGTGAAACTCAACAGATCCAACCATGCGCTGTGGAAGGCGCAAATTCTTCCCACAGTGCGAGGCGCTCAGATGATGGGGTTCCTGGATGGGACTACCAAGCCTCCACCAAAAGAAATTGAAGCAAAGCAAGGCGAGAAGACAGGCAAGATCTCCAATCCAGAGTATGTCCAGTGGCTGGCCAAAGATCAGCAGATTCTTGGCTACCTGCTGTCATCTCTGTCTAGAGAGATCTTAGTCCATGTCGCCATCAAGGAGTCTGCGGCTGAAGTATGGCAGACGATTGAAGCAATGTTCGCCTCTCAAGTGCGCGCGCGGTCAGTAAACACGCGCATAGCGCTGGCCACAACTTAGAAGGGAAGTTCAAGTGTGGCTGAATATATTGGCAAGATGAAAACCCTAGCAGATGAGATGGCGTCTGCAGGGAAGCCTCTAGAAGATGAAGAGTTGATCTCCTACATCCTGAGTGGGCTCGACATGAAATACAACCCGATTGTATCAACAATTGTTGGGCGTGCTGAACCAATCTCGGTTGGAGAGGTCTACTCTCAACTTCTCAGTTTTGAGCAAAGGATTCAACTGCTGCAGCAAGGCGGCCTGTTGCAGTCTTCTGCAAACTCTGCTATGCGCAGACGTGGGGGTTTTCAGCGCGGTTTCCAGAAAAGTCGCGGGCGTGGCCGTGGCACTGGTGGTCGCAGCAACTACAACTACAATTCAAGCCGCTCCAACAATGGTGAAGACAACCGTCCTAAGTGCCAGCTCTGCAAGAAGAAAGGGCATACGGTTGAGGTCTGCTGGCACAGATTCGATGCTAATTTCGTCCCTCCAACTGAGAAGACAGCTGCAGCTGCTACTTCTTATGGCATAGACACAAACTGGTATGCTGACACAGGCGCTATTGATCACATTACCAGCGAACTTGAGAAGCTGACTGTCCGTGACAAGTATGGAGGCGGCGATCAGATTCATGCAGCGAATGGAGCAGGTATGGACATTATGTATATTGGTCATTCACATATTCACATCCCTAATCGTGATCTCCACCTTAAAAACATACTTCATGTTCCAAAAGCCGCAAAGAATCTTGTTTCCGTTCATCGATTTGCTGCAGATAACCATGCTTATTTTGAGTTCCACCCTGACTTTTCCTTGATTAAGGATCAGGCAACGGGACAAATTCTTCTGCGGGGCAAGAGTAAAGGAGGTCTTTATCCTCTCTCCTCCATTAGCTCAAGAAAACAAGCTTTTGGAGTCTCCAAGCTGTCCTTGTCGCAATGGCATAGTCGTCTAGGTCATCCTTCACCATATGTCATTCAACGGGTCATTAGCCATAATAAACTACCTTGTTCTTTAGAATCAAATAAAGACTCAGTTTGTAATGCCTGTCAACAAGCAAAGAGTCATCAGCTTCCTTTTTCCAGGTCCTCTAGTGAGTCTAGTGTTCCTTTAGAACTTATTTTCTCTGATGTATGGGGACCAGCCCCAGAATCTATGGGCAGAAATAAGTATTATGTTAGCTTTATCGATGATTTCAGCAAGTTCACTTGGATATACTTGTTAAAGAACAAATCTGAAGTATTTCAAAAGTTTCATGAGTTTCAGAGTCTTGTTGAAAGATTATTCAATAGGAAAATTCTCTATGTTCAAACAGATTGGGGTGGTGAATATGAAAAACTCAATTCTTTCTTTCAAAAGATAGGAATTTCTCATCGAGTTTCATGTCCTCACACTCATCAACAAAATGGTGCTGCAGAGAGAAAACATAGACATATAGTTGAAGTTGGTCTTGCTCTTCTTTCATATGCCTCTATGCCCCTTAAATTTTGGGATGAAGCCTTCATTGCTGCCACTTATTTGATAAATCGCACACCCAGTAAAGTTCTCAACTGGTCCACTCCTTTGGAGCGCCTTCACAACACTTCTCCTGATTATTTCTCTCTCCGTATTTTTGGGTGTGCCTGTTGGCCTAATCTTCGCCCTTACAATAGCCACAAACTTCAATTCCGTTCCAAGCAATGCGTTTTTCTTGGCTATAGCAATCTTCATAAGGGGTTCAAATGTCTAGACATCTCCATTGGACGAATTTACATCTCTAGAGATGTTATTTTCGATGAGCAAGTCTTTCCTTTTGCCCAGCTCCATCCGAATGCAGTAGCCGGACTTCGGTCTAAGATCCTTCTTCCACATGACTCGTCTCACTCTATTGATCACGGGGGTGAAGCTGTGTCTGATCAATCTGCTGATATGTCCTCCTGACGCTAACTCTCTTGAACCAGATGAATTTTCAAGACTACTTGATGGAGTACAGCTACACTCAGCAATAGGTGATAGCAGAATGCCATCTGCAGATGTCTCTGACATAATGCTGCAGTCGAAACCACCCATTACACAGGTCTACAGCAGGCGCACTCGAGACCCAGTAGCTATATCTAAGCCTACACAGACTGCTCCGACGACTCTTGTCCAAGAAGGAGCGGCTGCCTCTTCCTCCAGTTGGAAGGCATCATCTTCTTCTGATGACAGTACTGCAGTATGTTCTTCGTCTGCTGACAACATGGTGTCGACCACATCAGACAGCAGTCCAGAGCCATCTGCATCCGGTAATAGCACGTCTTCACAAGTTCCTATTTCCATTGTATCACAGCATCGTCCAGTAACAAGGCTGCAAAGAGTTATCTCTCAACCCACAACCTTTACTGATGGTAGAATCAAATATACTGATGGCAGAGTCAAGTATAGTTTTCTTACTTCAAATGGAGAACCTCATACTATAGAAGAAGCTTTGAAAGATAAGAATTAGAAACAAGCAATGGATGCGGAATATATGGCATTAAAAAATAATAAAACATGGCACTTAGTCCCTCCTAAGATTGGAATGAACTTGATTGACTGCAAATGGGTTTATAAAATCAAGAGGAAAGCTGATGGAAGCATAGATAGGTATAAAGCTCGTTTAGTTGCAAAAGGTTTTAAACAAAGATATGGGATAGATTATGAGGATACTTTTAGCCCTGTTGTTAAGGCATCATCTATTAGAAATGTCTTGTCTATTGCTTCTATTGCTGTTTCACAAGGCTGGAGTCTTCGTCAACTTGATGTGCAGAATGCTTTCCTTCACGGTATCCTTGAGGAGGATGTATATATGAGGCAACCTCCTGGGTATGAAGAAAAGTCTCCTAAGAATTATGTTTGCAAGTTGGACAAATCTTTGTATGGTCTCAAACAGGCACTAAGAGCATGGTATTCCAAACTCAGTGAAAAACTGCAAACACTTGGCTTTATCCCTTCCAAAGCTGATACATCCTTATTCTTCTATAGAAAAGGGAGTACTGTAATTTTTATGCTCATCTATGTTGATGATATAATTGTTGCCAGTTCAGATCCTGATGCTATTGCAACTCTTCTTAAAGACTTGAAATCTGAGTTTCCCCTAAAGGACTTGGGAGAACTACACTATTTTCTAGGTATTGAGGTAAAGAAAACACAGGATGGTATTCTTCTAACTCAAGAAAAATATACCACAGATTTGCTAAAAAAGGTACAGATGTATAACTGCAAACCAGCGAATACTCCTATGTCAGCAAGTGACAAGTTAACAACACAAGGAGAAAAACTTGGAACAGAAGATTGCACCAAGTACAGAAGCATTGTTGGAGCATTACAATACTTGACATTAACAAGACCTGATATCTCTTTTTCAGCGAATAAAGTCTGTCAATATTTGCATACTCCAACTGTTTTGCACTGGATGGCAGTCAAAAGAATATTGAGATACCTAAAGCATACACTGGGCGTTGGACTAAAATTAAGTGCATCATCATCCATGTTAGTCTCGGCTTTCTCTGATGCAGATTGGGCTGGTTGTTTAGATGATCGAAGATCGACTGGAGGTTTTGCAGTTTTTCTAGGAAAGAATCTTATTTCATGGAGTGCTCGAAAGCAAGCAACGGTGTCAAGATCCAGTACAGAAGCAGAATATAAGGCAGTAGCTAATGCTACAGCTGAAATCATGTGGGTTCAAACCCTTCTCAAAGAACTTGGTATAAATAGTCCATCAGCTGCAAAACTGTGGTGCGATAACATCGGTGCAATGTATCTATTAGCTAATCCTGTTTTCCATGCCCGAACAAAACATATTGAGGTAGATTATCACTTTGTTCGAGAGAGAGTCAAGAACAAGCTGCTGGAGGTAGAATTTGTATCTTCAAGTGACCAAGTTGCAGACGGATTTACCAAACCACTTCCAGTAAAGCAACATGAGGAATTCAGATACAATCTCAACTTAGATAAGTTGTGATTGAGGGGGAATGTTAGAGATAGAGTCCTGACTTGATTGGGTTTGAGTCTAGATTTGTTAGAACCTGTCCCAGTCGGTTAGACCTTAGAGATAAGCCTCCCAATCTCTTGTATTTGGTATCTATGCCGTGAGATAGGATAGCAGATCTGATTAGATATAGAAAGTATAGATTTATCCCTTGTATTAGTTGGACCTAGATCAGATCTCCTCTTTCCATATCTCACGGCACCACCTGTAACTGATTTCGGGCTCTAGCCCTATATTAACACACAGGGATTGGCAGGGATCCTTAAGGCCAATACTTCACAGAAAGTACCAAAACCTGATAGTTGATGCTTAGATAAGGTTGGGTCCTTATATATGGGCTTTTGTGAATTTTTGCCTTTTTGGGATCATCGGAGCACCCATGAGAAGGTGCTTGCATTGGATCAATGGTTAGACTGTTAGTCTTAGATGGATGCTTGGTGATGTGTCGTACTCTCTCCCTTCTATGGATGCTTGGTGATGTGTCATACTCTCTCCCTTCTATCCGCCTTAAGCACCTGTTGCATTGGGAGATGCTCTAATATTCCTTGTATTTCCAATGTTTGCTTTTATCAGACATAATTGTGTCTTGCATGGCACTCAATTATCTCTGTGTGGGGTCATGTGTGCAAGAAAGACACCCTAACTTCTCATTGCCTTCTTGCCACAGGGATGCAGCCTTCGTAATACAGAGTACATTGTTGGGGTGGTTATATTCGCGGGCCATGAGACAAAAGTATGAAATGTTTTGTGTTCCCTATATATTCAACTTGAAGTTATGCTTGTCTTCAAGTTTTGAGATTTACTGCATTTGAACATTGTCACAGGTTATGATGAATTCCATGAATGTTCCATCTAAAAGAAGTACATTGGAGAAAAAGCTAGACAAACTTATCCTTGCTCTATTTGCAACCCTTTTCACGATGTGCGTTATTGGTGCTATTGGAAGGTCAGTTTTTTTTTCTCAATCCACTTCATTTATTTGGCATATCTATTGTATATTCAGTGTTTACATGTATATCCTGAACATTTGTTATACCAGTTAGGTTAATGTTGTGGAGGCTTACACTTGCATAATCAATTTACACAGTTTCTTAATTAACTAGCTAGAGGTCTCCACGTTGTTGCGATCTATGATTAAAAAACAATTTAGCTATAAAAGATATGCTGTAGAGATTAGGACATGAGTTTTTGGGAGTTTGTTTGGGGAGCCTTTTTTGGTTCTTTTAGTGGTTTTTTGTGGGAGAGGAGGGGTACAGATGTGCGCATGGATTAGCTCTTAAAAACTTTTTTCTGGTTTTTTCTTAGTGGTTTTATGTGGGAGGTGGGTGGGGTGGACGATCAGAATGGTAAAGTCTTTTTAGAGTATATGAATTTCTATGAAGGTTGGCAGGGAAGAATAATCCTTGTTAATAGTCGAAGTGGAATCACTGTACTATTTAAAGAAAAATTATCAAGTGTATTGCATCCTCGTATGGTAAAAGAATCTTGCAGATGCACAGTTTGATATACTAATAATGGATTCCTGTGATCAAAACTAAATTTCTACTAATGGGCATTATATTTGACTTTTGTCAACAGTGGTGTGTTTATTAATGAGAAATACTTCTATCTCGGATTGCGTGGGCATGTGGAAGACCAGTTTAATCCCAAGAACAGATTTGTGGTATATACTATTTTAGATATTTTTTATTGTAGCTAATTTGCTACATGTGGCCTTATATTATACTTCTGCTGCAGGTGTCCATTTTAACCATGTTTACTCTAATAACTCTATACTCAACGATCATCCCCATTTCTCTTTATGTGTCTATTGAGGTATATTGTCCAATTTCTCATTTAATGCGTCCTATATTTGGACTTTTGGAGCTCATGTTACCTTTGGTTGGCAGATGATCAAATTCATTCAGTGCACACAATTCATTAACAATGATCTGCATATGTACCATGCCGAGAGCAACACCCCAGCTTTAGCCCGGACTTCTAATCTGAATGAGGAACTTGGGCAGGTAATCTCTCCATTTTGTCCTTAGTGATCCTTTTGGTTCGAAGAAAGCCCCCTTGTTTGGTTACTGGACTGGGGCTATCTTGTCCTACACGGTTTGTTTGGGTAGTGGAATGGAATGACCTCATTCTAGCACCAACTCACCAAAACCAAACATTTCTGACATATTTCTTCTTACTTTGCATTTTCACCATTAACATAATGGTTCAGGTTGAATATATATTTTCTGACAAAACTGGAACGCTTACAAGAAACTTGATGGAGTTCTTTAAATGCTCGATTGGTGGGGAAATATATGGAGCTGGCATTACAGAGATTGAAATAGGAGGAGCTGAGCGAGCTGGAATCAAGATCGATGATGATGTGGTCTATAATATTTTCCTTGTTTTAAGCTGTTAAACTGTGTTATATGTCATGGAAAATTAACTGTGTTACTGCTTCTATATTTGCTTTATTTACTTTCATTAGGGTAAAAGATCAGCAGCTGCAGTACATGAGAAAGGATTCAACTTTGATGACACTAGAATCATGCATGGTGCATGGAGAAACGAACCTAATCATGACGCTTGCAAGGTAGCTATTTTGGACTACTTGTGAATAAGATTTAACTCTTCCTTTCCACAAGTATTGTTGGTTCCATTTTGGTCATAGCCACCTTTGATTGTAATTGTATTGACATGATTTCCACATTATGCAAAAGGCATCTATGCCCTTAATAAAAAAATGGCTTCAAATAATCTTCGTTTCCTTTTTCATGATTTTCCCTTTTTTTTAATGTGCTAAATAGCCATTCTTTATTTGCTCTTGTTTCTCTTTAGGAATTCTTCAGATGCCTTGCGCTCTGTCATACAGTTCTTCCTGAGGGTGAGGAGACACCGGAAAAGATCTGTTATCAAGCTGCCTCTCCTGATGAGGCTGCACTTGTAACTGCAGCAAAGAATTTTGGATTCTTCTTCTATAGGTAATTATCTTAAATGTTGTTTTGGATATCTTTTGAAGTTTTGTTCTTCTATGTCATCTATCCAATCATTCTGGGGGCTCTATGCTTGTACTGGAATGGTTCCTTCTCATTTTCCATGGATACACAATGTAAAAGCAATTGCTGTGAGATGCGATTTATTTTTTAGGAATGTGAGACGTGAGCTCATCCATTATTTTCATAAATTGTATTGCAATTTATTTGAACTAAGAGATTTTGTTGGCGAATGGTAATTTCTGGAGGGTGACATTTTATGCCTGTCTTGTAGACGTACGCCAACCACAGTCATGGTTCGTGAATCACATGTTGAGAGGATGGGGAGTATACAAGATGTTGCATATGAAATCCTGAATGTTTTGGAATTCAACAGGTGTGTTAATTTGTTTGCAATGTAATTTCAATGAGGTGAAATTGTTGTTCCGCACTTCACACTTTACCGCACTAACAGTACAAGAAAGCGTCAGTCTGTGGTTTGCCGTTTCCCAAATGGAAGAGTCGTTCTCTATTGCAAGGTAACACAAGAAAAAAAAACTTGAGTTATCTTTCATTTTGTACATTGTTGCACTAACCTTAAACAAATATTGTGTAACAGGGTGCTGACAATGTCATTTATGAAAGATTGGCTGATGGAAATCATTACATTAAAAAGACGAGCAGAGAACATCTAGAACAATTTGGCTCTGCTGGCTTGCGTACGCTTTGCCTTGCTTATAGAGATCTCAACAGGGAGCAATATGAAAGCTGGAATGAGAAGTTTATTCAAGCAAAATCTTCTTTACGAGATCGTGATAAGAAGCTTGATGAGGCATGCATCACCATCTTGTGCCTATTTTATTAGTATGAAGGATATTTTTTTGTCGAATATAGTGATTTGAAGTTCTGCTACTGCCTCTACAAGCTCTTCTTCTATTGCTTGCATGAGTTCTTACTTTATTGTCCTCCACTACTGAACTTGAGCATGACATGCACTGTTGAGTATGAAACCTTGATTCATCTTCCCATGACCAGTTTTGGAATTTATGTATGAAAAGAAATCTGGCTAGGAAGTAATTGCAACGTAGAACACTTTTGTAGCTCTAGACTTTTTTCCCCTAAAAACCTCATTGTGGTATTTATTGGATCGTTGCCGTATTGTGTGCTTCACAAGTTGAAATATTTTTTTGCCACCATTGTAAATTTACCAAATGTATTTAGTCCTGTGGGTATTTTTTTCAAAGCTAGATTAGCCATACAAGCTATAAATTTCAATTGCCCATTTGCAATTTTAGTATGTGTCTATTTTGTTATCTCTCGCTGTTACAGTATATTTAAAAAAATTTATTTTGAATCCATTTGATATACATTTGCGGATTTGCCAAGGAAGGAATGAGGATCATGAACAAAATATTTTGGTCATTTTTACTAGAACAAGAATATGTATGCGTTTGTACTTTTCTTTCTAATAGTTTAAATTTTTTATGTTCATTACAATGGCATCATCTGTGCATTCTATCACATAATTACAGACTGGTGCGTTCTATCACACAATTACAGACAGAGTGATTTGTAGAAAAAAAAGAACCTTGAAGTTTATTCCGCTATTGCTGGCCACATTTTGACGTAATTTTTGTTCCTCTCTTTTTTCCATGTAGATAGCTGAGTTGATTGAAAAAGACCTTATATTGATAGGGTGCACTGCTATAGAAGACAAACTGCAAGAAGGTGTGCCAGCCTGCATTGAAACTCTTTCTGCAGCTGGCATAAAAATTTGGGTTTTAACTGGAGATAAAATGGAAACAGCAATTAATATAGCATATGGTGAGATTTTTATTCTATTTTAATTGTTTTACATTGATAATTTCGTTTCCTAAAGGCATTTTTTTTTATAAAACTCGGTTTTTTATTCTGGAAGTTCATATCTTGATTTTCTCTTTCATCTGACATACATAGCTTCTGAATGAGTTAATTCTTTGCTCTGCAGCATGCAGCTTGGTGAACAATGATACAAAACAGTTTATCATAAGTTCAGAGACAGATGCAATTAGAGAGGCTGAAGACCGGGTAAGATGAACATATATCATTGTGTTGTTGTCCAGTTGGTTATTTTTGTTTAAGCTTTAAATGACTACAAGTGGAGACTGTTAAAGGTGTCAGCCATATCATTTAGAGTAATGGGATAGCTCAACTGGACAAGTACCTGTGAAATAAGTTCCCTTGGTACTTGGGTTGGTGGGGTATTGTGGGACTTGTTTTTGGGGAGATTTAGCCTTGATTCTTGCACAAACTTTTTTTAGAATAAACAGCATAAAGTATTATTCTTTAGTAGTTTTAAAACTTTATGTGGATTTTGTTGGTTGTTGCTTTAGTGTTGTAGCCTCTCCATCATGTTGATGTATGCCGTGTACATATCTCATGGTGCAGGTTTTCTTGTTCTTTGTACTTGGGTCAAGCATAATCAGCTATATGATTGCATCCTTTGGTGTAAACCAACTTTTGACTAGTAGTGTATATTTTTTTTACGGACCTACCTGTGCGATACTGCCATATATAACACTGCAGTTGTTTTCAGGGCGACCCTGTGGAAATTGCACTTGTCATTAAAGACTCAGTAAAACAGAGTCTGAAAAGTTACCTTGAGGAAGCCCAGCATTCTCTAAGTAGTACACCAGGACGAAAGTTGGCTCTCATTATTGATGGGAGATGCTTGATGTATGCACTAGACCCAACTCTGCGCGTGAATCTCCTTGGTTTGAGTTTAATTTGCCACTCAGTTGTATGTTGCCGAGTTTCTCCATTGCAGAAGGCGCAGGTAAATATCATTTCTTGCTATTATCATTTTTTACTTATGCATGGCGTGCCTGTTCCCCAGGGAACAACTAACAGCATGACATTTTTGGAAATAATCAATTTTGTACCCTCACAAAAAAAGAGTTCCAGTGCAGTTGCAATCTATTATTAATCGTGGTACATTGGATGCTTTCGCTATTGCAGTTTTGGTCTCTTAATCTTGTACACTCTTGTACTATTGAGTATGTTGAAGGAATAATTTATCTTTCCACCAATGGGATTCGCTCTATGGAAGACACTATATAGGTCCAAGAAACACAGTTATGCTTAGAAAAGATTGTAAGACATCTCGCTTGTACCCATAGGCTAGTTATCTCACGGAGAGGTATTCCTGTCATTTGTACAGGCCCAAGAGCTTATAAATACCTCATATAACCCTTATTTGTAACTTGAGCTCAAAAGGAATACAAGAAGGTATTCAAATTGCGCCTTTGGGAGGACCCCTCGAAACCCCCATAGGCCACCGATAGGAGTAGGGTGATCCTTTCGGACCCCCGAACCTGTATAAACCCCTATGTCACTTTCGCTCTTGTGGACGCCGACCGGTAACACGGTCGACGTCCGCCCCCTTCACTCGTGTTTGGTTTCTACACCATCAACATTGGCGTCGTCCGTGGGGACTGTAACAAATCGACGAAAGGCTATGGATCTAACTAAGAAGCACTCTAAGTCCACAAAGCCTCCAGCTCCAAAGCATAAGGAGCTCATGGACGACTCATCCGCTCTACGGAGGAGCCCGAGGCACGTGCTATATTAGGAGATTGGGGTTGTTCACCCTGGGACATACAATGTCCTGCGCATACCAGGGCTGCTAGGCGTATCCACTTCCCTCGTGCCAGCCAACATAGGGCCCACGACCAAATGCAAGAAGCACAGGTGTCATCAAGGCTCTGGGACTAACCATTTCTTGTGGGGTGCTCGACACCACTAACCGCAAAGCAAGTGGTGAACTACATGATAGTTGCTTACCATCCACCTCCCGGTGGCCCTCAGCACATCTCATTACTCCCCGCATTGCCTTCAGTTCAAGTGGCCACTGACCCAGGCACGTGTGGAGCTTCCATCCTCGAAGGAGGGCAAGGGGAAATCCTTAATATATATAGGAGAGTACAAGAGGATATGCCATATAGAGATAAGGCATATATGGAATAGAATACAACTCTATCTCCTAATACAACTCTATCTCCTTAACACCCCCCTCAAATGCAAGGCGTATGCAATAGCATTGCATTTGAAAAAGGAGTTAACACTAAAACAAGAAAAATCCGAAGTCCGAGTCTTGATGATGTCGTCGTTGCGTGCAGCCTTGGAATAAACTGTCAAATCAAGCCGAAGAGGAATAGATAGAAGCATGACGGCACAGATCGAAGCCTGAGACGGCGGCGGCGCAGTGCACAAGAAGCGCAACGGAGGCGCGGTGCAGAAGAAGCGCGGCGGCCTTAAAAACTCGGGGCGGCTGCTCAAAGAGAAGCAGCAGCATCATAAAGACTTCTACGATCTGCAGCGGCTCAAGGAAAAGAGCAGCGGCTGCTGCCATACAAAATAAAATTCCTACACTTCTATGATTGACAAGAAATTTGTGGACTCGCACGGCTTGAGCAAACTAAAAATTAAAGACTACGGATTTGGATGGACGCAACGGAAGACTCAAAGGAAAAATAACTGAAGACCGACTAAAATGCAACTAATACTGAGCGGCGGACGGATGCAACAGCACCAGACAAGAGAACACCCCCATAAATGACGCAGCGAGCCGGTCCGGTCAAATAGCCAGAGGAGACCGGTGAAGCTTCACGAGGGAAGAGACCCCGCGGGCGAGATTGCACCAGATGAGTCCACTGCGCCAGGCTCACCTCACCACACAAGAGATCCGCGCGAAAGAGGAGCGAGTGGAGAGGCGGCGACCCTCGGGCGACGGCTCGGGTTCCCCGGCAGCGGCGCGGCGGCTCGGCTAGAGGCTCCTCCGACAGATCCGTGCGGCGGGGCCAGGCGGCGGAAGAAGCACCACGGTGGAGGCGCGGGAAGCGGCGGCTGCCAGCTGCAGGGCAGGAGGAGGCGGCGCGCCCGTAGGAGGAGCCGGCACAGTCGGAGGGACGGCAGGAGGAGGCGGCGCAGGCGAGCAGACCGAGCGGCGTCCCCAGGGGCCAGAGGCGTGCGGATGTGGTGCGGGGTCGCCGGATCCGGCGGCGGAGAGGCCGGATCCTGACAGTACAAGGAGTCGGCGGCCGGTGGTCAAGGCGGAGAGGTCGGCGGCGAAGCTCACTCCTGGCAGCGACGGATCCGATGGCGGGGATCCCGGAGGGCGGCGGCGACCCGAGAGTGGCGGCGGCGGAACACCCCGGAAGAACCCGAAGTGCCGAGGCGGCGCTGGGAGGCAGCCCGCGCGACTGTGGAGGCGTCGGCGGCCCAAAAAAGGGGTCCTGGAACGGCGCTTATTCCAGAGTACGAGGTCGGCGTCAGATCTGATCGGCAGGTCGGCAACCGGAGATGAAGCGGCGACGACCCGAAACGAGATGGCTACCCGGTCCAAGAAGAGGACCGGGCCGACCGTACATGAGATGGCCGCCCCCAGGAGCAGAGATCGATTCTCCCAGGGGCAGTGGCAGCGGAAGACGTATGGGGGCTAGGGTTTGAGAGGTATGAACCTTAGCTCTGATACCATGTTATGAATATTGTGTGTATTGATATGAGACCCAAAGGGCCATATATATAGGAGAGTACAAGAGGATATGCCATATAGAGATAAGACATATATGGAATAGAATACAACTCTATCTCCTAATACAACTCTATCTCCTTAACACTTACAACCTCCCTCCACTTGTCCATGCGGCAGTGATGAACGGGGCTCCTTATTGGCTGTTGCACCCGCCGAGCTTTGGATGGGGATGAGCTCAACATATTCCACTGCAGTTCGTCCCGTAGCCTCAACCTCTGAGGCCTGAGCTCATACCCCTGGGTATGGAGTTCTAGGTCCTCTTCAAGTTCCTCCGCTTGGGCAAATGCGCCTGTGCCCAAAGATGGTAAACTAGCTCCCACTATCAAATGCAGGGTTTAGCCCCCCAAGGTGCTACCTGGCTAGGGGCGACTAGAGAGCCCCTAGGGCCAAAAGTTGTCCCTTCCCCAGTAGTTCCTCCAGCACCTTTTGGTGAACGCGCAATTCCTCCCTTCATGGCCCAAGCAGACTCACCAAGTCGTAGGGACTCATGTCAAGAGGACTATGGCTAAGACGGTTAGAAGAGCCTTTACTCTGCAAGCACCAGGCGTGTCCCTATGCTGCCAGCTGGATACGCAAATGGCCGTGGCTGCTACCGCCACAGGAACATGGAGACTAAGTCCCTGATTTCCTGGCCGGACCAAGCTGCAGGTTGGCGCGAGCGCTCCAACTCGCTGGTGCACGGGTACCGCCGCCGCCACCGCCGGGCATCTAGCTCTTCTAGCTTGGAGGAGCCCCAACACTCTCGTCATTGCCTTGCACAATCACCATCACTTCGCGCGCGAGGTGACAAGGTCATCCTGGAGACTGGCAACCCCCTCGCCTGAGACATCTTCAAAACCCCGTTTTGACCAAAATTCCACCAGCCTAACCTTGGGCCATATGACGGGGACTCTGACCCCATGCAGTTCTTGGAGGTATATTCTATGGCAATTCGGGCTGGGGGAGGTGGAGAGATAGAATGTGTAATTGCCTCTCACTCTTCCTCTCTGGGACAATGCGTTCTTGGTTCTTCAATCAAAAGAAAGGCTCCATATACTCTTAGGACCAGCTACAGGAATAGTTCAGCGTGAACTTCTAATGAAGCTATAAGCGCTCCATGCTCTCCGATCAACATTTTACTGTCAAGCAACAAAAGGGTGAGTCCACAAGGGAATTCCTTAAGCGCTTTTCCAAAGTACGAAGCCAAGTGACAGATGCCCTAGACTCCACAGTTACAACGTATGCAAGGAGGGGTTGGGAAGGGATCCCTCGAAAACGACACATGAACTCTTCGAGGTCGTGGAGAAATACATCCGGGGAGAAGACCTGGCTAAAAACTCGGGAAGAACAAGGATTGAAGGGTTCACTCCAATGGAGACATGATTCTAGAGTGCTCGTCGTAGTTGACACCCCCCTTATGGGAAAGCTCTACTATCTTGTCTCGCAGGGGCAATTCCTCCAGAGGATCTAAGGAGCCAAGGCCTAAGGCCTACTGGAAGGGGCACCCTGATGAAGGCCACGTTGAAAGGAGGAACAACTCAAACCAAAGTGATGGTTATTGGTGTGCCTACCACAAAATGAACAAACGTGACATGAATGAGTGCTGCCAATACACCGCTTGATGTGGATCCACCTAGCAGGCTAGTTGAACCACGTTGTTTTGGCCCTGATCTTTCACGATACGCCTTGCTGGATGCCTTCCTTGTTCTAAGGTTCTTGCACACCCAAGAACAGCATACACCTCCAAGATAAACCTTCTCCCATGTACACCACAGCATGTGAACAAAGGTTAGAGAAATCGAAGTTTTAATGAGTAGAATCCAACACCACAATTGGATTCAACACACCAAGAGCGATTCCTTGATGGAAATCTCAAGAGCACGCCAACAATGGCCACCAAACCATGGTGATTTTCTGGTTTCTATTTCTCAATTCATATCATATCATAGTCTAAGTTACAATGTGGCTAAGCCCTAGCCTTATATAGGTGCACAATGCACGGCCTTGACTAAAACTTACGCACAACCTGGCCTAAGGCCGAAATAAACTCTAATACGAACTAAAAAGGAAATATCTAAACTGTTACCATCGGATTCTCTCTCAATTTGCGACGTGACCATGAGGATACCAGGGCTGGCACCTCATCCATTGTATGGGGCTTCGAATTAGCTTTCCAACGAGTCCAAGAACACCCAAATTGGACTCCGTTTGTCAAAGTTATGGGCATTTTAATGTTGGACTTCCTGTCTGACCCAAACCGAATCCGAACTGACTTCAAATCTTTGTATGTTTTCTTTTCTTGTTCAAGGGGCTTCCAAATCCGTTTGGAATCTGAAAAGGTATCCTTCTCAACCTTTGAAAAGCCATGGTGGGGTCGGATTTTACCCTTACTTGTCTTGCAATACTCGGACTCTTTATGTTTGGCAAGTCTCGCACGTCTCTCTGGACAGCTCGTGCAGCATCCAATGAAGTTGTCATAACTCATAACTTTGTATAGGAAGCTCCAAATCAAGCGCCGTTTGATTCGTTGGAAAGTAGACTTCATTAGCTTTCCAAATATGTGTTTTGTCCGCATTAGAGACCTCAGAATTGGCATTCAAAGTTTCTTGAACTTTGTGCACTGAACTGCAAGTACTAAAACTTGATTGATGTTGTGTCTTCCTCTTAGGCCAAACGAACTTTCTCTTTCTCTCTTCACCATGATTAGGCCCACATAATATACGCATAACTCCATCCAACCCAAGGTTCCAAACTAGGGTTTTCTCGTCGCGGTCGGCATGGTTCTTCTCCTTGTCTTCATGTGCCATAGTGATTACATTCTTTCTGTTTTCGTCATCCTCACTTCCCTCCCCCTTGGCTTCATCTTGTTGGATCAAAACAACACTAACCAAAGTTGTAGTGCTACTTGGTGCCACATCACCGCTGAAGTGAAACTCCTCAAATACGGCCCCAAGTCACGTCGAGGGTTGCCACTACACCTGCAGCTACGGAGGCGCAGCCTCTTCGAGCAATTCCACCACCTCCAGCGTAGGCCCCTGGTGATCTGCCCCCCGGGGGGCACCCGCAAGGTGCCGAGCAAGAACTCCCCTTCTAGGCACCACAAAGACAAGTAAACGTCATAATGGGTGGCTCAGCCTGTGGGCATGGGTCTAAATGCTAGCGAAAGGAGTACGCCTGAGAGGTCAGCGTCGTAGGGTTGGCCCCTCAAAGCGCCCCTCCCAAATGGGCAAGCATTCCACTTAGCTTCACAACTGAGGATGCAGAAGGTTTAAGGTTCCCCCATGACGACGCCCGCTTGGTAACTGCCACAATATCCAATTGCGAGGTCTCCCGCATCCTCGTCGATGGAGGAAGCTTTGTAGACATAATCCACCTACGCGTGCTCAAGGAGGAAGGAGCTATGGGAATCACCCAGGGGGGGTATCACCATGGTATCCTACTACCATCCGGCCGCCCCCTCATCGGCTGGCTTCATAACAGGAAAATCTATCCAACCCCTTGGGAGAATTGAACTCCTGATGACGTTGGAACACAGGAGAATCATCGCACATAAGCTGTCAGATTTGATGTCGTTGACATCGAGTCCCCATTCAACGCTATCATGGGAAGGGCAACTCTAAACTGATTATGTGCAACAGTTTATCAAAACTACTTATGTAAAGATACCAGGCCCTCACGGGGTCATCTCTATGAAGGGTGACCAAGACTTGACTCGTCGCCTATACCACAAAGCGACAGCTAACTCTGGCAACATCAACTTTCTCGAACTTAAGGAAACAAAGGATGAGATACCCTCGCTACTTTCACCAGGGCACGCCAAGAATGTGTCCCCTCCAGCGAAGTATTCTCTCAAGCCTCGTTCGGAGGGGGACCTAAAAGAAGTGTGACTCTTTGGCTTGGATGACCCCACCACTACAGGTTTCGGCCTCTCCAGCGCCTCTTTCATTGTCAGCGCTTCCTTTGCCACTGTCATCCTCTCTAGAGGTTCTTGCTCCCGGCTCTCAAGCGAACCACGTGCGACGCTTTGCTCCCGGCTCCCGTG
The DNA here is from genome assembly GCA_017311315.1 of Dendrocalamus latiflorus. NCBI lineage: Eukaryota > Viridiplantae > Streptophyta > Magnoliopsida > Poales > Poaceae > Dendrocalamus > Dendrocalamus latiflorus. The sequence continues at coordinate 17,840,085 of CM029677.1, read as the reverse complement.
AAACCCACATGCGGCGCCCTGCTCTCGCCTCCTGAGCGACCTACGCATGGCGCCCTGCGTCGGCTCCTAAGCAGCCTTATGCCCTCATAGACGACGACGCCCTGCGCCCTACTCCCAACTCTGGGCCCTCGTGCCTCACAGCATAGCGAGCGAAAAGAGAGATCGCAAATTCGACAAAAGGGGACCAAGTGCTTGCCTTAGCGTCGCCACGAGCACACGGGGCAATGGCTCCTGATGGGAGCTTATATAGGTCATGTCCGTCCGTTGATTCGAGCTCTGTAGGTTTGGAGAGCAATTTCTTGCGTTCGCCATCAATGGCCGCACGGCTGCTCCCTGGGCATCTATGGTCGGCGCCAACCGCGCCGAGAGGTCGCCTCGCTTGCCCAAGTTCGTCACCCGTGCTAAAACTCACTCCGGCTTCTTTCTCTCCTATAGCATGCGTGTTTCCCTCTGGCGTTGGCCTGCACCAACCCTCCCCTGACTTCGGGCCAAGAGGCGGTGGTAGCAAGGAGAAGTGGGGGACAGCTTGGCCCTAGCGTGCCCCCACTCCTGAGACTCCAAAAGCATTCGGATGGGCTTGCCAAGTGGCCCAAAATGGCATTGGCTTAAACAGCTGGCTGGGCCAGCTTAAACAACCCAACCAAAAGTCGTTCCAAGTGTTACCAGAATCGCAAAATAGACCGGGAACCTTGTCATAGTAGGGGCTAGCAAAGTTTTCAATTAAGCCTGAGGATTCGCCATGGCTTCGACACCCAGTTATGGAGACGGCTACAATTCGAATGCATCAAATTTTGGCCGAATGCCAACCATAGTATGGCGAGTATGACAATTCAAGGGGCAGGGGGGTTAGTGTTGAAGGGATAATTTATCCCTCCACTGACGGGGCCCGCTCTACAGAAGACACGTATATATAGGTCCAAGAAATACAATTATGCTTAGAAAAGACTGTAATACCCCTCACTTGTACCCATATACTAATTATCTCACGGAGGGGTATTCCTGTCATTTGTACAGGCCCAAGAGCTTATAAATATCACATGTATCTCTTATTTGTAATTTGAGCTCAAAAGGAACACAAGAAGGCATTCAAACTGATGTGCCTCCAGGAGGACCTCTCGAAACCTCCCGTAGGCCACCGACAGGAGTAGGGCGGTCCTCTCGGACTCCCGAACCTGTATAAACTCTTGTGTTACTTTCGCTCTCGTGGATGTCGACCCGTAAGGCCGTAACACGGCTGACATCTGCCCCCTCACTCGTGTTTGGTTTCTACACCATCAACAAAGTAGCATGTCTTATTTGTGATTATTTAGTTATTAACCATCAATAATCTCATAGTCTCTGATTTGTTGACTTATTCCTTGCATAACCTGTAAAAATGCGAAAAAATTGACACGCATATTTTGTAGGTTACTAGCTTAGTTAAGAAAGGAGCTCGTAAGATAACTCTCAGTATTGGTGATGGTGCTAATGATGTGAGTATGATTCAAGCTGCTCATGTTGGGATTGGCATTAGTGGACAAGAAGGAATGCAAGCTGTTATGGCTAGTGATTTTGCCATTGCCCAGTTTCGATATCTTACTGATTTGCTTCTTGTACATGGACGGTGGTCATACTTGAGATTGTGCAAGGTATGCTTATGGTTGCTTACCTTGTAGCCTTCTATATAGTTCAAAAATCTAAATACGACACTTTCTGTTTCAGGTTATCACATACTTCTTCTACAAGAATCTGACATTTACACTAACTCAGTTCTGGTTCACTTTCCAAACTGGCTTTTCCGGTGCACGGTTTTATGATGATTGGTTCCAATCTTTATATAATGTCATTTTCACAGCATTACCTGTCATTATGGTTGGATTGTTTGATAAGGTATGGTTGCTTGTATTCATTCTACTCATGGAGTGATCCTGTTTGCTGCATTGCACTAAACTTACCCCTTTCAGGATGTGAGTGCGTCTCTATCGAAAAAATACCCACAGCTTTACCAGGAAGGAATCAGAAATACATTCTTCAAGTGGAGAGTGATAGCGGTGTGGGCTTTCTTTGCCTTCTATCAGTCAATAGTGTTCTATTACTTCACTGCAGCTGCAAGCCGGCATGGTCACAGTTCATCTGGCAAGATTCTTGGTCTATGGGATGTTAGCACAATGGCCTTCACTTGTGTTGTGGTGACTGTGAACCTCCGTCTTCTCATGGCGTGCAACTCTATAACAAGATGGCATTATTTCAGTGTAGCTGGCAGTATAGTGGCATGGTTTCTGTTTATCTTCGTATACTCTGCAATAATGACATCATTTGACAGACAGGTGGGTGAATTATTTACTAATGTATTACCTGGTGATGACTATTTCTTTCTACAAATGCATTAACTTCATGCTGTGTTCCTTCTGCAGGAAAATGTATATTTTGTGATTTATGTTCTGATGAGCACCTTTTTCTTCTACCTCACACTATTGCTTGTTCCGATCATCGCGCTCTTTGGTGACTTCCTATATCTGTCGTAAGATATCTGCTCTTTATTACCAGCTCTTCCTTTTGTAAAATTATGCTACTTTATGCCATTTGGCTTTGATTCCTTTCAAAAATTCAAAGATGTTGGCATTGCCTTCGCAGGATTCAAAGATGGCTATTCCCCTACGACTACCAAGTTGTCCAGGAGATGCACAAGGATGACCCCCACGAGTACAGCATGATACCTCTGCCGGAGAGAAGCCGTCTAAGCCCAGAAGAAGCGAGAAGCTACGCCATTTCCATGCTTCCTCGAGAGAACTCCAAGCACACCGGGTTCGCCTTTGACTCCCCAGGCTACGAGTCGTTCTTCGCGTCGCAGCAAGGCGTCCGTGTGCCACACAAGCCATGGGACGTAGCTAGGAGAGCCAGCATGAAGCGGCAGCGGCAGCAGCCACAACGAAAGGGGGGATCCTAACCCAGTAGCCTTCCCTCCCCCTTTTGTGTAAAGTTTTGTACATCATGATTTTTTGCTTGCAGACCACAGTAGTGTGTATACGTAGCGCTTTAGCCCTTTTTCGTGTTTGTCACCCATACGTTTGTGTTGGCGATGTTAGCAGTGGCCATCGTTCCAGTTGGCTGGAGATTCACGTAGGCACATACCTAGTTAAAAAGGTGAAAACTGGAGATGAAGTTAGTGAAATATTTTCTGACGCTGTTACAACCTGTGTTGTTTCTGAAACTAGCAATTTACCCGTATAACTGTGATACAGTTACTTTGATATACAACTTTACTTCTTATAATTGAAATATAATTATATTTGTTATATAATTCTAATATAATATCTATATATGATTAATCTGCATCATTATAATCTGGTCCAACTAAAATAAGCGGTGGAGATTTTTCTTTTTTTTCTTCTTTTGATTAATGTGAGAATTTCTAGAATTTTCTAGGATTATTATGGGATTTTTTTGTCTTAAAACAAAAAAGGTGTCTTAAATATGGTTTTTCTTTATTTTTACAGATTTGTCGTGTCGCACTACTCTCCTTTCCTCCTTGCGAAATCTGGACACATGTGGACCTCTAAACACCCGAAAATTCCGTTTTTGGCCCCTAAACCAAAAAAATTCCGTTTCTGGACCCCTTCCGACCGCGCGTTTCGCGAGATGGCGCCACGTGTCCCGGCCGGCCGCTCCACCGCGCGACCGCGCCTCCGCCCGCCGCCCGCGCGACCGCGCCGCGCGTCCGCCCGCCTGCCCGCGCGACCGCGCCGCCGACCGCGCGTCCGGGACACGTGGCACCAGCTCGCGAACGCGCGGTCGGGAGGGGGTCCAGAAACGGAATTTTTTTGATTTAGGGGTCAAAAGTGGAATTTCGGGTGTTTAGGGGTCCAAATGTGTCCAGATCTCCCTCCTTCATCGGTATCGCGGTGTCATTCGCATGCAGCTATGTAGAGTGTGTTTGCATGCATTGTGCACCGCGGATCAAAGTTTCCCGGGGGTGCTTTATGGTTTCCGCACATTTGTTACACCTCGTGGCAGACATAGTCACGATTTTCGTGGCAACAATATCCGTCGCCATAGGCAAAAGTCGTAAAGATCATGCACACTCTGTTTATGAGCCTGGTCGTGGCCTCTAAATCGAACAACCATTTGGAAGCAAGCAATCCGAAATCGGTTATAAGTAAACTATCTAAGAAAAAGTTCACGTCGGAAACCATCAATTGGTGAGGTGGTTTAGTTGTAGTTGTATAATTCCACTCATTTTGATTTAAATCCTAATGCTCAACTTTGTACACACGCAGGTTACGTTTAGTAGAAATCTTGTTAGGTTACGAATTTATTCTGGTCTTAGTATTTATAGGTGTGTGTTTAAAGAGCGAATTCATATGTGGCGGATAGGATTGCCCGTGTCTTTCTTCTAACAAAAAAGAGAAACTTGAGGTCACTAGCCACGTCTCATCGTGATAGGATGTTCTACGTATGACGTCATCCCCTACTCTAATTTTTGCCGCTACCTCACCATGTAAGGCCAAGCACTAGTGATCAGCATGCATCAGGATTGAGCTTCTCCTTTCCTAAAGATCAGAAATTAGTTTTACCACTCAAATAAATACATTGTTTACTAAAGTAGCCTTCTTATTCTAAGTTATATGAGCATATGATGTCAAATTAGGCCTATATGTTTTACTTCACCTCCGGAGCTCCTCAGGACCAAAGGGGGCCATGACTCCCTTCTCCCTAGAAAAATTGATAAATAAGTACTTAAATTTATCACCTTAATTAATACATTGTGCATAAGGTAGCCTTGTGTTCCTAAACTATCTAAGTATATGACGTTAAATTAATCCCTCTGTATTTTCCTGAAAGCTACGCCACTGCGCATATGTACACTTTCTGCCTCACTTTTACATAGACAAGGAGGTAGCCGGAAATTTTATATGAGAGCGCGGTCTCTGTCTCTCTCAACAGAGACTCACTCTGCATTTCTCTGTCTCTGTCTCTCTGTTCCCATATATATATATATATATATATATATATATATATATATATATATATATATATATAGGAAAAATACATTTTACTCCCGGGTGTAATTACACCCACCTTTAATATACCACCTAAACAAACTTGAAATACTCCTTTATCACTTTAGATATACTCGTATACTAATTATAAGATATTCTAATGTGAACCACATGAAAAAATTGCAAGGGAGTCCATAGTTTTAAGCGTATTTTGTAAATACCTTTATATACGTACATAAAAAGGAGTATGTTGAAAAAAATGTACATACCACCTCTGAAAAATTGTTCATACCACCTATACGGTCTTAAATACTCGTATACTACATGTACATACCCCTCGTTACGCAAGATACTCCTTACGTCGTGAGATACGACATAGGGTGTAATTACACCCGGGTATATATATATATATATATATATATATATATATATATATATATATATATATATATATATATATATATATATATATATATATATATATATATATATATATATATATATATATATATATATATATATATATATATATATATATATATATATATATATATATATATATATATAGAGTATAAATAACAGGGGCACCTAGGTGTCTGGACACCTAGTCTCCTTACCTTTGGATTGCTTTTAGATGCGTGCTAGTGTGATTGAGACTTTCCATCCATGATTAAGACTTTCCTTCCATGATTGATTTAGCATGCCTAATATATTACATACCATACATACCATTGCTCTAGCACGTATCTAAAAGTAATCTAACGGCAGGGAGCCTAGGTGTCTGGGCACCTAGGTGTCCCATTTCAGCGTCCTATATATATATATATATATATATATATATATATATATATATATATATATATATATATATTTATATTTGTTGTTCTCCTTAAGAAATGGACTTGAGCAGAGTGAGTTTCTAGGGAGCGCATTTATAGACTTCTATAGTAAACAAGGATTCATAAGGGAGGCAGCAATTGTATTTGAGCTCATGCCAAAGAGAGATTTATGTTGAAAATATAAGCACATGTAGGTTCAATTTATTCCATAAATAAATCATGACATCATGCACGCACAATAACAGAACCATCACAGGCATAAAAGATCTAGACATGTAAACCAGGAACTGTACATGAACAGATCTAATACGGAGAACATGACTGTTACGTACCGATGGTTCTGTTCTGATCGGTTTGCCGATGTAGACGCCGCAGGCACGGTGAGGATGACACGAAGTCGATGACGATTCGCCGAAGCCGAACGACGAGGAAGACGAGCCAGAGCTACAGCGAGCAGTCGCGCAGAGCGCTTCCCAAAAACCTTATTCGCCCTCTCCCGGTGCAGGACTTCGAAGGCGACGGTTCCGGAGACCTGCTCTCCCGAACGACAATGCACGCCGGCGGACGGGACGGAGTAGACTACGTGGGACGGCGCAGCACAATGGATGGAGAAGGCAAAACCCTAGATTGATTTTCGCATATACTGTATGGAGGCGGCGACTCCGTATTTATAGAAGACCAGGACGCGTGATCAAGACGCCTGCACGTTCTCCATAACTCGTAACCGAACCGGATTAGTAATGCGTAACCGATCCGGATTCACCGCCACTCAAAACAGGAAAATAAAACTGCAAAAGGAAGCCGCGTCTGCGCAAGCACCTGGAGCCGATTTTGGCGGACCATTCACGCAGGTGCCGTGCGCCCGCGCCCCCCGCTCCGCCCGGCCCGGCCCGGCCGGGCGAGGCGAGGCGAGCGAGCGCGCGCGTGTTATCCTTTAGTTCTCTCCCACACATGCCTCAAGTGGCTAGGAGTGCACCACCCCTTTTAAGGTGGTCTTCCTCTCCTAGAACTAGCAATATGGTACTAAAGGTCACATGCATGCCTGCTTTGCATGAGTGGGCCTTTGAGATTTAATAGGAATTATTCTTATTATATGGGCTTGGCCCACATAATCCAACAATCCCCCACCAGATCTCAAAGTCCCACAGAGATTTGCCTGAATTCCAATGTACTGTTTATATATCAGTATTTCGATGGAGACCGATTAAGGTTGAACATCCACCTAGAACTCCAAGCTACACTTACTCACAACTTGAACAATGGACTATGCCTTGAATTGCAAGTTTGGTGCAAGCAAGCTTCACTTAAAGACTTAACTGATACTAGGCCGCCAGTAGGCTACCCCTCGGTTGGAGCGTATAAGTCATACTCCTTGGTCTCTTCATGAGCTTAGTAGGAGATTACCCAAGATCTCCATAGACTGCGACTAACAGTCGGGCTCATATAGGTGTGTTCTTTCAAGAACGCTCTGCAGGATAGCGTCTTCGCTTCTAAAAGCCAATGGAACACATTAAGACCTTAGTCAACCTGCCTTGCAGTTTCTGAGAGTATTGCATCTTCACATAGAGAGGGTTGAAATTACTCTCCTCCAGTTAACTAATGACTTGTTTTTCCCAGATCCTAATTCATGGGATCTCCGATCACATAGGTTGGGTTACTACCATAGATAACTCACATGGGTCTCATACCCATCTCCTTCGATGCACTATCTATCACATTCCGTGATAATCCCTTTGTAAAGGGATCTGCCAGGTTCTTATCAGTTTGGATGTAATCCAAGGTTATAACTCCGGAGTTTCTCAATTTCCTGACAGACTTCAATCGTCTCTTGACATGCCTAGACGATTTCATATTATCCTTAGAACTGTTCACTTTAGCGATAACGGTTTGATTATCACAGTTCATAAGGATAGCTGGCACTGGCTTTTCCACTGTAGGTAGATCCATCAATAGATCCCGTAGCCATTCTGCCTCAAAAGTAGCAGTGTCTAGTGCCGCAAGCTCTGCTTCCATGGTTGACCTCGTCAAAATGGTCTGTTTGCAAGACCTCCATGAAACAGCACCACCACCAATAGTGAAAACATATCCACTAGTGGCTTTGATCTCATCAGCATCAGAGATCCAGTTGGAATCACTGTAACCCTCCAGCACCGACGGGTACCCAGTATAGTGAAGTCCAAAGTTCGAGGTACCTTTCAGATAGCGCAACACTCGCTCAAGCGCCTTCCAGTGATCATCTCCTGGGTTAGATGTAAACCGGCTCAATTTGCTCACAACAAAGGAGATGTCTGGCCTTGTTGCACTAGCTAGGTACATTAGTGAGCCAATTATCTGGGAGTATTCCAGCTGATTCCTAGCAATTTTCTTATTCTTACGAAGTAACACGCTAGGATCATAAGGTGTTGGAAAAGGCTTGCTGTCAGAAAAACCAAAACGGCTCAAGACCTTCTCCACATAATGAGATTGCAAAAGTGTAATCCCATCCTCACCTCTAATCAATTTAATGTTTAGAATAACATCAGCCACTCCCAGATCTTTCATATCAAAGTTTTGAGACAAGAATGATTTGACCTCATTAATCACATTGATGTTTGTCCCAAAAATCAAGATGTCATCCACATACAAACATAGAATAACTCCCTCACCCCCACCATAGCGATAGTATACACATTTATCTGCCTCATTGACAGCAAAGCCTGCAGATGTCAGTGTTCTATCGAACTTCTCATGCCACTGCTTAGGGGCTTGTTTCAGACCATACAAAGATTTCAACAGTTTTAACACCTTGCCTTTTTGACCTTCTACTACAAATCCATCAGGCTGTTCCATGTAAATTTCCTCATCCAACTCTCCGTTAAGAAAAGCTGTCTTAACGTCCATTTGATGAACGAGAAGACCATGTGAGGCAGCCAAAGCAAGTAGTACTCGAATTGTGGTCAGTCTAGCAACAGGTGAGTAAGTGTCAAAGAAATCTTCGCCTTCTTTCTGAGTATAGCCCTTGGCAACAAGCCGAGCCTTATATTTTTCAATAGTACCATCAGGCCTAAGCTTCTTTTTGAACACCCACTTGCACCCTACAGGTTTGCACCCATAAGGTCTATCTGTCAGCTCCCAGGTTCCATTAGCGATAATGGAATCCATTTCACTACGGACAGCCTCCTTCCAGTAGTCTGCATCAGGGGATGCATACGCTTCTGAAATAGACTTGGGAGTGTCGTCCACAAGGTACACAGTGAAATCATCACCAAAGGATTTGGATATCCTTTGTCTCTTGCTCCTTCTAGAAGCTCCACTGTCATCCTCCTCATTGACAAGTTCATGTGTATGTTCAAAACGTTCAGGTGGTGTGATTGAACTGGGAATTATTTCAGAAGGTTGACTAGTAGTGTTATGTGTATCCTTCATTGGAAAAATATTCTCAAAGAATGTTGCATCTCGAGACTCCATAATTGTACCAACATGCATGTCAGGTACCTCAGTTTTAACTATCAAAAATCTATAGGCAATGCTATGATTAGCATATCCCAGAAAGACACAGTCCACAGTTTTAGGTCCAAGCTTGGTTTCTTAGTTATTGGCACATTAACTTTCGCCAAGCACCCCCATGTACGCAAGTAAGAAAGTGATGGTTTTCTTCCAATCCATACCTCGTATGGTGTTTTGTCCTTATTTCTGTTAGGAACTCTATTTAATACGTGATTAGACGTTAGCAAAGCCTCCCCCCACCATGCCTTAGGTAATCCCGCAGTATCTAACATGGCATTCACCAAGTCAGTCAACATGCGGTTTTTCCTTTCGGCAATCCCATTTGACTCGGGGGAATAAGGAGGCGTCCTCTCATGTATAATGTCATGTTCCTCACGAAATAAGTCAAATTCGTTTGAGAAATACTCTCCACCACGATCTGACCTAAGTCTTTTTATCTTTCTATTTAACTGGTTTTCAACTTCTGCCTTATAGATTTTAAAATAGTCTAAAGCCTCATCTTTCGTTTTCAATAAATACACATAACAGAACCTAGTTGCATCATCAATCAATGTCATGAAATATCGTTTTCCACCCTTCGTCAACATGCCATTCATCTCAGAAAGATCTGAATGCAGAAGTTCTAGTGGTGCCAAGTTTCTCTCCTCGGCAGCCTTGTGAGGCTTACGAGGTTGCTTTGATTGCACACAGCTATGGCATTTAGAACCTTTGGTGATGGAAACGTTTGGAATTAAATTCATACTGGAAAGCCGAGACATCAAACCAAAATTAATATGACATAGACGTGAGTGCCAAACATTAGCCTCATCATCCACACTGCCACAAATATGGTTTACAGTCTTATTGCAGAAATCTGAAAGGGAAAAGCGGAACAAGCCTCCGCACTCATAGCCTTTACCAATAAAATGTCCATGTTTAGACACGACTACTTTATTAGACTCAAATACCAACTTAAGCTCGTCTCTACATAAACGGGAGCCACTAACGAGATTCTTGTCTATAGAAGGGACATGCTGCACGTTCTTCAGCTGCACGATCTTTCCCGAAGTAAACTTCAGATCTGCCGTGCCAACACCATGAACAGTAGCATGTGACCCATTCCCCATTAGGACGGAGGAATCCCGGGCGACCTGATAAGAAGAAAACAACGAAATATCAGCACACACATGTACATTAGCTCCTGTATCAATCCACCAATTGGTAGATTGACTAACTGAAAGAACAGTAGGTAAATTACCATACCCAGTCCCATCTCCAGTCTTGCCAATGGTCACGTTGACAGACTTAGAAGTCTGTCCTACAGGTGCCTTCTTTACTTTGCGTTGTGGGCACTTCTTGGCCATGTGACCAGGCTCACCGCACACAAAGCAAGTTCTATCATCCTGATTGTTGTTGTTGTTCTTCTTCTTGAAGTTGGTTGTCTGTTGGGCTTTGACAAATTTCCCTTTGTTCTTGTTTGAGGGTTTCTGTACCACATTGGCACTAGACTGCCCTCCATCACCCTTAGACACAGCGTCCTTTTCCCGAGCTTTCTCCTCAATTTCAAGAGACCCAATCAGATTCTCAACAGAGTACTCTTGTCTCTTGTGTTTGAGTGCTGTTCCGAAATTCCTCCATGAAGAAGGTAATTTCGCAATAATACATCCAGCCACAAACTTGTCGGGTAAGGCACACTTCAGGAGTTCGAGTTCCTTGGCAATGGCCTGTATCTCATGAGCCTGATCTACTACAGAATGGTTATCAACCATCTTGTAGTCATGAAATTGCCCCATGACATACATGTCATTGCTGGCATCAGTAGCACCGTATTTGGAATTCAGTGCATCCCATAACTCCTTCGCGTCTGTCATGTGCATATACACCTCGCACAGACGGTCAGCAAGAACACTAAGAATGCATCCAACAAAAAGAGTAGTGGCAGTCTCGAATTCTTTCTGCTTTTCAGCATCAAGAACACCTTCAGACTTGCCATTACTAACCCAGAATACATTCATAGTAGTAAGCCACAGAGTGACCCTGATCTGCCATCTCTTAAAGTGCACACCGGAGAATTTATCCGGCCTCAGTGCATCGGCAAATCCAGCCATAGTAAAACCACAGTGCCTACAATAAGGTTTTTGGATTGTTGAAAATATAAGCACATGTAGGTTCAATTTATTCCATAAATAAATCATGACATCATGCACGCACAATAACAGAACCATCACAGGCATAAAAGATCTAGACATGTAAACCAGGAAACTGTACATGAACAGATCTAATACGGAGAACATGACTGTTACGTACCGATGGTTCTGTTCTGATCGGTTTGCCGATGTAGACGCCGCAGGCACGGTGAGGATGACACGAAGTCGATGACGATTCGCCGAAGCCGAACGACGAGGAAGACGAGCCAGAGCTACAGCGAGCAGTCGCGCAGAGCGCTTCCCAAAAACCTTATTCGCCCTCTCCCGGTGCAGGACTTCGAAGGCGACGGTTCCGGAGACCTGCTCTCCCGAACGACAGTGCACGCCGGCGGACGTGACGGAGTAGACTACGTGGGACGGCGCAGCACAATGGATGGAGAAGGCAAAATCCTAGATTGATTTTCGCATATACTGTATGGAGGCGGCGACTCCGTATTTATAGAAGACCAGGACGCGTGATCAAGACGCCTGCACGTTCTCCATAACTCGTAACCGAACCGGATTAGTAACGCGTAACCGATCCGGATTCACCGCCACTCAAAACAGCAAAATAAAACTGCAAAAGGAAGCCGCGTCTGCGCAAGCACCTGGAGCCGATTTTGGCGGACCATTCACGCAGGTGCCGTGCGCCAGCGCCCCCCGCCCCGCCCGGCGAGGCGAGCGAGCGCGCGCGTGTTATCCTCTAGTTCTCTCCCACACATGCCTCAAGTGGCTAGGAGTGCACCATCCCTTTTAAGGTGGTCTTCCTCTCCTAGAACTAGCAATATGGTACTAAAGGTCACATGCATGCCTCCTTTGCATGAGTGGGCCTTTGAGATTTAGTAGGAATTATTCTTATTATATGAGCTCTTTTATCTTGTTGTAGCCATGCAGGCCTTATTGACAAGGGCTTGTTCTTCTATGACTCCATGTTACATGACTATAATATTTCCCCAGATAAGGAGCACTACTCATGTGTTGTCGACCTTTACAGCAGATCTGGGAAGCTTGATGATGCTTGGAGTTTCATTTCAAATTTGCAAGAAGAGCCAGAAGTTGATGTTCTTGGATGCCTCTTGGCAGCGTGTAGAGTGCATAACAGAATGGACATTGCTGAGCTAGTTGCGAAAAGAATATTTGAACAAAACCCCAGTGATCCTGGCTATCATTTCTGTTGTCTAATATCTATGCCAATGCTGGGAAGTGGTCTGATGTGGCAAGGATAAGAACTATGATAGAAGAGAGGAATTTGAGGTTTTGCAATTTTTCTCCTTTTCTTATCATGCCTGCAACCTGCAGCCTTGCAGTTCTTTTTGCTAGTTATTAGCTAATTATGTTTGGTGAAAAAAATCTGCACTTATTTGTTTAGTGCCACAAGACATGAAGAGTATGCAGTTCACATTTCATTGTGTTTGACTGTCATCAGCTTTCATATTACTCTTAACACTGAATATCTCTAAAAAAATTGATAACAGCAAACTTCTTTTGATATCAGTCATCATAACTCTCCGGATCGCGTTATACCGGTCATTGCTCAATGGGCAGCTTAGTACTAACAGTTTTGAACTCTCTCTCTCTACTCCTTAAAAGGAGGAGTTCAAGGTGATGGTGCATCCTACACTTCCTTCTCTTTTCACTGCCTTTTTTGATTGTGCTCGCGCGGGCTCTACTTCAAAAGTTCCTCACCTACTACCCCTCTCTCTCTCCCACCCACCTGCTTTTTCTAAAAAGAAAGAAAAAAAACACCCTCTCTCTCTCCCTCTCACCGGTTGGATTTTCTAAAAAGAAACACCCTCTCTCTCCCTCTCACCGATTGGAGGCGGAGGTAGGAGGAGGCGCGGCTGGCTCGGAGAGGAAGGGGGCGGAGGAAGGAGGAGGCACGGCTGTGGCGGGGGAGAGGAAGGAGGCGACGGCGGGGGCGGCGCCGGTTGGGGGCGGAGGAGAGGAAGGAGGCGACGGCGGGGGCGGCGTCGGTTGGGGGCGGAGGAAGGAGGCGGCGCGACCTCCATCTCACCGGTTGGGGGCAGAGGTAGGAGGAGGCGCAGCTGCGGCTGGCTCGGAGAGGAAGGGGGCGGAGGAAGGAGGAGGCGCGGCTGCCGGGGGGGGGGGGGGCGCCGGTTGGGGGCGGAGGAGAAGAAGGAGGCGACGGCGGTACTGCACACTACATGCTTCAGTAGGGTGCACTTTGAACCTAATGTTGCAGTTGCACGCGATCTGAGACGGAGGTAAACATAATTTTGATTATAAATATTTTAGTAATTAGTTTTAGCTATATGGTTTATCATTTATGGATTCTTTTGTAGGCTCAACAACGAGCTTATTGGAAATGCTTCTCCATGACATTACAAGGGGAAGTAAATGCAAATCTTTTGGCTAAGGGACCTGTCGTAGGGATGGCCCCCACCTAAACCCAGCAGGCCTGGTAGGAGATTATAAGGCCCAGAATAGGCCACGTGTAATGACATAACTGCCCCTAGAGGGGATAACCGGATGTAAGGGTATAACTGTAAAAACACTCCTCGCGTGTATGTATATATATATACGAGCAAGCCATGGGGAGGACCCAGGCCAAGACATTTATCTTCATTACTCTCCACTACCATCTCTCTCTCTGTTTGGTCTGTAGCCACAACAGTTGGCGCCGTCCGTGGGGAGGACGAAGACAAGCCTGAAGACCGAAGAAAAAGATGGCACCGAAAAAAGCTTCCTCAGCGGCGGCGAAGGGAAAGAAGGCGGCCGGGCCGGAGCGTCGTATGGGTACCAGAGCTTCGGCATCGGCAGCGGCGGACGCGGGTGGCGAGGCAGGCGCGGTGGCCGGAGACATCGACGTCCGCGCGGTGACGACCAACCCCGTCACCGGCACAGCGACGACCAACCCCGCCACCGGCGCTGCGAGGACGGACCCGGCGGTCGAAGACGTCGACACGGGTGCGGCGACAACCGACCCCGCCGACGCGACGACAGCCGACCTCGCCGCTCCCACTGCAACCCTCGCCGGCGGTGCGGACCGGGCGGTCCGAGGTAGCCACGATGGAGCAACCGGCAGCTCGGGCCCCCACGACGCGGTCGTCCCCGCGCCGACCCGCCCGTCGGAAGCACCGGCGGCCCCGCCCGCACCGGGGATGGAAAGCGCCCTGCTGGCGGCTCTCAACGCGTTCCAGCGGGAGCTGGGGGACCTTCGCGGAGCCGTCAGAGATATACAAGAGGCTCGGAGTCAGCCGGCTGCGCCAGCAATCGCGTCCGAGCCTGCGCCGGAAAGGGCGGACAGTCGCGAAGCCCCCACGTCCAGCCGCGTGCCGCTGCGACGCGTGGATCCGGAGTCCCCGCTCTCGGCGGGGCTGCAGCAGGCGGCATGGCCCGAAGACTTCAAGTTCCCTAGCGCCATCGACTCGTATAAAGGCGACACGGACCCCCGTGAGTTCGTGCGCGTATACGAAACCGCGATCGAGGCCGCGGGCGGAGATGACACCACGAAGGCAAAGGGACTCCCTCTCGCGCTACAAGGAGTGGCGCTCTCTTGGTTTTTTACCATAGAGCCGGGCTCCATCTACGCGTGGGAGCAGCTCCGCGTCCGCCTCCACAACAACTTCCAAGGAAACTACGTCGACCGGGTCGATGCGGACCAGCTCTTTGCCGTGAAGCAAAAACCCTCGGAGAAGCTCCGGGACTACTTCAAACGCTTCGCCAAGATTCGATGTCAAGTGAAGGACGTCAACGAGACCACCATCGTCAATGCAGCCATACAGGGCCTTCGTCCGGGCCCGATGGCTGAGTACAATGCGCGCAAGCCGATCAAGACGGTGGCGAAGCTCTTCGACAAGATGGAAGAATATGCCAGGGCGGAGGAAGACGCGCGGCGAAGGCAAGGTGACGACTCCAACACTAACCAGGCCGGAACCTCGGCAAAAACCGAAGATCCGTCGAAGGGCGGCTCTTCGAAGGGAAAGCGTAAGCAGGAGTCGTCCAGGGGCGCGTCCGACCGCAGGGACAACTCGCATAAGGAGTCGTCGGATCAGCCCAAGCGCGGCCAGCAAAGGTCGAGGCGAAACCGGTACGTCCTCGACATCGAAGGCGGGTCCGACAAGGGTGCTCCAGCGGGCCGAGGCGGCCGGGGGCGCCGTGGCCGGGGCCGCGACGATAAGGGTCGTGGAGACTACGACGACCAGCATCAGGGACTGTGGTGCTTAGTCCATGGCCGCAGCAATCATGATACCCGTAACTGCACCTCCATCGCGGCGCTCCGCGAAAGCGTCGCTAGGGATAGGAACCCGGAGCCGCGCCCGCCTGCGGTGGCCCACGTCCAATTCCCATACGAGGCCCCCATGCAGGTATAGGCGCAGGGGATGCAGGTACAGGCGCAGGGAATGCAACCCCAGGAAGGCACCTTGCGGATCCAAGCTCACGTACAGCAGCCTCGGGAGGGCCTCCTGTCGTTGCAGGCCCCGGACGCAACCTACCGCAGGGTCATTAATGTCATATCCGGCGGCTCTGCGCTGGAATTCGCCTCGGCGCGACAGCAGAAGGCCTACGCGCGAAGACTACATCATGTGGCGGCATACCCAGCGCAAGCACCGCCGGAATGGGCGCGGCACGAGGTCACGTTCACACCTGATGACGCCCAAGGTGTGGACTTCCCTCATCAGGACCCCCTGGTCATCCGGGTCACCATCGCGGGATGCGACGTGGGGCGCGCCTTGGTGGACGGGGGTAGTTCCGCGAACGTGTTGTTTGCGGCGGCCTTCGACCAGATGGGGATCCCTCGAAGCCGCCTGGGGCCCTCGGGAATCCCACTGCAGGGCTTCGGGGGACAGCCCCTGCGGGCGCTGGGCCAGATCGGCCTTCAAGTCTCCTTCGGCCGAGATGACAATGTGCGGACCGAAGAGGCCACCTTCGACGTGGTCGACCTCCCGTATCCCTACAATGCCATACTGGGGCGCCCAATCCTCAACTCCTTCGGCGCGGTACCACATCACGGCTATCTGTGCATGAAGATCCCGGGTCCCCGGACCGTCATCACCGTCCGAGGCGACCAGGATATGGCTCGGCGCATCGAGCCAGGCACCAGATGCCCGCGTCGCGAAGCCCAGCGCCGCTCTTAGAGCCGGCACCACAGCGCGGAGGTCCGTGGGGTCGTCCATAGGCGCCTACGCGGGCCCTGCAGATGTCTAGCGACTAGAGGCTGCGGCAGCACCAAGGGCAAACGGTCAGTATATTCACCCTTTGTAGTCGCTCACCCGCGCAAACGGGGATATAATGGAGATCGCCGTTTGCCGTTAATTTTTCTTCGTCACATACAAGCACGCAGTGAGGGCGCGCGCCGGCTTGGCCAACGCGCACGCCCCCGCAGTATAAACCAAAGACGCACGTTCGCGTGTGCACTCGCCGTTGCCAGGGTGGGCGGGACTGAGTATAAACCAAAGACGCACGTCCGCGTGTGCACTCGCCGTTGCCAGGGTGGGCGGGACTGAGTATAAACCAAAGACGCACGTCCGCGTGTGCACTCGCCGTTGCCAGGGTGGGCGGGACTGAGTATAAACCAAAGACGCACGTTCGCGTGTGCACTCGCCGTCGCCAAGGTGACGGGACTGAGTATAAACAAAATACGCACCGGGGGGACACCCTCGCGCGCGCAAGTCTCCGGACTATAAAGAAGACGTAGCGTCGAGCCTAGCTCCGCACGCAATAGTCCACGGACTCTAAATAAGACGTAGCGTCGAGCGTAGCTCCGCACGCCCAAGTCTCCGGACTATAAAGAAGACGTAGCGTCGAGCCTAGCTCCGCACGCAATAGTCCACGGACTCTAAATAAGACGTAGCGTCGAGCGTAGCTCCGCACGCGCGAGTCTTCGGACTATAAAGAAGACGTAGCGTCGAGTCTAGCTCCGCACGCAATAGTCCACAGACTCTAAATAAGACGTAGCGTCGAGCGTAGCTCCGCACGCGCGAGTCTCCGGACTATAAAGAAGACGTAGCGTCGAGCCTAGCTCCGCACGCAATAGTCCACGGACTCTAAATAAGACGTAGCGTCGAGCGTAGCTCCGCACGCGCGAGTCTCCGGACTATAAAGAAGACGTAGCGTCGAGCCTAGCTCCGCACGCAATAGTCCACGGACTCTAAATAAGACGTAGCGTCGAGCGTAGCTCCGCACGCGCGAGTCTCCGGACTATAAAGAAGACGTAGCGTCGAGCCTAGCTGCGCACGCAATAGTCCACGGACTCTAAATAAGACGTAGCGTCAAGCGTAGCTCCGCACGCGCGAGTCTCCAGACTATAAAGAAGACGTAGCGTCGAGCCTAGCTCCGCACGCAATAGTCCACGGACTCTAAATAAGACGTAGCGTCGAGCGTAGCTCCGCACGCGCGAGTCTCCGGACTATAAAGAAGATGTAGCGTCGAGCCTAGCTCCGCACGCAATAGTCCACGGACTCTAAATAAGACGTAGCGTCGAGCGTAGCTCCGCACGCGCGAGTCTCCGGACTATAAAGAAGACGTAGCGTCGAGCCTAGCTCCGCACGCAATAGTCCACGGACCCTAAATAAGACGTAGCGTCGAGCGTAGCTCCGCACGCGCGAGTCTCCGGATTATAAAGAAGACGTAGCGTCGAGCCTTGCTCAGCACGCGCGAGTCTCCAGACTATATAGGAAGTCGCGGCGTCGAGGTTCGCCTCCGCACGCACTAGTCTACGGACTCTAAATAAGACGTAGCGTCGAGGCCTGCCTCCGCACGCGCGAGTCTCCGGACTATAAAGCAAGGCAAACCGCGGAGGTCCGCCTCCGCACACGTCAGTCTGGGACTGTCCGTTCTACGGAACCCTGGCGCAGCTACGTCGCCAACGGCGGCATCAGCACACAACTTAAAGTGCCAGGAGGCCTGCTTACCGGAAGAGTCACATATACAAAGGTCCGCCAACATCCCGGCCGCTCTAAGCCGCTACCCCGCGGGTTCGTCCTTAACACGCGCCAAAGTCGGCACCCCGCTCGAGGAAGGCCGGTTCGCCCAAAAGTCGAGCGAATCTTCGGCCCTTCGCCAGCGTTGAAGGCGCCGTCTGGTTGAAAGGTCGGCCGCCCGAAGCCGGCCCCAGCAAGGAAGCTGCCCGGGATATAGGTGAAAATCAGCATGCATGCAGAAAGTGTGCGCTTTATTAGCAAAAACAAGGGACAGTACAACGCACGCCTACACCTAGGCGCCGCGGCATCAGACCTGCGGGTTCCCGGCGCCTTCGGAGGGCCCAGCGCCGCCATCGTCGTGTCGTGGGACCCCGTCCAGAAATTGGCCGAGGCTCCCCGTCCCGTAGAGCGACATCCGGAGCTCGATCCGTACAGCTTCCGCCCCGACGGGATCCCATATCCGATCGCAGAAGGGCCCAAGGGCACGGCGAGCAGAGCGGACGGCGCCGGACATTACTCCGGCCCCGCCAGGCATCTCCAGCTGGGGGTCATTCAGCCCGGCGACATGCGTACAGCCGCGGTGCTGGAGGAGCGCGCACACCAAGCAGGCCGAAGTGTACGCGCAGTGGGTGCCAAAGGATGTCGCCGCGTGGCGCGCGACGTTGGCGGCATCCCTGATCCAGCGGAGCACCCGAGACAGCTCCTCCGGACCGAAGGCGCGTCCCGGCACCTCCGCCACTAGCCCTTGAAGATGGCTCTCCAGCGCTTGCATGGCGTCCCAGGCAACCACCGAGGCGTCGCCCAGCGTCCGGTTGCGCTCCGATAGAGCCAAGGCAAGTTCACCTTTCTCCTTCTCTAGTGCGCCGACCTGCTCCAGGAGCCCGTCCCGTTCCGCCGCGAACTTTTCATCAGCGGCTGCTGCAGCTGATTCCCGCGCCGACGCGACAAGCCCCTCGGCGTGCGCCCTCGCTTCGGCGCATTCCGCTTCCATCTGGCGGATACGGGCGTCCTGGGCAGAGCGGGTGCCAGAGGCTTCGCGCAGCTCCCCCTCGGCGGCCCGCAACCTATCCTCGAGCGCTTTTTGGCTACGAGCATAGGCCGCTTGCAGGGCCTGCCCCAGCACGAGCGTCTGTCGAAGGGAAAAGACTTAGCGAACTCAGCTAAACTCGGGCGTGGTCGCATGAGTACTTACCCTCACCCCGGACACCTCGAAAGCATCCGTGAGGCGCCCCGCACCGTAGGCCTGCAGCACTTGCGGGTCGACGCTCGTGGCCGCGTCATTTACAATCCCGCGCCACGCCCTCAGCGCCTCCGGAGGCGGCACGAAGTCCGCAGGGCTCACATACTCAGGGGCCCCGTGTCCCGTCGGGTGCTCCCCCTCCGGAATGAGCAACACTGCAACCAAGGATACGGGCGATCACCCCAAGGCATAAAAGCATACACCAGAGTAAGCTAAGTCACCATACCTTCGGTAGCAGAAGAAATGGTCCCGCCGTGAGCGGAGGCCTCCGCGTTCGGGGAGGACGGCGGCTGTCCCTGCGCGGAGGGCGGTGTGGCCAGAGGGGCAGAAGGCGCATAGGCCACGGGGCCCCCGGTGCTCGCGCCGGAATCCCACAAGCTTCGGATACCCGTAGCCACGACGAACCCCCGGGGTGTCCGGTGGAGCTCCGGCCGCACACATGGCCGTTTGGCCGGGGCAGCTAGCAGCGCCACTGCCCCTGCAGCCGTGGCTGGGGAAGACCCCGCGGCTGCTGCGCTCGGAGGCGAAGGTCCCATGGTAGCAGTCGTCGAAGGGGGCACCTCAGTCCCCGCTGCTGCTGGCAAGGACAGCACGGCCACGTGCGCCCCCGCGGAGGGCGCCTCCGGCACCGCAGCGGCCGCCGTTGAGGCCTCCACCTCGGCATCGCTGGTCCGCACGGGATCCGCCTCGGCGACTCCGGCGGGTGGTGAGGCTTCCCCCCTCCGGCCGCCCGCGGCAAACCCACCGTCCGGGACGCCTGCCGAAGACACCTCACCTTCGGCGCCTGCGCCACCCAAGCCCGAATCGGCGTACCTCGCAGAGTCTGACTCCGCATCTGCCGCGTCCTCGGAAACACTAGCAGCAGGCGCGGCAGGTGCCCCGCTGCGGCCCCTCTTCCGAGACGAGGCCTTCTTCTTCTTCGCCCCACCATCGGCTGGAGCGACACGGTCCGGCGCTGCAAGGCCCAGGACCTCGCACACGCGGTTTAGTCGCCCCAGCCCCGCCTTGGCGACAGCAGACGCATGCTGCTCGTGCTCCCTGGCGGTGTACGGACCCAGGAACACGCGCACGGCTTGCTCCGCCTCCTCCAAAGGAATCCCTGAAGCAAAGGAGAACATCATCAGCATACAACGCATTTCGCGTCAACAAAAGGAGGGGCGCAAGCGAGGCTTACGGGGACCGGGCGGCGCCGGTAGCAAGCAAACCCACGGCAAAACATTGTCATCTCGACGCCTCTCGGCGGCAAGATGCCAGTCGTAGGCAAGCGGGGCCACGCCGTACATCACGTACTCTTCGGCAAGGTCGCGCATATTGAAGCGGGCGGCCATGCCTACGAGTCGTTTGACCCTCCGCTTGTCCTCATCATCGAGCGTTCGGCCGGGCGAAGGCTTGAACGCGATCGGTCGGCCCGTACACGCGAGGCCGCTCCCGCTCTCCACACGGTGGTAGAACCACCGCTTCATCCAGGAGGACTCCCACTTCCCGCGAGTTGAGTTCGCAGGGAAGAGCTTCTTGCAAGACGAGCGGAGAGTAAAAGAGACGCTGCCAAAGCTCGACAGCGTCCTGCCCCTCCGGCCCTTCGGCTGGCATCGCGCCTCGTGGAGATAGGCGAACAGCGACGCGCTGGGCCAGCACGCCCCCGAGCGCAAGGCCCAGCTGTACACCGCGAGCCGGGCCACGACGTTTGGAGTTAGTTGCGCCAGCTCCAGCCCGAAGGTCCGCAGTACGTCGCCCACCACGCTCGCCGCTGGGATCCGGAGCCCCGCGTCAAAAAAGGCAACGAATACGATCGCCTCCGACCTCTCGGGATGCGGTTCCGTCTCGTCGCTGGCGGGCAATCGTACGTCGTGGCGCCCGGACAACTTCCCCGCGCGCAAGAGCCCTTGGATCGTCCTCTCGGTCACGAGCGAGGGGCCTAGCTCGCTGGAAAATGTGCCTTCCTCCGCCGCCAGCCGCTCCTGGTCAGCCGCCGCCGGGTCGCGCTCTTGGAGCGCGTATTTTACCTCCAACGGCGAGGATCGCCGGCGAATGGCAGGGCCGCCAACCGCCTGGCCGCTCTCGCTGCTGGAGGCCATCGCTTCCCACGACGAGACTAATACGGTGAAGATAGCGCGAAGGTGGGGAAGGCCGAGCAAACAGGAAAGAGGGTGCAAAGGTGCGGGGACGCTATTACGGGGGGGCTATTTCAAGCCGCCTCGCCCATACCGCCGCTACTGAAGCGTCGCAACGATCCGCGTGCAGGATGCAACCGCAGCGGTGTAAAGGCCCGCCCCGCACGCTTCCCCGTAATCGAAAGCGAAGAGTCGCGGAGGTCCGTGCACGAGGCGCGACCGCAGTCGTATAAGCGCCCGTACAGCGCAGCGCCCCACCTAACGCTGGAAGGTCACGACCACAGGCGCCACTCGCTGCCCGCCCCGTGTCCCCCTTGCCTTGGGAAGAGACGAGCGGCTGCAAACACGCAACCGTCCACATCCCGCCGCCCAGCAGTCATAGGCCGCCGCGTGCCCCGGGCGCGTCGGGTCGCACGGTACGGGAACCTAACCCTGTCAGGCCAGGGACCGGCGTCATTCAAGGAACCTGTATAGCGCAAGGCCGCATCAAAGAGCCCAAGTCGCGCGCGCCCCTACTTCGACTAGGCGCTAGCTTCGCTGCCACCCGTTCGATGGGTAGGGGACGGAGCGCGCGCGCGTCTACTTCGACTAGGCGCTAGCTTCGCTGCCACCCGTTCGAAGGGTAGGGGACGGAGCGTGCGCGTCTACTTCGATTAGGCGCCAGCTTCGCTGCCACCCGTTCGAAGGGCAGCGGACGGAGCGCGCGCGTCTACTTCGACTAGGCGCCAGCTTCGCTGCCACCCGTTCGAAGGGTAGGAGACGGAGCGCGCGCGTCTACTTCGACTAGGCGCCAGCTTCACTGCCACCCGTTCGATGGGTAGGGGACGGAGCGCGCGCGCCTACTTCGACTAGGCACCAGCTTCGCTGCCACCCGCTCGAAGGGTAGCGGACGGAGCGCGCGTGTCTACTTCGACTAGGCGCCAGCTTCGCTGCCACCCGTTCGAAGGGTAGGGGACGGAGCGCGCGCGCCTACTTCGACTAGGCGCCAGCTTCGCTGCCACCCGTTCGAAGGGTAGCGGACGGAGCGCGCGCGTCTACTTCGACTAGGCGCAAGCTTCGCTGCCACCCGTTCGAAGGGTAGGAGACGGAGCGCGCGCGCCTACTTCGACTAGGCGCCAGCTTCGCTGCCACCCGGTCGAAGGGTAGGGGACGGAGCGCGCGCGCCTACTTCGACTAGGCGCCAGCTTCGCTGCCACCCGCTCGAAGGGTAGCGGACGGAGCACGCGCGTCTACTTCGACTAGGCGCCAGCTTCGCTGCCACCCGTTCGAAGGGTAGGGGACGGAGCGCGCGCGTCTACTTCGACTAGGCGCCAGCTTCGCTGCCACCCGTTCGAAGGGTAGGCGACGGAGCGCGCGCGCGTACTTTGACTAGGCGCCAGCTTCACTGCCACCCGTTCGAAGGGTAGGGGACGGAGCGCGCGCGCCTACTTCAACTAGGCGCCAGCTTCGCTGCCACCCGCTCGAAGGGTAGCGGACGAAGCGCGCGCGTCTACTTCGACTAGGCGCCAGCTTCGCTGCCACCCGTTCGAAGGGTAGGGGACGGAGCGCGCGCGCCTACTTCGACTAGGCGCCAGCTTCGCTGCCACCCGTTCGATGGGTAGGGGACGGAGCACGCGCGCGTCTACTTCGACTAAGCGCCAGCTTCGCTGCCACCCGTTCGAAGGGTAGGGAACGGAGCGTGCGCGTCTACTTCGGCTAGGCGCCAGCTTCGCTGCCACCCGCTCGAAGGGTAGAGGACGGAGCGCGCGCGTCCACTTCGGCGGGGCGCAGCATAGACGGGGGTCTCGTTCTGCGAAATCTGCCTCGTTTTCCTTAACAGGCCACCTACAGTGCATCAACATACAAGGTAATGCCGGCGGGCTCCCTCAGGAACACCCGCTGTAGGTAGGCCTGTTAAGAAAAACAGGGCAGACCTCGCCGTCGCCTACGGCAGCGCGGTGCGGGGTCAGGAAGCGCGGCTGGCTGTCGATAACTGGCGCTGATCAAGCTCCCAGGAAAAATAGACCTCCTTCTATGCATCAACATTCCCCGAGCCGCTCAGCATCACCCAGGAATGTTGATGCACGGCAGGGGCCCATTTTAGGGGAACAACTTCTATCACAATATACGCAGGAGCAACGCCTCAGCAGCGCCATATATATACCCCAATCAGCAGGGGAGCCAACCGGCGGAAGGCCAATCGGCAGAAGCCCAAACCGCCGGAGGTCCGCCGCCATATTAATGGTCACGACGCCTCAACGCCCGCACCACGCCAAGCACGCTGCACCACGTGGACGCCCGAAAGTCCGAGCGTCGCAGCAGCGCGCACGTCTGCTTCGGTTACAGAGCAGCTCCAGAAGTTTGGAAAAGTTCACAGGCCGCGAGGACGGAGGGGGCCAAAGGACTCGGCAACATGGCTTCGGCCTTGTGAAGCCCTTTACCATGAGAGGCTCCTGTCGTAGGGATGGCCCCCACCTAAACCCAGCAGGCCTGGTAGGAGATTATAAGGCCCAGAATAGGCCACGTGTAATGACATAACTGCCCCTAGAGGGGATAACCGGATGTAAGGGTATAACTGTAAAAACACTCCTCGCGTGTATGTATATATATACGAGCAAGCCATGGGGAGGACCCAGGCCAAGACAGTTATCTTCATTACTCTCCACTACCATCTCTCTCTCTGTTTGGTCTGTAGCCACAACAGGACCTCTAGCTATATAATTGCTAGAAGTGCAAGACTCATTTTTGTGGAAGTAGATGTGATTTGTCATGAAGGAAGTTGATGCGGTTCTTTTGGCTAGGATATTCATAGCTAGGATGCTTGCTAGAAGTAGATGCAAATGTTGTGGCTAAGATACTTCTAGCTATCATGCTTGCTAGATGATTGTGCTTCAATGTGTAATTTGACGCATAGCAAATTGGACATGTGTTCATGCCATTCTATCTAATTTTAGTGGTAGCATTTGTAGTATCAAGAAACTTTCTTATGTATCTGTGGAATGGAGTTATATCCTAATTGAATATCATCCTTGGAAGTGAAAGTCTTTCTATATGTGGATCTATAGCAGGGGCGAAGCTAAGGGTGAGGCTTGGTAAGGCTCAAGCCTCACCTCTGGCCGGCAAGAACACCTATGATCCATCTCACCGGCCCACTAAAACATCAATCACAATTCACAAAACAACAGTCAACACTCAACAACAGCACAAGTGCACAACTAACTGACCTTGCGCCGTTGCGGAGTGTGGAGAGAGGGCTGACAGGGCCGGGCCGCCGCCGCATCTAACTCCGTCGCGGCCAAGGGAGGTAGATCTGACCGCGACCGAGGAAGATCCGGGGGCGCGAGAGCCGGACCGAGGCGTGGGGGCGGCGACGGCGAGGGCCAGGCCACCGGGAGTCAGGAGAGCCAGATCTAACGGGGCCCGGGGGCGGCGAGCTGGCGAGGGGCAGGACCGCGGGAGCCCACCGGGGCGTGGCGGCAGCGAGGGCCAAGCCGCCGAGGGGCGAGGGGGCTGGACCGCGGGAGAGCCAGATTGCAGGCAGGACGGTA
This sequence comes from Dendrocalamus latiflorus, assembly GCA_017311315.1. Classification (NCBI taxonomy): domain Eukaryota; kingdom Viridiplantae; phylum Streptophyta; class Magnoliopsida; order Poales; family Poaceae; genus Dendrocalamus; species Dendrocalamus latiflorus. The sequence continues at coordinate 17,814,854 of CM029677.1, read as the reverse complement.
GCCGGCCGGCAGAAGCATTGCGCATTCGCGCCGCAGAGAGTGGAGAGACCGAGAGGCGAGAGCGGAGAGCGGACATGCGACAACGGAGACTGCGAGAGTGATTTAGAGGAGAGACCGAGCGGACAGTGGACAGCACCAGAATCAGTGAGTGGTAAGCGGTAATATTTTCTCCCTCTTAATTTACTATTTTAGAGTTAAAGAGTTTATATTTTTAGTGTGTAATTGTATATAGATATTAGATAGTTAATAGTTTAATCTTTATAATTTATTTATAGATTTATAGTTTTATAATTAATTTATTTGTAGATTTTCTATAATGGAGAAACGAACTTTGTGTAATTATTTCGCAAGCAATTCAAGTGACTGCTTCTCTAATTTTGATGTCGATAAACTTGTTTGATTTGCTGAGATTTATGGTGATGATTTCACGGATGCTAATCGGTTCTTATTAAGAAATCAGCTTCAAACTTTTATTCTCAACATTAGAAGAAGTGAATAATTCAATGGATGTCGTGATATATCAAAACTTGCTCAATTGATGGTTCAAACAAGAAAAGATAGAACTTTTCCATTGGTATATCGCCTCATTGAGTTGACATTGATACTTCCGATGGCAACGGCATCTGTTGAGAGAATATTTTTAGCAATGAATATTATCAAAACAAATTTGCGCAATAAGGTAGCGGATGAGTGGCTCAATGACTTGATAGTGTGCTACACTGAGCGAGAGATCTTTAAAAAGTATTGATGATGATAAAATCATAAACCGCTTCCAAGGCATGAAGTCGCGTATAATGCATTTTCCCCGTGATTCAAATTTATCTTATGATTCAAATTAGTTTATTTGTGATATGTTTTATATGATCTAAATTTTTATTGTCTTTCACACGTTTCTATTATATCACTAATTTTCATATGCTTCATACACAGGTGACTTATCGCTAATCTGCACTCATGGTAGAATAATTATATATTCTTGAGTATGCGTTTCGTATTATCGACTTTCGAGGTACCTACTTTATATTTCTTTATTTTGCATTATTTGTCTCTAATTGTGTGTTTCTATATGAATTTGAAATTCTGTAAAAAGTAAAACACTATATTTATGTCAATTTAGTTTAGTCCGACAAAAGATTCAGCCTAGCCTCAATTTTATTCCTAGCTTCGCCACTGATCTATAGTGTTCTTGTTTGATAGACTAATTTTAGAGTATTTCCTTTGCTCCCTATCATTTTGCAATTAGACTTTTTAAATGTTACGATTATGTTTTAATCCGTAGCAACGCACGGGCATCCAACTAGTGTATATATATATATATATATATATATATATATATATATATATATATATATATATATATATATATATATATAGGAAGGCGAATTGGGACTCCAAGGAGTTCGGGCACCTAACCTATCAACCATTCGATCGCATTGAGATGTGTTAGTTTGTAAAAGGTATGAGATTAACGGGTATACCCATTAGCAAATGTTTGCCATAGTATTCAAACGGCATATTGATTAGTGCAATCCTGATTTGTAATTGCCATAAATAACCAGCGTGCAGAATGAGTCATCAATTAGGATTAGAGAATTAATGTGTCATTAATTTTTGAATCCCGCGCACAGATTTTATATACTTCCTAATTCTTTCAACATTTTTGCCGCCAACACTGTATTTCCTCCTGAACGTGGAAATAGGTATGTGTCTAGATCCTTTTGAATTAGCGTGGAAATAGGTATGTGTCTAGAAGCTCGTAGTATAAACACTTCAATTCTTTGCAGTCGGCATATATACTACATACTTCATATCTGTCGTCACACACCCTTTAAAAAAGATATACTCATTTGTATAAAAAAAAATGAAAACTCTATGGACATACTCCTTTATGTAAAAACAACACACTTCAAACTTCTACCATAACTCCCTTTTAAATAAATGTAACAAAGAACTACACACTTTCTAGCATTAAGCTACTAAGCTTATGGTAAAGTATTATGTGAAATTTTCGTATCATTCGACTCTATGGACATACTCCTTTATGTAAAAACAGCACACTTCAAACTTCTAGCATAACTCCCTTTTAAATAAATGTAACAAAGAACTACACACTTTTTAGCATTAAGCTACTAAGCTTATGGTAAAGTATTATGTGAAATTTTCGTACCATTCGACTCTATGGACATACTCCTTTATGTAAAAACAGCACACTTCAAACTTCTAGCATAACTCCCTTTTAAATAAATGTAACAAAGAACTACACACTTTCTAGCATTAAGCTACTAAGCTTATGGTAAAGTATTATGTGAAATTTTCGTATCATTCAAGCAACAAATTCTTGTTGAATGGTTCATGGAGAGCGGCGAATTTGCACATGATGTTAGCAGTTAAGGTGAGAATATGTGAATTTTTCAACCCAATCGGACAACAAAATGCTATCTTAAATGGTTGATGGAGACGAACGGCATAGAAAAAACGCATATGTTGACTTCCATTATTTTCTATACGCCGCACGAAATGATTTAGAGCAGTGAATTTGTACGTCATGTAAGTGGTTTAGGTAAAAATCTTATGTGAAATTTTCATCTCATTCAAGCAACAAATGCTCGTTGAATGGTTGATGGAGACGAACGGCGTAGGAAAAACTACGTGTGTTGACTTCCATTTTTTTATATGTCACAGGGAATGATTTAGAGCGGCGAATTTGTACGTCATGATAGGAGTTTAGGTGAATATCTTGTGTGGATTTTTCATCATAATCGGACAACAAATGTTATCGTAAATTGATTGATGGAGACAATGGTACAGGAAAAATCGCGTGTGTTGACTTCCATTAATTTGATACATCACACGAAATGATTTAGAGTGGCGAATTTGTACATAATGTTAGGAGTTAAGGTGAAAATATTATGTGAAATTTTCATATCATTCGAGCAACAAATTCTCGTCGAATGGTTATACCCCAAAAAATTGAATTACTTGACAATTATAATAACACTCAGAAAATTTTGAAAGAAAATTTAGGGTATGTGCGTACGTAGCTAAAACATCTACTTATACAAATATCAAAGTGGATTTAGTTGATACATCCACTGATACTAACATTATAATGGGTATATACCCATTCATACTCGTAATTGTACATACCCATACACGTTGAGCCAAACGTGGCTTAGAGCAACTCCAGCAGGGCCCCTACTTGAGCCCTCAAACCTCATATTTGAGGGCTTGAGGCAAAAATAGAGGTCCAGCAGGGCCCCTACTAGAGCCCTCAAATTTGAGGAGCCCCTCAAATCCCCTCTTCAGCCCTCATTCCTAGGGGCCCTCCTCTGGCTCTCATTTTTCGGTTTTTTTCCCGCTGGTGAAATTTCCCCCCCTCCGCCCGTCCCCCTCCCTCCCACTCCGCCTCCCTCCTTGCTCCTTCCCCCGCCGCCGCCCCCTCCCCTGCCGTCCCCGACTCCCCGCCTCCCCCGCCGCCCCTACCGCGCCCGGCTTCCCCACCGCCCCCTTCCCCGGCGCCTCCGCCCCCTCCACCGCCGCCTCCGCCTCCGCCCCCTCCCCCGCCGCCCCCTTCCCCGGCGCCTCCGCCCCCTCCACCGCCGCCTCCGCCCCCTCCACCCCGACTCCCCGCCTTCCCCACCGCCCCCTTCCCCTTCCCCGGCGCCTCCGCCCCCTCCACCGCCGCCTCCGCCCCCTCCCCCGCCGCCCCCTTCCCCGGCGCCTCCGCCCCCTCCACCGCCGCCTCCGCCTCCGCCCCCGACTCCCCGCCTTCCCCACCGCCCCCTTCCCCTTCCCCGGCGCCTCCGCCGCCTCCGCCCCCTCCACTGCAAGATCCGACCTTCCAGTGCCGTGCCCGCAGCATCGACACCCGCGCGCCTCCAATCGCCAAGAATCGTGTCCAAGAACCGATCTTCTGCCGCCGCTTGAGCAGCAGCGGGCGGCCACTCGCCGGCGGCAGTAGTGGGGCGGATGCGGCGGGGGCGGAGGGCGCAGCCGGGCGGAGAGGAGGAGGAGGTAAGCCGAGTGGCGGAGGAGGTAGCCATCGAGCAGAAAGTGGGGAGTGAGGCGAGGATTCAGCGGGAGCAGCTCGTGGTGGTGGCCGTCGCGGCTGTCGTCGTGGTGGGAAGGGAGGTAGGAGGAATGGGCGTGGAAGGACGGCTTCACGGCCCTCAGGGCGAAGGCGGCGGCGGCGGAGTAGGAGCCGTACATGGCGAGGCGTGGGACACACGGTGGCGGCCGCTGGCGGCTTGGCGCTCCGCCGACCGCCGGAGAGTGAGGCTGGTGGGGTTTCCCGGCGTTGGAGTTGGACTGAGGGAGAGGGAGAGAATGAGGAGTGGGTCCCATGTGTCAGTTGCAGTGGAATGGATTTGAGGGCTTAAATTTGAGAGGTGCTGTTGGAGCAGATGTAAAAAAACAGGGCCCTCAAAAGTAGGGGGAGCCCTCAAATGAAAAGTAGGGGCCCTGTTTTGAGGGCTACTGCTGGAGTTGCTCTTAGAATACATGGAAGGTGTTCTTTTCCATCCAAACACGTGGATTGACCTACCTAACGGGTTGAATTAATGGATGAGCCCGCTAATTTTTCACGGATGGCAAAACACAATCGGATGGCTAATAGTATAGGTGCCCAGGCACCAAAGAGTCCTAGTTATTTTTACTATATATATATATATCTATGTATTAGGAAAAAAATCAAATTGTACTCATCTACGCCATCTCATGTGTATCTCAACTGCTATAGGAGACATATACTATGCATAGAAACCGATAGAATAAATCTGTTGTAATCCATGTGAATATGATCTTCTTTCTTGGCAGTCAAGAGATATGCATGAGATGCACTTCCCTGTAACCTCCTGGCGCTTTGTCCAGTCCATAAATAAACCTATGCGGCCTCGTGACGAGGTGAGAACGCTTCCTAAACATCTCTGTTAGTTCTCATGGTATCAGAGCCAACCTCTGAAAAACACATCTACCATGGCGAACGCGTCCTCCTCCACTCCTTCACCGACGTTCGGCGCATCGCCGGTATACCCAGCGATAGAGAAACTAAACAAGAGCAATCACATGCTGTGGAAGGCGTAGATCTTGCCAGCTGTACGCGGTGCACAGCTCACTGGGTTTCTTGATGGAACCGCGGTGGCTCCGCCAAAGACGATCACCGTCAAATCCAGGGACAAGGACGCTGAAGAACCGAATCCTGAGTATGCCAAATGGGTAGCCTCGGATCAATAGGTTCTTGGTCATCTTCTCTCCTCCCTGTCAAGGGAGATCCTCACCCATGTCGCCTCGATGACAAGTGTGGCCCAGGTGTGGAAGGCAATAGAGGACATGTTTTCCTCTCAGACTCGAGCACATGCGGTCAACACTCGCATGTCTTTAGTAAGCACCCAGAAGGGTTCCATGACCATGCCGGAGTATTTCGGGAAGATGAAAGGATATGCCGATGAGATGGCAGCCGCCGGCAAACCACTCGATGATGAAGAGTTCATCTCCTATATCCTCAACGGTCTCGACGTCGACTACAACCTGGTTGTAACAACCATACTGGGTCGATCTGATCCTATCTTGGTGAGTGAACTATATTCACAATTGATTGGCTTCGAAAATCGGATGAATCTGCTGCAGGGAACTATGGGCTCTCAAATCTCAGTTAATGCCGTCTTGCGAGGACGTGGCGGCTCACAGCGAGGTCGTGGCGGCCGAGGCCATGGCAATGGTCACGGTGGTCGCGGTGGACGCGGCAACCAGAAGTCATCTGGCAGAGGCGGTTCTAGCAGCAACAATGATAGCCGTCTCCGCTGCCAGGTGTGTGACAGGTCAAACCATACAGCTCTTGACTGTTGGTATCGATTTGATGAAGACTATGTTCCGGAGAAGAGAACAGCCGCCAATGCTGTGACTTCATATGGCGTCGATACAAATTGGTACACCGACTCGGGCGCCACTGATCATATCACCAGTGATCTTGACAAACTTTCAGTTCGTGACAAGTATCACGGCGTGGAACAGATCCACACGGCGAGTGGCGCAGGTATGGGCATTGAGCACGTTGGTCGCATTATTGTTCATACCCCTCAACGTACTTTTCTTCTTAATAATGTTCTACACGTTCCAAAAGCCAAGAAAAATCCTGTCTCTGTTCATCGTCTAGCCACTGACAATCAAGCTTTCATTGAGTTCAATCCAAATTATTTTTTGATCAAAGATCAGGCAACGAAGAGGGTTCTACTTTGAGGAAAATGTGAGGGTGAAAATAAACAGGCGTACAGTGTCACCAAGCCGTCCCTATTAAGGTTGCACAATCGACTAGGACATCCTGCCATGCCAGTCGTTCAACAAGTCGTGAACCTAAATAATCTCCCATGTTCTTTAGATTCCAATAAACGTTCAGTTTGTGACGCCTGTCAACAGGCGAAAAGTCATCAGTTACCTTATTCAAGGTCTATCAGTGTGTCGCATCTTCCTTTAGAATTGATCTTTTCCGATGTATGGGGGCCTGCCCCCGAATCTGTTGGGAGAAATAAATATTATGTTAGCTTTATCGATGATTATAGTAAATTCACTTGGATCTACTTACTTAAACACAAGTATGAGGTTTTCCAAAAATTTCATGAATTCCAAAATCTCGTGGAGCAGTTATTTGATAGGAAAATTATTTCCTTACAAAGTGATTGAGGAGGTGAATATGAGAAGCTAAATTCCTTTTTTTTAGAAAAATAGGAATATCTTATCAAGTCTCATGTCCCCATACACATCAGCAGAATGGGTCAGCTGAGAGAAAACAACAACACATAGTAGAAGTTGGCTTATCTTTTCTTGCCCATGCAGTAATGCCATTAAAATTTTGGGACGAAGCATTTCTTACGGCCACATATTTAATTAATCAAACTCCTAGCAAGGTAATTCAATCTATGACTCCTTTGGAGCGTCTTTTTCGAGTCAAGCCAAATTATCTATCTCTCCGTACCTTTGGATGTGCATGTTGACCAAATCTCCATCCCTACAATAGTCGCAAGCTTCAATTTCGTTCTAAGTAGTGTGCTTTCCTTGGAGATAGCAACATGCATAAAGGCTTTAAGTGCCTAGATATCTCGACTGGTCGAATCTATATTTCTCGTGATGTTGTATTCGATGAGGAAATCTTCCCCTTTTCAAATCTCCACCCTAACACAGGCGCCAGACTAAGATAAGAAATTATTCTTCTTTCATCTACCTTGCTAAATCCTTTCGATCATGGGGGAGAACAAATAGGTGACCAATCCAATGACCCTGCTAACTCTGCTGTTAATCCTGCTAATCAACAAAAAAATTCTGCAGTGGAAGCTGTGTTGCAGGAAGGTGATACAGGCGACAACGGCGGCATGCAAGCAGGCAGTAGCGGACCCAGAAAAAAAATCTAGGTAGGGCGAAGTCCAATGGCGGATCCAGGGAAAAAAATTAGGTAGACTGAAGTCGGAAGCGCGAAATAAACAGTAGTACCCAAAAGCAAAACAATCTATAATCAAACAATGTTGCAATAACACTAATAAAAGTATGTGATACGAAATAGAAACAACAACTACAATTCGCATGTTAACATATGTAGATAACGGAAGGACAATGAAAAATACCTCACTAATAAAGCTTAATCCACAATTGGAGATGAGCTGTAAAAAAACAACCTGTCAATTGTGAAAGATAGAGAAATCAGTAATGTCACAATTTGATAATAGAATGTAAAAGACGCAATATAAAAGAAGACAAAACATATACCAATAAATAACTAAGTACGTCTAGGAGAACGAAGCATTTTCATTCTTTGAGTTTTCATGTCTTGAAATCATTTCTTTATTTTTTTTTCAAGATCAAGTCATTTGAATATCTCTCGCTCGATATAGCACACCATCAAGTCATTAAGCCAATCATCGGACATCTTATTACGCAAATTCGTCTTGATAATATTCATAGCCGAGAAGGCTCTTTCAACTGATGCTGTCGTCACTGGTAGTAGCAATGCTAACTCGATGAGGCGGTAGACCAAGGGAAATACAATATGCCTTTCAGTTTCAACCAACTTCACGGCCAAACTTCCAAGATCATGACAAGTAACAAAATCATCAATTCTTCGCACATGAAGAATGAAGGTTTCAAGTTGATCTTTGATAACCACACGATCAGAAATAGAGAAATCTTCGAAGTAATCTTCGAAATAGAGAAATCATCAGGAGACGGAAAGCACAATTCAAAACTATAAAATTATTGTATTGTTCTTACTATAAAATACCATTACGTTTTGCAACAAAATTATAAAATTATACTTACATTACTGAAAGCACAATTCAATTTATAAATAAAATGTATATGATTTTCAAAATCCAAGAGAATCATGATACTACAGTCCGTTCTATAAAAAAATCCTAACATGTAGTTGATGGGACTTGAACAATAGCCATTAACCACAAGACAAATGTAGTTACCAAGTGCCAGTGTTTTAAATAGCCCACTATAGCTTTATTAGACATGAAAGGCCAATAAAATAAGGACCAAGAACAGAACTTTAGGAATAGGAAAGGAGTAGAATGCGTAAGTAAAAACGAACAAGTGCTGCAGCAGCACGTATCTCAAGTCCTGCAGCAGCTCCTAGACCTTTGACGTTGTGCACTGCCGGCGAGGGGAGCTCGGGCGGCCGCCCGGGCTCGCCAGTAGGGAAGGTCCGCCCCTGCAAGCAGGCGACAACGGTGGCATGCATGCAGGCGACAACGGTGGCCGCATGCATGCAGGCGATAATGGCATGCATGCAGGTGATAACAGCGACATGCATGATGCAACTGAGTATAGTGCAGTCGCTAGCGGCATGCATGATGCAGCCACGAACGGTGCAGCCATTGAGACGGACTTTCCCGCTCACTTCACCGAGGATGCGTCGCCCGGATCCAATCTGCGAGCGCCAAGTTCAGTCTCTGCACCATTTATTCAAGTGACAGTAGCTATTCCCGAGGGGGATTCAGTCAGACCTTTTGTGAACGTGGAACCCTGCACCCTGACCGCGCAACACCGACCTATCACCAGATTGCAGTAGGGCATTGTGAAGCCGAAAGTTTTTACTGACGGCAGAATTAGATATACAGATGGGAGAAGGTATGGATTTCTTACGTCTGCTGGTGAACCTGAAAATTTACAGGAGGCCTTGAGAAATAAAGATTGGAAAGATGCAATAGATGCCGAGTACACAGCCTTAATGAAGAATAAGACTTGGCGTTTAGTACCGCCAAGGAAGGATATGAATTTAATTGACTGCAAATGGGTCTACAAAATCAAGAGAAGGGCAGATGGGTCAATAGATAGATACAAAGCTAGACTGGTTGCCAAGGGCTTCAAGCAAAGGTATGACATCGACTACGAGGACACCTTCAATCCTGTGGTCAAGGCAGCTACTATCAGACTTATTTTATCTGTTGCTGTTTCTCGAGGATGGATTCTTCGCCAGTTAGAAGTACAGAACGCGTTTCTGCATGGTGTTCTAGAGGAAGATGTGTTTATGAGACAACCTCCAGGTTATGAGAATAAAGTAATGATGGATCATGTTTGCAAGTTGCATAAATCGTTATACGACCTAAAACAAGCTCCAAGGGCATGGTACTCGAGACTTAGTGAAAAGTTACAGAATCTTGGTTTTCGGCCATCAGGACACATCTTTGTTTTATTATAACAAAGGAAATATCACTATATTTATGTATATTTATGTTAATGATATAATTGTTGCTAGTTCATCCATAGATGCAATGATGGCTCTTCTCAGAGATCTCAAGGCAGAATTTGCTCTCAAGGACCTCGGTGAACTCCACTATTTCCTAAGTATTGAAGTAAAAAGAACACAAGGAGGTATACTCCTGACTCAAGAAAAATAAGCCTCAGATGTGCTTAAGATAGTGAACATGCTAAACTGCAAGCCGGTAAGCACAACCATGTCAACTTCTGAAAAATTAACCGCTCAAGGGGATCAGCTTGGACCTGAAGACTCTACAAGGTACAGAAGTATTATTGGTGCCTTGCAATATTTGACATTGACTAGACCTGATATCTCCTTTCCTGTAAATAAAGTTTGTCAATATTTGCATTCTCCAACTACGCTGGATTGGACTGCTGTCAAAAGAATTTTGAGGTACCTAAAGCATACATTGAGTATTGGACTTCACATTAGTAAGTCTAAGTCGACACTTGATAGCGCCTTCTCTGATGCAGACTGGGCAGGATGTCCTGATGACAGAAGGTCGACAGGTGGGTTTGCAATATTTTTAGGAACAAATCTTATATCATGGAGTGCACGAAAGCAAGCAATGGTGTCAAGATCTAGTACTGAGGCTGAGTATAAATCTTTAGCTCATGCTACAGCTGAAGTAATGTGGGTACATACTCTATTGAGCGAACTAGGTATTGGAAGTCCTCCAGCAGCTAGGTTATGGTGTGATAATATTGGTGCCACATATCTTTCAGTTAATCCAGTCTTTCATGCACGAACTAAGCATATTGAGATAGATTATCACTTTGTCAGAGAGAGAGTGTGTCAATCAAAAGTTACTGGACGCCAAATATGTGCCTACTGGCGATCAAGTTGCAGACGGTTTTACCAAACCGCTTTCAGTACGAAAACTTGAAGAATTCAAACACAATCTCAACTTGAGAAAGTTGTAATTGAGGGGGGCTGTTAACAAGGAAAGATTAGGAAATCAAATCGTACTCATCTGTGCCATCTCATGTGTATCCCAACTGCTATAGAAGACTATACTATGTATAAAAACCGATAGAATAAATCTGTTGTAATCCATGTGAATAGGATCTTCTTTCTTGGCAGTCAAAAGATATGCATGAGATGCATTTCCCTGTAACCTCCTGGCGCTTTGTCTAGTCCATAAAGAGTAAAGTCCATTACCGGTCCTTAAACTTTTTATGTTGTGTCATCCCGGTCCATAAACTTTTAAAGTATGTTATTCCGATCCTTAAACTTTCAAAGTGTGGCAATATCCTATGTAGTTGTAGCAGTGAACTTTTTATGCTGTGTCATCCCGGTCCATAGACTTTCAAAAGAAATTGCCACACTTTGAAAGTTTAAGGACCAGGATGACATACTTTAAAAGTTTATGGACCAAGATGACACAGCATAAAAAGTTTAAGGACCGGTAATGGACTTTACTCGTCCATAAATAAACCTACGCGTCCTCATAACGAGGTAAGAACGCTTCCTAAACATCTCTTGTTAGTTCTCATGTATGCGCGTGCGTGCAGTCAACGTCACCTTCCTATATATACATAGCTCTACCTAAGAATTAATTCTCGTCAAAATCAAGTCAGTCATTCCTCGATCTGTCGTACAACTGCGCGGAGCTTCTCTGTGGCTAAAGAGCGGCCATGGCCGCCTTCCAGTCAAAAAATTGTGTCACCACTCAAATGAATACATTGTTCACTAAAACATCCTTCTCTTCCTAAATTCTTTAAGCATATGATGTTAAAGTAGTGTCTTTGTGTTTTACTCTAGCTCCGTCGAGTAGGACCAAAGGGGCCCATGAGTCCCCCTCTCCCCAGAAAAAAATTGATAAATAAGTACTTAATTTTATCAGTTAAATTAATACATTGTTTATTAAGATAGTCTTATGTTCCTAAGTTATCTAAGCATACGATGTTAAACTGGTGTCTCTGTATTTTAGTAAAAGATACGTCACTCCCACGTATAGCAGACGTGTTTTTTTGGTTGTGGTTGATATTTTTTGGTTTTAGCGCGAACGTTTGTACAAACGAATTAAATATCAATAAACCGATTTGAAAAGATTATCTCAATAAGTTATTTTGAAAAGACGATAGAGAAACTCTCTTATTTGTTTGTTTAGAAAAAATCATAAGGGAGCAATGTTTAGACGCTTTGCCACCCTGACACCACCACTTTGACACTTGCAGCTGCTTACCACCTCTACCCACCAATCAGTAGCCACTGCCCACCAAGGACACGGAATACCCTTCCTAGTTTTTTAAGGTGGGGAAACTTGATAAACCTTTCGAGGGGCTTTGATGTATCCTACTACTCTTTGTTGCTCCCGTTCTTTTGGACTGTGTCTGATGAATTCTATTTGCGCTTTTTAAGATGACAACTCATGGCAGAGATGCGGACGTGGATAATGCACATGGTTTTTATATCAGGAAGCCGTTTAGAAAATCTGTCGACTTTCAGAGAAGTCAGAAGCCAAAAAACCCAAAGAACAAGATGGTATCCTGTTATTTTAGCATTTCTAATTTAAACTTAAGAAAATGGTGTCTTTTTCTAGAACAAAGAAATGTTGTCAGTTAGGCTGATCTATAGCTTATTGTGGCTTATTTGGTATAATTAAATTTAAAAAATTTAAAAATAGAAAAAAGGGTTAGCCTAGTACGTATAATGCAAACGAATACGGGAAAAAAGAATCAGAAAAAACTCAAAAAATCGAAAGTTAGAAAAAATAAATTTATAAATAGTAGAAAATAAGTAAGAAACTAAAAGCACAAACGCAAACGAGCGACGCCTTACCAAGGCAAGGGCAGCCTTGACCAATCCAACCGGTGCAAAAAAAGAGGAAAGCCCCTCTCGAAGCGACCGTTGGATCATCAGACGAACCGAAGTGAAGAGAGCTCTCCCCGGCGCGGCGGCTTTATGGAGGCGGAGGTGGCGGCGCTGTCGCAGCTGCAGCTGCAGCTCCTCGCCCTCGTCTCCGAGCTCCGCCTCCTCCGCGTGAGTCAGCTAACCGATGCCCACCGCCTTCTCGAACCTCCCGCCTCCCAAGTCCTAACCCCTCTCTACCTCGTCTCCATCCCCTTCGCAGGAGCGGGACCGCGCCGTGCGGGAGGAGCTCCACGCCTCCAGCCAGGTCTCCTGCCCACGCTTCTCTCCGTGTCGGCCTTAGGGTTTTGGTGGTTTCGGGACTCGGGAGGGATATTTTCTAACGGGGTTTTCGGTGGGATGGTGCAGAGGTGGAATGAGGCGGAGGAGGAGCACCGGCGGGAGGCGCGGCAGCTGCGGGCAGAGGTGGCGGCGCGGGAAGGCGCCCTGCGCAGGCTCGAGTCCAGGGTTCGTGCCCCTTCACCCTCTCCCCAGTTTGGTGGCCTAGTAGTAGCTTTGGACAAGCTGCGCGCCTCGGAATTCGTGTAACCTTGCGTAGATTTATTGAATTATTGGGTGAGTTTTAAAGACATCATCGTTGGATTGTGGTAATCTGTAGTTGTGATGTTGCTAGTGCGAAGAGGAGAGGAGAGGGCACCAAGAACAATGGAGTGCACCCTGGCGCTGAATTGCTGGGCAAGCCTGGTGTTGGTGGTTTCCGGTTTGATGTCAAGTTAGGCTTGTAGGTGAACTGTTTCTTCACCCGCCTCCAACAGCACATGGTGATCATCCTGGTGTTTGCCATGTTGTGTTTTCGTGTCATGTAGACTCATTGTTTGGGGCCATTTGGAAAGATGTCTATCATAGTTTAGATTTGCGGAATCATAATGCCGGTTTATCCTGATGCTTAGCCGATTAGGCATAAGAAACACTGCTTTAGATTTGTCCATGTTATGTAAGTGCGGACAATGAATATTCGATTCTTCCCCTTGTACTTGATTTGCACCTCTTGGGCTGAGGGTCATTGCAATCGTTTTTTTCCCTGTACAGATAAAGTGCCTTGAAAATGAAAATGAGCTGCTGGAGAAAAACGAAAAGGATTTGAAAGAAAGCATGGAGGGGTTGCTTCAATCGAGGGAGGCTTTCATAAAACATTACGAGGCAGGTGTCGTCTGCCTTTATGTTTGCCCCTTCTTTTGGGCTATCATTTCTGTAGAGTTGAGTTCGTTTCTGTGTCTTCCCTCAATATTAGACTTTAGGTCCTTGTAGCTATCACATATTTGTGCAAGGTCCTTTTAGTTAATCTGTTGAGATTTATTTTAACCATCGTCATGCATATGGATTACTTCTAAAGACTAATAGTGTAAGGCTGGTTTTCTCACTTTTACCAGAAGCATTCATTGGTTTATAGTGTGCACGGACTTCTAAAGATTCAACACAATTTCACTTACATGGATGCCACATTTTATTTTGTTTTTGAGGAGCATAGCATTGAGTATTGAGCTACCTGTGTTAGGAAGAAAACTGACGTTCAGCTCATAATACTGTGTTTGATAGGCAGGATTCTGCTTGTTCTCTGCAATGGAACATCCAAATGAAGGATAAACAGATTGCTGTAATTTCAGAAAAGCTGAATTCTCATCTGGCTTTATTTAGTTCAGTAGGAAAGGAAGTTGCTGCGGTGAAACAAGTACTAGGTGATGTGGAATGTCTAGTTGATGAGAAGAAAAATGTAGGTATGAGCACAAATGGATATTTTTTTATTTACCACTGTTTGAACAATAAACTGTATTTTGGTTACTTTTTATCCTTATTATGCTGATGTGCATTCTTTATGTATTAATGTCCCTTGCGTTGCCATTTCAGTTTCTGATTTGAAGGGTAAGGTCCAAAGGATTTCTGTACTCGAGAAAGATTTCGTTGGTATGATTGTTTCTTTGAATATGGCTTCATCATTTTCAGATTGTGATTTCCATATGATGATAATGGTTGCCATATATGTGGTGAATCTTTGTGAAATCCGCTCTTCTAATTCTGATGTTTCATTTTTGCAGAGAAACTTAGTTTCTTGGAAGGAAAAATTAGTAGTTACCAGCTTGAACTCCGTAATAGGGCGAGGATCATATACGAGTTGAAGGAACACCTTGAGGCTGAGAAGCTTAACAACAAATTTCAGCCCCAACTAGAAGAAATATCCATTTACTAAGTTAAAAAGCATTGCTCATATTCAGTCTTAGTTTCTATTGATCTCATCAAGTTGGTTGTTTTGTCTTTAACAATGTTACCTTAGAAAATCTTTGTTGGTGAAGGATGAGATTATTGAGAGATTGACTTCAGAGAAGCAGGTTATTCTGTTACAATACCGCAGCTTTCCAATTGTATCTGAAATTCCAAAGATCCAAATTGATCTTATCTGTTCCTTCTTTAAGCAGGCAATGCTTATGGAGCTTCACAACATGGAGATTGCTTTACGGCAATTTCAAGATATATTCGGCAGTATTGGGCATGAAGTAAGACACAAATATTTGATTTAAAACTTGAATGGCATTTAATCATTTATGAATTTCTTATGACCAGTCTTGCAGTGCTTAGCTACTTTCGTTTAAATTGAGTCATTTGTTCTGTTTCTCCTAATTATATACTAGGGAATGAAAAGTTCTGGAAGTCAGGATATAAAAGAAGATGTCAATAACGAGCAACTTGAAAGGTGAGTGTTTCATTGACATTTGGAAGTTGCAAGAAGAAAGTGATATTGATAGTAGTGTTAACATGCTGTTAATATTGGATTGTGAAACAAATAGCATTCTAGGTAGTCGATGTGATCCACCTAACGATCATACCATTGTACTTGTAATTGATGAAGCAAGTAAATCAATCCATTCTTAAAGAGCTCCATGTCAAATTGTTCTTACAAATTGTTTGGTGAAAGATCTTTCTTAGAATGTATGTCAACACATGGCCATGAGTTGAAAAGTTCATATTTCCTTTCTGGTAATTCTACACTTCCTTTTAAAATTTCTGAACTTCTTTCTGCCAAGTTGGAAGTTCCTCCTATAGTCCATCTGAGTCGTTGACTATGTTGTTTTCGACCACATAACCAGTTACTTGGCATGTTATCCTTGGTGAGAACAATAGCATAGCAGTTTCTTGAGTTGTAAATCTACCAGTGTCCCATAGACATATTTCCATTAACTTCATAATGTAGGTTTCCATTACATGATGTTTTATTTATCAAATACGGATTCTATTGAATCATATGGTTTCTACGTCTTCTACAGCCACTACTCAAATGTAGAATGTCAGTTAGAAATTGACCCAGGCAGGAAGCAAGTGCAAAGCCCAGGATCCCTTGAGGCAAGTACCCGTCTGATTCTATTGATTCTCTAGCATGGCTACAATCCTCACGTTCCGTAGTTTTATACCCACATCAAGTGAGTTCTCTTTACATGCATGCAGCATTCTTCCTTGCCATCTCCAGAGCCAGTAAATGCAAATGCAGAAACAACTGCCTGCCTTCATGAATCCAAAGACATTGGCATGGTATGATGGGCTGGCTATACGCTCTTGGTTTTCTAGTGATATGCCCTTACCGATAATTCTGGAATTACAGCTTATGCTGGTTTCGTTCGCTTGCTGTTTATACAGGGTAATTCATCTCCTGCGCAGCGAACAGTTTCTGTGAATGCAGACCTTGAGACGGAAAATCTGTCCTGTGCTACCATTGGGGTCCCTTCGACACCGCGAATTCCAATATGCGAAGCAGCTAATTCCCAACGTCCAGCGTCGCAGCTTATTTAGCATGCTAGTTAGCCACGAAAAATTGGAAAAATAGAGGAGATTTCGTTTTTCGTTTCTCATCTTACAAGTTGTTAAACTTGTAAGTCCTACCATTGGGGGAAGTGTAAACATTCACACCATAATACGTCGCAGTTCTTTCAGTTGATCTTTTCAACGAGATGAATTATGACACTTTTTTTTTAAGAATCGACTCGTTTTTATTTATCAAGAATGTTAAGCTAAATAGTTACTGTAGTTAACTTCATTAAAAAAACTGTTCCTTTTAAGGCTTAGCTGTGCTTATTTTAAAGATGCTGTGGAAAAATAGCAATGAAAAAGCTAGTAGTTTTGTTAGCTGAAAAAAAAGCTAGTAGTTTGTTTTGTAAATTAGATTGAAGTTAAGACAAACCATGTTATCGATTTGTTCTTTCTTTTACATCTACACTTGTTAGTTCTGTTATTTGTGGGGGTGTCAATGGATTGAACGGTGGTCTTCCTATATTTAAATTTTTTAAAAATAAATACGAATATAAATTTAAATATGCTCAAAAAATACGAATCAAATGTCTATTCAATTCCGTTAAATGTGAATATACTATGACATAATGAAGTTTAGCTAATTGACATCGATTTTGTAGTAATATCTATGCATCATTTTCTCTAGTTTATCATATTATTATTGATCATTGGTGTTATTTTCCCACAAATTTTAATTAATTCTAGATATATTGCAAATAAATCAGTTATAAATATGCCGAATTTAGCTAAAAAGAGCATGCAAAAAACTTTATAGGGAGATGTGCCAAATTAGAGTCTATCATGACGATGGCCTCATCGAGATGATTAAAATTCATAAATATACTTAATTTAAAGGTCAAATACAAAAGATACGTATTAGCTAGCTATTGCTATTATGCACAGCACGAATAGTATCATGCCCTAGCAGGCACAGTCTAGCTAGACCCTCCCACCCCTCTCTATTATCTGTGCCTAGTGCCCCTCCCCTCCCTTTCAGCTACCACCTGCCACTCCCCTCCCCTTAGCCTGCCCGCCCTCGCTGGCCGCCGCCTCCTTCCTTCCTCGGCTCCTCCCTCTCTTGACGCCTTCTCTCTCTCTCTGATTTCTCACTCTCTTCTAGTCAGCCAGATGCAGGGCTCACCCTCTTCGGTATCATTGGGATTTGATCTTAGACTCCTAGTCTTCTCCGCCGGCTAGATCTGGCCCTCAGCCACGTTGGGCATTGTCCATGCGAGCAGGGATGAAGTCCTTGTTTGTGCCACAGGCAAGTCTAAGCCTCCTCGTCGTTGTCACCTGTGAGATCCAATTTTTATCTTCTTTGTCGATCAGATCTAGTCCTCATCTATGCCGTTGGCCATCCTTGTCTACGTTGGTGCTGCCGGCAGCCGTGGTCCACGCAAGCTAAATAGGACAACCGTGATCTATTAGGCTTGATGTGCTCAAACCAATACGATGCTGTTCTGATCTCCTCGAGCCATGCCTGAGTTTGAGGTTGGGCCTGTGGATCGGCGCAGCCCAGCCCGTATGATGCTTAGTCGGCCAGGCCACCCGTCTGGGCAGGTCACTTACGGCCTCGACTCGACCCCAAGCCGGCAGAGCCAGCGCTATATAAGCACCCGAAGAGCGCTAGGGTTTTACCTTCCTCCTCCACTACGCCCTCCTCGCGCCGCCGCTGCCGCAGCAGCCGTCGTCACAGCAGCAGCGCCCGCCCTCGCCTACAGCCAAAGAAAGGTGCGTGTCCTCTCCCCTCTTCTCCTCCTCGTCTCCATGACGTGGTAGCCGTGTGGCTATATACGTGGTGTGCCGATGCGGATTTCATCGCCGATGCTGCGCGCGATAGCGGATTTAGGTGTTGTGGATTGGCGTCGTCAGGGGTTTAGCTCCCGATCCGTCCCGTTGGTAGCGCCGTGGTGATCCGGGAAGATGTTTCTTTTATTACGCTGGGTTGTTTCGCGGTAGCCTCTCTAGACTTGTGCAAAGATGAATCGCTACTGTTTAGATCTCACTAAGTCTCGGTTTCGTGTAGCTGTTGCATCCTTAGTTGCATTTTAGCGACTGATTCTTGATGATCTGCTTGGCAGCGTGATGCGTATACGCTTGGATGGTCCATGTGCTGAATGATTTGGGAATTGCCGTTTGTAGAAATTATTAGTTTAAGGCAGCAATTTGAATTCTGTTTGGCACTAAACGCATGGTATGTGATTATGATTTCGGTATTCATAGCTCGATTTCACAGAAAACTCATCGGATTTGACCGAACAAAATGTGAACCGTGATCTTGCTAGCCTTTCCACTTGCAACACATGGAACCGTTAAGGGCCTGTTTGGAACGCATGAATTTTGCAGAAGTTTCACAGTGAACAGTTAAATTCCTGCAGGAATATAGGAAAAATTCCCGCATTCCAAATGAGGTCGTGTTGTCTATTACACATGGGCTTAGCTATACAATCTATTCTCCACTTGAAGTGTAGTTACTAGGCATGTATTTTATTTTACTTTTGATGCACATGAACGTTTGTATATACTATCGGAAGTAATGGTGAACTTGTGTGCCTGAATCAGTGCAATAGAATTGTACACTAGCTGTTTTTGCCTAATGGTTAGACTTCTGTTGGTGCAGCATGGATGCCCAGGTCAAGCTTGCGGTCGTGGTCAAGGTGATGGGCCGCACCGGCTCGAGGGGTCAGGTGACCCAGGTCAGAGTGAAGTTTCTGGACGATCAGAACCGTCTCATCATGAGGAACGTCAAGGGCCCTGTCCGCGAGGGCGACATCCTCACCCTGCTCGAGTCCGAGAGGGAGGCCAGGAGGCTGCGCTGAGGCTTTTTCTTGGTTACTCTCTTCAGAAGTAAAACGATGGGTTGTTTGCCTTGCTTAGTGTACTGCTTTCCAATCAAGTTCGTCAACACTGGTTTGTCTTTCGTAGGCTATGTGGTATGAGTTAAAGAGTAATGGAGATGTAATGCATACTTACCTGGTTGCAGTTTTGGTCTGTTTCCTAAATTAAAGTGCAGTTGATGTTGCGAGACATAGCTATGCTCTATCACCTTGGGACTCGGGCAATATGAATTGATTGGATGAATGCTATATTGATTGGGTGCTCCTACAAACCAGACTCCTTTGCCTGACCGAGTGTACATTCATGTTCTAATCAAGTTATCCTGTGACTGTCTTTGGGTCTGGGAGTTTTTTGACCGTAGAATGTGTAGCATGCCAACATGTTTGGTTTGGAGAGCTGCAAATCTCCCATTGCTCTTTTTGTGTACCTAGAAAAACCTCAACAACACAACACACTGAAATCATCCTACTGGATTGTTAACTGATAAGGTATAACTTAGTACTCGATCACCAAAGAGTCGTACATTTTCTCTCAACCTTTCAGTATACACAATTTGCGACGTCATCCTGGGAAGGAAGAAGAAAAGGAAGGAAGCCTTTGTCCGTGTGGCATGAACATCAAAAGGCTGTCCAAGTGACACTCCTCTGCCTAGGCTTGGGTAACATGTTCGTGCTGTCAGCTTGAGCAGCTCTTGCGGTAGGAGTGCTATTTGGTGTCAAGGGGCTTGGCCTCGGCGACGAGAACCTCGTCGGCCTGCCGCCCCGGGGCGACAGGCTGACCTCCTCCAATGCCCGGAGCTGGAGCTCCGACGGGTAGTCGCGGACGCACCCGATCCGAGGCCCTGCCCCGGTGCTCCACCGGAAGGGCAGTTGCTTCCCCAGCTGGTATGAATTCATTGCCTTCTTGGAGTTGATGCGGCTCAGGATCAGCTCCTCCGGCACCTCCACCACCACCTCCTCCTCGTCGCCGTCCTCCGCAAACAGGTTCTTCTTGCAGAAGTCGAGGCACTCGCCGAACATGGCGGAGTCCTGGTCGATGTCCTTCGCCCCCGGTGATGGCTTGCTGTTGCCGGAACCGATCAGCAGCCTGGGCGGTCGTTTCCCTTGCAGCTTGTTGGCCGAGGAGGGCTTGCTGATCGTTGGTGTGCTCGCCGTGGGCTCAGTGGATATCGCGGTGGGCGTGCCGTTGCTGATCTCGGCTTTGTTGGTGCCATTGTGTTGCGCCACTTGTCTCTCGTGTTCTTGCTTGTCAGGTTGGCAGAGTTCGGTTAAGTCCACCTGAGAGTGGCCACTCTTGATGCTAAACTCGGCATCATCTTCACCTTCTGATGGGCTCAACTGTAGCAAAACCGAAAAGCAGTGCAACGCGGATATCAGCTGCAGTAGAACCCTATTATCATCATCTATATTTACCTATCTTGGGCAGATGAGATGTTACGTATGATTCACATTTTTGAACCTCACCTTGACATTGGTAAGATCCACGCTTCTCTCCTTCAGGAAGTTCATGAACTCCTGAAAATTCTGCTCCGTCGGCCGGTAATGCCCGCTGTGAGGCCAGACAGCCTGCAATGAGCAAATCTCTAAGTCAGAAATAGCAAATTCCGTGTTACTGACAGAGATACAAATCCCATGATACCTTCAGAATTCCATTCTCTACAACTAGCCTCCCTGCAGCAGATGTGGCTCCCCCCGCAAGGAAGCTGGAGTGCTGGAATGTGCCTTTCTGCTTCTGTAATGATGTCGAAGATTCGGCATCTCATCAGTTACCAGAATGTTGTCAAGGTTGATGAAATTTTGTTGCAGCTTATCAAAGAAATGACATGGGTGTAGTAGTGATTCACCTGGCCAATGTACAAAGTCTTGCATGTGCTTAGCACAAAGATCCATTTTGTGCCCTTGGGGCATCCGATTGTGTCGACAATCTCACGGCTCAGCTTGTGCATCAGTCTTGCATCCTCAACAATCACTTCATAGGAATCCCTCTCTTTCTGCGAAATTCCACGACAACATATCGTGTTAGTAGGATGCAACTACTTCAAGACTGCAACTGAATACATTCAGATCAAAGGAGGAATGATGATACTTACAGGGCCAAGGTACTTGATGCATTGCTTGTGCAGCTTCCATCTAGGGCAATGCTCTTCTAAGCTGACATCTTTCCCTTCACCTACATCCAACCTGTTTGCAGAATCACAGAACTGTCAGTAACCTTATTAGTCCGTTTCATTCAGAGATGCGACTAGTCTTCAGGGTTTTGCGCATTCGAACCAGTAGAAGAATGGCTGCTTGCTTTCACAATGGAGCCACAGGTGGTAGTAGAAGTGCAGGTTGTGGCCATACCGATGTCGAGGGTCGATCTGATAATCAGACACGAGATGAAATTCAGTTTTCCTGGCACAATGCCATCATCAGATTAGTGTTGAGACATCATATTTTCGACATGTACCGCCTCAAGCCAGTGCTGAAGAGCAAGTTTCTGGGCCTTTTCATCCTTGGACAGACCTTTGCCAACCTAAAGGTGATAGCAATACCACCCCTGTGTTAGCGATGCAGTATATTCCAATATAACTGATACTATAAAGGTGGCAATGCTACAGTTCGGACATGTATCACACTGTACCAAGATCACATTACTGAGGTTGTCATGTCTGAACAACAAGAACACTACCTTGGCAGCCCTCATTCTGGCCCGAGACCATCTCGAAACAGCCGTTTCAGGCTTCTCTATGTCAAAGAACGACACTGAATTCCGCTTGAGCAGTGCGAAATCAAGCAACTTCCACCTGAATTCAGTATCAGAAAAATTCAAAAACTAGAATCCCATTGATAAAAATAAGCTCTCCCAACTATGACAAATGCAAAAC
Source organism: Dendrocalamus latiflorus (assembly GCA_017311315.1). Lineage (NCBI taxonomy): Eukaryota > Viridiplantae > Streptophyta > Magnoliopsida > Poales > Poaceae > Dendrocalamus > Dendrocalamus latiflorus. Next base: position 17,792,754 of record CM029677.1, on the reverse strand, counting down.
CATTGTGTAGTACATGACAATCCTACCATTGTTGTTCGACAAGAACGGCACAATCAGCGAGCTGCCGCCTTGTTCTGAAACTTTTGTACACCTTCTGCAGCCTGACTGCGGCGGCCTTGTGCTTCGGGCTGGCCATTCCAACCACTGGAGAATCCGGTGCCCGGTCTCCTGTCGGCCCAAATCTTGATAGGCCAGCAGTAGCACTAGGCTTGCTGTTGCAACTCTCTCTGTCAGATTTAGGACTCCTGATGGATACCATGGTCTCCATCTGAACTGGGTCAGCCTCTCTTCTCTTGAAGCTCAGGGAGCCTTCTATGACCAGCTTCCCGGAGCCGAAGGCTGGGAGCAATGCCGACGGTGACTCAACGGCCTCCATGTCGTCGAAGCTGAGGGACCGGATGAAGCCCATGTTGTCTTCCATTGCTGGCAGGTAGTCGTCTGGTGGGTATGAGATTGACAGCCCCATTTTCTTGGCTGCAATATGTGATGTTACTGATTTGATTGATTTGCTTCCGTTGTTGTGTATCTCGCAAGTTGTAGTTTATATCAACCTGTGCCAAGAAAAGCTAATTAATGGACATCAAAATGTAATTTCTAGGAATTGATAACACTGTTTCAGAAAACACAATTCATGTCCTTCTTCTTGCCTTTCTTCTTTTCTATTTTTCCCTGTTTCTGGATGTCTGATTTTCAAGAACAGAATCCATGTCAGGTCAGGCAAACAACAGAACAAGACGCAACAACTCAAGAAAAATCAAGGGAAAGAGTGTAACTCAACTAAAACAAATTCCATCTCATTCCATTTCTTGTTTCTCGATAAAAGCAATAATCTGTTTGTTCCCAAAAATGCACACAATCTAGAGAACATATGAACAAAAGAAAAGGAAGAAGAAGAAGAATCAAGAACCAAGAATCCTACCTTGTTGATTGCCTCCAAATCCGTGTATCAAGTGCCAACCACCTCACAAAGGATCCTTAATTATGAGACAGGGTTGTGAGGCAGAAGGCTAAATGGGTGAGTGCAGGGCCAATGGGAGGAGATTTAGGAGGAACCAAATATAAACGAAGTGATGGCCATCGAAGGTAGGAAGGTGGCAAGTGCTCAGGGCAGCTTGCCTCAAAGCCCCCAATCCTATAAATAACAAAGCAAAACTTGAGGTGTCCCAGTGTTGGCAAAAGAAAAAGGTAACTGACAAATTTGGTGAGTTAAAAAATACATAATAACTTACATGTAAGTATAACTTACACAGATAGCTAAGAGACATGCACTGATGCAAGCATGGATTAAACCGGCGCGTATTCTCTGACTTAGAGGAGCTAAGTCAGAGTTAAAAAATACATAATAACTTGCATGTAAGTATAACTTACACAGATAGCTAAGAGACATGCACTGATGCAAGCATGGATTAAACCGGCGCGTATTCTCTGACTTAGAGGAGCTAAGTCACAGCGTGACTTAGCTCCTCTAAGCCGTTCAATCTGAGATGAGCGGTTCAAAATTTTTTTAGTTTTGCTTTTTTTTACTTTTAATTTTTAATTTTTATCTTTTTCTAGTTTTTTCTTTTTTATATTATCTGTGTTAAAATAACCTATTTTTTATTTATAAAAATAGATTATTTTAACACAGATAATATAAAAAATAGAAAAAGATAAAACTAAAAAACTAAAAACTAAAAGTAAAAAAAATCAAAATTACAAAAATCTGGACCACTCATCTCCAAAATGAACGACGTAGAGGAGCTAAGTCACGTCAGAGAATCTCGCTCGGGATTAAACAGCTTTCACACTGGTCCTCCTTGAAGTAAGCGTTCTGAAGGAATAAAAAAAAAGAGCCAGACTTGGTGTGAAGAGATGGCTGGTCTATTCTGATTTTTTCAGTTTGTTTATTCTCGGTTCAAGTATGTTCCATCGTTCACTTATAAATAGTGGAAACGGAGATTTTTTTGGGGATGTTTCTACTATAGTCTCTTTATTGGTCACTGGAGGCTTTCTCTTCCTAATTGGTTTTAGGAGGTATTGACTAGACTTGGTGGTTACATTTCTGCCCAAATAAAGGAAACCTGATGAGTTTTTTTTTATAATACCATTAAATTGTAAAAGAGAAGTAATGCTAATAATAGAATCAATCCAAGGGAGAGTTTTGCCGTCAGACCCATCGGCTTTTAGAATGCCGAATAAGTAACGCTCGCAGAGGTTCCTAGACCATCCAGGGACGGCCGGCACCGTCTAGAGAGCCGAATAAAAGTAGCGCTCTCAGAGGTTCCCAGACTGTCCAGTGGCGATCGGCACCGTCTTGTGTTATGGGTTTTCGTCATTCGGCAGGAAATTCTATTCTTACCTTTTCTGACTTGCCGCAGTAGAAAAACCAATCGTACAAAGCCCACATGTGGACCAAAAGGACCTTAAAGCCCTCAGACTTAAGAGGGAGTGAGATGATGAGAGAGGGGCATTCTGGTCATTGCATAGAGAGAGAGAGAGACACAACCATTCCCCTCATAAGCCAACCAGCAAGCCCACATTTCTCATATGTTACCTCATCCTCTCTCAACCAAAGTAAGAGCAAAGCCAGAGGGAGCAATCCACCCCTCAGTTCTTTTTCACTGCCAAGACAGAGAGCAAACCCCAAACCCAAGCACGTCCACACCACCAAAGATCACCATAGAGAGGAGGTGAGGAAGAGGAAGCCCGAAGGAGGAGGAGCAAGGGCGCGGACGACCATGACGGCAAGAGGAGGGACCATCTGAACCCCCAACCTTGTCCTCGCCCATTCCTTTTCTAGCTAGGCAAGCAAGTAAGCCCCTTACCTTCCACCCTTTCTTGCGGCGCCATGGCACAACACAAGCACATCGCATAGCCTTAGCGCCAAATTAGATTAGTGGCGGTGAGTAAGGGGGAGGTGAGCTCGGGGAGCCAGCCGGGCACCTCGCCAGAGCTGTTCCAACGGCCGACGGCGTAGCCCGGAGGCGGCACCGAGCACCCTCGCACGCGCAAGTAGAAGCCAAAACTGGGTAAAGGGAGGGCCACAAACCGGAGGAGACCGGAAGGATTGGCGGCACCATTAGGGGCAAGGCCGAGTGCCGGCCTGCGCACGCGCAGGGGCCGGCGGTCTGGGGCCGGAGGCTGAGGGAAGAGCCCATCGATGGTGTGCGGCTCTAGGTGGTCGGCAGCGTACGGGCGACGGCTGAGACTGATCCTCTCGGCCGGATCTGGAGGGGGGGGGTCAGCAGGCGAGCCCGAGCTTGCCCGCGCGCTGTCGTACCGCCCGGAGAAGCACCTGGGAGCGGTCGCGCACGCGCGAGAGAGAGATGGCAGAGTGGATAAGGCCGTTCGGCCGAAAGAAAAAAAAGAGAAGAGAGAGAGACCAGATAAGGAAAAGAAGAAGAAAAAAAGGAAAAGAGAAGAGAAGAGAAGGAAGAAAAAATAGAAGGGAAAGAGAAAAAAGAGGAGAAAAAGAAAATAAAATGGGGTTGGTACCTGCGTGACGGGTCCTTAATCCCGGGCATTTTATGTCAAAATCGGGTTATGCACCTAGAGTTGTCGCTGCTCGTTTAACCTCTGGTATCGTTATGATGCGTTAAGTCGGGTTGACGTTTGTACAGGTAGAGGTCCTGGGTCGGAGCCGTCCACACGTTGTCCCCAAGACTAACCAGGTAAGTGCATAGTAAAGCGGTAAATTTCGGGTAATATTTGCGAATAGATGAATGATGGTGCATTGCTTACCATGTTGTGGTAAGTTAATTATTTCTGGGTACATGAAGATGAATGATGATTAACAATGGTGAGACATGACATGTCAATATGCATAAATAGAGAACTTGCATTGCATGCATGTCATGATAGTGATGTGATAACAGAGGTCCACTTCGTGTGGACGCTCTACAGGAGTGGAGATTGATGTCCCCGTATGAAAAAGGATGGGCTACTGTGGTCACCGTATGAAAAAGGACAGGTTGTGATCCCCGCATGGAAACAGGGCGGGCTTGAGTGAGCATCGACGGGCGCTCGCTCTGCTATACCCGTATAGGTGAAAGAGATAAGAGAGAAATGCATGTGCATATGCATGATGAATAGTTCATCGGAACTTAAAGAGATTAAATGGAAAAAGTGGTTAATGAAACTATGATGATTATGGACTGATTTGTGAACCTGTTATTTACTGTTTTGTTTTGTACTTGCTGAGTCTTTTGACTCACCCTTGCTTCGTTGTTTTTTAGGTGACTGTTGAGGACGTCTTGCACGAGCGGGAGTAGCATATGAATAATTTGCACGAACCAGCAGCACTCTTTGTACTACCTTTTTTCAGTATATTTTAGACTTTACTAGTATGCTAGAGTAATCGCTAAAAACGCTATGATGTATCTAAACGCAGCAATATAAATAAATTAGTGTTGACTTAAATTATTCTAGTTGTTGACAGAATGGTAAAAGCATACAATGGTGGTAACATTTTGGGCCCAGAGGGTGGACGGGGTGTTACGTTTTTTTTCTATGACCTTTATTTTGGTACAAGAGTTTCGCATACTATTACTTTTTTTTTTGACAACATACACTAAGTCAAGCTCACTTGCAAAAGCATTTTGCCGACACATTACATCAAACAGAGGTATTAGGGCTTAAGCGATGTTAATCAAATTGAAATCTTCTGATCCATATTTTATCCATGTCTGCATCACAAAGGGAAAGTCACTTTCTGTTGGCGGTTGAATCCTCTGGAGGACCAGCAACCCTTGCCAAGTGCTTGCAAGCGCAAGAATTCTTTCCCTACCAAGGGAAAAAGAAAAGGTGGCTAGAATTCTTCCCCTCCATGACCAATTCCATACTAACCAACCTTAAGCTACAAGATACTTATCTAAATCCTTTTGATGGGGATGCAAAGACAACATCTAGCCCATCCAAACTTTTGTCCATAACAATTGGATAGCGACTTCTCAAACACAAAATCCCTAGCAAAGACATGGAATAATCAAGACATGTTCTATATGTCCTAATTAACAGTAGCATGATTGCAATTGAAATGCTCGTTTTTTTCACAAATTCTTCACAACCGTAACTTTTCACAGTCTCAAAGATACAATTCTAACAACTATTTTTGTATTAAAAATATTCATTAAACTTACAAAAAATCATGAAAAACATTTTTACATAAAATATAATTTTTATAAGGATTTTGTGTTGCTCATATACTTACCAAAAGTTGACAAATCTGATTATTTGAAAAAAAAACTATACGCCACGTGTTAAAAGTTTTTTTCAAAACTCCTTAACATTTCCGCAAACACCTCCAAATTACAGACGTATGATACCTTCACTAGAGATGGGCAATTCATTTTTTTCCCTGCATAATTCACCGACAAGGACACATCACAAAGATGGAGCATAAAATCGAGACTAAAATAGCTCAGAAAGAGCAATGTTTTCTATTGGAAGTGCAGGAAAATGGCGGGTGTTGGTCAAGGGGACAAAGCAGCTGGGAATGGTTGTTCAGCACCGCCATGGTGAGGTCGGTCGAGCTGGCTGGCTGCCTGCAATGCTCAATGACTTCACGTATCCCCGTGCGTGCGAGCCTGCAAGTCCAAGGCCGTACCACCCCTCCGTACAGGCCTGCACACGCACCGACGCACGTGCGAGCCCGCTAATGACTAGCTGTGTCCGACAAGCATAGGGTGGTGATCGGTGATCGGTTCGGCTGAAAAGTTTGTGGCTTATGGCTGAAAACACTGTAGCTGGCTGAGGCTTATTTAGCATAATTAAAATTAAAAAAATTTAAAAATAAAAAATATGTTAGCCCATTATGTATAATACAAACAAATACGGGAAAAAAAAGAACCGGCAAAAAAGCTCAACAAAAAGCCAAAAGTTCAGAAAAAGACGAAACTTATAAACGCAATGTGTTGTGGTTACCGTGCGAGCCTGTTCTTTTCAGTTTCTAAAAGTTATTTTTCGGTTTTTTACAGTAACTAACTTTTAAACGGAGTATCTTTTTAAGATAGGGTTTGCTAGTTAATTGTAGTATATACTGTACCAACTTCATTTATATCGACAAAATAGCACATGAGTTTTTGTTACTCTGTAATATCTCGCACGAACAGCCCAAAAACCATAAGTCGCAGCTAAAAATCATAAGTTTTAGCCAAAAAGAACAAGTCCTACTAGAAGTAGAATGCACCAATATATTTCTAAGCTTGTGAAATGGTTCGGTAGTAGTTCATCCTATCTTAATTTGCCAAACGGGACTGGCCTAATAAACCTATGCAGAGCGCTTTCGAGTAGATTCAAATCTCTTTTGAAATTTGTGAGGGGAGATACATCAGTCTGGTAAAAGATAGATCTTTTTTTTTTCAAATGTGTAATGGCATGTCATATTTGACACATGGGCTTCATCGACGTAACTTGACCTCGGTAAGAGTATCTCCTTGTTACATAAGCTCATTTGGTCCATATAGCTACTGTAGATATCTCTTGTATAAACCCCTCTGTAACAATAGTAAATGCATAAAATGAAATCGAGTTCTTTAAATCGACATATAATGATCGTGCTCGTTTCAGCTTCAGCTTCTGGTTTATTTTCCACCATTCATAAATTTCATCTTTTTCTGAATTTTTGGCTTTTTAGCTTTTTTGCCGGTTCTTTTTTTCCGTATTCGTTTGCGTTGTTCGTGATGAGTTAGCATATTTTTTCTATTTTTAATTTTTTTAAATTTAATTACGCCAAATAAGCCACCTTCAGTTACAGTAAAATTTCAGTCGTTACAGTGCAATTTCAGTCATAAACCACAGCTTTTCAGCCCAACCGAGCGGAGCCATAGTATCACAGCCTTTTGCTGGCTCCTTACCCGACCGCCGCCGTCTCTAGTTTCGCCGGCCCCGGCGTCCTTCTATCGCCGTCGGCTACCTCGCGCTTCTGTCGTCGCCGGCCGCCTTGCGCTTCCCCTTGCCGGAGGCTGCCTGGCTCCTTCACGGCGTCTGCCCGGCTCCTTCCCAACCTCATCGGCGCCGAGCCAACCTCGGTCCCATGCCGCTGCTGTACTATCTGGCCTCTGTTGCCGCTGGATCTCCACGCCGCCATCTTCCCTTGTCATTGCCGACCTCGGTCATCGTCCTTGTCACCGGATCCGGCGATACTTGTCGTCTCCGGCCTCGATCTCAGTAGCAATGGATAGCCGGCAGCTAGCAGAGCAAGACCACCATCTCAGTAGCAATTGTTTATGCAACTTTATTTTGCATGCCTACCATATCTCTCAATAACAATTACATAGTTTGACATGGATAATCTATTGTGACTCTGGTCTCACATCGGTACCGTACGTAAGAAAACATGGGTAGATATATCACGAATCTCTCTCTCTCTCTCTCTCTCTCTCTCTCAAGCCTCAACAACCGAGTGCAATGGATGGTGCAGCCTCCGTGTGCATGCCATGCATGGTTCGGTGGTCCTGCGGGGCACTTTGGTGTGCACTTTAATTTGCAGCATCGTGTGGAACCTACAGACATACATGCTGACGTTGTGTTCAGAATGGCAACTCATACTGCGTTAATTCATTCATTCATGTCAGCATCAAGGACAGGCAGTCTCCTCACAGCTGGCCATGTTATGGAGCGAAGCATAGCAGCAGTAGTGGTTTGGTTGTTAATAACCGCGTTGGTTCTGGTTGGGCATAGCAGGCGATCGACAGGCCAAGGTCGGTCCCGTTGCTTTAGTTCCCTGATTTATTTAGGTTTTCGACTCGTTTAAGTCCGAACATATATACTTGAAACACGTTGATTTTCAACGTTGGCTTTTAATTTTAACTTATTTTGATTTTTTAGAATTTGTTTTGGCTTTTTTGTCCTTTCTTTTTTTAACTTATTCATTTGTCTTATCCGTGACGACATAATGGTTTTTTATTATTTTTCAGAAAAAACTAACAGTCTCTATAACACAATTTCAGTTATAAATCAAAAGCCACGGCTAAGAGCTTGAGTCGTAACCTAGTTAGAGTGGGAGGATGAATGATTGTGATAGTAATGTATTCAAGATTTGCTGCATGCTGAGGATGACGACGGTGACTGGTGATTTGCACTGCAGCGATGTCGCGTTCAGTGCACATATGTGTCTAGCTAGCTTGGTAGCTATGGATTGCAGATTTGCCACCACAAGGATGGTGATGGCCATGGGCTGCTGATGGTGATGGTGAGTCTCGAGGAGTCATGGCCAGACCTCATGTGCGTGCCTGCCTTTAAGTTTTAATTAATTAATTAGTTGGTAGGAGTATTGTAAGTATGGACCAGATCTTATCTCGCCGATATGTCAACTCAGAATTTAGTGACAGGAATTAAATGTTTTTTCCAAGGGAAAAGAGGCATTTATTTATTGCTCAAGAGAGGTTTATTAATTAATTCCTCGTCATGCTGCTTCCGAGACTACGTGGGGACTCATGTTTGTGATTAGTATTACTGTTCTTACGGTTTGACGCCATAGTTTGAGTTTGATTTATATTATTTGTTCTTTATTTCTGCTGTCTAGGAGACAACGATAAGACCAGCTTGCAAAGATGGTCTGACCGGCCCGAGTAGGAGGTCAGATTGGCTTAATTGCCGTGGTTAGATCGACCCCAATTGCCAAGAGGATTAGGCCAATTAGCCGTCGGTCAGACCAGCCTCTGATGGTTTTTAGTGAGCTAGTTTGGATTGTGTCATGGCTGGAGTCCATGCTTGTGGGAGTGTGAGTCATGGCGCGAGTTCATGTATGTGTTATTTTACTTATGAAAGTCAAATGTATATCATTGGTGTTTCGATCGGTTGCTTGTTCTTTGATGTACAGAGCGTTTGGTGATTGTTATGGGAATTGGCAAGATTGAGGCTAGGGAGGGGGTCATGAGGCCATGGCATGTCACGCAAGTTTGGGTGGAGCATCACCTTAAGCGGAGAAGCACGGGAGAAAGATAAGGACTGTGAGGAGACAAATCTCTGCATTTGGTGTGTCAATTTAACTTGTGTGTTTCAAGTGCTGACGGTCCTCGGAGCAGGCGTACGATCTTGGCGGCAAGTAATTGGGCATCACAAACTGAGTTGTGGTGTAGTGTGCCATAGGATTTAGACGTTTCAAGTGGTCACGGTCTCTACAGGAGGCGTATGGCCTTGGTGATAAGTTATTGGGCATCACATTGTCGTGTAGAGTCCAGTGGGTGGCAATTGAGGAAAGTGTATAATGCCAGTTGGAGTAGAGGTTTGCAAAATCGTGGTGGTGGCTTAAGTTGTTTAGGTCACGTTTTAGATGATGAAGCTTCGTATCGGGCTATTGGAGCCATATAAAGTAGCGCTTTGAAAAGCATGCAAGTGTGTGTGAGTATAAAACCCATTTGTGTGTGGGTTACTGGTTCCCCATTTGTAAGTTGTGTTATCCACTAAGGGTTGCTGGTTAGGGTTTGGTAAGAGGTGAGGAGTCTTCACTATATAAACTCTTGTGTGTGTTGAGAGAAATCAAGTTTGTGTGAGAGAGTAGGGTTTCCTTGTGTTGGGAGCCTTGTGCATATGTGCTCTAGGGTTAAAACTCTGCCCTTCATGAGAAAGTGGATATAAAATATTTTTCTCCAAGTGAAATAAATATCCAATTTTCACTCAAGTGAATTATGCCATGGATCATTCCTTGTGCTTTTGATGTGCTTGGTTTTCTTGGTTGGATTTCATCTCCTTCTGATCTCTCTTGGTGCCAAGAACGTGTAAGAGGTGGAGATATCTCTTAGAGATTAGATCCCATCTATCCAGGCACGTTCTAGGGAAAGTTCTTGTGTTTGCCCTATTTTTCTTAAGAGAGAGGTGATTTTAGAGTTTTTGCTCTTGTGGGCAATTTGGTTTGAGTTCGTGCTATAATCTACCTTGCTATGATATGTGACAACCCATCTAAGGTTATTTATATCATCAAGGACTTATGAGCAAGAGTAGATCAAGATTCCCTCTTTTGCCCAGTTTTAGTGCAACCTTCTTTGTTTAACATAAAGGTTAGAACTTTGGCATTGATCTTAACAATTCATTATGGGAATTGGTTCCTGACATCCTAGGGTGGACTTATGCAAAGTTTTACAATGTTTGGATCAAAGGTTTAGAAGTTAGCATTTTTCTTGGATTGTGTGCAGTTCTATTCTGGGCTTTGTATCCTTGGTGAGCAGTCAGACTGTAGTGACCCGAGCAGTGAAACCAGTCGATTTTGATTAGATAGGCACCCTAGCGGTCAGAGTAGCCGAGCAACCAGTCAGACCAGTGTCTTGATAGTCAGACTAGCTGAGCGGTCTAACCACCCTCTGGCTGATGGTCTGACTGGTGGAGAGTGTCTCAAGTGCTATTTGGCTCTTAGCTTTGGTGAGTTTGTATTTTTGTTGAATATTGTTGATAATACTGGGGAGAAGATTTTGAGAAGTCATTCATCCCCCCTCTGACTCCCCATACCAATCTGTCGGGATCCGACAATTTGCATTCTGAACCCTTGTGTGTTTACCGTGCTAGTCCCATGATCGGTAACTAATACACACATTCAACATCCTTCGTATCACATCCATACAACACATGAATAACTAGAGTAGCATATAATAATAAACATGCAAACATAGGCTTATACAACTAAGCTTTTGATAAAAGGGCCGACCGGCCAAATAGTTCACATAACCAGTAAATAGCTGTGGCATAACGATAAATGAGACAAAATTTCCAACGAGCACGCCATGGCCCACCATAGGTAACTAAGTGGAGTTAAACCTTAGCAAACGGCATCACGTGGAACTAACCGATCTGGAGATCTTCTTCTTCTTGCCCTATGTAGAGACCCGAATATGCAAATCCGGACTGTCCTGTGTATTCTGCACTAGTCCAGGATCACGCTAGTGCACACAGTATAAACAAAGATGAAATATCGACCATATCACGATTTACTAAGAAAAGACTCAAATATTATTAATAATTATCAGAGTGTGACCTTATGGCCAAGCTTACAATTAATAGCATGAAAGGCTTAAAGAAGCTAGCAGTGGAAAACCAGAAATAAGCATAGCAGCCACTCGACATGCCCACATGCAATCGACTGGGGAGCGAAGTCCTAATCCGCGAAGTCGTCGAAGTATCCTCCTCCGGGTACCTCCTGCTGGACTGGTCCTTCTTCCTCAACTGAGCAAATATGGATGAAGCCGTGAGTACATAGAGTACTCAGCAAGTCATTTGTAACAAAGAATGCAATATAGTATGCAAGGCTTACCAAAGAATGGCTGAAAGGTTAACTTTGCAGAAAGCAACAATTTAAAGTAAATACAATAAGTAGATTGAAAAGCAAGCTTTGTAAATGATAATAAATAAGTAACCAAAGGAATTGAGACCAACCACAAGTGAACTGACCATTCTTGTATGTGTATGGATGATGCTCTAGCATGTTTGTATTATATTTGTGAGCATTTGAGCTTATTGTCGTGTAGTTGATGATATATGGCCATTCTTGTGCTTCATATTATGCTTATGTTGATGATATATGGCCTTTACCATTGCTCTCATGTTATGTTTGATTGTATATCTTGGCCATGTGAGCCCATGCCATGATTAATTAAGAAAGGTCATGCTGCAATTTTCATTGAGCTATATTATCAATAGTTCCTTGTATGTCTTAAGACAATTGGCATCATTTTATAGAGCTTGAGTTTTGTTTATTATCCTTGATGTGCTTAGAAACCTTGTGATCCTATAGCATTTGATTCATTGCGAGTTACGCATGTGTTTTAACCATTTGCGAATTGAATTGGTTCTAGTCATGGCCTCTTGAATGATCATATCTTAGTTTCATGCTTTGGCATATGTTATTTTAGATATTGATACTTTGCTTGAATGTAAAATTTGTGAAAGAGGTAGTCCTATCTTGAGCCAATAACTTGGTTGATTTATCTAGGTATCCATGTCTCGGGACACGTGTTACTTAGCATTAATGAAAACCGGTTAAAGATGCTTAATCAAAACTAAAAAAAAGCAAAAGAAGAAAAGAAAAGAAAATTTTGTGAATAAATGTGTGAGTGAGTGGAATAAGTGACTATGTCACATTGGTTCGGAAATGTGTTGAATAAGCGGCAAAGTTTTTGCCCAAGGGTTTGAATAAGTGGCACAAGTGCCCATTGTGTTTTAAATTTGCTAAAAATCAAAAAAATTAGGTATCATGGCTCAAGTGTGGGCTTTTTCATAAATATCATGCAAGTATTAGTTTCTTTGTCTCAAATAACAAATGCCTTAGCATGACCCTTTGCTATGCTCATTCTTGATGTTATACCTAGTTCCGATGCTTTACAATTTTGGTTGGATTCATGTGATCACTTAGTGTATTTCGACACTTGTGTGTGCAACTTGATTTGGTCAAATGCTATAGTTATCACTTTGGCATCTTTGCTTGAATATTCATTCTCATCTTGGATGGTCCTCAAAACTCGAGTTAGATAATCTCATTTTACATTGTTGTATGTCTTTTAACTTATTACATGCATTTAACTAGTCTATTGCCATAATGACTTGTTGTCCGGGTTCGATAATATCATGCCATTTACTTGAGGACAAGTAAAAGTTTTAAGCTTGGGGGTATGACATGCGTCATTTTTGCATATATTTAGCCATCATTTACCCTCATATTTTTCGCTTTTCGAGATCATTTATCATCATTTACACGCTTTTCCATATTTAATTGCTCAAAATGGACCATTTTACATTTTTCTGCAATTTTCCGCAGGCCGGCGCGATCGAGGCGCATAAACGACAAATTTGGCATTTTGGGACTGCTCCATACAGACGTACGCATCAACATGAATGCGTAGGATCTTTCCGCGATAAAATCAGAGTTTCTGGGGGCCAAAACAGAAGAAAATACTATTGGAGAAGGACCTCCTTGTAAACCCTAGAATCTTTGAGGGCTATTCTGCAATATGCCAAAATCCCCCCAATTCCATCAAAACCGCCGCCGCTTGTGGAGAGGGAGCTTGAGCCCGGTATTGCTTCTCCCCTTGGCCTCCACTTGCTTCTCCCCCTTCTTCTCCAGCCACGGCGCCGGCGAGGCCGGGCCATCTCGCCGACGGCCGCCCCTCTGCTAACCTTCCACCGCCTCCCTTCTTCGCCTCATTTCTCCACCGCGCCGCCCCGGTGTCCTCCTCTTTCTTCACCCGCAGCACCTCTTCCTATCTCTACCGCCGCCCTACCTCTCCGCACCTCCCTCCATCCGGTGCGCCCGCCGCCCTCTTCCGCCTCCCTACCTCACCCTTCCTCCTCCTCTCGCCATTCCCCCCACCTCTGCGCCTCCCCTAGCCTCCTTTCTTCTGGCCGCCTCTCTCCTCCACACCGGCCGCAGCTCCCTTCTCCTCTTCCTCCTTTGAGCCGCCGCATTCCCCCTAATCTTCTCCACCAAGCCTCGCCTTCTCCTCTTGGCTACCGCCGCCCTGCATGGCCATCTCCGGCCATCTTCCGAAGCCCTTCTCCGCCGCCTTCTTCTTCCTCTCCTCCACCCGATCCGTCGGCGCGCCTTCCTCCACCGCTCTTGGCTGCTCCCCTTCTCCACCCGTGCGCCGCCTCCCCACATCTACTCCTCCTCTTGCGCCGCCCCTCCCTTCTCTGCAGCTCCTCCACCAGATCCACAAGCTCCGCTGCCACTCTCTTTCTCCACCACACGGCCGCCTGCTCTCCCTCCGGTCTCCGCCGCCTCCCTCTTCTACTGCGCCGACCACTTCACCGCGCCGACTTCGACGGCGACCGGACTTCCTCCTCGACTTCCTCTACACCGACGACATCAACATCACTGGCGAGCTCCGACTCTTCTTCACCATCCCCGACTGCCGCTACTCCACGGCGCCGCCGCACTCTCCTCTGCTACTTCTACTCCATTCGGTTGAATCCATTCCCCATCTCATTTACTGTTCACTGTATTGCTCATTTTTGCATGTTGATCTGTGAACTGCGATGTATACATGTGGATCTTAATCTGTGCTCTGTGAGTATGTGAAGTGTGGATGTGGTTGTGAAATTGGTGGATCAGAGGATATGCTTTTGTGTTTGCTCTAAAATTATTCCGAGATTGTTCTAAAATTGCTGTCATTCTAGTGTTGGTACTGTTGCAGTAGTTTAATTATACAATCAGTTCCTGCAATTTGTTATCTGTTTTGATGTTAGTAATTTGCGGTAATATGTGTTTATGATCAGTGTGTGTGCTTCCTGAGTATTGATGTCCTGTGCTTATCCTGTTGTCAGTTTTAGTATATGTGTATGTTTGAGTTGCGCGGATTAGCGAGCCGACGACCGTCTCCCTTTCCCTTGCTGTCTCGACCCACCTAGTGCTTCTACTTTCTCCCTTGTGCTTCTCGACCTTCCCCCTTTCTTCTATGCGCGGTTGGTCGTTAGCGAAGTCGTGCATGCGTTCGTAGTTCTGTGTTTAGTGTTGTGCCGTCGTAGTCTAGTTAGCCGTCGACCGTTTCTCCCTCCTCTCTCGACTCCCTCTTGGCTTCTAGACTCCCCCAGTGCTTCTCGACTCTCTTTCTGTCTTGCGGTCGATAGTTAGTTAGATCGTCGATCGGTGGTCGTGTTCGGTCGGTAGTCGTGTCATCGTTCTTGTAGTCGTTGTAGTTTGTGTGTGTTTCGTGTAGTCAGTCGTCGTGTCGTTCGTTCGGTCGTACGACGTCCATTCGTACGGTCGTTCGTTCTGTCGTCTTCCGTTTGTTTAGTCGCTCGTCGTTTCGTCCGTGCGAGTTAGAGCTCGTTTTGTAGTTCGTCCGTTCGGTTGATTCGGTGGACGTTTTAGGTTTAGTCCCCCCCGTTTTGTTTGACCTAGCTTTAGCTGAGCACCGGTAGCCTCAGTCTAGTCCCTGTGGAGAACACGACACTCGCCACTATTTCAGTGGCAACTCGTGCACTTGCGGGTGTGCTATTTTTCCACGATCAAGCATTTTGGCGCCGTTGCCGGGGACTAGCTTAGTGCGACAGTGTTAGGCTATAGACTAGGTCATTTTTGTTTTCTTTTGCTTGTGTTGACCTGTCTTTTATTTTGTCATTTTTCATATTTGTGATATCTCGCTAACCCCTAACCCTTTCCCTAGTTATTTCTCTCTTGCGCGATTTTTCGTATCCATTCTCACAGGTTGATTGATATTGGTACTTATTGAGGCTATGGCTTACTATTCTGATTCTTGTGGTTATATGAGCAGCCCTAGTACTTATGATACTCTTCAAGAACAGGTAAATTTATTGTCTCGTCAGTTAGAGCGCTATGATTTAGAGCGAGGAGTTGTGTTAGAGAGCGGGCATGATCATTACAGTTCTTTATTAGGCGCCCACTCTCCAGTTGTTCCTATATGCCAGACTTGTGGTTTTCAGGGCCATTCACCCGCTGAGTGCCAGTGTGGTTATTTGTCCACTCCAGAGTGTTACGGGATGAGCTTTGCTCAGCCGAGTGACCCATTCCCTGACACTTATCACCCTGGATGGCCTGAGCACTCGACTCTGTCATATGGAAACAACAACCCTGATATTTCATCCTTTTCTTCTAGTACACCATTGCAGGGTTTTAGATATGGAGATCAGGATATTTCTCATTGGTCACACCAGCACTATCCTGTACCTCAGCATCAGACTCCTACTCCTGAGCTCGATCAGTTGTCTAGATTTGAGGAGAGGATTTCTAGGATTATAGGAGATCATGAGAGTAGAATGAGTAGTTGCTTCGCATTGGATCCGACACCTCATGCCTGTAGTTTACCTATGCCTTCACCGAGCCAGTTTGTAGTTCCTATGCCTGAATTAGAGCAGTCTCATGAGCCACCTCCTTCACATGTAGATCAGGCTGCCAGACTTGATGCATTGTGCAAGGAACTGATGACTGTACCTCCTGGTGGTGATCGTGCGATGGCGATTCAGGATGAGATTGAGGCGATTATGAGCTCCAGTTCTACTTGTGTGGATAGTTTTACCATTTCGCAGCCTTCCATTAGCACCACAGAGATAGTTCTGGATAGAGATGAGTGTCAGCCTATCAGTCTTACACCTGATCTTGCTAGCGAGGGCCTGTTGTTGGAGACACTACATATACACCTTGAGGCACCTCAGTCGGATCCTTTGCCTATTGACTCTGAGAGAGAGATGATTGAGCTAGATGATGAGGATCTACTTCCTGATGATGATTGTTTCACTCCTGACTATGAGGATGAGTTTGCGGTAGATCCACTCTTGAGTTGTGATGAGTTAGATTTAGATGATGAGAGCTTTGTGCCAGATGATGACGAGTTCATTATGGATATGCTTTTGAGTTCTGAGGTTCCACATCTTGATGAGGGGGCTGTTTCCGATGTTGAGGAGGAGTACATTTCTATTGATCTACCACCAGCTACCTCCTTCGTCGACATCGCCCCTCTGGAGGTTTCTACTACTGTACGCTCTACTCCACCTATGCTTCAGGTAGTATGGAGACTCTTCCTCGATCGCCTCAGGTTTGACTTCCTTAGCCCTGACGAGACATACTCTTTTACTTATTGTGCTCATCTCACTTTTAGTCCTCATGATGTACTTTATCGATATGCTTACATGATTGGATATTCTATTGATGACTTAGAGGGCGTCGACCCTATCACACATACATGCCATATCTGTGAGTCTATTTGCAGGGTTACGCTTGTGTACCATCGACTACGAGTGTACTTGACTCGAGTCGACATCCCTTGGGATCCAGGTGGATTTTGAGGCATGCCGCTTCATGAGGAGGGCGGACATGTGCCTTTTCCATGTCCCGTCCTTGGCCCTCCTCCCGCTACATCCAAATGAGCTTCTCTTTTCCCTTTTATTTCCATTTTGTTTGTTGGTTTCTTTTCTTTTCTTTCTTTTTTATTTCAAGTCCCGTGCTAGATCTTCATCCTTATATGTGCGAGAAGCCACGGGATGATTTGTCTACTTTCACCGCATCATATATGCCCGGTGAGCTGTTTCTTACCCCTCTAAGCACATTCTTGATTCATTGCTCAATTTAAGCTTGGGGGAGGGCTTGTATGTGTATGGATGATGCTCTAGCATGTTTGTATTATATTTGTGAGCATTTGAGCTTATTGTCGTGTAGTTGATGATATATGGTCATTCTTGTGCTTCATATTATGCTTATGTTGATGATATATGGCCTTTACCATTGCTCTCATGTTATGTTTGATTGTATATCTTGGCCATGTGAGCCCATGCCATGATTAATTAAGAAAGGGCATGCTGCAATTTTCATTGAGCTATATTGTCACTAGTTCCTTGTATGTCTTAAGACAATTGGCATCATTTTATAGAGCTTGAGTTTTGTTTATTATCCTTGATGTGCTTAGAAACCTTGTGATCCTACAGCATTTGATTCATTGCGAGTTACGCATGTGTTTTAACCATTTGCGAATTGAATTGGTTCTAGTCATGGCCTCTTGAATGATCATATCTTAGTTTCATGCTTTGGCATATGTTATTTTAGATATTGATACTTTGCTTGAATGTAAAATTTGTGAAAGAGGTAGTCCTATCTTGAGCCAATAACTTGGTTGATTTATCTAGGTATCCATGTCTCGGGACACGTGTTACTTAGCATTAATGAAAACCGGTTAAAGATGCTTAATCAAAACTAAAAAAAGCAAAAGAAGAAAAGAAAATTTTGTGATGAAATGTGTGAGTGAGTGGAATAAGTGACTATGTCACATTGGTTCGGAAATGTGTTGAATAAGCGGCAAAGTTTTTGCCCAAGGGTTTGAATAAGTGGCACAAGTGCCCATTGTGTTTTAAATTTGCTAAAAATCAACAAATATTAGGTATCATGGCTCAAGTGTGGGCTTTTTCATAAATATCATGCAAGTATTAGTTTCTTTATCTCAAATAACAAATGCCTTAGCATGACCCTTTGCTATGCTCATTCTTGATGTTATACCTAGTTCCGATGCTTTACAATTTTGGTTGGATTCATGTGATCACTTAGTGTATTTCGACACTTGTGTGTGCAACTTGATTTGGTCAAATGCTATAGTTATCACTTTGGCATCTTTGCTTGAATATTCATTCTCATCTTGGATGGTCCTCAAAACTCGAGTTAGATAATCTCATTTTACATTGTTGTATGTCTTTTAACTTATTACATGCATTTAACTAGTCTATTGCCATAATGACTTGTTGTCCGGGTTCGATAATATCATGCCATTTACTTGAGGACAAGTAAAAGTTTTAAGCTTGGGGGTATGACATGCGTCATTTTTGCATATATTTAGCCATCATTTACCCTCATATTTTTCGCTTTTCGAGATCATTTATCATCATTTACACGCTTTTCCATATTTAATTGCTCAAAATGGACCATTTTACATTTTTCTGCAATTTTCCGCAGGCCGGCGCGATCGAGGCGCATAAACGACAAATTTGGCATTTTGGGACTGCTCCATACAGACGTACGCATCAACATGAATGCGTAGGATCTTTCCGCGATAAAATCAGAGTTTCTGGGGGCCAAAACAGAAGAAAATACTATTAGAGAAGGACCTCCTTGTAAACCCTAGAATCTTTGAGGGCTATTCTGCAATATGCCAAAATCCCCCCAATTCCATCAAAACCGCCGCCGCCTGTGGAGAGGGAGCTTGAGCCCGGTATTGCTTCTCCCCTTGGCCTCCACTTGCTTCTCCCCCTTCTTCTCCAGCCACGGCGCCGGCGAGGCCGGGCCATCTCGCCGACGGCCGCTCCTCTGCTAACCTTCCACCGCCTCCCTTCTTCGCATCATTTCTCCACCGCGCCGCCCCGGTGTCCTCCTCTTTCTTCACCCGCAGCACCTCTTCCTATCTCTACCGCCGCCCCTACCTCTCCGCACCTCCCTCCATCTGGTGCGCCCGCCGCCCTCTTCCGCCTCCCTACCTCACCCTTCCTCCTCCTCTCGCCATTCCCCCCACCTCTGCGCCTCCCCTAGCCTCCTTTCTTCTGGCCGCCTCTCTCCTCCACACCGGCCGCAGCTCCCTTCTCCTCTTCCTCCTTTGAGCCGCCGCATTCCCCCTAATCTTCTCCACCAAGCCTCGCCTTCTCCTCTTGGCTACCGCCGCCCTGCATGGCCATCTCCGGCCATCTTCCGAAGCCCTTCTCCGCCGCCTTCTTCTTCCTCTCCTCCACCCGATCCGTCGGCGCGCCTTCCTCCACCGCTCTCGGCTGCTCCCCTTCTCCACCCGTGCGCCGCCTCCCCACATCTACTCCTCCTCTTGCGCCGCCCCTCCCTTCTCTGCAGCTCCTCCACCAGATCCACAAGCTCCGCTGCCACTCTCTTTCTCCACCACACGGCCGCCTGCTCTCCCTCCGGTCTCCGCCGCCTCCCTCTTCTACTGCGCCGACCACTTCACCGCGCCGACTTCGACGGCGACCGGACTTCCTCCTCGACTTCCTCTACATCGACGGCATCAACATCACTGGCGAGCTCCGACTCTTCTTCACCATCCCCGACTGCCGCTACTCCACGGCGCCGCCGCACTCTCCTCTGCTACTTCTACTCCATTCGGTTGAATCCATTCCCCATCTCATTTACTGTTCACTGTATTGCTCATTTTTGCATGTTGATCTGTGAACTGCGATGTATACATGTGGATCTTAATCTGTGCTCTGTGAGTATGTGAAGTGTGGATGTGGTTGTGAAATTGGTGGATCAGAGGATATGCTTTTGTGTTTGCTCTAAAATTATTCCGAGATTGTTCTAAAATTGCTGTCATTCTAGTGTTGGTACTGTTGCAGTAGTTTAATTATACAATCAGTTCCTGCAATTTGTTATCTGTTTTGATGTTAGTAATTTGCGGTAATATGTGTTTATGATCAGTGTGTGTGCTTCCTGAGTATTGATGTCCTGTGCTTATCCTGTTGTCAGTTTTAGTATATGTGTATGTTTGAGTTGCGCGGATTAGCGAGCCGACGACCGTCTCCCTTTCCCTTGCTGTCTCGACCCACCTAGTGCTTCTACTTTCTCCCTTGTGCTTCTCGACCTTCCCCCTTTCTTCTATGCGCGGTTGGTCGTTAGCGAAGTCGTGCATGCGTTCGTAGTTCTGTGTTTAGTGTTGTGCCGTCGTAGTCTAGTTAGCCGTCGACCGTTTCTCCCTCCTCTCTCGACTCCCTCTTGGCTTCTAGACTCCCCCAGTGCTTCTCGACTCTCTTTCTGTCTCGCGGTCGATAGTTAGTTAGATCGTCGATCGGTGGTCGTGTTCGGTCGGTAGTCGTGTCATCGTTCTTGTAGTCGTTGTAGTTTGTGTGTGTTTCGTGTAGTCAGTCGTCGTGTCGTTCGTTCGGTCGTACGACGTCCATTCGTACGGTCGTTCGTTCTGTCGTCTTCCGTTTGTTTAGTCGCTCGTCGTTTCGTCCGTGCGAGTTAGAGCTCGTTTTGTAGTTCGTTCGTTCGGTTGATTCGGTGGACGTTTTAGGTTTAGTCCCCCCCGTTTTGTTTGACCTAGCTTTAGCTGAGCACCGGTAGCCTCAGTCTAGTCCCTGTGGAGAACACGACACTCGTCACTATTTCAGTGGCAACCCGTGCACTTGCGGGTGTGCTATTTTTGCATGATCAAGCAGTTACCCAGGCGAAACATCCACATCCCAATGTGCAAACTGCACCCCCTTTACTGCACGATCATTTGCCCAAGTGAAAACCAAGTTTTGTATAACCAACACCAATGACACTACCCATATCTTGGTACTCAAATTTTATAACTGTGGTTGACCACCACTTTCAAGTATATCTTAAGTCAAGATTAATTAACCACATGTGATGATAGACCCAACGTATTACAAGCATGGCTAAGCAATTCTAAACGTACCACCCATGTGAAAACTATTATTGTATCACTAATTAATTACCCAACTTATGGTGACAATGGGATCATGGCATCCAAACTATCAAGGAGGGAATCAATCAAGTTGGATGTTAACTACCAATACATGGGTTTGATAATAAAATAGCGATGCATGATAATTTAAAACAAAGTAATACATAATAGATTTGAAAACTGGGTTCAACATGATCAAAGGACACGACTTGCCTTGGCCTTGCTCAGTTAGGAATTCTTGATCTTCAAATCCTGCTTCAGCTCCTTCGAACGCGTGATCTAACGAGAGAGAAAACGAAACGAACACAAAAATAAATTCAAATAAAATCCAAATAAACTCTAAAAACTAAAAAACCAGCACTAAAAGATAGAGCTCAATTTTAGATGAATTTAGGAAAAAGAATCGGTTCAATCGGAGTTCGGACGAAGGAGAACAAGCAATCTAAAGTTTGCCGGGCGAGAAATGCTGAAAAATAGCAAACGTTCATCCGAGGGCGCCGGCGAGAGGAGGCATGGGAGGTGAATCTAACTAGCAAAATGGGTTTCTAGGGACCTAAGGCACACATAGGAACTGACGGCACGCCAAACGGGGACAGTTGACGGCACGGGCAGCTACAACGATATAGGTAGGAGAGAGGAATAAAATCCGGGCATAGGGCATGGAGAAGTAGGGTGAGCACGGGCTAGAACGCGGCTTGGCGAAGCTAGGAAAATTATCGGCTCAGCCAGAAGCCCATCGGAGACGGCACAATCGACGCTTGAACAACGTCGGGAAGGAAAAAGGGAAAACTTAATATCTTGGTGCTCGGTGAACGAAATCTAAAACCACTTGGAGGGTAGCTACCTGGGATGGTTTGGCACAATGTGACGTGAACGGAT
Organism: Dendrocalamus latiflorus; assembly: GCA_017311315.1. Lineage (NCBI taxonomy): Eukaryota > Viridiplantae > Streptophyta > Magnoliopsida > Poales > Poaceae > Dendrocalamus > Dendrocalamus latiflorus. The sequence continues at coordinate 17,771,068 of CM029677.1, read as the reverse complement.
TGGGAGAAAACACCACTGGACAGACGGGGACACGAGATGCCATTGGAGGCCATGGCGAGGTGTCAGAGCCGAAAATTTATGGAGGCTTTTTGGGAAAAAGGAAGGAAGCACGGTGTAGAATGCGGCGAGGCAAGTCTAAGAAAAATTACGGCACATGCTAAAGCTTACCGGAGATGACAAATCGACGTCGGAAAGCTCTCTTGACCTAGATTGGGGAAAACTCGATTCCGGAAGATTGGCTACACCAAAATCAAATTAACTTGGCTAGAAGGTAGATGGGACATGATGGCACAATGTGACGCGAAAGGATCACGGAAAAACTTACCGGATAGCTCGAGACGCGACGAGCAATTTCGGGACCGGAGGGCCTCGGTGCCGACGGCGTCCTGGGCTTTGAGGGGACTTGGCACGGCTTGGGATGGGTTTAGGGGAGTCAAGGGGTCATATTTATAGGCTTGGAAGAGATAGAAACCGACTCCAATTCGTGGATTTCGGTTTAGAGTCCGTTTCAGAAAATAGGAGATAAAAGGCAAACGGATGAACAAAACGAAAAGATGCCAGTTGGGATGGATTCTTTGCGTGATTTGGCACTTCCTTTTGGAAAGATATTGAAATAAGGTCCGGATTGAAAGTTATAAAGAGAGAGAAAAACAGAAGGAAACTGTACACCGGATCGATCGCGTCGCGCTGGGAAGACGCATGAACAGTACCGCGGGGTACTGTTCATTCTCTCTCCTCTCTTTTTTTAAAAATTTAAAATTGAGCTCAAACAAATTCCGAAATATCCAAGAAAATACAGAAAAATTCCTTGTGACACAAGGAACACAAATAAAATATTTTGGACAAGTATTAATGTTTAATTTAATCATATTAAATCTTTTTAATTAATAAAAATTTCAATTAAGCTTTAATTAATTCCAGAAAAATCCAAATGGTGAATTTTATTTTAAAAGCTTCAAAAAGGCTCTGAAAATCGAGATGTTACACTCTAAATAGTGTTCAACAAGCAACGGTGAGTACGAAAATCGTACTCCGCAAGACTTACATGAAATGCTATTATCTACATGTTTGGCTTTATCAAAGGAAGGCTATTCTATATTGTTTTGTTGCTCAAAGCAAATTTTACTTTTGCAATATATATAGTAGATTGTAAGAGGCATTTGCAAAGCAGTAAGTGAAAATAGAGTTGTAGTAACTGAAAGTAAACATAATTAAACATATTATAACTACATAGTGTAGGTCCCAATGCCTACATCAAACGACCTCTCAAGCATGGACTTTACCTATCCATACCAAGTCTGAAGCTTTCAGGTATGTGATTCATCTGACCACACCACTTTCCCAATTCTATTTGAAACCAGAAAATCTAACCAAGTGTGGTATCACCAAGCGATGTTCATGACCAGGGACACTGCTATTCAAATAGATTGAGATCTTACTCTACAAAGGATGTACAACTTTACCCACAAGAGATAATCAGCTCATGATTTGGCGATTACACATTGCCATAGGCATGTGCTAAGTGATTATCATGAGGCCTTTACAATGCATCTTTCCAACCCGATCCCGCCCGCTAATGTTTCACGGCAGAAGTACATTGTCACCCAGTCGGACATCCCCTCTTGCACGGTGTGGGAATAAATTGTCATCATCGACACCTACATTCATCTCAATGATGAAACCAAAGTTGAGACATTATAAATTATTTAGCCAAGTTTATCACATACTGAAACATGCAGTTGGATCCTACTGAGATTCTCTTTTGCCTCTATATCCTTGGATGGGGTTGGAGTCACCAAAGAATCCCGAGCAGCAGTAGTTGCTAATTCTTCTACCTACTCAGGGGCTGCCTCGACCACTCCTTCCTTGAGGGTTTCCTCATGAGGAGTACTTGGATCAGGGCTGATTGGAGTTCTAGAGGCGCTACGAAGAAAAAAGAATGAAAAGGGAGAAGTAAGAACTTCAGAATGACAAAAATCCAAATGTATAAATTTACATGATTTTTTCCTAGTACATTCCTAGTCTTCTTTGTTTTGAAGTTAAAATGCCCTAGAGCACAGTCCAGAGCGCTTGCTTTCCTTTCTTCTTTTCGACCAATGTTACCAGTTCTACACTAGTAGGGCTGATCGGACCCTTTGAGTCCTCAGACTTAATAAGTTTATTTTTAGTCGGATCCTCTATGGGGTAGATGGACGCTGTTTCTCTGACCACCTGCTCAGAGATTATGACTCCTTCGATCGCTGGTGAAGTCGCTTCTCTAATGCTTGAGGGACGACCACCAGGTCGATCATGACCGCTTTGAAACCCACTTTGATTAATGGCTCGTCCCTTTCTTTCGCCTGATCACTAACTGAAGTTAGCTTGGTGATGATGTTCTTCATTCAAGAAATATATTCCTGTCGGTGCCATTTCTCTATCCTCCTTATAAGAGAAGGGGTAGGTTTATAAGAAAAACTTTTGGAGTCATAGTAAAAGCCTGCCTCCGAGGGGACTTTGCTCTTGAAAGCTTGCATGGTCGTCGGAGAGGTCGTTGCAGCGGTCGGAGTGGCGATCGGGAGAACAACCAAAGTAGTGGACGATGGAGCAGGGTTTGATCCTGATGCTCTATTCGAATTTCTAACTCTTCTCCACCTCTTGGGGCTTGGAGGAGCATCCTCCGAGCTCTCAGACAACTCTCTACTCTCCGCCTCGACCATCTACACATCACAAGAGCATTGCAACACATCGATTGAAAAATATACAATCGATGAAAAGAGTTATCAATTTTACCTTGAGTCTCTCAATTCTCTCTTCCAGAGAGGTAACATCTAGGATTGAGGGCACCTCTGTCTTTTGGCTAGGCTCCCCCGCATAGATCATCTTGATCCACTCTATCACCTCAATAGATGATAGGGTTATGAAATTAGAGGAAAACCTTAAGGTCAAAAATATCCAACTAAATGAAAATAAAACTTGACTTGTCATAATTCTTTGAGGCTTACCTTCCGAAGAATCCCTGGTCAAGTCATTCATGTCCATATACCATAGTATAGTGTGGTCGTGTGACTTCAGAAGGCTTATCTGGTGCATGGAGAATCTTTCATCACGTGCCAGGAAGTAAGACCTCTCTCCCTGAGGCAGGTGATGGCATCAACCCATTGCCCTACCTTTCCCTCCTTCGAGGAGGACCTCACCTTGGGTTCTTGATGGCAACCTGACCAGCGAAGGAGAGGCTATCGTCCTTGCTAAGCATCATGTAGAACCATAAGTTCTTCTATGATGACCACGAGGACTTAGAATATATTGAAATGTATTCTTCACTCTTCCCATTCATGGAGACGCAAAGCACAACCTCCAGGTGATGCCACTGACTTCCCCAACTTCGTCATCGTGTGAAAATATTTGAGGAGCACCAAGCTTGGTAGAATCCCCAAATATGCTTCATAGAGGCAGATGAAGATGCTCAAATTAGCAATCGAATTGGGAGCGAGGTTTACCAACTCGATTCTATAATGCACCAAGACTTCGGAGAGGAAAGGGTGCGGCAGTAATCGAAACCTACACTTCATGTATGGCCAAAAGATTAGAATCTTGCCTTCATTTTTGCTCAGAAATTTCCCTCCAGTCGCTGACACCACAAGATCAAGACCTTGTTAGGAAGCATCCCTTCCATCTCTAGGGCCTAAAGCTTGTTCGATCCAAGCACCAATGCTTGCCAGTTGGTGATTAGATATGACATTTTGGCTAAAGTGGCAGAAGATCAAAAGGAGATCAAAGAGGATTTGAGGCTATAAGCAAAGAGCGCAAGGGAGGAGAAGAAGATGAAAGGTTTTTTTGAAATTGTGAAACCCCAAGGTGGCACGCTATGTGTTTCATAAGGGTTACAAGAAGGGGTTACCTGATTTGAAGTCTAACGGACACAAAACCTTTTAGTTTCATGGTTAGTTTCCCAAATTTAAAGTGAGTACAGACCGCTTCTTTACTTTTGCTGTTAAAGAGGTAGTTTCCCGATTAAAATCCAATCGAAAGAAATTTGTGCCATAAATTTACTTAAAAGTTCAGGGGCTAGCTGATGAGGATTGAATAAATCCCTAAACATTGCTTTAATATTTAATTAAGGCCAAAGGACTCCTTTGGCCGTACCCTAGATGGAGATACACTGTGTGTTGGAGCTGATTCTAGAATATTCTTTTCGTGTGGTGGTAAAGCACATGCCTTATTCACTCCAAATAGCATGATGTTTCAACCCTAAGTCACTTATAACAACTATGATATGGTTGTTGTCCACGTTTATCTCCCACTGGCAAGAACCAATGATCGGGTGATTCTCTCTATGATAATAACTACCTCCCTGACCAGACACACTGATTCCATAAGGCGTCTTCCCTAGCGGATAATCAGGCGTCTCTTCATTAGTATTTAAGGCTGGACGAGAGAAGACTGGAGGGGAATTCACTCACAATCAATTAGTCTCAATCCCAGATGAATTCATAGATCATTCAACTTAGTGTAATTAGGGCTAGTCTCATGATTGGTTAAAGGCACCTTATAATTAGTTCATAGGAATAAAGAGTATCCATGTTCTCTCCTTAGGAGTTTAGCTATTTTGCTCATAGTATTTCATAAGATCGGCAACTCGATCGTCGAGAGATTGTGAGAGTGGTAAGTTTGAGGTTGCCCTTCCTGAGCCAGCCAAGATAGTATTCAAATCTGCAGGATTTGCCCAGAACCCTTTGAACATTGTAGATGCTTCTACTTCATCAGGTACGATCCCCTCAAAAGGTCAAATACCATTTCACGTATTGTAAGAAGGATGGCTACATCATAGAGTTGTGCTTTAGATGGGCCAAGGACCTTCATCGTGATCATGCCAGTGTTTTGAGGAGCCATCAGGGTCAGCAGATCCTCACTTTGTAGATGGGTTCATTGATTCCTTTGGTGGTGTTAGAAAGCGACGTGGTTCTAGGTTCTAGCAGAGTGGGTTTAGGTCTAAAGCTACCTCTAGATAGGATTTCGGTCATTTTTGTCCATAGCGAGGATTTGAGAGGGGTTTTGGTAGCTCTAGGATGCGTCCTATTACATATCATGCTAACCCACGCTTTGGAGCTTTTCCTGCCAGTCGTGTGTCTCAGTCCTGGATACCTCGTTCATGTTTCACTATCTCTAGTACCGAGGCACATGCTTCTTCTATCTTTTTGATGTAGGCTTTTTAGGTGATGAGGAGGTCATGTAGATCATGCCAAGTTCTTTGAATCTCCTACCTCATTTTGGGCATCCAATAATGACTTTCACTTCTTAGGATGCAACTTGCTTCAGTAATAACCACATCGACTATATCTCACCGCCAAGAAGTGTGACACAGGTTTAATGCTTGAGCTTTGTCAATTCCATGCTTCCATACTTCGTATTGCATAGCATTTGGGAGAGTCAGGGTTTTTAGGCCAGTTCTGGGTATTGAGAGTCACACCTTATGTCTTGCATCTTTTTTAGGCACTTCTCTTCTCTATTAATTCTCTAGGATCTCTTACTATATCTAAATTGAGCTTACTTCTTTCACTAGTGTCTAGTAGTAGAGATAACTAGTGTGGTTGATTCGCTCCTTAGCAGTGCGTGTTTCCTTGGGCTAAAGACCTTGTGGAGTTGAGGTTTTCTTGTTCTTGCCAGTGGATTTTCTTGCTTTTACCTCTTGCTTTCCTTTTGCATGTGGTTCTTATAGTTAGGGGAAGTTTTTATTTTTGTACTTCCTTTTTCCTCATGTATGCATGGTATTGCATTTTAAGATATACATTTAGATATGAGCTTTGACTACTACTCAATTGTGATGTAATTCTTATATGGTATTGCTCATTGCCATGTTATACCTAATTAGCTAGCTTTGTCATGCTTTTATATGTATGATTAAATATTTGCTATACTATCTTAACTTGCCAACTTGAATGTAATCTTACAATTGGTATCAATTTTTACAATTAGTATCTTTTAAGTTTGGAAGGATGGATTTTTACTAGTTTGCTCTCTAATGATCTTTGTATGATATATGCCATGTTAAAAATGATCTATTGATTCTTGAGTCTAAAATTAAGCTTTATTTAGTTCTAATCTAGTTCTTTGGTGAATCATGTAATTGATCAATGAACTAGTATCTAACTTGTTAAATGATCTCTTTTGTATTGAATCATGAATCCCATCAATTCTTCTTCATGAGATAGCTCGCCATTGCACTTGGCATGAACTCAGGTAGAGTTTTGTCTGATCAAGACTATTCTTTTAAGTGTAATGCTTGAGATGGTTGACAATGGTTTGAAATCAATGATAATGAAATTAATCAAAATTGGTTAAATCTCAGGAGGCAGTGTAGATGGCTCTTAGTCTTGGACTTGCTTTAGTGAGATAACCATAAAATTATGATCAATATTTGAAGCTTAGTAGGTAGTTGTGGATGACTCCTAGTCCAGGACTTACTTTGCTATGATAAGGCCTAGAATGATCTTTAAAATCTTAAGTTTGGCTTTTATCTAGTGCTTGAACATAATTATTTAAAATTGAATTTGTAGCACTTCTATTAATTCAATTTGAGCCTCTTGGTCCTATTTAGTCTTCTTGACATGGCTTAGCTCATAATTGGACACTTTAAATAAACTTTTCATTTTTGAAGCCTTACTTAACTTGAAATTAATTTGAATATTTTAAATTATACTATCTAGCTTAGATTGGTTATATGTGCCTCATCATAATCTAGATACCTTTATATGCATTCTATAGTTTTAAGTGGTATCTTTTTAATTTGCATCCCACTTTGGATAATTTCAGAGCTCTTTTAGGTTATGTATTTTCATTCATGCATACATGCTCTTTCTTTGCTCTCTTGATGTTTACGAGTGGTATTATGCATCATTTTAGGGGAAGAATTGGAAAGGGTGAGTGTTAGTGAGCTTGCATACCCCTTGAACATTGATGAATATTTGCCAAAAGGGGGAAAATGATTAAATCAAATTTTGGTTTTAGTCAAAAGGGTGAAAATATTGAGAATAATCTTCTTAAGGGTAGAATGAGCTAAAAATATGAAAATGAGCATGTGAGGTTGTAAAAGTGCAAAATGTGCTTTAAGTGAGAAAAAATGCATTTTGAGTCGTATGCATTGCATTTGTTCTTTTTTGCTCTTTTGGTCTTTTCCTTGCTATGAAACTAATTATGTTGAATAGTTGTTGTTGTATTTGGACGATGAGCAAGATTATGCTATTTAAGGAGCCTTAGGTGTGGATTGGAGGTTTTGTTGAAAGCTTGCTCTTTCTTGGTCCTAGCACCGTGGTCATATTCTTTTCTTTCTTTTAAAAATGGACCACTTATATCTCTTGCAACTTGTTTGCTTTAATTGTCTAAATTAAAACTCAAATTCTAGCCTTTTGGGTATTGTCAAAATAGCTATCAAGGGGGGATTGTGAGACCATGTGGAGATCACCCTAAGGTTATGATTGTTAGTGATATGCCCTAGAGGCAACATGGAGATGTTATATATATCACATACTATATTTATGATGCATTAGTTTGTTCCTTGAAATAGACATTATCATTATTGATCAATGAGTATGTGACTTATTCATGAGACTCTTAATGTCAAAATGTTGCTATTTCTAAATGATCCCTGATTATATATCATATGAGGAACAAATATGATTCAAAGATCAGCATATGTATTGATTGATGATCATGTCTCATGGATCATGGTATGGAGATACCAAATCAATAATATGGACATGTGTTAATGAACATATGTTGGATAGACCCGCCATGAGACACTGCAGAGATTCCATGTGTCATCAGTTGGTCTCAAGTAGTGTTTATGTGGAATCCTTAGACTTGAGATCATCATGGTTCCCAACATGCGTAGTAGCTTATTTTGGGACTACTAAACACTACTCCGTAACTGGGTAGTCATAAAAGTAGTCTTTGGGTTTGCCATGAAACATGTAGTGGGATGTGAATGATCAAGATAGAATTTGCCCCTCCTTATGGGAGAGATATCTCTGGGCCCCTCGATGTAATGGATTATGAAAGTGCATGGCCATGCCAAGGTGATTGAGGAGTCAATCACGAGTTTATAATCCATCACGGAATCGAGAGAGTGATTGAGCTATTAAGAGGATGACACAGGTCTCGCCTTGAGCTTAATCTATATCGTGAGGCAAAGGGATTCGTACATGAGAACATTACAGGTTCAGCCGATATGATCTTTACGTATACTTTGGGGTTAATATGTCTTGCTAGAGGCCACTATTAACAAGGTGACCGAAAAGGCGTTTCCGGGTCGCGACCAAGTATACGTGAACCTACAGGGTCGCACACTTAACGGGTTGGAACACTAATTCGAATGTGATTCGGATGTGGGCTCAATTCGGATAGAGATCCGGATAGACTCCTATTGGGCCTCGGTCCACGAGGCCCAAGTGAGGAGGTCTATATATATGGAGGCGGGGGGGCTGAGGGATGCACGCTTCTGTTCCTCCCGAGTAAAACCCTAGCTGCCACCTCCCGAGCCAAACCCTAGCCGCTCGCGAGTGCTGGTACACTCGCGATCGGCGTTCCAGCCCCGGACGTGTGGATACCGGTGGAGGCGCTGCTCGTTGCGGCGTTGATCGGCATCAACAATCTACAGATTGGATCTGCTCGTGGTGTGGTTGATCGCGTGGAGGAGACGATCTGTTCGGGACGATCGGCTACTTCCACTACTACCTCGACGCGCGTGGTTGGATCGGCTTCTCCAACTCTTCTTCCGCTGCACTGCGCGTCTAGTGGTAACGATCTATGATCCCTCCTTAGCATGATGTCCTGGTGTGCGCGGTAGAAATTTTTTATTTTCTGCTATCATAGCCTACGCGCGTTCCTTCATTGATGAGTATTTGACTATGCTTGCGCTTCAGTGTCGAAGTTTGAGTTTGATTGTGTCCCTTGTTCTTCGGCTCTGCTATCTAGGAGACAGCGGTCAAATCGGTCTGACCAGTCTTGTAGGGTGGTCTACCTGATGGGAGTAGGCGGTTTGATTCACTACAAGAGATGTGTCATTTTGTGACATATATGGCATGACAAAGGGTCTAAATGTCACTAAATCATCTAGTTTATGACGTTTTTGTAGAGGTAATTTGGCTTAGTGACAAAAATAATATGAATGTCACAAAAAATGTCATGATGCAAGTCTAAATCAATGTAGTGACAATATTTGTTGTGTCATTAGGGCTACTTTGCGAACGTCATAAATTAATGACAAAACTGGTGTGTCAGAAATTATTATATATCCATGTAGTGACAATATTTGTTGTGTCATAGGGGCTACTTTGCGAATGTCATAAATTAATGACAAAACTAGTGCGTCACAAATTATTATATTGTATTATTTAAACCATCATTTTCCTTGTTGGCATACGGCCCACCTGTCAAGATAGGTCCCACCGCCCGCCAGTAACTCTTCGTCCGCCCCCTCCCCCCACTTTCCGTCCGCCCCCTCGCACTCTCTGTGTCTCGCCGCCGCCTCGTCCTCCTCCTCCGCCCCCCACCGGCCGCCGGCCTCCTCCTCCGCCGCATCTGATCCACCCGGCCGCCAGCCTCCTCCTCCGCTCGCACCCGGCCGCCGGCCTCCTCCTCCGCCCCCACCCGGCCTCCTCCGCCCGCACCCGGCCGCCGGCCTCCTCCTCCGCCCCCAGATCCGCCTCCTCCGCCCGCACCTGGCCGCCGGCCTCCTCCTCCTCCGCCCCCAGATCCGCCTCCTCCACCCGCACCCGGCCGCCGGCCTCCTCCTCCGCCCCCAGATCCGCCCTCTCCTCCACCGCCCCCCACATTCACATCTCCACGAGCCTCACCGCCCCTGGCGCACATCGACAGCCTCGTCCTTGCGACCATGCGCCAGCGGGAGCCCGCCGCCAGCCCGCCACCGTCCGCCTCCTAGACGAAGCTAAGAAGATCACCTTCAACCTCACCGTCAAGCAGCTTGTCAGCATCGAACCGGCACCCTGGACCGAGAGCCTCCGCCGCGAGTACGTCAAGCTCATCGACGGCTTCTTCTCCATCCCCTTCCCTTTCGCCTCCCTCCTTCCCTTCACCACCTACGGCTAGGCCCTCAAGGTGCTCATTCTTTTGCATTTGTTTGGTAATTATCAGTTCTTGTGCACGTGTGGTAGCAAGTACTATCAAATAGGTCGGACATTGGGAGGATATGTCAACAGTTTCATAATGTGTTGTTATAATTTGGGGTCAGATTAGGTCAACCTTGTGTAAATCAACTCTTGTCCAAAAGAAAATTTGCTCCTGACGGCTTGTTGTTTTAGGTTGAGTTTGAGTACCAGCCTTATTAATTCACATAACAGTTAGTTCGCTACATTATTGTTGTGTGTAAATTTGCTTGCTCACTATGAGGTTTGGGGACTGAGATGATGTTGACTATTTCTTTATGTCTTTCTTATCTGCTTGTAGTCTAAAGGATGAATCTGCTGCGAATACAACTCCTACTGATTTTCCAAGAACATGTTTTCACATGGTGTATGCATAAAAATGGCCTTATGTGTTCTCATTTTCTTTACATGGATGAGTGCCAAAGCTGTCCAACCTAACAGCCAAACTGAGAATCACTAGCAGTAACATCATACTTGGACTAAATCATAAAAAGCTGAACTATATGATTGACCTCTTCTACATCCCCTACTTTCAGTAAATTAAGCCAACAGATTCTACCTCATAGTGACATTCTATTTAAATACATATATATTGGCGGGTAAACGGGTATGCCCACGGGCAACGGGTACCCGCGGGCGATGGGTATGGGCGAGGTTTTTCGCCCGTCGTCTTTCGCGGGTATACCCGTGGGCGTAAATCGGGGTCGCGGGTACGGGTATGGGCGAGCACTACCCGTACCCGCCGCGCCCGATTGCCATCCCTAGGAACAGGCCGCCGCCACCAGGGGTCGCAGCTCTGTAGGCAGGCAAGGCGGAAAAAGGGCAGCGCAGGGCGCGATAGGGGAAGGCCATCGCGGCAGTGGGCTGGCAGGAGGCTTACTGATTTTGTACCAAATTCAAGTTGAATTTTTCATGATAATACCAACTCTTGTCTCAGTTTATGTTACAGAGCTAGGAATATAGCAAAGCCTATTAGACAATAAGTCATTCTGTTTGTCCTCTGCATCAACCATCTTTCCCATTTTTTCCTATAAAATCCCAATTTTGATGTCCTTTTATTAGTTCTAAGACAATTTCTGTTATAATTTCACTTTGGTCATTGAACAACAAAAATTATAGGCAGGGAAATCATTTTTCATCTCATGCTGGTGGTAGGCCATATAGTAAAAATCTGCCAAAGGTTAAAACAAGCACCAGTAGTTACCTGTATCTTCGTAAAAACAACCCAATGATGATGCTCTGCATTACTTTAATTAAGACACAGTGCGTGTCACCACCTACTTCAGAGCTGTCTGATCGAAAAATAGATGCACAAGAAAACATTAAGGCTGCATTCAGTCAAGGATTATGAAGCGGGTTAAACCCCTAACCCACCAAACACATGTGTGTTTGGGATAGATAAGTTAACCCAGTCAAAGCCTTTTAACCACCCTAACATAGGATTAAGCTAACCGACATAATCTAGTAAAAAAACATTTTTAGACTAAATAGGTTTGTTGCCAAACACAAAATGGGTTAAGCTATCCTACCTAAGTTAAGGTTAGCTAACAGTTATTTTAGATATGGTGTGACAAGATTGTGAATTCTCAACTTGTCATGATCCTAATATTTGCTTCCAATCAAACCGCTCCTAACGGGTAGCAATGCGTGCTTAAACATTGGGAAGGATCCACTTCGTAGATCACCCTACATTTTGGCACGATGATCTGTTTTAGTGCTATGAATTTTTGTAGATACAAATATATCTATTCTGGTTACTTGTTTTCCTATTTGCATGTAATTTCAGAAGCAAAATGTATGTTCAGAGATGCAACCAGATCTGTTCGGTTAACTTATTTTGCTGTTTTCATGTAATTTCAGAAGCAAGAAAAATATAAGGATGCGCCACCAAGTGCAATTGATATTTTCAAGGACACACACTGCAGTAGCAAGTCAGGTTTTAGTGAGAATGTGCAGGATGCCATTGTGAGTACATTTTCTCTATCTTATCTTATATGATGAACAACAGTTGGGATACAAGAAACCTGAATGTTTTGTGCTATTGTTAGGCTCAAATGGAGGCCATCATTGCACAACCAACACAAGAAGGGCAAGATCCGAAGACTCCTATCCAAGCTGTAGCTCAAGTTCTTCCAAAATCAACTTTCCTTCGAAATGTTGGCTTGCAGTCTGCAGCAATGAAGAGGAATGCCAAGGCTGCTGCAATGAATGAGCGTGTCCATGAGCTTGAGAGCGAACTACATGCTGAGAAGGCAGGAGCAGCAGAGCTTCGAGCACAGATGGGTAATCTGCAGAAGCAGGTAGAGGATCAGAATGATGCAGCAAGGAAGCATGCAGAAGAAACTGAGAAGCTGAGGAAGCAAGGAAGTGAGATCCAAGGCTTCCTTCGTTCCTTGTTTGGCAGCAAATTTGAATCATCTGATGCTGAGTAGTAAGCTCTCAAACTTAGGCTATAGATGAAATTTTGGTGGCTAGAGTTATCATTTTGATATGGATACATGTGATGAGGTTGAGACAACAACTATATGTGTTTTGAATTTGTGTTGAGACACCAACTTTATGTGTTTTGAATTTGGTGATGCATGAAATGCTTGATATTTAATATCAGTCCTGATTTGATTTGAATGTGTGTTGAGACAGCAACTATTTGTGCATTTTGTTGGATGGTTTGAATGTATGGGCTGATAAAAATATATGGGCTCAAATTTGTGGGCTGAAAAAAAAATATAGGCTGCAATCATAAAAAAATGGTACCCATCGGGCCAGAGAAAAAAAAGCCCAATTACTGTTTCAGCCCAAATAATTTATGACGTTTTTTAAATTTGCCACGTCAGCGTGACATCAACATTTTATGACGTTTCTAAATCTGCCACGTCATCTGTCACGTAAGCATTTTTTATGACGTTTTAAAATCTGCCACGTCAGCGCCACGTTAGCATTTTTTATGACGTTTTTATATCTGCCACGTCAGCATTTTTATGACGTTTTTAAATCTGTCACGTCAGCGCCACGTCAACATTTTATGACGTTTTTTTATCCTACGTGGCAGCTGCCTACGTGGCAAGGCCTAGGATTTTGTGACATAAAACAAATGTCATAAGTTATTGTGACATTAAAATGAATGTCATAATTTTTGTGACACGGGACAAACAAACGTCATTAAACAAATTTGTGACGCTCATTTTTTGACATAACGATTTTCGTCACACAGATGTTATAAAAGGTGAATTATGACATAATTTTAGATATTATGACATAAATGATATGTCAAAAAATGGCACTTCTCTTGTAGTGATTGGCTTCATTGCCGCGGTCAGACCGACCTTTGTTGCCAAGAGGAGTAGGTCGATTGCAGGCTATTTGACTGGTCTCTGGAGGTTTTTAGTGAGCTATTAGTTTCGGAGTGTGAATCATGGCGGGAGTTCATGCATATGGGAGTGTGAGTCATGGTGTGAGTCCATTCATGTATTGTTTTACTAATGAGAGTTAATTGCATGTCAATTGTGCTCAGATCGGTTGCTTGTTCTTTGATGTGCAGAGCACTTGGTGATTGTTGCGATCAACGGTAAGACTGAGACTAGAGAAGGGCTCTTAAGGCCATGTTGTGTTATGTAAGTTTGGGTGAAGCATCATCTCAAATAGAGAAGCACAGGAGAAAGATAAGGATCATGAGGAGGCAAATCTCTAGATGTGGTGTGTCAATTTGACTTGTGCATTTCAAGTGGTGACGGTCCCTGGAGAAGGCATATGATCTTGGTGGCAAGTAATTGGGTATCACGGACTGAGTTGGGGTGTGGTGCGCCATAGGATTTGGACATTTCAAGTTGTGATTATCTTTAGAAGAGGCTTATGATCTTGGCGACAAGTTATTGGGCATCACATCATCGTATGGAGTCTGGTGGGTGGCAATTGACAAAATTGTACAATATTGATTGGAGTGATGGATTGCAAAACCGTGGCAGTGGCATAAGTTTTTTAGGTTACGTTTTGTAGGATGGACCTTCATATCAGGCTATTGGAGCCATGTGAGGTCACACTTTGAAAAACGTGCAAGATGTGCGAGTACAAAACTCGTTTGTGTGTGTTGAGAGAAAGAAAATTTGTGAGAGAGATTAGGGTTTTCTTGTGTTGGAGATTTATGTATGCTCTAGGGTTAGAGCCATAAAATATTTCTCTTTAAGTGAAATGAACACCCAATCTTCATCTAAGTGAGTTGTGCCATAAATCTTTTCTTGTGCTTTTGATTTGTTTAGTTTTCTTGGTTGGATTTCATCTCCTTCTGATCTCTCTTGGTGCCAAGACATGTAAGAGGTAGGGATATCTCTTAGAGATCAGATCCCATCCATCTAGTCACGTTCTAGGAAAAATTCTTGTGTTTGCCTTATTTTTCTCAAGAGAGAGGTGATTTTAGGGTTTTTGCTCTTGTGAGTGATTTGGCTTGAGTTTGTAATGTGATCTAGCTTGCTTGGACATATGAGAACTCATCTGAGGTCATCTAGACCATCAAAGACTCATGAGCAAGAGTAGATCAAGATTTTCCTCTTTTACCTGGTTTTGGTGCAATCTTCCAGTTTTTGTGCAACCTTCCTTATTTAGGATAATGATCAGAACATTTGCATTGATCTTAACGATCCATGATAAGAAAATGTTCTTAACATTCTAGAGAGGACTTATGCAAAGTTTTCCTATGTTTGGATCAGTGGTTTAGAAATTAGCCTTTTCTTGGATCGTGTGAAGTTTTGTTCTGGGCTTCTATCCTTGTCGAGCGATCAAACCGCAATGACCCGAGTGGTCAGACTGACACCCTAGCGGTCAGATCGGCTGAGCAACCAGTCTGACCAGTGCCTTGACGGTCAAATTGGCCGAGCGGTCCAACCACCCTCCGTCGGCGGTCTGACCGGTAGAGATTGCGTCTTGGGTGCTATTTGGCTCTTGGCTTTGGTGAAATTGTGAGTTTATTTTTCTGCTGCATATTATCGATAATACTAGGGAGAGATTTTGAGTAGTCATTCACCTTATCTGACTCGCCATACTGCTATTCTAGCTAGATGACAACAATGTTGTATAGCCCGTTACAACCCTGTCTAATTTATCATCTTTTTTAAAATTTCATTGCGCTAGATCACTATGTAGCACACATACTTGACCAATGCTGATTATATGGTCGAGATAATAGATCTCAATCCTCGCAAAGCAAAAGGATAAAACATCTCAAGCTTAGCACTAATTTTGTAGGGAGCTCTTATGCCGGGATACCACGCTGATATTCTAGTATGTAAACCTGAGGCGCAGATCAAATGACAACCACGCTTACTATTTGAAATGTACCATTTATGTATGGCATGTTCTTTTTTCCTATTAATTTGGAAGCAAGAATCTGAGTTAGGAACCATTCAGTTTCTCTGACTTAGCTAGCAGTTAATTGTTGAGAGACCATGTGAAGGTTACCACATGTTTATGATGAGTAATTGACAAGCATGTTGCAAAGATTGAGTTTGGTTTGAGTGATTTGTGCCAGGTCGGCATTTGGCGCAGTCGAGTATGGTTAGATGGTCTTATTGCATATTCGTCTTCCCGATTGGTCATCTGGGCGATTTCATGCTTAAGTTTGTTTTGTTGATGCTAATTATGCTTACATGTGTCGAGCGGCGCTATTTGATGTGTTTCTTGTCTGTGATGGCTGCAGGACGTCGAGGCGGAGTCGTGGCGAGGCACGGGGTGACCGGACTAGGCACAGGAGGTGTCGAGGTCAGAACGGTCGGATGTGTCAAAGACGACGGAGACTCGAGGTGGTTGCGAGGCTTGGACGGCAAGGAACGAGGAAGCTTCCCGGAAGGTGCACGAGGGGTGTTTTGGGGAATACGTAAAGCTGCACTAAAGGAAGTGGATTATGGATAAAGCACTAGAGTTGGTGGAGGCTTATTGGGCAAAGAGAGCATCAAACCCATTAGTGAGAGGTTATAAAAGGAGGAAGGTTCCTGCCTTCTTTTGCTTTAGTTGGTATGAGTTGGTGAGGAGGCAGAGTTCTGTTGGTCATTGTCTCCTCTTCGTTGGTGTGAGTTCTTGAGAAGCATGTAGCTTGTGCCTTCATTTCCAAGCATGTATGGGGTTGTAGGGATGGTATGAGTTGATACTCTATGTAATCATGTATATCTCTTCCTCAATATCAATCCAAGATGTTCTTATTTGAGTTTGATTGAGTTCATGAGCTCTCTCCGTTGTTTTCTGTTCTTCGTTCCTCTTTTTGGGTGATTTCTCAAATTTGTGATTTTGTGTTATTTCTTGCTGAGAAGGTGAAAAATGGGTTGCTCTATAATGGGATGAGGTCTCAAGATCATTTGATCGATTATTCCCAAGAGCTATTTGAATGAATTAAGCCTTTCCATTTTTCAGCTCCTCTGTTCATTCTCTGTTCCCTTTCTAGGGTTTTGGAGTAGTTCGTGTTTTCCTTCATGAGATGACATGAAACTTGGTATCTTAAGTCCTGAGGCTATTCATTAGCTATTCTCAAAGTTTCATGACCAAAGAATCAAAGGTTAAATGGGAATTTGAGTTTTTGGTGCTGCTCCCTGTATTTTTCAGTTTGGAGCTCAAATCTTGATTGACCTTCCCTTTTTGTTGATCTCCTGATTTTTTTCAGGTGCTGTGGCTATTTGCTTTAGAGTCTCACTCTTTTGGTCTAAAAAAATTGACCAAAGCTTCTCAATTTGCCTGGTGTTTGGAGGTTCTAGGAGATGCTATCTGAAAATCAGCATTTCAGACTGCTGCTCTCGAGGGGCGGTCTGACCGACCTTGTGCCACCGGTCTGACCGGCCGTGTGCCTTCGGTCCGACCGGCCATGGACCACCGATCAGACCGGCATTGGGAAGGCGGTCAGACTGGCATATGAACTGCGGTCTGACCGGCCTTACCTGAGCTGGCTCTTTTCATTTGTTTCTCTTCTGCAGCTTCTTCCTCTCTGTTGGTGTTTGTGATCTGGTAGAATCTCCAGTGTGCTTAAGTTATTTTTCATCTTAGCTTTTATAGCTTTTGGTGAGAAAAATCTTAAGTGGATACTTTTTGGGGCAAGTTTTTTTAAAAAGTCAACATTCACCCCCCTGTCGTCATTTCGGTCCAACAATTGGTATCAGAGCCGGTTAGCTCTTCCTCGTAGATCTTAACCGGTCTTTAGAGCCATGGCGACAGACAAGTACTCGACCAAGCCCCCGGTCTTCGATGGGATCGACTATCCATTCTAGAAGAGCCGGATGGAGACCTACATCCAGGCTCAGGGCTACGCCATCTGGCGTAAGGTCAAAGTATGATATGTTGTTCCTGCCAATGAGAACATCAACACTGGAAACATGCTTGATGTTGAGGCAATGCGAAGGCAAGGAACATCATAATCCAGGGGTTGAGCAGAAGCAAGTTCGATCGCATCTCTCATCTGTCGTCGGCCTTCGACATCTGGGAGACCCTCGATGCATACCATGAGGGCACCACCCAGATTAAGACGGTTCGACAGGACCAGTTCAAGCGAGATTATAACATGTTTGAAATGCTCGCTGGCGAGTCCCTCGATGAGAGTTTTACGCGATTCCACAAAATCTTGAGCAACCTCCGAGCGGTCGGTCTCACATACCCCGACTCGGACAACGCTCGCCAAATGCTTTCTGCTCTTGATTTGCGTGTTTGGGAAATGAAGGTGACCACGATTAAAGACACGACCGACCTCTCGACCCTGACTCTTGACGCGTTGTACTCACGCCTCAAGACTCACGAGATTGACATAGTCTCTCGTAGGTCGAAGTCGCAGTCGATGGCCTTAGTTACCGATCCCAGTTCAGCTTCTGACTCTTCTTCTAACTTGATTGGTGGTTTCTCCCTAGCTGCTCTCTGTGACATAATTGATGATCAGTTAGAGTAGCTTCCCAAAAAACCAACTCGCTCTCTTAGCCAGAAAGTTTTCCCACGCATACAAGAGAGTGAGAGATCGGAAGAGGAGTGGTCCGATCATTTGCTTCGAGTGTGATGGCCCCAACCACATTCGGGCAAATTGCCCCAAACTGGAGAAGGGCATGGGAGACTACGGCGGTGTGAGCAAGAACGACTACATCGACAAGAAAGGCAACAAGAAGCCCTCAGCTCATGCCCAAGGCAAGAAGAAGTTCCGCGACCTTGGCAAAGCCAAGAAGCTCTTCCACCGCGTCCTCACCGCCTTCGACGACCTCGACCTCAGCGAGGTTGAGGGGTGGAGCGACGACGATGGGACGGACGAGCAAGATCCCAAGGGCGGCGACGACTTCTTCGGCATGTGCTTCATGGCCCTTGAGGGCGAGGTCAGCGACAGCGAGCTTTATTCCGACTCCGATGAGGTATACCCTTCCTACGACCAGCTTAATGATGCTTTTCTTAAGCTAGGTAAATTCCATGCTAGATCTAGAGCTAGGGTTAGCGAGTTAGAGAAGGAAGTAGAGAGCTTGTCACGGGAGCTTACTTCACTTAGATCTGCCACCTTCTGCTTGTAATGTGTGTGTTGCTGAGGGGGAGAAGCCCAAGGTTAAGGTAGAGACGCCTAGCGACGCGAACCAATTGGCTAGCAGTAGAACTGTCCATTCTGAGTCGGCTGTGCGCGCATAAGCCATTCGTTCCTCTGCTATTGGTTCTTCTTCTTCTACTCCCTAACCTTTTGCTGTTCCTTCTTCCCCCTGCTCTTCTTGCACCTCTCTCTTTCGGGAGTGTTGGTACCCTATGAACACTCTCGAGAGATTTGTAGGAGGCAAGAAGAAGCTCAATCTTATTCTAGACCAATCCAAGATTTGCAAATTCAATCAACGTCTAGGATATGATTTTCTAGAGGATGTGAGGAAGCATCCACCTGCCGTGCTCAGACCCATAACCGCAGGTGTGATCGAGGTCAAGCCCAGGACCGAAAAAGTCCAATTCAAGTCAGCGAGCTTTGTCCAAGGGATTTCTGACAGCAAGGTGAGTTCACATGTTGCTTCGGCCTCTCAGAAGGCGAAGCCTCTTCGTGCTACTTCTACCTCTCAGAAGGTGAAGTATCATTGCACCTTCTGTCAGAAGGATGGGCACTTGATCGAGCGATGCTTCAGACGCGCCAAGATCACGCGTAGAGACCGTGTTGCAGCTCTTAGGCGTATTCAGGGTCAGCCCCAGACCTTGAGAGCACCTAAGACCAACACGAGGTCTATGTCTGCTTCAGGTATTTCTGATGGGTTGGGCAGCATCAAGGACTTGATTTTTTCGAGTTTTCTGGTTTTCGTCCTCGTGCTCCTTTTGGTCGTGACTTCCGCCGTTCTGAGGGTAGATCTCGTTTCCCCGTCGAGATGGCTACCTGCGGCGTGATCAGCATGTTGCTGGTGCTCCGACTCGCTCTTCTGTAGCAGTCGGACCCAACAACAGCTTCAGGTCTGCTGTAGACCTTCAGACTTGTTGAGCGACAGAGAGCGTAGGGTAGATAGAGGTCAGTCGTGTGTGGCTACTTCTTCTACTCGACGTGTTACTCAGTATTAGGTGCCAAAATCACTCTTGATTTACCCCAGTATTGAGACTTTACTCTCTCGTTGACTCAGGTTCGCCGGGCAGGGAAGAGAGAGGTTTGGCTGGTTGATTCCGGGTGTTCTCGACACATGACTGGAGACTCCCGTTGGTTCTCTTCCCTAGCTCGTGCTCCAGGTGATGAGACGATCACCTTCGGAGACGCTTCGTCTGGGCGCGTCATCGCCAAAGGTACAGTGCGCGTTAATGAGTCTTTTATCTGAAAGATGTTGCCTTGGTTAGTAAGCTACAGTATAATTTGCTTTCTGTTTCTCAGATTACCGATGACGGCTTTGAGGTAAGCTTTAAGAAAAACACTTGCAAAATTCTTGATTCTTCGGGTAATCTGGTTTGCGGGATTTCTCGTTATGGGAGGATCTTTCGTGCTGATTTTTCTGAGTCTTCTGGTGATCCTCTCTGGTGTTTGGTTGCTTCTAAGTCCCGTGACCTTACTTTCTGGCATAGGAGACTTGGTCATATTGGATTTGACCATTTGACCAGAGTTAGCGGCCACGATCTCATTCGTGGTTTGCCGAAACTCAAGATGGTCAAAGATCTAGTTTGCGCTCCATGCCGGCACGGCAAGATGGTTGCTGCTTCTCATCCTTCGGTCACAGTGACTATGAACGATGCACCATGACAGCTGCTTCATATGGACACAGTTGAACCAGCTCGAGTGCAGTCAGCAGGAGAAAAGTGGTATGTTCTTGTCATGGTCGATGACTTCTCGAGGTACTCTTGGGTGTTTTTCTTAGCCTCAAAGGATGAGACGTTTACACATTTTCGAGGTCTTTTTAGTAGGCTTTCTGTTGAGCTTCCGGGTGCCTTACGAGCGATCCGCAGAGACAATGGCACGGAGTTCAAGAATTCCTACTTTGAGAGGTTTTGCGAGGAGACAGGTGTAGAGCACCACTTCTCTTCTCCGCACGTCCCACAGCAGAATGACATCGTGGAGAGGAAGAACCGTACCTTGGTCGAGATGGCCAGGACGATGCTTGATGAGTATTCTACACCTAGGAAGTTTTGGGCTGAGGCTATTGCGACCGCGTGCCATGTTTCGAACAGAGTTTTTCTTCGGGCACACTTGCATCGCACTTCTTATGAGTTGAGATATGGGCGAAAGCCCAGTGTCTCGCATTTTCGTGTATTTGGTTGCAAGTGTTTCATTCTGAAGTCCGGGAACCTAGACAAGTTCGAGTCACGTTCTTGTGATGGTATCTTTCTAGGTTACTCGACTTCTTCGCGGGCATATAGGGTTTGGAACTGCGAGTCTAATAAGTTGGTAGAGACCTGTGAGGTGACCTTCGACGAGGCTAGTCCAGGGACTAGGCCCGATATCTCAGGTTCTTTAGAGCAGTCCGAGCCCATCTTTGTGGATGATGAGAAGGATGGAGATGAGGGTTGTCTACCCGATCCAGTTCCTCATCCTCCCCTTGAGGTGTCTTCTTCCACTGCACCTCCCGGCGATCAGCCCATACCTTGTACTTCTTCTGGAGCTAGTAGCTCTGTTCCTACCTCGTCAGCTAATGAGGTAGAGGCCACTTCTTCTCATCCCGAACCTCCCTGACATATCCAAAAAGACCATCATTCCGAGCAGATGATTAGAGATCTCTTTGAGCGAGTCACACGCTCAAAGTCTGGCATGTCATATTTCTGTCTCCATTCTGTCTTTGTTGCCACCTTTAAGCCCAAGGATGTGTGTCATGCACTTTCTGATGAGTCTTGGGTCAATACCATGCATGAGGAGTTAGAGAATTTCGAGAGAAACAAGGTCTGGTCGCTTGTCGAGCCCCTTCGAGGTCACAATGTCATTGGGACTAAGTGGGTATTCAAGAACAAGCAGAGTGAGGATAGGGTAGTCATTCGAAACAAGGCTAGACTGGTAGCTCTGGGCTTTTCTCAGGTTGAGGGTCTAGACTTCGAGGAGACCTTTGCCCCTGTAGCTAGACTTGAGGCCATTAGAATCCTGTTTGCTTTCGCAGCTTCTAAGGGTTTCAAGCTTTACCAGATGGATGTCAAGAGTGGCTTCCTCAATGGGTTTATTGAGGAAGAAGTCTATGTGAGACAGCCTCCAGGTTTCGAGAACCCCAAATACCCAAACCATGTCTTCAAGCTTTCCAAAGCCTTGTATGGACTTAAACAGGCCCCTAGAGCTTGGTATGAGAGGCTTAAGTCCTATTTGTTGAGTCATGATTTTGAGATGGGTAAGGTAGATAAAACCTTGTTCATTCGCCGGCATGGCACTGACCTTCTGCTCGTTCAGATTCATGTGGATGACATTATCTTTGGCGGCTCTTCACATGCTCTCGTTTCACAGTTCTCGGATGTCATGAGCACCGAGTTTGAGATGAGCATGATGGGTGAGTTGACCTTCTTCCTTGGCTTCCAGATCAAGCAGACCCGGGAGGGTACTTTCTTGCATCAGGGCAAGTACACTCGTGACCTCCTGAGACGCTTTGACATGAGTGATGGTAAGCCCGTGTCAACTCCCATGGCGTCCACAGCTTCACTTGACCCAGATGAGGACGGCGAGCCAGTTGATCAGAAGGAGTATCGCAACATGATTGGCTCTCTCTTATATCTCACTACCTCGAGACCGGACATACACTTCGCTGTGTGTCTTTGTGCTCGGTTCCAGGCTTCTCCTTGCGTATCTCACCGCCAGGCGGTGAAGCGCATCCTTCGGTACCTTCGAGCTACCACAGACTATGGTATCTGGTACTCTTCCTTGTCCTGTCTTTCCTTGAGAGCCTACTCGGATGCAGACTTTGCTGGCTGTAGGATAGATAAAAAGAGCACTTCCGGCACCTGCCAATTCATTGGCACTTCTCTTGTTTCCTGGTCTTCGAGGAAGCAGTCCAGTGTTGCACAGTCCACCGCAGAGGCCGAGTACGTTGCTGCCGCCAGTTGCTGCAGCCAGGTGCTTTGGATGGTTTTGACTCTGCGAGACTTTGGGTTAGGTATCGACAGTGTTCCACTTTTTTGTGATAACATTTCTGCGATTAACATTGCTAAGAACCCAGTGCAACACTCCCGGATCAAGCATATTGATATCAGATATCACTTCCTGCGAGACCATGTGGAGAAGGGTGATATAGTGCTCCGGTTTGTGGAGAGTGACCACCAGTTGGCTGACATCTTTACCAAGCCTTTGGATAGCTCTAGGTTTTCAGCTCTGCGGGGAGTGCTTGGGGTGGTTTGTCCTTATGGACTGTTGTGAGGGGGAGCTTTGTGCTTTTCTGTCTTATTATATTATTATGCTCTTACTCCTATCTGTTGCATTGCATACGGGTGCATTTGGGTTAGTCCTTCTAGCATTGATTAGAGTGTTTTTCTTGTCTAGCTGTTTAGACTTCTTCTTCTCATCTTGTGATTCTATGATGCTGCTTATTAGCTGTTTCTCTTCTCACTAGGTTGAGCTTACTCACTGCTTATAGGTTCTAGCGAGGGTTGGGCCACTCTCGGGTAGACATGGTACGTGTTTGCTCCTTAGTCTGTTAGATGACCAGTTGATAATCCTAGAGTCATGTGGGGTAGATGAGAGTCAATCTGAGCCATAGTATCCTCTATATCTTGTCTATACTTCAAGGTCTGCCTTTTTCTGATTTCTTTGCCAGCTTCTCGATTTATCGCTTTGGTTCAGGGGGAGTTCATTTGGGAGCTTCTAGATCTTAATCTTGTCATAGCTCAACTTGAACTAAAAGTTGCATCACCTGTTGAGGGGG
Organism: Dendrocalamus latiflorus; assembly: GCA_017311315.1. NCBI lineage: Eukaryota > Viridiplantae > Streptophyta > Magnoliopsida > Poales > Poaceae > Dendrocalamus > Dendrocalamus latiflorus. The sequence continues at coordinate 17,747,667 of CM029677.1, read as the reverse complement.
AGCTGGATTTTCTTGCATGTCATTTTGCATTGTAATATAACTACATGGAGCCTTGATTATTATCCTTTCATGACATGTTTACATTGCTTTACATCCTGCCATGATTTGTGCTTCATTGCTAGATTGATCATGACTTTATATGTGTAGTCAAGTCTTTGCCATGATAGGTTGATTAAAATGCATAACTTGAATTAATTCATATCATGTTAATTCTTGAGACTAGTCTGCTTTTAGTTATCCACTTATGATTCATGCCATGTCAAATAGGCTGAGTTGAATCTTGAATCTTTGTTGAGCTTTAGATTGAGCTATGCTAGTTTCTTGATGAACCATTAGTTGGTACAATTCTTAAGTAAGCAAAAAGATCTCTTTTGTGCGAAAAAAACTGATCTCACCAATTCTCTCATGAGACGACTTGTGTCGAGACCCGAATACGCAAATCCGGACTCTCCTGTGTATTCTGCACTAGTCCAGGATCACGCTAGTGCACACAGTATGAACAAAGATAAATATCATCCACATCACGATATACTAAGGAAAATCCAAATTATATTGATAATTATCAGAGTACAACCTTATGGTCAAGCTTACAATTATTAGCCTGAAGGGCTTAACAAAAACTAGCAGCGGAAATCCAAAAGAAAGCGCAGCAGCCAATCGACACGCCCACAGGCTATCGAGTGGAGAACGAAACCTAATCCGCGAAGACGTCGAAGTACTCTCCTTCTGGAACCTCCTACTGGTGATACTCCTCCTCCTCAACTGAGCAACAGGGGCATAAAGCCGTGAGTACATTGGTACTCAGCAAGTCGTTTGTAACAAAGATGCAATATAGTATGCAAGGTTTACCAAAGGATGGCTGAAAGGTTAATTTTGCATAAAGCAACAATTTAAAGTAAATACAATAAATAGATTGAAAAGCAACTTTAACAAAAGACATTAAATAAATAATCAAAGGAATTGAATATAACCACAAGTGAACTAACCATTCACTTCCCAGCTCAAACCAACCAGATTTCATAAAGACTCTACCCCTCGTGTGAAATCACCGAGCATTGTCCATGACCGAGGACACGGCTATTCGAATAGTTTTACACTCTGCAGAGGTTGCACAACTGTACCCACACGATGTGATTAGCCTCGCGCTAAGGAAATCACAACAAGGCCTTTACAATGATCCATCTCCACCTGATCCCACTCGCTAAGGTTTCGCCGTCGAGTAGGGTAACCCCCTAGTCGATAATTGCCCCCTCTTGCGCCACAACAACATCGGTAGTAGAACCAAAGTGGAGACTTCACAAATTATTATGCCAGGTCTATCCCATACTAGACATGTGGTTTGCACGGTAAGACTCAGATCAATGGCGCACAAAGTTAAGTCCTTAAGTATTACCCAAGCGAAGCATCCACATCCCATGTGCATTCAGCACCCCCTTTACTGCACGATCAATCGCCCAAGTGAAAACCAATTTTGTATAACCAACACCAATGACACTACCCATGCCATGGCAACAAGTTTTATAATCGTGGTTAACCACCACATTCAAGTATATCATTAAGTCAAGATTAATTAACCACATGTGATGATGAACCCTTTCGCAAAATAAGCAAGGCTAAGCATTCTAATCGTACCAACCCAATGTGACAAATAACATAGCATCACTAATTAAATTCCCAACCTAAGTTGACAATGGCATCAAGGTATTCCAAAATATCAAGGAGGGAAATAACCAATTGGGACGATAACTACCAATACAAGGGTTTGATAATAAAATAGCGATGCATGATAACTTGAAACAAGATAATACATAATAGATTGAAAACTAGGTTCAACATGATCAAAGGACACGACTTGCCTTGGCCTTGCTCAGTTGACGGCTCTTGATCTTCAAATCCAACTTCCGCTCCTTCGAACGCGTGATCTAACGAGAGAGAACGCAAATCGAAACACAAAATAAAATCAAATAAAATCCAAATGAACTCCAAAAATTCTCAAACTTGAACCAAAAGATAGAGCTCAATTTTAGATGAATTTAGGAAAAAGAATCGGGTCAATCGGAGCTAGGACGAGGGAGAACGGGCTCTAGGAAGTTTTAATTCAGAGAAAAAGAGACAGACGGGTAGTCGTTACGACCACAAAGGATCCCTACGACCACGCAGAGAAATTACGACCACGAAGAACCTTACGACCACGAAGAACTTTACGACCACGAAGAACTTTACGACCACGAAGAACTTTACGACTACGACCACAAACCAATCTATATCTACAACTACACTAGGAAACCTACGACTACGACCACAGAGCCGAATCTAAGACTACGAAGCCGATTACGACCACTTAGGCAGGCTTACGACCACGCAGTCGAGCACATGACTACGATCACCCAGTCGAGATTACGACTACGTAGTCGAACCTACTACTTCGACCACACAGAACAATCCACGACTACGACCACACGGGCGGCTACGACTGCACAGCGGCTACGACTACTCAGGTAGACTTACGACCATGAAGTCGTTTACGACCACATGATCGAACTTACCGGTGGCTTTACGACTTACGACTAAGGCTCTACAACGTAGTCGTAGAACCTTACGACCACACGGATCTACGACACACGGATCTACGACCACGGATGGCGGCGGGACTCACCGGCGATGGCAGAACGACGGCGAGGACGACACGACCACGGCTTTGGCGAGGCGCACGACCACAGCGGCGGGCGGCACGACTTCGGTTTGCGGCTCAACTCGGAGGCGAGGCTTGACTTGGGACGAGGGAGACACCAGGGGTTTGTCCCTTTTATACCCGGTCGTAGAGGTGTCCTGGTCGGCCACGAGTACGAGTCCAGGTGGGATACGACCTGAGAGTCCCACTCGTATACGAGTACGACTTGCTAAAAGCGGGTGGCTACGATGCGCGCGAGCGCGAGCGGCAGCGGGTGGATGGGTGACACGCGGCACGCATCCGAAGGGGCAAGGCGGGCGCGGGGAGCGGCGGATCGGCGACGTGTGGCGTGGGGCGAGGCAGGCCGGGCCGAAGGCGGGCGAGCTGGGCCGGTTCGGCTGGCGGGAGGGAAAAAGAGTGGGCCGGCTTGGTGGGCTTTGGCCCACCGGCCTTTTAGGATTTTCTTTTTCTTTTTCTTTTTCCAGAAATTCAAACTAATACTTTTGAGCTCTAGAAAACAGCAAATAAATCCAGAAAAATCACATAAAATGCCAGAAAAGCTCTTGAGGCTCAGGGAACTCAAATAAAATACTTTTGGCACATTTTAATGTTTAACTTAATCATATTAAATCCTTTTAATTCATAATAATTTCATTTAAGCTTTAATTAATTCCAGAAAAATTCAAATGGTGAATTTTATTTCGAAAGCTTCAAAAAGGCTCTGAAAATTAGGATGTTACAACTTGCCATTGCACTAAGCATGAACTCAGGGGGGGTTTTAGATGACCAAGACTATCTTCTTAAGCTTCTTGCTTGAAGTGGTCGCATAAGACTTGAGATCTAGCACATGACTAAAAATATTGGTTGAAAACAATCATGAGTTTTAAAAGAAAAACTTATGTCAAATGTGCTCAATTTGCTTAATTCCACATAGAACAAGTACTTAAACAAATATCTCATTCTTGAACTTGCAGCACTCTAAATTGACTCAATACTAGCTTCTTGGTTCCACTTAGACTATTGACATGGTTTGCATCATCTTTGGATACCTTTAGCTAGACTAGAATCATGGTTGACTTGACATGCTAAGAAATTCGACTAAATTTCAGATTATGACTTATTTGGCTTAGCTTGATTATACATGTCTTGTTATGATCTTGATAGCATACTTATGTGTTATGGCTTGATGTAATTCTCATATGGTCATTTTGGATAATCTTTATGGCTCTAAATGCTTAAAATAATCAAATTTCAGCCATTTCATCCTTTATCATGACTTATTCTCTCTTTTGCATCCTTGGTGTGTTTATTACCAAAAGGGGGGAATAGTGGGAGAAAAAGCCATTTTGGGAGCCTTGAGGAAAACTTGCTCTTTCTTTTGCTCCTTGTGTCAACATGGACATTAGCATCATTTTCTTCCTTTGGACCATGTTTGACTTTCTCTTCAAACTCAACTTTACGCTTTTTCTGGGTTTGTCAATATACTCATCAAGGGGGAGATTGAGAGACCATGTGAAGGTGACCACATGTTTATGATGAGTACTTGACAAGCATGTTGCAAAGATTGAGTTTGGTTTGAGTGATTTGTGCCAGGTATGCCTGGACGAAAAACTCGAAGATCGTTAGCTCGCTCGGCTCGTGGCTGGCTCGGCTCGGCTCGGCTCGTTAGGATAACGAGCCGAGCCGAGCCAAAATTTTAGCTCGTTAGCTATAACGAGCCAACTCGAGCCAGCTCGCGAGCCGCTCACGAGCCAAACGAGCCATGCTTCCAGGAATTTAGATATGCATATGCTGCTTCCATGGACCTAATTTGTACTCTATTGCATGTGTTAATGTGTAAATTTGTACTCTATTGTACCCAAACGAGCCATGCATGTGTTAATTTGTACTCTATTGTACCCAAACGAGCCATGCATGTGTTAATTTGTACTCTATTGTACCCAAACGAGCCAAACGAGCCATGCTTCCATGGATGAATATATGATGGAGATATTTTTTGGCCCTGGCTCACGAGCCAAACGAGCTAACTCAAGCTTTTTGTCGAGCCGAGCCGAGCTAGCTTTTTAGCTCGTTAGTTATAACGAGCCAGCTCGTTATCCTACCGAGCCAGACCGAGCCGAGCCGAGCCGAGCCAGCTCGTTATCCAGCCCTAGTGCCAGGTCGGCATTTGGCGTAGTCGGGTATGGTTAGACGGTCTTATTGCATTTTCGTCTTCCCGATTGGTCTTCTGGGCGATTTCATGCTTAAGTTCGTTTTGTTGATGCTAATTATGCTTACATGTGTCGAGCGGTGCTATTTGATGGGTTTCTTGTATGTGATGGCTGCAGGACGTCGAGGCGGAGTCGTGGCGAGGCACGGGGTGACCGGACTAGGCACAGGAGGTGTCGAGGTCAGAACGATCGGATGTGTCAAAGACGACGGAGACTCGAGGTGGTTGCGAGGCTTGGACGGCAAGGAACGAGGAAGCTTCCCGGAAGGTGCACGAGGGGTGTTTTGGGGAATACGTAAAGCTGCACTAAAGGAAGTGGATTATGGATAAAGCACTAGAGTTGGTGGAGGCTTAGTGGGCAAAGAGAGCATCAAACCCATTAGTGAGAGACTATAAAAGGAGGAAGGTTCCTGCATGTAGTCTAAGGCTTTAGGGTTTTGTTTTTGCTTTGCCTTCTTTTGCTTTAGTTGGTATGAGTTGGTGAGGAGGCAGAGTTCTGTTGGTCATTGTCTCCTCTTCGTTGGTGTGAGTTCTTGAGAAGCATGTAGCTTGTGCCTTCATGTAATCATGTACCTCTCTTCCTCAATATCAATCCAAGATGTTCTTATTTGAGTTTGATTGAGTTCATGAGCTCTCTCCGATGTTTTCTGTTCTTCGTTCATCTTTTTAGGTGATTTCTCAAATTTGTGATTTGGTGTTATTTCTTGCTGAGAAGGTGAAAAATGGGTTGCTCTATGATGGGATGAGGTCTCAAGAACATTTGATCGATTATTCCCAAGAGCTATTTGAATGAATTAAGCCTTTCCCTTTTTCAGCTCCTCTGTTCATTCTCTGTTCCCTTTCTAGGGTTTTGGAGTAGTTCGTGGTTGCCTTCATGAGATGGCATGAAACTTGGTATCTTAAGTCCTGAGGCTATTCATTAGCTATTCTCAAAGTTTCATGACCAAAGAATCAAAGGTTAAATGGGAATTTGAGTTTTTGGTGCTGCTCCCTGTATTTTTCAGTTTGGAGCTCAAATCTTGATTGGCCTTCCCTTTTTGTTGATCTCCTGATTTTTTCAGGTGCTATGGCTATTTGCTTTAGAGTCTCACTCTTTTGGTCTAAAAAGATTGACCAAAGCTTCTCAATTTGCCTGGTGTTTGGAGGTTCTAGGAGATGCTATCTGAAAATCAGCATTTCAGACTGCTGCTCCCGAGGGGCGGTCTGACCGGCCTTGTGCCACCGGTCTGACCGGCCGTGTGCCTTCGATCCGACCGGCCATGGGCCACCGGTCAGACCGGCATTGGGAAGGCGGTCAGACCGGCATATGAACTGCGGTCTGACCGGCCTTACCTAAGCTAGCTCTTTTCATTTGTTTCTCTTCTGCAGCTTCTTCCTCTCTGTTGGTGTTTGTGATCTGGTAGAATCTCCAGTGTGCTTAAGTTATTTTTCATCTTAGCTTTTATAGCTTTTGGTGAGAAAAATCTTAAGTGGATACTTTTTGGGGCAAGTTTTTTTGAAAAGTCGACATTCACCCCCCATCTGTCGTTATTTCGGTCCAACAATTGTTATACGATATTGTCCACAAATGTAGGTTATTTTAGCTTTGTGATTTTTTCTTTAATTGTAGGTCATTTCACAATTTTTTAGGCACCTTCCCCTCCACTCTTCCTATTATACCCATAGGAGCATTACACTCACTAGTGAGTCTCATTCCTAATTCTACTCCTTCCCAACAAAGACTTTTGGCACTTTTTGCGGATTTCGGGTCCGTATTTACTGGTAGTCGTTATGCGAAATTGGCAAAAATGTCACATTTGCCACATGACCACCGCACGATAGCATTGCGGGGGCGACATGTGCCCTCTGCCACATGGCCATCAGGCGGTGCTCCTCTGCCACATGGCCACCAAGCGGTAGCCTCCTCTATCGTATGGCCACAGTGTGACGGCCAATTAGCTAGGGTAATTAGTGGTAATATAATTTTAATTAGGGATTTTGTTAAGGTACACTGCTTGTTTGATTTTTTACATATAGCAAATGGGATTCAAAAATTACAAAATTTTGTGTGGAGTCTCCCGACGCAGTGTACTTGGTTGTGTAATTTTTTTAAATTTTATCCATACTGAATTTTACTAAAGAATTCATTTATGTAGACTGTTTGGAGAAAATTTTTAATGTAGCAAGTGAGCTCTAAAACTTACAAATTTTTTTAAAAGGATCTTTGCATAGTTGACCCAATTGTTTAATTTTTTAAGAGTTTTGCACGCATTGAAATTGTCTCAAAAATCATGGGTTCAGGTATTAAAAAAAATCAGATTTCAATTTTTCAAAATTAAGGTTTCATGATTTCATATGGCTTGGAGTGTGGGAAGTTTAGTACAACATGACTACTCTATATCGCCCTGTCACTTCGGGCAGCCATTTGAGTTAGGGTTTCATGGTTAATTTTTTATTCAATTATGCAAGGAATAAACAGCCCCAAAACGCATTACAGAAATCTTTCATACATGAATATTTTAAGTTATGTCAACCTTGCTACTACTGCAGTACAGAGCAACATAAGCATTCAGACCATGTATGAACACAAGCTTTTAGGAGATATGAAAAATATGACAAGTAGGACTAAGGGCTACTATAGAATTGCCTGATCTACTACGTGGACCAAGGCTATTTGCCCTTCCTATCGAGTTCAGCGTTGTAGTCCTCGCCGATCGCTCTAGCCTTAGCTACCCTTTTGTGCTTTTTCTTGTGCTCCTCCTCACGAGCCTCGTGCTCTCTGCACCTACACGTCTCCAGATGAACTTGCATCTTCTGCCGGATACACTCGCTATGCTCTTCATTGCGCTGTCACTCCTCCATCCTCTCACGGGCTGTCTTGGCATCCCACTCCTCGCAGGTGAGATACCACTGGTCGTCTGGGTCAATCTCTCAGTTGATCTATTTGTAGAATGCGCATAGTGGATCTAGAGACTATGCGTAGATTGGAGAGGTAGTTAGTGCATGCTTTTGAAGAGAAATGAAAGGGGAATATATTGTAACCAGTTCTTACTGGCTGGCAGTACCGCCCTGTGTCCCAACGTCGGTCGGGATAGTCCCAGGGATAGTCACAGCATCCTCAGTAACACATATCTAGACTCAACCACTTCTTCGACTTAAAGAACTTGCACGTGTCTCTGCACCAATAGAGGGGTGGCATCTCCCCCTCAAGTGGGTCTTGCAGGGAATGCTCGGTGGGAACATTATGGTAGGAGTTGGAGCTACAGGGGGGATCATTGTGAGGAGGTGGCCTCCTAGCACGGGCACTTTGCTCGTCGTGAGCTACAACAGCTCTTGTTAGTCAGCTGACCTCCTCCTATTACTTCTCCATCTGAGCGTGCTAGTGTGGTACTCTTGTGGCATGAAAGGACATCGTGGAAGGGGTAGCACTTATACACTGAGCCAGCAACACGACAGAAGTCTAATTGGGTTGATGCGAATTCGTGTACGCATGGTAGTGGCCCTGAGGAGGAATCTTGCTGCGTAAAGCTACCTCTCGGGTCATGTCTGTCTACATAATTGCCTTGTTGGGTCACACCATTGCGCAAAGCTGCTCGTTGGGACACGTGGATTGCAAAGCTATCTTGTTGGGTCACGTCACTGCACAAAACTGCCTCGTTGGGTCAAATCGGTCTATAAAGCTACCTTATTGGGTCACATCAACACGCAAGGCTTTGTCGTTGGGTCACATCCACCACGCATAGATGCCGCATTGGGTCCGTCACACACACACACACACTGTGGGACAATGTATGAGAAAATGTATTCGACATATTTTGGTATCATGCAAGTTTCATTGTGCCTAAAAAACAAGGCAAATAATGTATGAAATCATGACACTTAATGGCGACTAGACGAGCTCAGTCTGTTGGGGCAATCCATCATTCAGTACCCGGAGGTCTTGCATATCCTGCACTTGATTGTGCGGCTAATATTGGTATGTTGGCTGGCATCCTAGTCATTCTGGAAGCGCCGCGTGTATTGACGTCCCTTTGCAGTTGTCTTCATGTCCTTGTTGGGGGCCCTTGCACCATGTCCGACCAAAGATCCTTATAGTTCATGTTTAGGCCATAGGAGTGAAACTCTGCACTCCACGCACCGAAAGCGTGCTACATGTCATAGTACTCAGAGATGTATGGCTCAGACATCTGCCTCATTTGCGCACATGCCTTATACACATGCGAGCATAGCTTGTATAGGAACTTCGGCTTATTGTAGGTGCATGTCGCCACATCACCCAAGGTGCATGCCTATTTCATTTCACCCCTGGCATAACTATTGATATATTTTTGTTAAAGCCTGATCTCATACTTCCTCCTGAGGCTATCAACTATCCAGATGTCGTGCATTCGGGCCTTCTCCATCTTGTGGTCCATGTGCCTCTGCATGTTCTCGGACCACTGCTTACCTTCCTCCATCTATCGCTTGGCTGCGGTGGCTCTATTGATGAAATAACTAATAGTGGAGTCCATTTCTCCTCGATGATTGTGGTGATGGCGAGGCACCGCACGCCTTTGAGGATGCTATTATACACCTCGGACATGTTGGTCATCATAATCGTATACCTTGCACCATCTGTGTTATAGAGCAGGGACTTCTCTAATTCAAGAGCGTCCTGATGAATCCACTCTGAGAAACTTATGGCACTACTAGGTTGCTCTCCCACCTTGCCTTCGGGATGGACTCCCTTGTGTGCCTCGTTGTCCGGTTTTCTAGATTTCTCCTGATGGACTCAAACTTCCACCTCTGGTTCTATAGACATAATACTTTGAATGTCTTCACAACTTCCTGACTGTGGAACCATGTGAAAAAGTTAGATACAAGATGTCTCATGCACCACCAGGTTTGTATGTCGTTCCACTGATGAGGGGGTTTGGTCCCATGCTGCATGGTGTTGAGTGCCGCCAACAATCTAGCATTGCGGTCCGTGATAAGGCATATGTTGGGCCGGTCTTCGACCACCATCTGCTTCATGTTCACTAGGAACTAGAGCCAAGTGAATATGTTCTCACTCTCCACAATGGCAAATGCGACCGGGAGAAACTCAGCCACCACCACGGTGAGAATGGTGTCTTTGTACCTCCTCATGAGGAAAGTGCTATCCATCATCAGCATAGGATGTCAGAACTTGAAGCCCTCAACAGCTTGGGTGAAAGCCTAGGACAGTCTAGTATGAAGCATTTGGACCCTCCGTCAGCATCAACACACTCAAGCTTGTTTATGTATGTGTCGGGGTTTGATTGAGCAATCTGGTGAAGCAATCTCGGCATAAGGTTGTACGTCTCTTCGTATGTCTCATACATGGACTCGATGACCTTCTGCTTGGCTCGTCAAACCTTGCTATAGTTGACTGGATAGCCAACCAGATTGACAACTTTTGACATTAGCATCTTGGGGGAGATGGACACGTCTAGGGGTGAAAACGGGTCGGATTCGGACGGATATTGCTGTTACCATATCCTAACCCATATTTTTTCTCCGGATTCGGTACCAATCGGATTCGGTGTCGGATCGGTCGGGATTAACCCATTTCGTTTGCACCCCTACTTGTTTGTAAAGAATGCATACAGTGCAGTAAATGGAGTAGGACACACTGACTTGATGTTACTATTTAATAGCTGATGTGGAAGATTTTATTTTACCATTGCAAAAGAAAATGAAATGTCAAATAGTAGCACTAACCTGAAATCAAACTTGAAGATGTATCGGATTCGGACGGATATTCGGATTCGGACGGATATTGCTGTTACCATATCCTAACCCATATTTTTTTCTCCGGATTCGGTACTAGTCGGATTCGGTACCAATCGGATTTGGTGCCGGATCGGTCGGGATTAACCCGACCCGTTTTCACCCCTAGACACGTCCACCGCAACTAGGTGGCTGATGAGGCTTGCCACATATGTGGAAGTCACATTTTGATGCTGCCACAGGAGCTCGCTAAGCTGGCAAGTGTGGTCAGTCAGCTCCTTGACCACGAAGACTGAGCCAAAAATCTTTACTCATTGAGTGCTGACCTTTCCAAGGTAGCCTTCCACTACGAACTTCACTGCATAATGTCCTGGGTTGGACCAGTGCACTCAGTACACATAGCTGATGGCTATCGCGTACCATGCTATAGCTTATTGCACAACCATCTTGCTAGTGAAGCGCTGCCCAACTAAGAGGGTGTCGACCTAAAAACCCCACTGAGACCCTTCGTCATGTGGCAGTATAAGGGAACGCACCGTAATATCATCAAGTCTGGAGGCCACATAGGGCACTTCTGATGACACAATTCCCCCAGTTGGACCACTCGTCTGGTGTGCATCGTCGTCGCTACCATCGGAACCTAGGTTGGAATCCTCGTTGGACTCCAACCCGAGCTCATCCGATAGATACTCGTTGCAGTCAATGTGGGTCGACCACCACAATTCTACCTCCTCATTTCGCACAAAATTATGCACAAGTCTTCCCTCTGAGATAGCACATTTCGTGCTACTGTCTTCAATCTCACCCTGCGGTTGCCTGGTTGTATAGGGCCCGGGCTAATCAAGTTTTTCTAGCACCCTGCTTATGAAATTCAGGTACACCATTGGCCTCCCATAAATGGTTGCGTTGGGCTGGGAGACAATCTGCATGTACTACCTCCGTACTACGCTCCATTCATCTTGACGAGCTCCTACACGCCATTCGTGTAGGTGATCACCTCGATTGCAAGTTTCTTCGTCGTTGCCTCTGTGGCGAACTCCCTTCGATTGCAGCTTCGAAGCTCATGAATATTCATCGCGTTCAGCCCCTCCACCCGGACCACCTTGTACTGGCATCTCGACAGGTTCAACCCATCGGGTCCTACCCGTACAAGACCATCACCATAAAACACTATCAAGTCCTGCATGTTCGACATTACCTGTAACTACAACAACCCAGATATAATAACGACAAACATCATGCTACTGATCGATTACACATATGTAATTACATGCGAATAATTCATTAATTACCAATAATTTGATTATTGCTCCGAAGATTGATTACAAGTAATTCATTAATGTTGTTCTTACCACTAATATATTACGGATACCGTACATACGACTATATTATAAATAGTACAAAACTATAGCTAAATTACTATGACCTACTTACTTCATAATACAAGATGTATTAAGTATGACTAACTGACTAACACTGATTAACTACGACTACAAGAATAACGATGAAGGCATGTGAGAAAAAATTACCTACCCTTTAAAGGAAGCAATCAGCACTACTACGATCATGATTACTGCTTCGATATTTTCTCTCCAAAAAAACTTAATTATGTTATGCTCTCTTAATTCTCAATGATGAGTGTGAGAACAAGAAGTGAAACGCAATTAAGATGAGTGATGAGTGATTGCGAAAGCTTAGTATTTGTAACCAAGTAAAAAAGGTAACTCGTTGCATTGCCACTGGGAATTCCGAGTGGTTGTCAATGCACACCACCGCGGGCAAGGGAGGACAGCATAGATGGGGTGACATATGTTCGGAGGAAGAAGGGGCAAGGGAGACGGCATGGACAGTGTGACATATGTGCGAAGGAGGGAGGGAGCAAGGGGGATAGCAGCGAAGGGGTGCCATATGTGCGGAGGAGGGAGGTCAGACACTGCAAAAGATGGCCACCACACAGTGGTCGTGCGGCCTACGAATTAAGTGAGCACCGCATGTCGCTAATTATGATTATATTAACATAGTAAATTCGGAGTGTATAAAGCTCTAAAAAATTATATCATTAGGTCGATTGTGCAAGGATCCTTAAAAAACGTAGTTTTTGGAGTTCACTTGCTACATTAAAAAATTTCTAGGAAGAATAGTCTACATAAATGAATTCTTTAGTGAAATTTAGGATGAATAAAATTTTAAAAAATTACATAATCAAGTACACTGCGTCAGAGGACTCCACACAAAATTTCATAATTTTGTAGCTCATTTGCTATGTTAAAAAAATCGAACAAGCAGTGCACCTAAACAAAATTCCTAATTAAAAATATATTAGCACTAATTACCCTAGCTAATCGGTTGTCACATGGTGGTCGTGCGGCAGAGGAGGTTGCCACACACTGGCCGTGCGGTAGAGGAGCGCTACGCGGTGGCCGTGTGGCAAAGGGCATGTGTTGCTCCTGCGGTGCTGCCGCACGGTGACCACATGGCGAATACGACATTTTTCTAAATTTATGCGATAGCTATTATTTTTGTAAATACGGATCCAAAACCCATCAAAAGCACCAAAAAGCCCCCCATCAAACCTAACCTCCTACTTGTACTTAAATACCTTTATATTTTTCCAGCCCCTATTTATTTATACACGGTTTAATTCATCTGTGCCTTATGGATATATGAGTACTAGCACAACTCAAACATGAAGAAGAAAAGGCCACACATCTCGATCATTCCAATTTCCAAGTTATCTACCTGTGTTAAGGAAGTCAAAAGCTCCTCCGAAAGTAGATGAGGCCAAAATGGAACGTGCTCTAGCCAATCAGAACAACTTGATGACGATATCTACAGGTTTGATTTGAACAAATCATGGTACCACTAGGGATGAAAATTGTACCCGTTTAACTGTATATCCATAGGTAAATACCCTAATAAAGTTGGATATGGAATATTTTCTTTACCCACGGGTATGAAAATAGAGAGACCACTCTACCCGTCGGGTAAACGGGCACGGGAATGGGTAAGCTCCACCGGTACCCGCCCCGCCCGTTTACCCACGATATAGATTGACAGGTGGCGCAGCCATAGCAATATCTCTAATTGCTATTGATTTTTATAAACTTTTTTGATAGCTATTATATTTTCTAGCAACAGCTGCTGCTTATATGTACCTGTCATTAGTTCAACTCTCAGATGGCGACTCAGTTCGCGGGTAAACGGGCATGCCCACAGGCGACGGGTACCCACGGGCGACGGGTATGGGCGAGGTTCTTCACCCGTCGTCCTTCGCAGGTATATCTATGGGTGTAAATTGAGATAGCGGATACAGATATGAACGAGCACTACTCGTATCCACTATATTCGATTGCCATCCCTAGGTACGGAAGGTGAACTGCATTCCAATGAAGCGATCTAGTGAGTTATTTTGAAGATGCTGAAGATTAACCATCGTAGGTTCTTTTAATGAGTTCCTAGTGATGGATTAAGCTTTATTTGGTGTTTCTTTAGCCTTTGATATTATCCCCTTCATTCTTTTTTATTTGATATTTTTGATTTTTCACATATTTCAAGATGCGACTTTAACTGCTACTTTTTATAACTTCACATTAAGATATACTAATAAAATTATAATATTATAAAAATATTTTTAATAATAAATCTAATTATATAATTTTTGTATAGCCAGTCTTAATAGTTTTAAATTTATTGGTGGTCAAACTTTAGAAAGTTTGATAGTACGGATTCTAAGAAGTCACAAACAGAGGGAGTACTACTCTAATAAGTTCTGTTTGCTCTGAGTGGGTTTGTTGATGCAATAAGTAAAACATTAATGCCTGCATGGCAGCATAGGGTCTGTTCTTTAACGGGTTCTAAAATCAGTTTTTGACTTTTGCTATAATACCTAACTTTTAAACAGAGTATTTTCTTAAGACAAGGTCTACAAGTTGATTGTAGTATATTTTAAAAGCCCAACATCTGTATCAACCAAAATCACAAGCGAGTATCTCTCTCTATGAAATCTCTATCGTAAACAGCTAAAATTTAAAATTTTCAACTAAAAACTATAAGTCGCAACTATATCATACAGACCCATAGGTAATGAGTTGTGTGCTTGTGGTTAATTGGAGAGAGAACAAAAAATAATTAGAAGTTTAGAACACTTGGGAGCAAGAGAAGGGTATGATGGTCATTTCAGGCTATACCTTAATTCTTTGTGCTCACGGCTAAAAACGACCCACATTTTGAGACAGAGGAAGTACCAAAGATTATATTTTACGAAGGTTATTGCTTCTATTACCTATAACAGAAATTGCTTTCGTATTATGAAGAATATTTCGACATATTTATGAAGCAACTTTTGGGTAAGGTCTTGTTGGCTTTTAGAGGAAATCTTGTGTTTGTTGAAGAAAGCATTCAAACACTTCTTGTGGTGTTCCAACCCCTGCCAAGTAAAACACAGCTTTTGTGATGTATTTAGATCATTAGCTCTAGGCATATAAAATATAATGAAAATATGCATGTAGATGGCATGACAAGCTAGTAGGTTTCAGTACTCATTATTTTCTTCTTATGTTTTAGGTGAATACCGAGCTAACATTGTTGATACGTAGCATATATTGTTGATTTTGTATACAAGGCCTGTTTTACGATAACTGATCCATCCTTGACTCCTCGGATAACACAAAGACTAGAAAATGTGCTTAATTTTCAACAATTACCATTTCCTTGATGTTTTCATACCCAAAGGTTAAGTCGACATCACTCATAATTCATTGTCGAGACTTATTGAACACTTATCTCACCAAACAACCTGTTATTCCGATGATTGGACTGACATTCATGACCAGATCTCGAATTCAGGGGCATAGATGGTTACACAAAACAAGTATATGTCTTAGACCCTGTTTGGATCAGTTTCAGATTCTTAAAAACTAGCTATTACTTCTAGTTTTTAAAAGCTGGTTTCTAAGCAAAAAAACTGATGGGGTGTTTGGATCCCCTAGTTTTTAAAAGCTGATTTCATTTATGATTGGTGCTAATAGACTATTATACCCTTACATTTATTGCTCTTGAATAGCACATTAAACTGATGTGTGGTCTTTAATGAGGGTAAATGGGTATTTGTGCAGAAAAAACTGGCAAAAGCTGGGTATCAACAGCTTCTTGGTTTTTAAGAATCTGGGTAGGTAGATTTTAAAAACTGCCCCCAAAACTGGTCTGTTTGGATCCCACCCAGTTTCCAAAAGCCAGATTCTTAAAATCCATACACGCAACCAAAAAAAAAGTTATGTCCTATAACCACCTCCTATACAATTCATACACACCATTATGTCAACTCCAAAAATCAACATAGGAAGAAAGCTTGTAAATTTTGTGACATGATAAATTAATATATATACTCTCTCATACACATTCTCGGAGAAATAGAAATTGAGTAATGCTTTATTTTTTGAAATTTGAACAGGAGCTCTCGTATTTAGGGAATTGCTCATATATGTTTTAAAGGGGTAAGCTTAACTGTAAAAGGGAAAATAGGAGTCTAACATAAAAGGAAAGAAAGAATACCAGAATACACAGTTTTATCTTGCATTTCATTATTTAAAGTCATTTATGAGAATAGGTTTAAACATGATTTGTACATGTGTTACTGTTTGTACATGAGAGGGTGTGAGAGAGAAGATTTAAACGATAAAAGTTATGATTTTCCCTATCTCTTTTCTGATTCCACAATGTTTTTCCCCTCCACATAAGCACATCAATGAGGACAATCCACTTGCTATTTTATAACCATCTAAGTGTGCCAATCGAGGGTAATATACTTGTTATTTTATACATCTAATAAAGAGGTATATAGAAGTTTTTGGTAGGGTCTACACTTTATGATGTAATGCGGATCAATCATTTGAATCATTTGTGTCCCTTGGATGCAAATCAGATGGCAAAGACAAAATACAATGCGGTACTCTTGATCTTTTATTTTTTGCATTGAACTTTAATACCGATGAAGATAAGGCTCGTTTGCTATTTGCCTTGTTTCGAAATGTATGGTCCCCAGATAACCGACAGATCATTTAGTATGTATTTTTCACTTATTATAATAGATTAATACGTAAAAAACTATACTCCCTCTATCTCTAGATGTATATTACCATAGGATCTGTGCGATCAATCTTTTAAAACTTTCGCCACTAATGTATAATAACAAAATGCCATGCTTTGGGACAGTAAAAAATATCGTATTACCCCAGCGCGTCGAGTTGATATCGTTGGAATCAGCCTGCTTGTAATACCACTATATTGCAAAAGAGAGAATTAGGAAAGGTAAGGGCGGTTTTGCCGTCAGACCCATCGGCTTTTAGAACGCCGATTAAGTAACACTCACCGAGGTTCCCATACCGCCTAGGAACGGTCGGCACCGTCTAGAAAGCCGCATAAAAGTAGCGCTCTCAGAGGTTCCCAGACCGTCCAGAGCCGGTCGGCACCGTCTCGCGTTGTGGGTTTTCGTCATTCGGCAGAAAATTCCTTTTTACCTGTAACCGATTTACCAGCCGCAGTAGAAGAGCACCAAATAGTATATGGCTGCCATTGGACCAAAAATCCCTTAGCGCCATGACCAGGCAAGGTTAAAGGGGAGGGGCAGAAGCAGCATTTCACAATGAGAGTGATAGCCATGCCTCTTAATTAGACCAACTACCTCGCCTACTCTACTATTCCAGCCACCCCCTACTTCATCACCTCTGCCACAGCCAAGCCAAGTCAAGCCCCAGCTCATTTCACTCCCCCAGCCGAGAGAAAGAGAGAAGGCAGGCAGAGAGGGGAGGCAAGAGGGAGAAGGGCAAGGTGGAGAGGAGGTCCCAAGGAGCTCAGAAGGTCGAGAGTGAGAGCTTCATTGCCGACGCCAGGGAACATCGACGGCCGCCGAACTCACGCCAAACCGACTCTTGAGTACGTCCACCACCCCCTTCACAACACCATAGAGTAGCACCGAGCACCCCCCCACACACACACAAGTAGAAGCTAAAGCAAAGTGAGAGTAGGAGGGAGAGGGGGATCACTGCCCTGTTAGGAGTGGCCGACCGGCGAGCTCGAACCCACCGGGGGGGAGGACGATGCCGGAGTTGTTGTCGGCAGTAGGGCCAAGGGCGACGCTGGGGGAGGTGGCGGCGCCAGCAGATCCGGCAGCCAGGCCGACCGCCACGGCAGCACGTGAAGGTGCGCCTTGTCGCGCGCGCGCAAGGGGAGGCGGCGGGATCCGATCTTGGCCGGCCGGATCAGAGACGAGGAGGCGGGGGTGACGGCCGGCGGCGGTGAGCTCGTGCACAGCCGCATGCGAGAGAGAAGGGGAAGGAGTGAGATTGGAGGGGAGGGCGGAGGAGGTTAAGAAGTCGGCGGCGGCGGCGAGCTCGAGGCCGGTGAGCCCGAGCTCGGCCATGTGCCACCCCGCGCGCCCCCAAATCGCCTAGAGGGGAGCCGGTGAGAGAGAGGTGGGGATGAGGCCGGTTCGGCCGGGTGGAAGTTAGGAGCGAGAGAAGGACAGGTGGGGAAGGAAAAGAGGAAGGGGGCCGGTCGGGTAAGAAAGGAAGGAAAAGAAAGAAGGAAAAGAAAAGAGAAAGGACAGGACAGGAAAGGAGAGAAAGGAGAAGAAGAGGAGAGAAAAGAAAAGAAAAGAGGAGAAAAAGAAAAGAAAAGGGAAGAAAAGAAGAAAAAGAGAGAAAAGATAAAAAAAATGGGGGGTTTAGGTACTTGCGCGACAGGTCCCTGAAACCTGTGCGTTTTTATGCCAGAGCCAGTTATGCGTGTAGTATCTTCATCGTCGCCTATTTAATCTCTTGCTCCGTTATGATGTGTTAAGTCGGATAAATCGTTGGTACATGTGGAGGCCTTGAGTCGACATCGTCCTCACGTCGCTTCACTCCGCTTGATTAACAGGCAAGTGCATGGTAGAGCAGTAGATCGCAGATATTATGATTATGCGATATTTACAAGATGTGATAATGTTTACGTGAAATTGCGATGCTTACATGACATGATGCTTATTTATGGATGACAATGACAATGGCATATGCATTTGCATTATGTGCACTCAAGAGTGAGGGCGGTGAGAAAGTCCCTAGCTACGAGTAAAGCTAGCGAACTAATTCGGAGTGCTCTTGAGTAAGACCTACTTCGGTAGGCCTCCACGGGAGTGGAGAGACCCCCGTGTCGATATGGGCGGGCCCAGATGATGGGTGAACATCGACGGGTGTTCACTCGGCAATACCGGTATTCGCAATGAGATGAGCAAATGTGCATGTAGAGCAGTGTTGCATTGCATTGATGATGATATGTGCATGGCTTTGCATGTAGAGTATGTTATGGTTGGATTAAATTGCTTCCATGTTTGATGGTACTTATCGTCCTATTATGTACTCGCTGAGTCTTTGGGCTCACCCTTATTTTGTTGTTTTATTTATAGGTGATCGTTGAGGACGTCATGCTCGGGGCGGTAGTAGCACATGAATAATCTTCACTAACCGCACTCCCTGTACCACCTTTTGTCAGTTCATGTAGCCTTTACTAGTCCGCTAGAGTATGGGCTAAAAGAAGAACTGTGTTGTATCTATTCGCTGTTACCTAAATATATTGGTGTTGACTCTCTGGTAATTTGAAGGAAAGGTAAAAGATCGCAATGGTGGTAGCATTCCAGGCCCAGAGGATGGGCGGGGTGTTACACTGCTTTATGCCCTCGGTTTTGCCTCGAGCTCAGACAAGCTTTGACCAAGCTGACTTTGCCCTCTGCCGCAGTGCTTTTCCTACACCGCGCCACAGTAGAGCTTTGTTGTGACCCACATCATAATTTGTATTGAAGTTAATTTGTTGGTTAGAGATGATTCTTCAACTTTTTTGTTAGAGATTTTTTAGAGATATTGAATTTGTTTGTTGGGAGATTGTTTTTTCTATTTTTTATTAGATATTTTCTAGGGAGGTGGAAGGGGAGTGGGAAGGGGTGACGCACCATCACATCACCATCAACTCCTCTTTTTAAGTAGTGTATAAAGATAAAAGTACGTAGATTGGCCATATAAAATAAGTTCTTAGATTTTTCTTGGAAAATACTTTCATAATAGGTCTTTTCTTGTTATTTTGAATAGTTCACGGTGAGTCTTGTATGGGAGATACCGAAAAGTTAAAGACCACTTGTATTTGGGAGATACTGAAAAGTTAAAGACCACTTGTATTTATAAACGCAGTGGGTATCTAGCAATTAGTTGTCCATATTTTAGCAGAAGTACATAGGTCTACTTTTTTTCTCATCTTCCCTTGATTCCACCATTTCTTAATCTATGTGAAGACTAAAATGGAGACCTTCATTATAAAATGGTTACAAAAAAGTGAGTAAGCAACAAATTGATCGCGTTAAGATACACTCAGCCGGGCTACGTCGATCTGTATCAGCTGGAAGAGATCCACGAAGGAACACAAACTCTGGTTCTTGGATTGTGTTCAAAGATTCCCCTGAATAATGTTAGACTTTTGAGTTAAGCCTGGGCTTATTTAGAACACAAGAATCTTATAGGAAACAGTTCAATTATCCTAGAATTTCTACCGAAATCCCTTGTTTTGATTCCGAACGGGGCTTAAGCCGGATGGTATCAGTGTCTTATGTTAGAACTGGGTCGAGCAACAAAAGGGGCAAGATGATTAATCAGTCGAATTCGTTGCTCCGAAATGACTGGTTCACAGTTTTATGGTTTGAGCCTTAGTTTGATTTGGCTTTTAACTAAAGGAAAAATCTTGTTTATGCCACCTAAAGTTCTTGCAATTTTATTTCTGTCATCGAAGGAACGAACGGGTTATGTGTTTGAGAAATTGGACTGGGTTTGGACCTCACCTCGGCCCTTTTGGCTAGTTTGGAGTCATTCAGGTACCCTACTATCCTAGTTAACTGGGCCATAATTGGAGGCCCATGTACTGACGGTTACTTAAAATTGTTGTAATGTTTTGTTCAAAAAAAAAAGTCGTTGTAGTGGTTAAGGGCTAGTTTTTTTTCGTTGCCAAATTTGTTCTTGTTCATAGAACAGTGTCGTGTAAATGAAATCTTTCCAGGTCAGTAAAACCCAGTAGTTCTACTTCGTTTCTCTGAGAGTTTATTTGCAAATCTATATGTAGATACCTGGTGAGAAAATTAAAACGAAGGAACATTGGAATGTCTAGTCATTTCCTGCTGAGGGAACTCTTGTGTTAACTCTTACACGACTGGAATAGTGTTTGGCAACATGATCACATTAAGCATCCGTATGATGCAATCAAGAATGCTGATTAACTGATGGATTCTGAATAAGAAGCACCGTACTTCCATATGTTGAAAAAATGTACTGTTAATTAGCTCACTGGTCAATAGCCAAAAAAATCCATGGTAAAGTGAAAAGAGGACTTTACAAATTCTAAATTGAGTGTCAAGGGACCATTGTGTGGTAAAGTGAAACAGTTGTCTCGGAAGTGAGATGTCTTGCTTATCCTGAGAAAGAAACCTGACATTCGAGTCTGGAAACACAGCTTGGATAATTGCTTAGAAGTGAAACAAAATGAGTGGCAATGAAGAGACAAACATGGAAGCAGTATTTCCACTAAGCTATTGTCATTTGCCCCTTTCTGTTTTACCAGAAGCAGCAGAAACTATCTTTCCTCTGTTGTCTTTAATCCTTGTCCTTCTTTTCCAGAGGTTAATTCAAGGCCAGCAATTAGACAGCTATGGGTTGCTTGAAAGAGTGAATAACCGAAAGTGGCACAGAATATAACTGCACAAATAAATCGATGTAAGACATGGACGGATCTAATAGAGGTCAAGAGTGTTCAGCTGAACACCTAAATTTTTTTTATAAAATACTAGATATATAATAGATACTTTAAATGTATATGCTGTTAGTTGGGTTAAAACTATATTTTATGTCCGCAAATAAAATTAGCCCAAACTCTTTATATATCATGCGCAGCCCATGTAATACATTAGACTCATTTTTCTTTCTACATCGCCCTCCTCACACAGGCCCAAAGAGGTAAAGATATAAACAAAATCCTAACCTTTGTTCTATTTCTTATCTTGTGGCTGTCTATGTGGGAAGCGACTCCGGCCTTCGAGTGGCGAGCGGGCGAAGGTGCAAGCTACGGAGGCGAGTGACGACCGGCGGACGCGAACATGGCGCCATGACGCGACGACAATCAAACGTGAGGCGGCGCAGGGTGCAAGGTGAGCGTGTGGCAGCGCGGGCGAGTAGAGAGATGTCATAGGCAAGCCGGCATGGCACAGCGAACATGGAGGTAGGGAGCGGTGATGTGCATCATATTTGAAGTATATTTCCATATCATATTCCTGCTGTTAGTAGCAAATATTGGCCATAATATCACTGATCTTATATATAATCGCCTCTTCTTTGGACCTTTTATATGGTTTTGTTAATTGTTTGTAGGTCGGCGCGAACCAGGCGCAAACTTCGCAGAGAATCAGAATGGGAAGGAGCAATGGTTGCAAATCAGCAGAAGGAGGACTAGAGTGCAAAAATGTCAGCAAACCCTAACCCCACCGGGCGCCCGTGAACTGAAACCCTAGCCAGCCGCCGCAAGTATATAAGCAGCATTCACCACTGGGGGAGCCGGTCATTCCACATCCGAAAACCCTAGCCGCAATCCACTGGGAAAAAGCCATCCACCAGCCGCTCCACCTTCACCACCGAGATCCATCACCCGGCCGCCCCACTCCATCGCCTCCATTAGCCAGACCCCCATTTTCCTTGCTCGTCTCCCCTCACCGAACCTCGCCGCCGCGACCATCTCCATCTGCAGCCACCACCCATCCTCCTTCGATCTCCAAGCACCCTAGTCGCATCTCCCCTTTAACCCTAGCCATCCACCTGCCTTTCCTCCACCAGAACCGAGCTCCAACACCCCAAGATGCAGCCGCCCTAGCCCCCCATCCAGATCCCCATTTGTGCTCCTATTCCCTCTCCCAACGCCTCCACCGAGAATCACCTCTCCTCACGGCCGGATCTACTTCATCTCTGCTGGATCTGCGTCTCCATCACCTTCCTCGGCCGGATCTGTTTCTACACGTCCAGATCTGCTCACCCACGCCTGGATCTGCTTCTCCTACGGCTCGGCCTGCTTCCTCTACGGTGGCTGGCGCGGATCTGCTTCCTCTGCACCGCAACCTCAACCCTGCGACGTCTACACGGCTACCCCTTCGGCTTCTTCGCCAAGATCGGCTTCCTATCTGCCTGCATCCTCTACAAACGGTCTTCAATGGCAGATCTTCATTTTGGGTTGTTTCATTCCCTATTTAGGATTTTGCACTGTGATGGTTGCTTGGGATTTTTACATGTTGAATCTGTGATGTGCATGTAATGTCTGTGTGGATCTGAGTGCTACGAATGCTATTACATGTTCTTGCTTTCCTGAGATGTTCATATGGATGTTATTCTTTAGTGTAGATTTAAGCTTTTACTTGATGCTCTATTAGGTTTACCTAAGTTCTTAATTCTGCTAGTAGTTTAAATCGCTTGCTTGAATGATGATGTTATTTGTCCTTTAGATGCTCTATTTATGTTAGGATTTATTTTGTGCTTGCTGTTCTGTTAGGTCTTGTTAGTAGAAAAGTAAAAAAAAGGTCTAGATATGTTTGTTTGCTGTCGTTCATGTGGTAGATCTGTTTTCTTGAATGTAGTTTCATTTGCTTTTCGGTTGCACTGCTAGATTCATTTACTTTCTTTTGTCTTACTCTTGTTGCTGTGAATGGCTAGCTATAGCTGTAGTATTCGTCTCAATCACCTTACCTGTGTCCTGCGGCTTCTTCTCCCCTTCTATTCTTCTCTTCTAGGCAGCTTCTATTCTCAGTCTAGCGTCTCTTTTCTCTCATTCCCTCTCTTCTTTCTCTTTGTAGTCCGATAGATCCAGCTCTCTCTCTCTCTCTTTCTCTTCTCGATTCCAGTCTGACTCTTAGCTTCTTCACCTTCTTTAGTCCCTTCTTTCTTCCCCTCTTCTCTCAGTTTCCCTCTCTTCGCAAGATTCCTGTAGTAGCATAGCTTGCATGGTGGTTGCTTGACTTTATTCTTATCTGTTAGTTGAATGTTTGCTTGCTTGGTTTGAAGGGTTGGGATAGTATATCTAGCTGATCATCCTCTCGGCAGTCCTCTGCAAATTCTTTCCTTCCTCTGTTCCTCTCCCTCTTTCTCTTTACCTCATCTCTGCGTTTAGTTAGCAATTCCTTTTTAGCTCATCTCAATTCTTCTCACGGGAGAATTAGCTCTCTGTCCCCTCATTCCATTTCCCTCTCATCCTTTCTAATTCTTAGTTGTCTTGCTCTTCTATAGACCCTTCTTTACTCTTTTCTCTTCTCTAGTTCTTTCTTACCTCGTGCCTTTTTCTGTCAGTTATTCTCTTCTCCAGTCAGTTAGTCTCCTGCTCTATCTCTCTTCTTATCTCTGTCTTCTTTCTTTACCCTTCCCTTCCTGCAGCAAGTCTAGTCTACTTTTAGCCTTATTCTTTCTTCTCTTTCTCATTCTCGTTTACCTTAGCTCTTCCTCTCTTATCTCTAGCTAATCTTTCTTCTGTCTCACTCTCCCTTAGTGAAGTCAGTCCCTAAGGTTTCTCTTCTATTTTCTTCTTTCAGTCATGTGCTTTACATTCTCGGTTCCTCAATCTTTTCCTTTCTCTCCTGGCCTCTCAGCAGTAGTTAGTTTAGTTCTTCTTCTATCCCTTTTAGTCCCAGTTCGTGAGTCTTAGCTTTAGTCAAGAGTCGTGTCACCGGTACTCTAGTCCCTGTGGAGAACACGACATCTCGCTGCTATCTTAGCGGCAGTCCGTGCACTTGCGGGTGTGCAGTTTTGCACGATCAAGCGGTCGGCAAGAAGGGAGCAGTGCGGTAGCCATGATGGAGTGTGGCATCGGGAAGTGAGCAGCACGTCCAACTTATCGTCATCATCTTCTCTTCAGATCTAGATGTGCTCCGCCTCACTTCACTTTTTTTTTTCTTGGTCCGCTTTGCTCTACTCTGCTCTATTCTTGCTCCGATTCTTTTTGGAGCTTAGCATTTGGTTTCTTCATTTTTTTCTAATAAGATGTTGTATAAAAAATACAATCTTTACCTTAGGCAATGAGCAGCTAGTTGGACCCTTATTGCTTTTGTTTACATGCTAATTTTTGCTATGTTTTACTTCATGGAAGGAATATACAATTTTCTCTTAGATGAACAGTTCTTGCTGACGAGGAAAGAGCAAAAAAAGGCAAGATCAATAAGATATACAACCATCATTAATCTCTATAATGTGTTGTTTAATTCATGTCATTATACTTGTCTTATGTCGCCTATTTTCTCACAAGAAATCATTAATTTCTATAAGTTATGTAATTTTATTATATCTATATACACGTATCGGTGTTTTGGAGGAAACGGTGTATTGCAGTATCGACGTATTCGAGCAACTTAGCTTCAATGTCCGAATATCCATCCTAAAAATTCTAAGTCCGCCACTGATGTAAGTGGTCACAAAATCAGGAACCATTCATTCATTGGTGCAAGACATACTCATCAAGATGTCACCACCAATAAATGATTTAGAGTTGTAGCCAAAATATTCTTCCAGCTTAACAACACCTGCATAACAGCAGGAGAAAGAAATGCCATCACACTGACACTGAAGTTTGGTAATATTGTTACAATGTCAGGTCTATGTGATGATGACACGCAGCTTTACATTCCTATCCTATGTATGTAATACACATATGAGTAGATGTTTGATCATCCATCTTTAATTGATATAAATTCCTCTTCTCTCCAATGAGATTAACTGAATGCAACTCTTTTCACAAACATAAACACGCATATAAAGAAATGGTTGTGTTCAATCTTATCCAGTACTTTTTTTTGCCAACCAACACACTGGTTACAAGAAAATGACATGCCCTTGCAAGACTGTTATCCTGGCCTTGAGCTTATAAAAATCATAGCCTAATGACTGCATCATAGGAAAACAACATCATTAACAGTTTGGTTATGTGGATCAGTACATGCAAGAGCTCAAGTGACAGCAACCCAGCCATCAACTGTGACAATAACCCAGAAACTGAAACTCTGGCTGCATTGCATCCTCTTGCAGAGTCTTGCTTAGTATATAATGCAAGTAGTTGACAACATCCCTGTCTTCCATCCTTCCTGGGTAAGTTTGCAAGCTACAACTACTTGTCCTCTCTCTCTCTCTCTCTCTCTCTCTCTCTCTCTCTCTCTCTCTCTCTAATGAATCATAAAGTATCATATCCTTATCTCATTTAGTACTGAATTAGATGCATACAGAACAAGAATTAAAATACCAAACATGCATGAGATTTCCGTGATAAAAAATAAATAAAAGCACCAATTGATTTGAGCCCTAATAATTGCTGGGGCAGCCTGAGCCCAGCAATAAAGCATGCGGCAATTATATGTAGCAGGCCCTCAGTCTCAGCGATGAGCCATGGTTTTAGTACTGACATCACCATATGAAATCAGTGTACGGTTCACATAGCTTGAAATCATTAGGAACCAGAAAAAAGAGGGGAAATAAAGGGCTGGATTGACTTGTCAGTGAGGTACCTGAGGTCCATAGGGTCATGATAAATGCCACATAAAAAAAATCTGGAAGCAGTCATAGATGGTATACCCTTGGGAGGCCCCCATGAATTAACATGACAATAAGGCGTTCCAGCAGGGCCATAACTCCGCGGTTAAGACAGCTCATTGTTCTGTAAAAGCTCAGCCGTTAAACTCCCAATCCCATCGAGGTGTATAGCTTCGGAAATTCTTGAAAGATTTATCTTTAACTATCTACTCAGAAACTCTTTCAGAAAATGCAGACAAGGTCACTCTTTTTTATCTTTAGTTCTTGAACTCTTATGGTTCATTGTCCTACAAAGAACCAAAAAGGTAAATGCTTAGATCCTTCTTCAGTACAAAATGAACTCCTAACGCATGCCAATACAGAAGAAAAGAAGTAGGTAAGGTGTACATCTAGTTACCAAGTCACCCTCATTCTGTCCACTCTCTGCATCTCACAGAAGCAAAATGAAAATCGACACACGCATGGCTGGCTGCACCTCTTTGTAAAGAATGTGTGCCGCTACGGCAAGAGTTGCA
Source organism: Dendrocalamus latiflorus (assembly GCA_017311315.1). Taxonomy (NCBI): domain Eukaryota; kingdom Viridiplantae; phylum Streptophyta; class Magnoliopsida; order Poales; family Poaceae; genus Dendrocalamus; species Dendrocalamus latiflorus. The sequence goes on along the minus strand of CM029677.1, from coordinate 17,720,952 downwards.
GAGTCGCCTTCACTCTGCCATCATCCGAAGGAAACGGCCTGCAATGTAGTGTAATGGGATGTAGCAGTTGTGATGGGGTTCCGAACTTCAGATCGCTCGTGAGCCATGACTTCGACACGAATGATCAAATCAGCCAACGAGTATGTATATCTCAGGTCAGGTGGCGATCAATCAGAAAAGAGTTACCACGTCAACAGCAAGTTCTTGTTGCTAAACTGAAATGTCACCGTTGATCATTGTTCTCGTTGGTTCTCACACTTAGCTGTGATGTCATACTAATCGAGGTTTATCATGCTAATCGAGGCTAATCATAGTCCGCATGAAAAAATAGTCCGCATCAATTGATTTTTCTGTGACCCATTTTCTCCTTATCCAGGTATATATTAACTGTTACCCTGTTCTGTTTATCTGCACCTGATATGATATAGAAAACCAGGATCTAACAGAGTCGCTAAATACTTATAAACAAACTCCGAGCCTAGCAACTCCTATTTCTCAAGCCCAACAAGATCCGGACGCTTCCCCAAAACCCCATTTTCTCTCTCCATCTCTTGCCTCCCTTCAAAGCTCCCTAAACCCTGGCCCACCTTCCATACACCCCCACCACCCACTGCCAGTGGGCCCCAACTCACCCCACAGTCAAACGAGCAAGTCCACTTCACAAGTTCTCTCTTCCCTCCCCTCCTTATAACAGCAGAAGAGCAGCAGCAAGCAAGCTCTCAAGCAGTGTGACCACCAAGAAAGACAGCAGGATTGCGAACGCATTGGCAAGAAGAGGAATCCAAGAAGCCAAGCAGCGAAGCCGTGCATGGCGCCGCCGCTTGCCACGCTGGCGGAGGAGCCGGGCGGCGGGGAGGAGGAGGCGGCGGCGCGGGCGCGGCGGAAGACCGGCCTCCACGCCGCGCTCCATCGGTGGGCCCGAGCGCGCATCCCCCTCCGCTTCCTCTCTGGAGGTGACGGTGGCGACGGCCGCCCCTCCGCCGACCTCCGCGTCCTCCTTTCCGTCCTCGCCTGTCCCCTCTCCCCCGTCCCCGTCCTCCCGCGCCACCCCCGCCACGTACGTGCACCGCGCTGCATGGCCATGTCCTGTCTCTTGTTCTGTTGAGTTCTTGCGGTTTATGCATGTACATATGTGGATGTGCAGGTGGCATCGTCGGCGCAGTACATAATCGAGCAGTTCAGGGCGACGACGGGATGCGCCAAGATCGAGGGCGCGGTGAAGAGCATGTACGCGGCGGGGAGGGTGCGGATGGCCATGGCGCAGGAGCCCGGCGGCGCGGCCGGCGGCCACGGGGGGTGCTTCGTGGCGTGGCAACTCGTGCCGGACATGTGGCTCGTGGAGATGGCCGTGGCCGGGCACGCCGTCGCTGCCGGAAGCGACGGCCGCGTCGCGTGGCGCCGCACGCCGTGGCTCGGCGCCCACGCCGCCCGCGGCGGCGGCGCGCGACCCCTCCGGCGCGCGCTTCAGGTTAGCTCTGCATGCCACTAGACATTTGCATCGTGATTAGTTCCCCTTCAATCTAATTACCTTTTCTTACTTCACACATCAAAATCAAAATGGCCGTACAATATACATAGGTATACAAGGTAGGTATGCACTGTATAAAATAGCTGAATACAACAAAGTGCTCCACTTATTCTCAAATACTTCACACTTTTAACCAAATGGAGCCGCCGAAGTAATTATTGCTTTGGATAATATATGACCAAAATACCCTCCAATAATTTCGTAAGCACACACAACAGGGTAGTCAAGTAGCCCTAATGGACCTAGTAGTAAAATTGGGGAGAGGTGTAGATATGGCAGGGGTAATCTGGGAATGTGTACTTCTTGAATGAGAAAATACCTAGTAGTATATATTCGTGAACAAAGTTTTCGGTTAAGATGCCAAGTATTTGAGAGAGCCGGAAGTATATACTAAGCTGAAAGTGGTGTGAGGAGGTGTATGCACGAGCGCATACGTAGACACTGCTGCTTTCCTTGCTTTGCCTTTTGTTTTCGATTGCTTTGCTGAATTCGCCTTTGCCTTTGCGCTTTAATTTGTGTGCTAGAAGTGGGAGTGTTCATGGCAAAAAAAGGGGGTGTGACCAAGAGGGGCATTTAGATATGTCAAAGAATCTTTGGGATGGAAAGTAGTAGATATGGCATGCATGCATTCGCAGTGTGCGCCTCGGGATCTGATCTGAGATTGCTACCTCACATTTGCTGATATGATGATTCATCATCGTTTCATGTTGCTGCTTGAGAGAGAGAGAGTTCATTCTTCATGATCTCAACTCTTATAACCTCTCTGAAGTGTCCAGTGGGTATGCATGTCTGAATGTTTAGACCACTGCCTCCTGCGTAGTAACAATGGTTATGGATTGAGTTGCAAAATTCGGTGCATTTGTTCATGGATATCTTGGGCAATTTGGCAAATGGATAGCTGTTAATGTCTGAATGTATCTGAAATCTGTGAAAGACTGGTACCAAGCATCCTAGTGATCGTCTTCGATGTTGGAAGTTGACTAAGGTAAATTGGCTCAACACATCATTAGCTAGTGTTGAACATACCATATTCAGGAAGCTGTACAGCTAGCTGAGCTGAACAATCATCTAATCAAGTCCTCTGAAGGAGACCAAATGACAGAGTGTGGCCTATGTGATTGTGATTGGACCAATTGACCTGTCCTTTGAAAGTCTTCAGATATTATTGTTAGCTAATCTAGGTTGAACAGCTTGGCAATAGGAAATTTGGATGCTCAAGTCATGCATTCTGATTCCTGAAATCTTCATGTTCACCAAACAGTCTAAACAATTGTAGGATGTAGCAGCAGCAGTAGTAGGCTAGCAGTTCATATCTGAGTAGGTCTAACTGTCCTGTGTGTTAGATCAATCTTGCCTAATAAGTCAAGTGATCTAGACTTTGCTTAAGCCGCCCTTACCTCAACATGGCAAAGAAAGTTTATGCTTGCGGTGAACATGGGAGATCATATTAACAACTTTGAGTGAGGTTATGCATCCATGCTGTTTTCTGAAACCATGCAGCCAACCAAACAGTTTGCTCAGTCTTTTTGAAGCCCAATCAGAGTACTGCGAATTCTTTATTAGGGTATCATACTATCATTAACAGATGTACCTTTTGGCAAGTAATTAGCCGATCCAGATGAACATGGGGATGAAGCACACCATATTCTCCTGTCAGATTAGTACTAATTCTGTACATAATCACACACTCCATGCTGGTTAAGCTAATTAATTTAATGTAATTGCAAACCCACCAAACTTCACCAAATCTCTGAGGAAAAAGGGTGTGAAATGAGATGTGGATGGGTGTACTATGAACAATTCTTTTTGTTGGAGGCCCTGTAAGCGCAGCATCAATATTAGAGGCGTCAAGAGTGTCTTAGCTGCTGTACAGTGCAAAGAGAGAAAAAAGCTTTGGGCAAGGTGTGTTTTATGGAGGTGTACTGGGTTTCTGTTTCCACAGTACTCTCTATCTCCCATCGCAATATACTAAGCTGAACCTATATGTTTTTACCTCTGAATCTCTGATCTAAACAGGCTCAACTAATGCAGTAACTTTTTCTTACCATTTTATATGGTTTGTCCCTTTACTACTAAGTTGTCAAAATTGTATATGAAGATTCTGTGTTAATTTTTTAAGTGCCATTCTGATGTCTGAAGGTAGTATTTCCACTTCCACACTCTAGTTCATTAGTGACTTAGAAATTTCCTACCTTCTCATGTACATTGTACAACCATAAGGTTATTTTGGTCCATTTTGTAGTGTTTTGCATGGTGTTCTTAACCTTAAAACTACACAAGGACAATACTTCCGAACTTTTCCCAAGAACAACAGTCCAAGCAAGGTAATTGAATCTGCTCAGCTTCACAGGCATCCTATATGAACACTGTTACACTGGTCCATAGACCATAGTAATGATTAATGAAGTTGTCTGAGCAAGAAAGAGGCCATGTCATGAAACCTTTGTGCATTTATGATACACTGATACTCCATTAGTGTGCACACCTAACCTACACTCTGCCAAACAAAAATAATTCAGAAACAGTATGCAATGCAAAATTCGAACTTTGAAGCTTCAGGTGTGCATTCAGATTGATTCAGTACGGCAAAGTTGTCCATGCACTTGAATGGTAGTATACAAAGTTGGAGAAGCAGTAGTATAGGATGTACGTGTATAATGTTTGAACCAATGAGAAGCGCCCACGTGTCGAGGTGCTGACCGTCGGGGCGGGCGTGCGTGCAGGGGCTGGACCCGGTGACGATCGCGTCGGTGTTCTCGGCGGCGGAGCACGTCGGCGAGAAGCAGGTGGACGGCGAGGACTGCTTCGCGCTGCGCATCGACGTGGGGCCTTCGGTGCTGTCGAGCTGGAGCGACGGCACGGCGGAGGTGATCCGGCACGGAATGACGGGCTACTTCAGCCAGCGGAGCGGCCTGCTGGCTCGGCTCGAGGACTCGCAGCTCACCCGCATCCAGACGCCCGGCGCGCCCGCCATGTACTGGGAGACCACCGTCGCCTCCCGCGTCGGCGACTACCGCTCCGTCGACTCCGCTGCCGGCGCCGTCGCGGTGGTCGCGCACGCCGGCAGCTCGGTGGCGCACCTGTCCCGGTTCGGCGCCGACGTGGGCGCGGCGCGCGTAGTGACACGGATGGAGGAGGCGTGGGCCATCGACGACGTCGTGTTCAACGTCGCCGGCCTCTGCCCGGAGTCCTTCATTGCGCCGGAGGAGGTCAGGAGGAGCCGCTACTACGACACCATCTCCAAGTAAACTAAAAAAGATTTACTTAGTGGTAATTTGGTGTTAATTTGGTTAATTAACTCGATGGATCGATCAGCTACTCTGATTATCTTTCTTGTAACCTGCAAGAGACTAGCAAGTGTGACATAGTAATAGCTAGCTAGGTGATTGTAATTTTGCTTCTCTTTTCTTTGCTTTTTTTTCATGATGAGTGTGGCATCAACGTATGCATGCAGCTGTCAGTGTACATATGTCTGTACTGGATTCACACGAACAACCAATATGAGTTACACACTCCCCGTTCAAACAGAGTTACACACTTGAGCCTTGAAGACCTATTTTTTGTTGCATTATACAATGCAGTTTTTTGTGAGTGTTTTTGCCTACTTTGGCTTCATCTTAGGATCATCAACAGCAATGAACAACATCATTAGCGAATTAATTAGGTCACGTTTGAAATGAGATTTTTTTTTTCTGATTTCTACAAAAATTAAACTGTTTCATGTGAAATTCTAATGTTCATTACGGACTCTCTTCGTATACACACGATCTCTCTCTGGAAGTCATGGGGCATTCGTATTTGCTTTTGCTGATATATTTTGGTTGTAGTTTATGGATTTTAGCTGAAAATAAATAATAATGACTTAAAAATGACTTTTAGAAGGAGAGGGTGAGCAGTGGAAAAAGTGTGAGAGAGATACGTGCGCGTGATAGGAGCGAGAGGAGTGGGGCGCATGATGCACTTATGACCTCCTGTATTATTCTCGAAGCGAAACGGTAGCGAGAGAAGTGCTAAAGCCGCTTCAAGAAGTCAAGTCTTTGTATTAGTTTTAAGTTTTTCTAAGCAGAAGTTACTAGTGGAAACCAACACAAACTGAGCCTGATTAAGTACCCCTCACGCAGGATGGTTCGTGACTGTATTCTCGAGCACAGCATGTCCCAAGTCCAGATGCCTGATGCCTCCGCACGCATATTGGAGGTTGCCTTGGAGCACTTGCATGTCCAATGTCCAAGGCAGCACATTGGCAACTTGCTTCGCTTCTTCTGCTGTAAAACTTGCTACGTGTGTGATGGATGAATGAAAGTATTATTTTGTTCTTTGTGTGATGCAGATGTGTTAGACCCAAGCCTGATTGTACTACATTGGAAGTAGTCTTGGATGCTTCTTGAGTTCATGTTTGATGGCATCTGCATGCATGCAGTCATGCAGGTTATCATTTGTGTTACAGTACTAGCTGCTGGTGTGATCTGCCACTATTTATATGATTGATGAGGAACCCAATGCATATCTGGTATTGTAGTATTTTTTTTTCAAATGTAACCTCCTCATGCTCAAATTGTATTTTTAGCCCCCTCCACGACCGCAGTGAGCGAGGCAAGCAGTGGGCCGCACCACACTATCAAATTGTTTTTTTTTTCATCTTTGTGCTCCTTCCACCTAGCAACAACCGCAGGACCGTACGTGATAAGGTCCATGTCCTCTTTAGTCGGCCACCATTTCTATATGTACCTTCTTCCTTGCTGCCATAGACAAATAAGTTAGTACTATTCGAAAGAGGTAGAATGAAAATTTTGATAGAATATTCACATGTGGCCACGTCGTGGTGTACCCGCAAACATAGCCATCCTGGTTTCCTATGCCGACAAGTATGTACTTAATCTACACATCGCAATGGCAATGTATGCTCTCTAGTACATAGTCGTAATGCCTCATCGATGGAACATGGCCCTCATGGTTGTGCAATTCGGAAGGGCTATCCATGGTCCCTTTTCCTTCCCTTCTCCACTCCCGACTGAGGAAGGTTTCCAAGGGGCGAATACTTTGGGCACAATAGCATAGTTTAGCATGTATTTCTGTCTAATGAATACCTCATCATACTTGTCCAGGTCGTTGATCCATTGGAAGAAGTAGCAATGCTCCTCGGCAGTCAGGCGGCACACGGGCCCACGGCAGCCAGCACAACAAGAGCGTTAGAGTGAGCCAGCGAGGATCTAGGGGAGGCGGCAAGGGCCAACTGGCCAAGGGTAAGTTGTTGAAGATCAAAGATATAGTGAAAAACAATTGCTAAGTTGCTATAATATGTGATTGTGTTTGTAAACAAATGCCCTCAGCAAGGTTTTTGTAAAAATGCAGAAGACAAGGTTGGTTGATGCTAGATAGTAATGGAGATGCTCAGTTGCAACTTGCAAGATACTAGAAATAGGATAGTTTAGGCTATTGGCTATAGTAGCATTTGCGGTAGCTGACAACAGTGGAGTTAGTTCATAAATTGAATTGTAAATTGATGTGAACTGTGAATATGTGAAGAGGTAGTGCAGAAGTAAGAAATAGGGAGTGACAAGAAGAAGAGATATTGACCTATTCTACTGAGTATTTAGTATGTTAGGCCATTAGGGAAAATAAGCAGCTTCATTTAGTTCATGGATTGAATTGTGAATTGATGTGAACTGTGAATGATATTTGTGAACTGGGTATTTAGTATGTTAGGGAAATGATGAGAAGAATGGTTCACTACTGCAAAAAAAAGGCTATACTGAACGCCTCATCATAGACGGTTCTAGAGAATCGTCAGTGTTGCAATTATCACAAATGATTCTTGTTAATAACCATATGTGATAATAACATCACAAACGGTTTTTAATCCGAATCATCTGTGATAATAACACAAACAGCTAAGATTAAAAACCGTCTATGATGTCAGCATATATCATAAATGATTTTTAATCCGAACTATCTGCGATAATGCCACATCACTGATCCATGGCATCTCTCCCAGGATTTCGCTCTCATCCATTCATTCTTTCCGCATCGAACAGCAGGCACCAGTCTCCTCCCACCTCCGCCCCTTATTACTCCCTCTTTCCCTTTCCTGCTGCTCCTAATTCATCCACTCCTTATTCGCCTGCTTCCTCCCCAAAACCGAAGTGCCCCATCCCCTCGACGACGCCTACTACCACCGTGAGCTCCTCCGCCACCAGTTGTGACGCCACGGTTCACTGCACAAGACACTCTTGTCGTAAGAGTGTCTTGTGTAGTGTCATTGTCGTGACACAATAGTGACGCTACCGTGGCCTCTCCTTCATTACCAGTGATATCCCCCATCTGATCCCCACCCCTCTTTCTTGATGCTTGGATCTGAAATTATGAAATTGATAAATGGCTAGCTAGGGCTTCGGTCATGTAAATCTTGATGCTTCTAGATTTTTTTTCTTCTATCAATTTCTTGAAGAATTCAATCCATAGACTAAATTGACTTCTAGCACCTTGTGTGAACTTAGGTATGAAGAGGAGACTACACGCCAAGGCCTATTCAGCTGTTCAACAGGTTCAAAAATTTCAGCGGCCGTTTTGAGGCCCTAAATGATGTTTTTTTGGAGATTTCACTTTTTTAGAGCCTCATAAATGAATCAAAGCTGTCCTTATGGATTTTTTTATTTATCCTTTCATTAGCTTTCAAACGAGTTCAAGAACATCGAAAACAGAGTCTGTATGCAAAAGTTATGGCTATTTTATTGAGTATCGCTTTCAATTGATTTGTCAAATGGATGTGTTTATTTATGAAATAAATGTGAATTGAATATATACATATACTTACTGTATTTCTGCTTGTTGCAGAGGTCATAACTAGTATTTCATGATGGTAGCCAATAAACAGAAATAGATTTACAGATACAAAAAATATCACAAACGGTTTCTAGGACAAAACCATCTGTAATATATCATCACAGACGGTTGGTAGCTAGAACCGTCTGTAATATGCAAGCATCACAGACCATTTTTTGTTTGAGCCGTCTGTGATGCGCGAGCATCACATATGGTTTTTGGTTTGAGCCGTCTATGATAGTCTCCTTCACTGTGTTGTGGTTTATCACAGATGGCTCACAAACCGTCTATGATAACTGTCTGTTATCACAGGCACATAAATTCAGACGGTTCAGAAAACTATTTGTGATAACACTTTAGAACCTTATGTGATGATAATTTCTTTGGTAGTGGCTATTGTACTATGAATTGATGTTCGGGAATGATCAATGATGTGGTTTGAACTGTGAATGATATTTGTGAATTGAATTGTGAATCAGTCATAGATATGATATTTGTGAATTGTGATACACTAATTCATAGTCATGTATATTTGAATATTTTTTCCTGAAAAAATGAATATTTGAATTGTCAATTTTCAGAAATGAGGAGGTTTTTGGTTGATACAAAGAGCCTCGCAACCGCAAATGATGGAACTCATGGAAGCACAAACGCAAGCTTTACAAGCACAAAGTTGAGGTCCACAACCACAATCAAATAGGAACAATGTTGCTAGGGAGCTCAATCCAGATGAAATCATGAGTGATCATGGTCTTAGGAAGCAAATTGATGAGTATGCCCCCAAAATTCAAGACCAAGTTAGGCTGGCATACATATTGAAGGGTCCAACCTAACCTATTGTGAAATTTTCTTGCAAAAATAAAAGAGCCTTTTTGTAAACATGGTATAAGAAGTATGTTGGATAGAGTATAGCGAGTCCCGAGATGCAGCATATTATTTCTATTGCTTCCTCTTTAAGCAACAAGGAAGGGCGGAACACTTTGGTTTTGATGTCTTTAACAAAACAGGGTTTACTGATTGAAAGCATGTGTATAAAGCATTGCCTGAGCATGTTGGTGGTGTCAATAGTGCTCACAACAAGTGTGTCAAGCATTGTGATGATTTTAAAAATCAAAGACAAAGTGTGTCAAGTGTGCTCTCTAATGCAAGTCAGGTAGTTTTTCTTCGAGTATGTCTCCTTGATTGCGACAACAAGTGCATCTTACAAGAGAAGGGATGCATTGATGGGAAGCCATCACAAAAGTATTTTAGAAAGGCTTGAGAGTGGTGAGATATTTACATGAAGAGGTTTGCATTAAGAAACTAATCTTACTAGAACTGGGGATAGTAGATGAGGTTCACATCATACAACTTTGGTTTGTTTGGCCTAAATGTGAAACTCGATGATAAAGGTGCTTAGCATGGTCTATGAAGATGGGCGTGCACCATTTCGAGCAGTAGGTTTGATTGAAAAATGGAGTCCTTCAAATTTGCATTCATTTTAAAGTTTATGTTAAGGTTGCTTGCTATCACAAATGAGCTTTCACATATCTTTCAAACAAAAGATATAAATATTTGTTTACGCCATGGAATTAATTGATGATGTTAAAACTCGATTGGCCACCATGCGAGATAGTGGATGGGACAAGTTCTTTGATGAGGTCCAACAATTTCACGTGGTCAAAGGTATTCATGTGCCAAATATGTATGATAAAATACCAGGTAGGGGTCGTTCCAGGCCTCAAGGGTATACTGTCACTAACCTTCTTCATTATCGTGTTGAGAATTTCTATGTTATTATTGACCAAATTTGTGGTGAGATGAATCATCAGTTTGGTGAAGCATCTACACAGATATTAGTATGTTTCTATTATCTTGATCCAAAGAAGTTTTTTCTCCAAATTTGACATTGAAAAGCTTGCTCGACTTGCTGACATATATGATGCAAATTTTTCTGATGGTGATCGTGCAGTTATAAGAGGTCAACTTGAGACTTTCATTCTTCACGTGAGAAGGCATACTTCTTTTCATACTTATAAAGATCTTGCAAGTTTGGCTACAAAAATGGTTGGCACTGAAAAATATTTGTCTTTCCATTGATTTACAAACTCATTGAGTTGGAATTGCTATTGCCTATGTCAACAATATTAGTTGAAAGAGCCTTTTCAGCAATAAAAATTATCAAGTCTAGATTTTGTAACAAAATTGTCGTTGATTGGCTCAATGACATGATGGTGTGCTATACCGAGCGGGAGCTATTTAAAGCACTTTTCGATATTACCATTACCCGACAATTTCAAGCCATGAAGACTCAAAAAATGAATTTGTCTCGTACGCATGATTAGCACATTTATGGTACGTTGTGTTCCATTCTCTTCGGCTTTCAATGTGAATATATTACAATGTTATTCGATACACTAATCTAATAGCTATATTTTACAGAATCTCTCCTAGATGTATAATTGGACTTTTGTTGGCACGTCATCTAAACTTTCATAATGTCGTACTGAGATACTTGTTATCGTATGTTCTTTTTCTTTTTAACTGTGAACACTGAAATATGTGCTGAATTTTAAAACTATTATAGTTATCAATTTTACTTGCGTCGCTTGTATATAAATTTGTTCACACATATTGTACACACTTGGGCTCCTGACGCGCCCAGACTCATAAAATTTCTTAGCTCCGATGCAGCTCGCCCCTCCCCTTTCATCCTCCACCAGGTGAGCACCACTCCTCCACTCAGTTCTTGCCACCAACCCCAAGAAAAAACACACCTATTCCCTACGAAAAGAGTGGAATGGATCGGATTGGATTGCTCAGGTGTGCTACAGCTGCCTCAGGAAGAAGGCGGGGAAGGGGGGCGACTCGAGCGCGGGCTGCTACTTCTGCGGTGATGCTTGCAAGGAGCACGCCAAGGCGACGCCTTTGCACCATTACTCCCTGACTCCCTGTATAGACCTAGTGTGGCCTCTTCGTCTGGAATCTTTCAAGTGTACCAGTGTTCAAGAATCAAGATTCAGTAGGTGTTAGTGTGGTGTTCACTATTCACTTGTGCAGTTTCAGTTAGGAGAGTGCACAAGTAGCATTGTAATCTCAATGCAATGTGAATTGCACCTTATTCTTGTGGGAGCATAGATTGAAAAGCTCTTTGTGTGATGATTCCTTTGGCATGCCATAAGGATAAAATAAAGTGGTTTATTTCTGTTCTTTCAAAAATAGAAGTTCTCTTTGAGGCAACTAGGGATGGTTGTAGCTAACAAGATGTGTGATTTACGTGTATTTAGGGTTTCCATGACATCGAAAAGAATGTGGATTGGTTTTTCTTTGATGACCACTGCAGGTATGTTGTTACTCCCACACTTCATCTTTCTGTAGATGTGCGCTTCTTGACTGTTGGAACACAACACCAAGATCACACACATCAGGTTACCTATGAACACACATTACACGGAAAAGTCAAACAAACACAGAGACACAGAGAAAATTTTTTCTGGACACGAACTCAACTTACGTCGCTTTTCCTCTTCTTTCTCTTTTCTTTTATTCGACTTACTCTTCTTCTCAATAGATTACATGGTATATATAGACAACCGAGCCGCACAGGCTACTCACCCACTACGACTCTGACAATGACTACCGGCTCATACCGAGCAATTCGCCAACTGACTGATGCACCGCGTCATTCCACGACCTCTTGTACTGACGACTGCTACAGTGACTGACTACACACGACTGCTACAGAAACCGACCACACCCAACTGCCACAATGACCAATAACTGCTACAGTACCAACGATTGTTACAGTGTTGACGACTACTACAGTGTCTGCTACCGAGTATGACGTCTACAGTACTCCTCCGACTATGACGTCTACAGCACTTGGTGTAGCTACGACCGGTCTACTATGACTATGACCATGGCCGCTATAACTACGATCACGGCCGCTACGACTATGACCACGTTTGCTATAACTACGACCACACACAGGTCTTCTGAGCACCAACCGCGGCACTTCGACCACACATTGGTTTTCCGAGCACCGACCGCGGCACTTCGACCAAGCATTGGCCTTCCGAGCACCGACCACAGCACTTCGACCACGCACTGGTCTTCTGAGCACTGACTGCGACACTTTGACCACGCAGGTTGTCCGAGCTCCACCGCTTCAGTAGTCCTCCGACTGCAGCTCTGACCACAGTTTCGACTGCAGCTTCAACTACCGTAGCTACGACCGCATAGTACTCGGTGTAGCTTTAGTACTCGGAGCTATAGTACTTATTGTAGCTTTAGTACTCGGAGCTACAGTACTTGATGTAACTTTAGTACTTGGAGCTACAGTACTCATTGTAACTTTTGTGTTGGAGCTACAGTACTCGGTGTAGCTATAGTACCGGTCGTAATGACAACACACAGACTGATTGTAACAACCACACACGCTTCACAACTTTTACAGGTACCCGACACATGAGTACTTGACGCACACAACTATATACATGCAACAAGATTAATCCAACACTGACTACTCATCGCATCTCTAATCATGCTCTTGGTTATGTTTGTTTTGTTAATGTTATGGCACTGCCATTTCGTTAGACTTGCAGTTATCATGGTAGCATTTTGGCTTAGTTAGGTTTGCTCTCCTTTGTTCTGAAGCTCACGTGGTTTGAAGTACCCACACATGGTCAAGCGGCTATCTTGCATGGTTATATCAGGAGCTATTAGTGCAGACTGTCTTGACATACTTCAACCAGCCCGATTGCACCAGGGGACACTTATCGAGGTAGCTGTTGTCCTCGTAATCCCTTCCTCGCTGTTGTATAATGTTTTTTGGTTGGGTGCTTACATGGACAATGGAATATTATGGATGGAAGACGAGTTTGAGTTGTTGGAGGCCACTTTTAGGAAGGCAGGGTTTCAGGAGGAACTCACAACTTGTATCCTTGATATCTTATTTTAGTCACATCTATCATTGGGTTTTCATAGACTGTTCTCTCTTGAACAAACTATGATAGACCAAACACAGCACTAACATACTGTCAACAATACATATAATATATAAATGTATATGGTACTTATTTCAACCTCATTGTCACTGCTAATTTTCTTTGACACGATTAGTTTTGATCAGAGAATGGTACATCAATGTGCTGGCAAGAATACGCATAAATGCATTCCGCATTGAATTGGTTTCAAGTTCATATGAGGATCTCCTAGCCTCAGCGGCAGCCTCAGTAGCATGCAATGCATCAGTTGGCAATGCTGTTTATGTGCTCCCCTCTTTCTACAACCACGATTGTGTTATGGCCCTTCACATGCTCCTATGGAACACAAGCAATATTCGATATTTTCACTCTTAATATTTTTTCTTTGGAAGCAAGCATTCAAATGTTGCATTTCCTCGCGAAATTATATGATTACTGTCTCTTTGTTGTGGTACAGTAAATGTTGATTTTACTGTCTGAATTCTCAATATTATTTCGGTTGTTTACAACTCTACATTGTATCCACTAATGGATTTACTTACTTGCTAAAATTATTCTGAATGATGAAAAATCTTGAGTTTTTGTGGACACCTTTGGGTGATTAATCAATTGAGGCATTAGAAAGAAGACTGCACAAGGCTTAATATAATGATAACAATGGATGCTATTTCATCCTATGAGTAGCAAATGTTGTACTTGTTATCACTTTTCTTTTGAAATTCAGATCCATATATCCACATTTTTTTCCCTGTTGACTTGCAGATCCAAATACTCAGATAGTTTGGCTGGAAAACGCAGATGCTAAATTGAAGGCCCTCCGCGATATTGACAAAGATATAGAAAAGTGTAGTGCTACCTATGTTGGCATTGTGCCATTTACAGGGGCGGTCCTTGGGCACATTTCAAAAAACAGAAACACTGATGACTACCAAATTCTTAATATTTATTGTGCTGTTGCATCTGTTATAGGTGAAGAGCTGCACATCTGCTGCATTGATGCAAGCATGGATGTCAATGCCCGGCAGAAGATTCTTGATGAAGGATTTGGCTTCCAGTGCCGTTGCCTTTGGTGCTTACCTGGAGATTAGAATTTGGCTTCCAGTGCCGTTGCCTTTGGTGCTTATCTGGATATTAGAATTCATCTTTTCCCTTGAGTGTTTCCTCGTGTGGAGCGCGGGTTCTGGTATGGTTCATTTGAAGCCACATAAGGTAGGTGGGTGACCTTGAGGAATACCTCTGCAACTGCAAGCATCTTATGAAGCCAGGATGCCCAGGAGGCGTCAATGAAACAGGGTCCTTGCTTGCAGGTGCTCTTCTGTGGAAGATTTGCATACAATCTACACTAGTAAGTCTTAAATAGACAATTATTTTGGTTAGTCCCCAACTCCTCGGTGCCACATTGCCGAGACAGAACTGTCGGTTACAAAGCGCTGAATATTTGATGTAAGTTGACATTGTAAGAACGCCAGGTGCTCGTTGATTTTTCAACAGGTATTCATTCTTGATGCATTCGTTTTATACTTTTTTAGTCATCAGTAGTTTGAATTATATTGGGGTGGATTTTTTAGACTAAGACTTAGTTGTGATTTTTGAATTCTAACCTGTTCATGAGAAGTAATACACAGAGAAAAATAGTCATATACGACTCGATACAGTTTATACTGCAATTTACCTCTAAACCCCGCCTTACAAAAACATACCGTTTAACAATAAGTTACTGTAGAAATAAAAGTCAAAGTCGAAACATAAGCCTAAAAAAGCTGGTATAATATGTTGCAGCGTGTTACTTTCACCGAGGTACTAGCACATCCAGGCTCTCATTTTGCTTACTGCCGCAAGCCATTAGATCACAAATATCAGAACACTTTTTTCTGAACGTCAAGAGCCTCTGTCAGCATTTACAAATCAGCCTTAGACGAGACTGGATCATCGCTATCACACAGAGCAATGCTAATCTCTCGCATGTCCGCTAAAACTACAACAGTACTCATGGTACTGATACAGAAAGCAGATCTGGAACTCATTTTACAGCCTACAGAAGAAACCGCAAAAATTATACTATAGCATACACAAGAAACCATGTCACAGTCTAATTTGTGCCTTCCCCCCTTCCATCGAGTTGACGAAAGTTCACACAAGCATTGTTCAGTCAACAGCCATATGGGTATCAACATGAAAAACGAGATGCAAACAAACAAAATTTTCATGTTCGCACTATCTAACAAAATTGGAACATGACATCGACCATATGACTGCGCATGGTGTTTCTCAAATTGAATAAGAAACAGAAGACTTGCTTAGAGCAGCAAGGCACTCTTAATGATAGAAGTTACAAGCACACCAATTACAAAACTAGCCAATACATAACTGAAGCAACTTAGGCTAAAATGGAAGTTTGATGTCCGTCAATACAACACCCTTCTAAACATGAGGGGGTGGGGGAGGGTGTGACGGGGGTGCCAATTTGTCTACTTAATAATAGGCAATGATTCACAATCAGTTCCTGGATGGTAGCACCTTTTAATGATCAATGGGAATCGAGCTCTACATTTTTAGGGCATCAGCATTTTCTTGCTATTGCTGGTCGGTTTAGTTATCAGGGGATCCAACAAAATTTTACTGACCAGCATCCACTATTGCAATCTTAGGGAGAAAAAAAAGAGAATGGTACAAATTACAACAGATAACTCAAAGGAAATAATCAGGCGTTCTCCGTGTCACATCCGGTTCGCCTCTCCTAGGAGCTGGTTCAAACTGCAAGAATCCAAGTTGCATCCCAGTGAAGAATTGCACAACTTACAGCACAAGATAGTAACAATAAAAAGGTGATGAATCAACATTACTGTTCTGATCTTCAATCGATTGATATTATACATCATGTACATGCTACAAGTAGCAGGTTAACAGTACCAAAATAAAAACAGAGTACAAGCATAGGCTAAAGGATATCCAGAAAGAATGAAGTGGCAATTACCTGAATAAATGTGTGGTTCCTGCAGTCATCAACCTCCAGGATGGATGCCATGTTACCACATCGGTAACAATAATTAGGTGCACTGAATATGGTCACGACCTTTTGTTCCTGTTAACGTTTGGTAAAGAATCATAGGATTATACTAGCTAAACAAACATTGCAATTAAATCTGTGCTAAACAACTTACATGTGCCCAGTTATATCCCTCCATAACTAACTGATGAGCCCGGGCTACAAGTTTGAGATTATTGGTGTGATTAAACTGTTCTGATATGTCCTGAAAAATGAGAAGTACACAACTGAGAACAGAAATGAGACATGTGGCCCCATTCTTTTTAGCTTATGGCTTTCCCCAAACAAACAAATGGGGCGGCTTCTCCACCGCCGTTTCAAAGCGGTTTATCTGGACAACATTTTCAAAGCGGCTTATCAGCATTTGGTTCATTCGCATAAGTGCTCACGCTATGACCAAAAATCATCAGCCGTAGCCATAAGCCATCAGCCGAAAAGAACCCACCCACAGTCTATCAACAAGGAAAAGGAAAATTCATGAAAATAGACAGAGCATATCTAGTACTTGGCCAAAAGTGTATCCAGCACCACGAGGAGATATGCCCCAACCACATCGATCATCTGGATCAGACCATAGAAGATCACACATAGGTCCCTCATGAGGGACCTCTTGAACACGATCTAAGCTGCGAACGCTATCAAGATTATCGATTGATGGAGATAAACCACCATGGAGGCAGAAAATTTCTGATTCCACCTTCAAGCAGAAAAGGAATGCAACATCAATAAGATTTCTGAACAGAATATATAAGAATTATGCCACAAAGATATTAACAACAAACAGAAAATTGTGTGGGTATATCATCAGATAACAAAGGGTATATCACTTAAAGTATTTTATATGGTCTTATTCGTACATTATTTGGTCTGGACTCTGGACCACAGAATAGAGAATGACCAACCAATATGGGTGCATCACTTCCTTAGCAGCCTACTGTCCAAGTTACCTTGGTTGTCTCAGAAAAAGGAAACAGTTATTGTGACAGTGCACAGGAGCAAGGTTGTCACGGCGCTCCGGCAAGTCGCGGCGAGACCAGGGCGTCTGGACGCCTAGTCTACTAGGCGTCCGCTATGACGACAGTTAAACGATAGTAATAAATACAAGTAATACCTTATATGACTGAAAATTAAATAACCATATAACATAATAGCACAAATTATCTAAATAACAAGGTCTATAATAGTAAATAGCATTAATATATCAAAATCAGATCTGATTTCAGTTATTTGTATTTATTGTAGGGGGTTAATTGCAAATTTACATCTCATATATATGGCCTCTTGGCCCATGTTCATGGTATAGAGCCAGATCCGCCGCCGCCTAATTGCGCTAGGGTTAGGGTTAGGCTCCGTCGCTGTCACCTCCACCGCCGCATGTGCTCTTCCCACCCGGCCCCTCTTCTCGCCTGACGCCGCCGCATGTGCTCTTCCCACCCGACCCCTCTTCCCGCCTGACGCCGCCACCGCCTCAACCCACTGCTGCTGTCGGCCGCCTCTGGACGCTGCCTCTTGCCAGCTCCGCCTCTCCTCCGGCCGCTGCCTCGACCCACCACTCCTGTTGGCCACCCCGGCCGCCTCCTCCCACCGCCTCCACCCTCCTTCGGCTACAAATCGGCGTTGGGAGGAGGCTGCAGATCGCCTCCTCAACCCACCGCTCTCGCCACCTCCGCCCTCCTCCGGCTGCAGATCAGCCCCCCTCCCCCCGGGTGGCCGCCACAACGCCCTTGGCGACACCCTAGACACCTAGGCATCGCCCAGCGCCGCCTAACTCCTTGCGGAATGGGTAATCGTCCACGACGCCCCCCTCTGGCCGCCAGGACGCCTTGATAACCATGCACAGGAGGATCAGCAACATTACTGAACCCCAGAGATCCAACCATCAAATGTAAAACAAATGATCCATCAAATTATCTCACAATCATTAAAAAAATTAGGCATGCAAAGAGGATAAATGCTCAACGACTGTGAAGCCTGAATTTTTTTTTATAGTAGTGAACTATGAAGTTCATAAAGTAGCACATTTGTAAAATGATGAATTGATGATAAGTGGAATCAAAAGAACCTAACTTAATCTCGTAGTAGTTTGACATTTTCATAGAAAGCATTGGACAGTGGCCATACATGAAAGGCAATTGCAAAAATAAGAGGGAAGGAAAAAAGAAAAGGTAGGCTTCATGCTGAGCACATACCAATGCTGTCAATGGAAAATAGTCAAAAAGATCGGTGAAGATCTTCCAGACATTTGCACTGCCATACCTGTTTAAAAAAGTAAAAAACAGAACAGGATCAAACAAAATGAATCAAGCTAAGTTTGTCAAAAAAACCCACCCACATCTCGAATTTCGTCGGTCACACACCCGCAGGCTCTATGTGGTTTCAAATCCCCCCACCCAGAGCAAGTTGATCAACTGACTGTCCAATGTAGTGCTTGCGTGGCATCCTAGCATGGACCCTTTTTATAACAGCACACCCTAATGGGTCATCTCCCCCACCCAGACCCGAAGCATATCGTGATCATCACCTCAAGCCCTAGTTGTGACACCCACGAGTCATCGAGTTGACCAAGAAATGGTTGAGATGACCCATTAGGGTATGCTATTATAAACAAGTACACGCTGGAAGGCCACGTTAGATGGTCAGCTACTCACCTGACCATGGGGGTGGGAATTTCCAACCACAGAAAACTTGCAGGTGTGTCACTGACGAAATGAGATGCGGGTGAGTTTTTGACAAACTCCCTGACTTGTGGATAGGTTTTCGCAAAAAGCCCTAGATGAAATACAGAGCCGCGCGTGCCACACAAACAAGCACACAACAACAAACATCAATATCCCCCCGCGCGAACGCCACACACACAAGCACACAACAACAAACATCAATATTTAACAATTCCATTCAGCTTACAGCATGAGTACATATCACAGTACTGCAATGAAAGTTCAAGTGAGTTCAATTTCCAAGCATTATGGTACATAATCAATAGGACATCTAAATAAAATTTCCTCTGAAAGTTCATCAAATGAAACAAATCTCCAGAGACAAATGAAAGAAATCTGCAGAGCAAAAGAAGCATATACATCAGAACTACCACAATTATTAGGACTAAGGTAAGAACTCTTGTGTTAGCACTTGGCAGAGCTCTAGAATTCACGTTGAGCAACTGAGCAAGCATATGTTTACTAGCACAAAGGTGATGATACAGTACTCAAGGAACAGGCTAGACATGGAATAAGAGTACGTCAACTTTCAAGCACCTAAATAGACTCACTTTCGTAGGCATTCATCGTAGAATCCATACACCTGTGTGATCTGCAATGATCGATGAATTTCCCACTTAAAATTAAAATGGAATATTGAATTTACTATAAATAGTAGACAATCTATATGCTTGCAAAGCAGACGATGGCTTAAGGACAGATAACACTATAAATGAGAAGGTTTCCATTTCAAATTCAATTGAGTACCTAATGTAATGAAAGAGAGAACAATATCATGGGCATGGTGGAATTTACAATACCTGCCGACTCTCGTGGTTTCCACGAAGGATTGTAATCCGTTGCGGGTAGCGCACCTTCAGTGCAACCAAAAGCTGCATAATGGTATTGTATCATGCCAACGAGTAATGCGAAATAAAAAAGGCTTCAATAAAATGAATTTAAACATAATTCTCTCTACAGGTATGTTAGGTTTGAAAGGGCACATTGGGGTCAACCAAACATAACCCCAATAACTGTACCATAAATCAGTCAAGCCAAATTTTGGTGGAATTTGTGGAGCAAAAATTGGCACTAACAAAAAACATCATATATACCAGGAATGTTCTGCTCTTGTTCTATATAATAAAATGAATTGACCAAATAAAGACAATATATATCCAGGAAAAATATTTGCAAGATGTATGATCCAACCTCCCAGTAGTATAACTGTATAACCGACAGTGATGAGTATCCTTCTCGTAATACTGGCTTATCAATTAAGGCCCTGTTTGTATTAGCTTGTGCTTAGAAAAGCCAATACAAACACTGGCTTTTCGAAGTGGCTTCTCTACTCCTCTCGCTGCAGGGATAAGGCCTCGGTCACGGGTGCATCAACCACCCTACTCCTCTCGCTCCCGTCACGCGCACGCATCTCTCCCTCACTTTTTTGCATCACTCGTCCCCTCTTTCTAAAAGCCACTTCTTTCAACCACTACTATTCATTTTCAGCAAATGCCCCCTAAGCGTCCTAAGCCAAATATTGCCCTGCTAGTCAAGATGTTCACTTGAGCATGCATATATAACATATATCTTTGCCAGTTACCTTCTAAATCAGGGTGACAACAGGGCGGACCAAATCCAACATAGTAAACAGATAAACCATACACATGGGATTGTTCAACTTCTACTAAAATTCGCAGCAAGCAAAAGCAAGGATCAGGTTAGCTCTTACTGTAACAGTCTCAACAGAATAATAGCCGCGATCTACATAATCCCCCATAAACAAGTAATTCGTATCTGGACACTGACAAACAATATAAACAAATCTGTCAGCTTTTAAAGAACAAAATAAATGATGTTAAGTAGTACAACAAGAGACAAAATAAACATAAAGAAAGGCCAATGTATTGATACCTTCCCACCAATCCGAAAAAGCTCTAGAAGATCGTGGAATTGCCCATGAATATCACCACAAATTGTGACTGGGCTTTTAACTGGCTGCATGTAAAGTATACAGAGGGTAGAGTCAAAAACCTATCCTCTTGGACCTTATAATATATACTAAAAATGTACGTAACTACCTACCATGTTGATGCTGGGTACTATATGGATAATTACATCGACACAACGTCAGCATGCATGGTTTGGTCACATATAGATAAACTTTGTTATATTTGGTGCAACACACCATAAGCAAATAGTTAAGCTGGTGAAATAAATGAAGAATGCCATGGATTAATCACCCTTTTGGTTGTAGCTATACACATCAGCAATTGCCAGGGATGAGAAACAAAAATTGAAATATGTGTGCTGCTGTGCTAGGCTCCAAATTCAGCAATAAACTTGAGTCTAGGGATAAGGTAGGGGACATGGGCACATCACAAACCCCATCCTCTCGCTCCCGTCTCGCGCACACATCTCTCCTTCGCTTTCCCCACTGCCCATTTCCTCCTTTTAAAACATACTTCTTTCAGCTAATACTATTCATTTTCAACCAAAAGCCATCAACCGCAGCCAATATGAAAACCCCCTAGTTCGGGATTACCTAACCAATAGTGAGAAGCCCATATTTTTACCTCTCCTTTGTCAGTCAGTTTATTCCCCACAAGCATACAGAGTGTGCTGACAGTAGCCCTATATTCCAAAGGTGGGAGATACCAGTCCCCTTCAGAAATTAAACTTGAAAAGGGCAACTTTTTGCATGGAGCACCAAAACATGATCCAGCATAAGAACTTTTTTCTTGTCCATATCCAGTTGGCTCCCTTCACACATAAAATTGAAAAGAACATACCAACTGCAAACAGAACAAAACTATGTCTATAAGGATGATGTTACTCAAATTGAATAGAGCATAGTCATCGGTTTCTCAAACAACCAAAATCATGCCCCAACAACACGGACGCCATTGTAACGCACAGTCAAAAATTATTACAGCATTGGACGCCATCGCATCCCACAATAAAAAATTATTACATCATTGGCAAAATTGTAAGAAAGCTCTGCCATACCTGAACATTGCTTTCCTCCATCAATATCTCCTTCGCCTTCTCACACAGCGTTTTGACCTGCGTGTGGTCCAATTAGTACACAGCCAGACTCATATGTACCCACAGCAAATCCTCCTCACACCATGCGGATACATTCCGTAGTCGGCCAAAGGATGACGCATGTCATCGAACCAAAACAGCGGCGTGACATACCTCGAGAAAAAAGAGAGAAAAACAAGCGGATTTGATGACAGGCGCATATCTCCGGTGAGATAGATTCGGCATCTAACACAAAGGCTGCGGCCGCACATTCCGATCCGGCCACTGTGGGAGCTCGTAAAGCTCCATTTTTTTATTCCACCTCTCCTCCATGGCTACCAGATTCCGCCTGAGATCTACCGCCACAGACCAAATCTGAAGCACGCAGCCTACAATTTTCGCCCAGAAACGACCTAACCCTAGGAACTCCCTGGCCGAAACCGACCGAACCCAAACTACCCCCATCGCGCCACGAATCTCGCACGGGAACAACCGAAAAACCCAGATCGAACGGGATGGGGAAACTAGGGCGGGTCTCGCGGCCTCACCTCCGGCTCCGGGAGCGGGCGGCACTCCATGAGCTGCTCGATCTGCGCGTCCAGGCCCCCGCATCCGCCGCCGGCACGCCAGCATACAGCCTCCTCCATCTCTCCCTCCGCCGCTGCCGAGACGTGACCCTGATCTAACCCTAGCTCGAGCTCGTCGCCGCCTCGGGAGGGAGAGAGTGCTCGAGGTGGAGCGGGCTTTGGGGCGATGGCCAAATGGGGAAGCGGAAAGAGAGAGAGAAGTACTGGAGAGGAAGGGCAGAGGGAGGGTGCGGGCCCACCTGTCAGCGGGGCCCAATTGCCATCGGCAGTAAGCCGTGGGCGAGGAAGGCGCTGGTCGCCGACAGTTGGATGGAATGGGAGGGGAGCGCACGGGTGGGGGGCGCGTGGGGCCCAGATGCCAGTTGGGTAAGGAGGATGAGAGGTGGGCCCGGAGGATGGTTGGTCGGCATGTAGAAACGGAAACTGGACGGACGGCAACTGGAGGGGAAGGAAGCCAGTGGATACGGACAGCCGGCCAAGCAAGTTCGGGCCATCCTTGTCAGCGAAAAGGACATGACCAACGTGTGATTGTGTGAACGTGGTGTGATACTTTCTTTTGGAAAAGGTCGTTCTAACTGTTTGAATTTTGCTCGAAAGTTCATTTAACATCTTAAAATATAAAATCAAGTATTTGATTTTCGAACTTTGTAATTCAATTTAAATAACACAATGTCCTAATTTTAAATGATGATATTGTCTACGTGGCACGATAAATGAATAGCTTTACCACATAGAATGGCACGGTGGTAAATTTAGGTAAAAAAAGGTAGGACCCATAGGTCCTTTTCTCCATAATCGAACAGATAGGGAGGAAATTACAGGCACGTTGGCTATGGAAGTACAACAGGAAGCTTAGTGGGGAAGAAACCCTTGTGGGCCGTATATCACTGATCTAACTTGGCCAACGTGTCAAAACAGTTCACTCATCGTACCATCTCTATCTCTATCTCTATCTCTACCACATATAATACACCTAAAAAACAATCCTAAAGCCACACAGAAAATTGTACAACACAGTCATTAGCTATCCTAAGTACACCCAAAATTTTACACCCAAACCCAACCAACGTTTAAAATGAAGGGACAAGATCACATCTAACCTTGTCTTTCTCTTACTCACTCAGATCCAACGGATCAGATTGCTGGGACCAAACCTCATCACTCATCCCTCGATTCCTAAGGTCAAAATCTCATTGAACCTCTTCGCTCTGCACCTCGCGAAATTTCCGCCGAGACGCTGCTCCCCCCCGCGCCGCGTCCCATCTCCCACTCCCACTCCGCCCTCGCTCCTCCTCCACCGCCGCCTCCCCGCTGCCGCCGCCTCCTCCCCCACCCCCTGCGCCGCCGCCTCCTCCTCCTCCCCACCCCACCCCGCGCCGTCGTCTCCTCCCCACACCACCCCGCGCCGCCGCCTCCTCCTCCCCCACCCCTCCGCCTCCTCCCCCCACCCCTCCGCTCCGCCGCCGCCTCCTCCTTCCCCCACCCCGCGCCGCCGCCTCCTTCTCCCCCCACCCCACGCCACCGCCTCCTCCTCCCCCCACCCCCTCCGCTCCGCCGCCGTCTCCTCCCCCCACCCCTCCGCTCCGCCGCCGCCTCCTCCTCCCCCCACCCCTGTGTTTGGTTGGCGCACCGATGTGGGCGTCGGGGAAGTGGATCAGGACGCTGGTGGGGCTCAAGCCGGCGGCGGAGAAGGAGAAGCCCGGCGGGGGGAGGGCGCGCAAGTGGAGCCGGCTGTGGCAGGGCTCGTCCTGTGGGCAGAGGGGCACCGCGGCGGGGAAACCGTCGGCTTCGGAGGTCTCCGAGATGTCATCCTTGGCCGCCGACGCGCTCAGCTCGGTCGTCGCGGCCGTGGTCCGCGCGCCGCCCAGGGACTTCCGCCTCATCAGGCAGGAGTGGGCCGCCGTCCGCATCCAGACCGCCTTCTGCGCCTTCTTGGTAGGCCACCGCCGTCGCTCACGTTGCTTAATTCTTCGTAAAAATGACGTCTTCTTTGCGGCGACAAAGTTGTTTCAGTCCAAGGATGCAGGGCTTAGGAGAATGGTGTACCTCATGATCAAGGAACTCTCGCCGTCAGCTGATGAGGTTGGATGATGTTGGTTGCTACTTTGCAGTTCTTTGCATTTGGTAGGCTCTGAGGCTGACTTCATTTGCGTTTCATTGGGTGTAGGTTATTATAGTGACCAGCTCTTTAATGAAGGACATGAATAGCAAGACTGATATGTATCGTGCAAATGCCATAAGAGGTCTTTGCCGCATCATTGACTCAACTCTTCTCACCCAAATCGAGAGGTATTTGAAGCAAGCGATCGTTGACAAGAACCCTGTTGTTGCCAGCGCGGCTCTTGTCAGTGGCATCTACTTGCTTCAGGTGTGTGCTACAATTTTAGTTTGCGTGCTACAATTTGCTTCATTTTACAGAGATCAATGAATTTTTCTTTTAGTGGGTAGATAATTTAGTGGCTCCTCAGGTCATGCGCCATGCAAGACTAGATTATGTTGTGCAACTTGAACATTTGATGCTGGTGATTGGGTTATAATCTGACCTTGTTTAGTGATTTGATGGGAGACTAACAATGCACTACAAACTAGAGTATTTGGACGTTGAGAACCAAGAACAGCTATTAGATGTGTTAGTTCACGTATGTCATTCAGTTTATACTTCATACTCGGGTATTGTTGGGAAATCTTTGTTGGGAAAGTGATCAATAGATGTGGTACTTGTAACAAGCGTATTGATATAGTACTAGGTTTTGTAACCACGAAGTGCGCAGATGATGGCTGGAACTTTTTATGCCTTCTGGTGATTTCCTCAAGGCATTTGATGTCATCAGTCTTCAGCAGATAAGTTACCAGGCGATCAGGATGTATATAGATTTGAATAGTGATGGATTGGCTGAGTGGGTAAGGAATGGAAGATTGCCCATATCAACAGAGGTGGCCAGCCTATACATGCCTTATCATGACAAAGTTGCTATTGGTAGTTTGTCAGATTAGATTCCCCTCTATTTTAGATGTTTGAGACCGCGGAATTTCTGGTATATCTCCCTTTCCAGCAGAATGGATCTCTTTGCCCATGTGTAATAATCCCATCGTTAATAAACATATGTTTTGGACTTTAGTAGTTGTCTATTTTGGTTGAAATGCTGAGTGCCTATGCATTGCATGTTAGCATAGGCATCTTAATACTCTACATTGTAGAGGTTGTCAGGTAAGATGGCACATATATCTTGGTTATTTCTAATTTGGTATGGTTTTGTGTCATTTTTTTTGTTGCTGTCCATGTAAATTATTTCGTTTTCCAGCTCTTGCTTTTGATATTGATAATTGTGTAATTATGAGGGCTTAATTGATAGTTGGGCACAAAATTGAGTTATCTATCAATACTGTTGAAGTTTCCCTTTTTAAAAAAAAATAAAATCATGTGGTAGACCTGTTGATTTGTTATATCATCCAATATATTTGAGAAGCAGTTAGATATTAATTCCACTTGTTCCTTACTTTGAAGCTCTATATTTCATTCTTAATCTTGTTTATATCAGTGTAGACTTAGATATGCACGTTTCTTCTTGAGAAACTAAAATTTTATTTTGAGACACTGCCTCAAGTGAGTCTTTCTATGGTATACTATTGCAGTTAATGGATGAAAAATTGCAATGATTACTTTTCAAGTGAATCTCTCTGATGATTAGACAATTCATGTATTTTGTGCTTGTCAGATTACTTACGTGCTCATCTCATCTCAACCCTTTGTTTGTTTAGTTTGCATGCTAACTGCGTGTTGATTGTAACAATCCTTTCTTGCATGTTGGCACTTGGCAGGAGAAATTCCAGGACTATCTTTGCCGTGAAGGTGAGAGGTTGAGGAAGCAGGACAGAGCCGCAATGGGCGAGAACTAGCAAAAAGCCTAACCCAATTTCGACGGCACAACATGTTAATTAGACATGGGATGTGTTTCTCTGTACTAGAACAAATTTTCTCCTAGAAAGCGATCCCTCCAATGGCTTTGGCTTTCCGGAACCAACTGCCTCCGTAATAAATACATGATCATCCCCAAGCCCAGTGTTTTTCCTTGGAACATGAGTGTGCCTAATGTCCCGAACTGCCGATTTGCTGCTGCGGTTTTTCGGTTATACTGTTGTAGAATAAAAAAAGTTATACCATTGTAGTGTAATTAAATGTTTTGCCGTAGCGTTAGCACGGGCACTATACTAGTCTGAGTAATACCACCATGCAAAACTGAGTCAGTGCGTTATTTAAACTGGATTGCAAAGCTCGAAGGTCAAATAGTTGGTTACATAGTTCGGAATGCTGAACGAACTTTAATGCAAAGTTTTACGGTGTTATATAAACTTATTCTTTTTCTCTTTTTTTTGACAATTGTGGGATTTTTGTTGACATTTTTTCCATTGGCATATTTAAGATGCATGTTCAAAAACTAAGTCTAAATCAACCTGATAAAATGGGCAGATATACAGAGCCCAGACAACTTATAAATAAGAGGAGAGAAAGCTTTATAAAACAGTGATTCAACAATCTGTCCTAAGAGTCACCAAACTCCACTACTCTTTGGATCGCAAAAAAGAAAAAGAAAGCTCCACTACTCTTTGCTAACATCGTTTAGTAACCAGTAATATCCAATGACTGAAAGAACGGAGTTTATCTCACGAACGCCTCCTATCCACTAGCTAGTAGTAGTAGATTCTGCTTTTTTTACTATAATTTATGATTTGTAGATTCTGCGCTTTTTTTACTATAAATTAAGATTTTTAACTATAATTTATTAATCTAATAAATAATAATTATCCAAAGAAACCGAGAAAGATGAAAGCAGAAAAGAATAGACTTTTATCTACAGTAGATCAAAGGCGTGACATGAGCATTCACACGGAAAGTTGTCCAGCATTGACAACTGCATTGTTGGTCGAGTCGTCGAGAGACCGTCCTATCTTCGAAGTTTTCGACTCAATGGAGTCCGAGAGTCATTAAGAATGGAGTTTTTTCTCTTCACACAGGTCGACAATCTAAGCTTACATGTAACTCTTCGATCCGGTATGAATAGACCAGCTCATAAAAGTATTCTCAGAAGAAGTCTAGCCAACTCAAACGATTATTCCAGTAAAAACCCTCCATTTATGGTAGTACTCGGTTGGACTGATTTTTTATGATTTATGACTAAATTTTTACTGTAGCTGTTTGAAATTACACTATAGCTGATGATGACTTATTTAACATAATTAAATTTAAATAAAATTAAAAATGGAAAAGAACAGGTTAGAATATGGGAAAAAACTAGCAAAAAAACTCAAAAAATCAGATAAATCAGAAAAAATACGAAATTTAGGAATAATGAAAAATAAGCTGGAAGCCAGAAACTCACACCGAGACAAGCGGGGCCTATATCAGTTAGGCTAGGCATGAAAACAAAGTACTTGTGTACTGTTTTTCTCTAGCATGTACTAGGGAATTATGTGCTGTTTTTATCTTAGCACCTACTAGGAAATTATGTACTGCTTTTCCTTCATCCTTGACAAATGAAGGGAAGAATAAAATGATGCGAGATTCAGAGAAAACAATTGGTTATCTAATTTGAACCAAGTTAGTAAGTGTAAGGATGCATTCGGAGTCCATTGTTGCGTGTATTATTGCTTTGCTTAAAATATATGCATGCAAAGACATATCTCAAGTCAAAAAGACACGCAAAATCAAGGTTATAAGTCTGTCTTAGTAAGTAGCAGAGACATTTTCAAATATTGAAGTATTTTAAAATTCCAATATAAAACCATAAAAATATACTATTGTACATAACAAAGTAATTTATCTCTGTTGTCCTTTTTCCTCATCTGGCTTCATACATAGGGTGGGATCTTTTAAGATGTGTCTTATGACTCTTGAATTTTGACTATTCATATGACAGAGTACAAAGAGAGACAGTTATATGTTATTTTAACCAGTATAACTGAAGTCATATAGTATCTATTACAATCAATTTATAAAGTCTAACTTAAAAATGTATTGCTTAGAGTTAGTTACTATAGCAAAAGATAAATAATCACAAATAGCCAACGTAGGAGAACTCAAGTCATGATGCTTACCAACCCAAGAAAGCAAACCTGTTGTTTAGGACAGCACAAATCAAAACAAATCAAGTGTACTGAACGGACGAATGACTTGTGGACAACACCTTTTGCTGCCGCATGCGAGGTGCATCATTGCTTGTATGGGCCGTTTTGTTAAGGTGTCCCACTAAAGATGTGCCAATGCATGCAATGAACTAATAACTTTAATCATTTCTTTGGCTTTCGTGTGTTTTGGGATTTAGCCATCCCCTTGTAAGTGAAAACGAATCGAGAACAATTTAACAGCAACTTGGTTTTTTTTTGGTTAAAATAAGAATATGATGTTTAGTAACAAGCGGGGAGATCTTTTTTTTTTGTTGGATTACAACTCTTTTCGTAGTTCATGGAAATGCAAAGATTTTTTTCAAAATGTAAATGGTAAAATTGAGTTTTTTTTTGTTAATAGCAATCATGTGGGATAAGAGAAACGAGGTATCCTCTCTTTTGTCGAAATACGAGAAGAGTGCTTATCTCTCTTTAACGAATTGAGCTTGTTTGGTGATGGTATTTTCAATGATAGGCATCTCAAGTTATGTTTATATCCCTTCATATCATCAAGAAACTATTATAGACACTACTGCTTCAATGAGTGATACCTATATATGGGTCTAAGCAATAAATCTCATCATTCCCTATTCCCCTCTATCTCCCTCCTTCCACTCTCTCTCCCTTCTCCTAACCAACATCACTACGAGGCGACCAGATCCGGCGGGGCAACTGCACGGCATAGTGTGGGACAGCGTTGCAGCGACATATCCAGCCGCTCACGACGTGGCGGCGGTGGGGGTGCAGCGTGGTGTGGTGTGACGACACAGTGGCATATCTGATCGAAACTAAGCCAGATCTGACATGGTGCACGTTGCATGGTGCATCGACATTATTGACAACGCAGAACGGTAGCGCACACCAGATGTCCAGATCTAGCACAGCGGCATGGACGGCCGCCGGCGTGGGACGGCAGAGCGACAGCGTGGATGGTGGCTGGTGAGTTAGATCCCAAAAGTTGGCATAGACACATCAGTTTCTTCCTAATGTAAGTTTTTGATGGTTTCTTGATATTTGAATTTTGTGCCCATGCAATGTCTTGCATGAGTAATTGCTTCTCTATCTTTTTTCATTAATTTGTCCTCTACCTCATCCTAAGTCCTATGTAGCATTCCATGGATATTGCTGAGATTAACTCATTAGAAGTGCCCTGAAATGGCCAGTACATCAAACTCAACACAGTATTAAAGTAGAAAGATCGAAGTTTGAGATGGAGCATGCCCACTTTATTAAGAAATGATAGTTTCACTCTGTTTCCATACACTAACCAATTTATACGAAAAGAAAGGTAAACAATTACTTAATACTTCAACACCCCTCATGTCTAGATTGAACCTACAACCTAGTCCACCCAGAGACATCACTCCTAGAGACGAAAACAACACAAATTATTTTTTAAAATATTATTAAATAGAATCCATAATTTTTTTTAAAAAAAATTGGAAATGGTTCACTCACATTGTCAATCATGTGGAAAAACGATAATACTTGCAATTATATCCCAAAATAGCAAAATATATCATTTGCTATATTTTCACATGATCTTTTGTGTGGTTATCTTTTTACTGAAATTTTTCTTTGGCTCCACATGAAATTTTGGGGATAGAAAAAGTATGCCAAATTACCCTAATTAATGACTACCAACTATGAAAGAAAAGCAATGGGCCAAACCCAAAAATTTCCAACATTTTTTAAGGGAAAATATCTCTAACACCCTGTTTGGTTCATGGAATTGAGTAGGGAGTTGAGGAATTGGAATTGGTCTACATCAATTTCGATTGTTTGGATGCACTTGGGAATCAGAATTGGAATTGGGCATCAATTCAACATGAATTCACAAACAAACTAAAATGACAGAAGATCCAATCAGACCTATATCCATCTTAATCAAGTGGAATCCATCTTTTGGCTCTGAGAAGTTCCTCCTCTCCAATGCTCATCCTCTCCATCCCTGACCCTTCCCCTGACGAGACTTCGATCGTCACTTCAGTGAAACTCTGGTGGTTGCCACTCCAGTGAAACTTCAACTAGCAACTCTGGGTGATCACATCCACGTGAATGTCCACTACACCAAGTACTTTTCCTCAACTTCTTAGCATCTTCCCCATCATCAGTGTCATCAACTCTTGTCCTTCCTTGTTGTTAGCTATGCACCTTGAAGCTCCCCACGGTTGTAGCCTAGATTTGGAGGCGATTGGATCTAACCACCTTTGACGGCATCGCCACCACATGTTCTTCCACATAGCCGGTGCCGCCACAACATCCTCTTCCTCACAGTACGACGCCGCCATGATGTCTTTGTCCTCACTGTTGATGCCGCAACCTCTTCTTGTTCATCGTCATTGGCGTCCCTCTTGACTTTTGTCGCACAACTGCTACTTGGATGTAGAGTCCATCCTCCGCTCCAGCAATGAAGATATCCTTGTCACCGCCTGTCTCCAATTTCGGGTGATGAAGATGTCCTCAACATAGATGTCTCCCCTTCATCCTGGATGTCGCGTACTATGCTGCCGCTGCTCCTCCCACTAGATCTGGGCTGCCACTACTCCTCCCTCCAAATTTGCTTACCGCCATCATGAAGACGACTGCATTGTTGTTCGCCGATGCGTTCATAATGAAGGCACTCGACGACATTCTTGAAGACAAAACTGCTGCCCTCCTGTGAGTGAGCTCTTGACGAAGGTGCTTGATGGCATCACTGAAGACATTGATGCCATGCTAAATTCAGAACTTGCGATTTTATTTGGCAACCAAACAAGATTTAGAATTGCCTTGTGATTCCATTTCCATGTTGCAGTTTATTTTGCATCCAAACAACAAAAATTGAATTGTATCCCAATTTCAATTCTACTTGAAATTGAATTGGTACTTCAATTCCATAATCTCAATTCAATTCAGATATCCAAACAGAGCCTAACATAAGCTAGGCCAGACACCCAAAATTCAATACAACCCCACAAATTGGGTTGTAAACGAGCCAAACTTGAGCTCAGTGGAAGCTCAAGCGAGTCTAAGTTAGGGCCCAAGCTTGGAGCTAGGCTCTCAAGCTCGGACAATAAAAGGGAATAAAGAAAAAAAAAGAAAAACCCTTAAAAAATCAAAATAAATTAAAATTAAAAATTGGCGTGTTTTAAATGTCTTCTTAGACCAGAAAATTGAATCCTTTGCGCGACTCTAAGACCCTGTCTTTCTTAAACCAGAAATTGAAGCCTTTGAGCGACACTAGGCCCCGCTTGGTTGGGCTGAAAAGCTGTGGCTTATGGCTGAAATTGCACTGTAGCGGCTGAAATTTTACTGCAGCTGAAGTTGACTTATTTGACGTAATTAAATTTAAAAAGTTAAAAATAGAAAAAAATGCTAGATCATCACGAACAATACAAACAAATACGGGGAAAAGAACCGACAAAAAACTCAAAAAAGCTAAAAGTTTAAAAAAAGGCGAAATTTATAAATAGTAAAAAATAAATCAGAAATCAGAAGCTGAAACTGAAACAAGCGGAGCCTGGGACTGTTTGGCAGAGCTTCACCACTGAAAAAATGAATCTGGAGCAGCAGATCCATCAAAAACAGCTCCACCGTGAATCTGGGATCCCACCATGGAGCTGGACAAAACTGTTTGGCTTGCATAGCAGCTCCAGATCCACGAAACTGAGTTTTTGGTGGGAATGGCCTGTTTTGCCCATGGGTTTTATGGTGGTATGAGATGGGGTGTGTAACCAGTGGCAAAAGGTGGGTAATTACCACCCAACTCCACGAGTAGATACGAAACAAGGTTTCGTGGAGCACTCCTTGAGGTGCTCCATGGATTTCATGAATCTGGAGCTAGATTCAGTATTTTGGTGGATCCAGATTTCGTGGAGCTGGAGCGTTTGGGTAAAAATTCGTGGAGTGGAGCTATTTTTGGTGGATCTGGAGTTAGGCCCTGTTTGGCACAGCTTCATCAACAGCTTCATGAGCTGTTGTGAGCTGTTTTTTTGCCAAACACCCATTTTACAAATAGCTTCACCCATGAAGCTCCTTTTTTTGTGCTCTCACAAAGGAATAGGGAGATGTGAAGCTGAAAAAAGTAGCTTTTCACAGCTCTCTCCCTCAGGCCCATATTCCTAGGAAGCGAATGCCCCTCTAGTTCACAAATATTTACACGCATTTGCCACTCAGCGTACGCACCGCAGAGTTCACAAAAATCCCGTGCATGAAGCCATGCATGAAGATATTATTTTATTATTTTAATTTTTTAATTCAAATATTCATTATTATTTTAAAAATATATTATTTTATTTTATTTTAATTTTTATTCACAAATCCCGTTCACAAATATTATTTTATTATTTTAATTTTTTAATTCATATTCATTCAAATATATTATTTTTTAATTCATATGATCATATACAAATATACAACTCCAAATGTTAGAACAAGTCAGGTAGACAGGGGCATCTTGGACAATTGACCTCTCTCAGCCATGCATGAAGCTGTTTTGCCAAACAGTTTTCTAAAACAGCTTTAGCTTCACCGGTGAAGCTGCTCGTGAAGCTGAAACTAAAAAAAACAGCTTCACTAGTGAAGCTGAGCTGTGCCAAACGGGACCTTAGTGGAGCTTTACCAAACGGGGCCTTAGTGGAGCTTTACCAAACAGGCCCTAAGACTCTAAAGTCTACACTTTCCGTTCCTCGCAATTATTTAATCAAGTCAAAACCCCCATTTTCTCCCTCATTTCCCTTCTTCGGGGTTTTGTTTAAAAAACAAGAGGCTCCCTGTCACCTGTGCGCCCCCCTTCCGGCGACTACGAGCTCTCCCTCTTCCTGAGGCGAAGCCGCGTGGATTCCCCGCCCAATCCTCGCGATGGACTCGGCGGCCAGAGCTCCCCCGCCGCCGCCTCCCGGCGCCGGGGTCCGCGTCCGCGCGCCGCTGGTGAGTTACCCCCAAAACGCCGGTTTCTTTTTTCCTTTTGTTCTTCGCTCGAAGGCGCGGTTGTCGGGTCTGATTTTGGGGGGGGGGGGGGGGGGGGGGCAGTTCTTGGGCTGAAGTTGCTGCCGTTGGGTTCCGAGGTGTGATCTTTCGGAGGAAAGATGGGGATTTCCTGCTGCGAGATGGGGGGCTTTGGGGATTTCGGTGTGGTTAGGGGGGCGCGGATCTGGGTGCTTGGGGCTTTGATTTGGTGACTTCTTGTGGAGGTTTGGCGTCACAGGGGTGTGGAAAATCGGTGGATTGGACCATTGAAACGGTAGAAGTAGCTTTTATCTGAATTTTCTTTCGCGGAATCGGTCGCTACTTGTAGTGCTTGCGGTAGCAATCTTAGCTGATTCGTGAGCGGTGCTAATTCTTTGTAATTAGGAACATCAGTAGATTCACTGGAGGTTGCATGAGCCTGTGCTATGTTCTAAGAGCGCTCTGGCTGCTCCCTATTGATTAGCTTGGATTTTGAGCGTGTATACCGCTCAAGTGATGAGATGCGCAAAGGATTTGACTGGTAATTGTGAATTCGAAGAAGTCGATAGCATGTCACTGTAATGTAGTCAACCTTGCGTATGATGGGTCATTCGTGGCCTTGCATTTTGGCCAACTGCCATTTCAGGTTACAAAGTTGCAGTGGTTTCGTACATGCCCTTACCTAGACCATCACCCTTTTCCATACCATATCAAGGGTTTGCACAGATAATTGGAAATTTTAGGCAGGTGGGTGGATATCATTGAACTAACTGTATCTTCTTTCAGCTGACTACTTTTTCTCGAACAACGCAGGAGAGCTGCGTGTCATTTCATTAAGGCAGGAAAAAACACAAGTACAAAGAGTTAGGCAAAAAGCCGAACCCGAACACGAACGCACACCCACAACCAACCAACCCCCAGAGGAAAAAAGACTCGCCACCAAAAAAAGAAAAGGCCTGACCAAGGACCACCCAGAAAAAAGGGGAGCTAAGAAGCTGGTGACCCAGAGAGGAGGGTCTCGAGCTTGGAAGCACCTGCCCAGCACCACATGGTGCTCTCAACAGCCACTGTTTGCAGGAGAGCCTGAAGGTTTGGCTGCAATCCTTCAAACACACATGAATTTCGATGCTTCCAAATCTCCCAAGCCACAAGAATGATAAGGGAGTTTAGCCCTTTCCGTGTCTCCTTCGGCACCCCTCTGATCACGCCCCTCCACCAGCTAGAGAAACTTGTTGTCTCTAACACAGGTGCTACAGCAGCCAGATTTAGCCGCTGTAAACAGAAAAACCAAACCTGCCGAGAGAAAACACATGAGACTAGCAAATGCTGGATTGTTTCCTCAGCTTGGTCACAGAACGGGCAGGCAGTCGGATGAGGCAATCCCCGCTTGGCTAGCCGGTCAGCAGTCCAACATCTGTTGTTGAAAGCCAACCACAAGAAGAATTTGCAGCGCAAAGGGGCCCAACTCTTCCAGATCCTCCTCCAAGGGATGAACTTGAAGGTTCCAACGAAGAATGCAGCGTAAGCTGATTTGCTGCTGTAGACCCCGGATTGGGTTAGCTTCCAACGGTGCTGATCAGGGACACCTGGTTGTAGAATTAGGCCATCCACCAAGTCCCAAACCAGCAGGTACTCCACCATTACCTGAACTGTTAGGGCCCCTATGATATCACGCACCCAATTCCTATTTTGGAGTGCCTGAGCAACAGTCCGGGCTTTGACTGCCCTTCTTGGGATTACCTTAAATAAATTGGGAGCTAATTCCGCAATGGTCCTGCCATTCAACCACCGATCCGACCAAAAAAGAATGGATTCACCATTTCCCACAATTGTTTCCGTGGCCATATTAAATAGTGCTTGGGCATTCTTTGGCACTTGGATTGGGAAACCAGCCCATGGCCTAGCAGGGTCAGTTTTTTCAGCCCAAAGCCAACGGATGCGCAAAGCCCAACCAAGGATTTCCAGGTTATGAATGCCTAAGCCACCATACTCTAAAGGCTGCTGAACTCTTGCCCAGGACACCAGACAGTTACCTCCATTTGCCTGTTCTTGACCTTTCCACAGGAAGCCTCTACGTTTTTTGTCAATGGCCTTGATTGCCCACTTTGGAAGATCCAAAACAATCATATGATAAATGGGAGAAGCTGTCAACACTGCTCTAACCAGAACCAGACGCCCAGCTCTATTCATCAGGGAGGCTTTCCAACCTGGGAGGTAATCTGCAATCCTATCAATCAGAGGCAAAAACACATCCTTGGTTGGCTTGCGGATAGTGAGGGGAAGGCCAAGGTAGATGCAGGGAAAATCCTTGATTGCACAGGTCAAGATTTCTGTGGTAAGCAGCTTATCCTCATCTGAGCAGTGAATAGGAGTTGCAGAGCTTTTTGCCAGATTAGTTTGAAGCCCAGAGGCATGCCCAAACAGGTCAAGCAGGAGCTTAATGACTTGGAGGTCACTCGAAGAAGGCCTCAAAAAAATCACAGCATCATCCGCATAGAAGGAAACCCGGTGACTTGCATGTTGGATGGCAATCGGTTGTAACAAATGTTCTCTGGTTGCAAAGTTGACCAGAGAGTTCAAGACGTCCATCACAAGAATGAAAAGCATTGGAGAGAGAGGATCACCCTGCCTGAGACCACGATGGTGGATAATTGTGTCGCCTGGCTCCCCATTCAATAAGAACTGAGTAGAAGAAGTGGACAGGATGAGGCATAGAAGGTCCCGCCACCGCTGTCCAAAACCCAAATGTTGCAAAACTTCCAGCAAGAAAGACCAGGACACAGAGTCGAAAGCTTTGGAAATATCCAACTTGAGAAGAATATGAGCCTCTTTCTTCTTATAAAGGGATCTTACCATCTGCTGGACAAAAAGGAAATTGTCATGGATATTTCTTCCCCTGACAAAGGCACTTTGATTGGTAGAAACCAGACTAGGCAGCAAAGGAGCAAGACGATTGGCCAAGATTTTTGTCACCAATTTTGCAAAACTGTGAATAAGGCTTATAGGCCGAAAGTCCTTCACTAGAAGAGCATCCAATTTCTTAGGAAGGAGAGTGATGAAAGCCGTATTGAGGAGTCTAAACCGAGACACATGGCCACGCTGTATAGCCTCAAGAGCCAACAGGACATCTCCCTTGAGGATGTTCCAACAAGATTTGTAGAAACGGCCGGTGAAACCGTCTGGCCCCGGTGATTTATCCAGTGGTAAGTCCTTGATGGTTGCCCAAACCTCCTCCTCTGTGAAGGGACTGTCCAGGGAAGAAAGATCATGTTGTTGAACCCCGAGCGCAGCAAGGTCAATGGTGTGATCCCTCTCCCCAGGGGAACCAAGGAGGTTCACATAGAAATCCGAGACAGCAGCATGCTTCTCCTCTTGAGAGGAAACTAATTGATTATCAACCAGCAGCTTAGCAATGAAATTTTTCTTTTTCCTGAACCTGGCCTGTTGGTGAAAAAAAGATGTATTGGCATCTCCCTCCCTTAGAAAAAGGATCCTGGACCGCAGCCGAGCTATGGTGCGCTCAAGAGATGCCAAACCAAGACAGTGCAGCTTAAGCCTTTTCCGCAGCCCTTCCTCACCCACAGAGAGGTCACGAGAATCTCTAGCAATTTCCAAACGGTGGAGGATCTCCTTAGCCATATCAAGCTGGAGCTTAATGTTGCCAACTTTTCGCTGGCCCCATCTCTGCAGCCCCTTACTGAGCCGCTGCAATTTGAGAAAAAGGCGCTCAACCGCGCAAGAAGTAGACACGGGAGCATCCCAATTCTCCTTAACAGAATCTGCAAAACCCGGGATCTTTGTCCAAAAACTTTCAAAATGGAAACGTCGCTTGCCACGAGTACTGACCTTCAGCCCAAGAATAAGGGGGCAGTGATCTGAAACTGTTGACGCAGCACTTTGCAAAACTGAGTCAGGGAAGATTTCCTCCCAATCCAGGCAGCAAAAAGCTCTGTCCAACCTGACAAGAGTGGGGGGGGGGGGGATCTCTCGTTCGACCAAGTATACTTACGTCCCAACAGTGGTATCTCCTTTACTTCCATATCACCCAGAAATCGCCTAAACCTTCTCATCATTGCTCTGTCCAGATTTGTATTATTTTTATCAACAGCTTGGTAAATCAGGTTGAAGTCCCCTGTAATCAACCAAGGTCCGCTACACAAAGACCGCACATCTCGGAGCTCTTGCAAGAACAGAACCTTCTCATCATCTTCTTGCGGTCCATACACTCCAGAAAACCACCAATTACGCCCCTCTTGTTCAGTGAAAAGAACAGAGACTGAAAAGGTGTCGACCCGTGTGGCAATTGCTTGACAAACATTACTTTTCCAAGCGATCAGAACCCCTCCTCGAGTGCCATTGGCCGGCAGTGACACAAATTTGTCATAAGATGAACCAAAAACAGACAGGAATAGATGTTGGTTTATGTCCGCGACCTTTGTTTCCTGAAGACAGACAATCTCAGCATTAACAGACAATCTCAGCTGACTACTGAGTACTGACATCGTAAACACCGTTACTTACACCTTGCTCTGGACATTTCCTGAGGCTCTATAATCGTGAACTTAACATGTTTGTTGTGCATGGATTGCCATGTTCTTTAACTGGGTTGCCCTGGTCATGAATTATGAGGTCTTGTCTGTTAATGTAATGCTTGTAACCTCCTATGGTCATGGTCTTAAACTCTCAGCTTAAGGGATCTTGTTAATGATTCGATTGGCTCCCGACTCTCAACCACCTCTTGCTTTTTTGGTTTCGTTCGATGCTCAAACCTAAACTCATCTATTTTACAAGTGCTTGTAATTTATGGAGGCATTTAGTTTTCGAATATTTTCTTAATTGGAAATGTTTTCTTCAAACTTCCTCCAGCCAAGTCAGCTCAAAATGAAGTCTTATCATGCTGCTAATTGCCTAATCCGTGGTAACTTTTATTTGGGGCATGTTAACAAAAACCAACTTTGGTGGAAGAAAGGAAAGCAAGCAATCCATTGCATTATTCTATAGTATGGTTTGTGAGTTCAGAGAATTACTGAATATCATTTTTATGTTTAGCATTTCAAAATTTTCTGCTTAGCTCCTTGATTTATTGCTAGAGTGACTGTGTGTATTTGTAACCGTGAACCATATGTGATGATCTACTGGCTATTGTTCTCTATGCCACTGTGTGAATAGACCTCAGATACAATACAATACGGCATTCAACCAGTTGAAAGAGTGAACATGTGATAGAAGAGGCTGTCCGATGGATGCTACTTGCCCTTCACTTAAGCATAGTTCTTTTAAACTAGTGGCACTTTTATGCTTTGCTGTTGATTTTCCACAAAGAGTGCATTTGGAGTTTTAAGCCAACTAACTGGACTCAGGACCATGTATCCATATATTTTGATCTATTTGGCAATCCATCGTAACTTGGACTACTAATTTATCATATTTAACGTAATTAAATAGTGTAATGGTCATTTTGAAAATTATTGCTGTTTCGTTGTAAATATTATATGCGTGGTATATTCTACTAGGTGGATGGGACAAATATTTTATCTTTGTGCATGGCTAAAAGTAGGATTAGTAGGCGAATTGTTCTGGTTCAAACTTTACTGTTAGTAAATATCATTTGAGGTTTTGTTGTGTTCCAATTTTTTGCCAATGCAGTGTTTTGCTTTTATGCCAACACAACTTCTAAACTTGTTTTATCATTGCATTTTTCAGGTAGAGTCTGTCTCCTGCTACTGCAGATTAGACACTGGTCTTAAAACTGTAGTTGATGCTGGAAAGTTTGTTCCTGGAGCAAAGATGTGCATGCAACCTGATGTCAAACCCAACAAGCGCAAGTCAAGAAGCTTGCGTAAGGAGAGATGCCGAACTCAAGCACCACTTTTGCCTGGCCTTCCTGATGACCTTGCTATTGCCTGTCTTATACGGGTTCCTCGAGTGGAACACCCCAATCTTCGGATAGTTTGCAAAAGATGGAACCGCCTTTTGTCTGGGAATTACTTTTACTCCTTGCGCAAGAAACTTGGCATGGCGGAAGAATGGGTTTATGTCTTTAAAAGGGACCGTGAAGGGAAGATATCCTGGCATGCCTTTGATCCACTGCACCAGCTCTGGAAGTCACTCCCACCAGTTCCACCAGAGTATTCTGAAGCTTTGGGCTTTGGCTGTGCTGTTCTGAGTGGTTGTTATCTGTACCTATTTGGCGGTAAGGATCCTCTGAGGGGCTCTATGAGGCGTGTTGTATTTTACAATGCTCGGACAAACAAATGGCACCGAGCACCAGATATGTTACGGAAACGACACTTTTTTGGTTCTTGTGTCATAAACAATTGCCTGTATGTTGCTGGTGGAGAGTGTGAAGGAATACAAAGGACTCTCCAGTCTGCTGAAGTTTATGATCCTAACAAGAACAGATGGGCCTGCATCCCTGAAATGAACAATGGGATGGTGCCTTTCATTGGAGTTGTATACGGTGGCAAGTGGTTCCTGAAAGGGCTCGATTCCCATCGCCAAGTGACGAGCGAAGTCTACCTACCGTCATCCAATTTGTGGTCAACCATTGATGATGAAATGGTTACAGGCTGGCGGAACCCAAGCATTTCCTTCAACGGCCGGCTCTATTCATCTGATTGCCGGGATGGCTGCAAGCTTAGAGTCTACGATGCAAACACAGGAACATGGACAAGATTCATGGACAGCAAGCACCACCTAGGCAGCTCGCGTGCCTTTGAAGCTGCAGCTTTGGTGTCATTAAATGGGAAACTTTGCATTATCCGCAACAACATGAGCATCACTCTTGTTGATATCTCAGACCCAACAATGAGTATTGAGACTGACAGCGCACGCATGTGGGAGACTGTTGCTCATAAGGGCCAGCACAGGTCGTTTGTGGCAAACTTGTGGTCGACCATTGCAGGACGGAACTTGAAGAGTCACATTATCCATTGTCAGGTGCTGCAAGTCTGAGGTCAGCTGTTGTAAATTGGCAATGCAATCAGATCGGTGAGACAACACCTCCATTAAAAGGTCAATTAGATTCCATACCGGAATTGCGGCAAAAGAAGCTCATTGCCCAAACAAATCTTTATTCATTTGATTACCAGAAGCTCCTATTCAAAATTCTGGCAACATCAGAAGCTATTCGTCAGGTAGGAGACTGATATCCAAATGTAAACCGAGAAGAAAACTTCCATGGTATAATGTGAGTTTATTGAGTGATAGGCAGGGAAAATTACATGGGTGGATGTCTTTTCACTTGGTTAGGATCTCCACCATCAGCCTGTCATTGATCCTGTGCTTCTCTATCTTTCATCTTGCCCCCTTTGGCTTACTTCTTTACGTTAATGTATGTTGTAGCCGCAGACTGTACTTCCAGATTAGAAAAGTAATAAGCCTAATGCTTAATATACTCTGAAATTCATACGGCTTGTTTTTTATGGCTGAATTCGTATTGGCTTCAGCAACTCAACATTGGCTTTCACACCTGTCTCTTGATTGTGAAAGTGATCATGTTGTGTTCAAAAAAATAAAAATAAAAAGCGACCATGTTATCAAGATCTTGCAGCCTCCTTTGGAACTGGCCCACAATGATGAACTCTGTGCTGGCAAGAGGAGCCCTACAAGGAAGCTGAAGTTGATGTTCTTTATTTCGAAATTAAATTAAGCTGAAAATGACGTTACCAGCACTGCAGCTACAGAAAATTTGGGTCCTACGGCTTCCCTACAATGAAGATCACAATGAAGATGAGGATTTCCACCTATGATCAATAATCAGTTCAGCATTGATACGTGAAATTTTTATTCTATATCCACCTTTCCCTAACTTGCCAAAGGTTTACATGCCTATTTGGATCAGATGAACAAAGTTACTCATGGCCTCCCTTAAAAATGAAAGCTTGGGATGCTCAATTGGAAAAACATATCAACTGTTAGACAAATATCTCCTCACTCCATTCGGTTAGCAACTGGCACCAGCGGCAGCCGAGTCCTCCGGATCGCCAGCGCACGTATCTCATGGGAGACCGGTTCCTGCGCATGCAGTTACTGTAGCAGTTGCGTAGTCGTGGTCGTACATATACTGTAGCACTCTTATAAACTAGTTACATACTCGTGCGTTGCAACTGAGCTCATTGAATGTATAGATAATCGTACTATAGAAGAGAATTACTCTGATCGGTTGGAAAGTGGAGGATGGTGAAAAGTTAAGAAATAGAGTGGTTAGAAGAGAATGAACGTACAACCACCAACTCATTCTTTTATAATAGTAAAGATACTGTAGCAGTTGTGAGTGAGAACCACCCCGGATTCTATCTAATTCTATCTTGGTATGCTTATTTACTCAGCTAGTGATCCAAGAAATATGTTGGGTTGCAATTTGCTCCTGAAATGCTGTCCGAGTAAAATGAGTTAAATTGACTAAAAATAGATTACTCCCATGTGCTAGCTTTGTTATATCTTCCAGATGGTCACAATGGTCTGCGCGCTGCATGGCATGCACGAGTTAGTAACCATGTGAACCACCAAAAGCTTGTGTACTGCGCAAGTAGTATGTGATTTATTGTACTAGTACTGGAGTGTAGCTATACAATTAATCTTGCAGTGTAAAGCTTACCTGAATATGTCCAGTCAATCTTGAAAGCAAGGGGGGAGTATATGTACACCAGTGTGTGCATGTCTTCCACCATATGCATATCGTTTTGCTAAGTGGCTAGCAAGGGTTCCAATATGCAGAACTACACCTTAATGAAAAAAGAAAGAGAAAGAAAAAGAAAACAAGAAGGCAGCACTAGTGCAATGAACAATCTGAGACTGCATTGGAGATTTTGTTACCCATTGGCATACGTATATGTTAGGGTTGGGAAGTATTGGGAATTTAGATTTGTCA
This sequence comes from Dendrocalamus latiflorus, assembly GCA_017311315.1. NCBI lineage: Eukaryota > Viridiplantae > Streptophyta > Magnoliopsida > Poales > Poaceae > Dendrocalamus > Dendrocalamus latiflorus. The sequence goes on along the minus strand of CM029677.1, from coordinate 17,678,319 downwards.
TGCGGTCTGGATGCGTAAGTAATCAAGTTCTTAATTAATGATTACACATCTTCTCCTCTTTTGCAAGTCACTTATTTTCTGTCTTCCTGCCAAGTCTTTTGAAATGCAAAAGGGGATTTTACAATCTAAACCAAATGGCATCATGTCAATAAAAAAAAAGATCTAGATACCTTTAGATACATGCATGTAAACCACAGACTTGCTTTTAACTGATATCGCTCCTCAGGGTTGATAGCACTCACCTTGGGTTTTAGTACAGAGAAGACAATATCTGAACAGTAGGGTATGCGATGCAAAGCAAGCAAACCTTCCATGCATGGCATGTAGTCTTTTTTTTTCCCTTTTTCTTTCAATGAAAATCGCTTATATCTGATTAATCACCGGGCAATTTTTTCTTTGTTCTATCTTACTCTGTTTTCTCCCTTTGCAGCGTGGATGTACCACCAATGACATGCTGTATACCAGAAGCTACAAGGTAAATATTGCCCGGTAAGTTTCTATTTACTGGAATCGATCAATTCTATTTTGTGACTCTGATGTATAATGTCCAACTACAGGCAGAGCATCGTGCTGGACCATTCGGTTCTCAGGGGTCTCTGAACCTTTTTGCTCACATCAAGTGCATACCATATAGTTGACACCACGCAGAGCATCGGCAAGACACAGAGAAGGAGATGCGCGATCTGGTGCCGACTACATGGTAGTACGGTGCACGAGCAGAAAGAACCATCGCGATGCAGTCGCAAACTCCACTGGGCACATCGCTGCATGCAGATCGACGATGAGGCCGAGGATTAACAGTTCATGCGTGGGGAGATGTCCACGAGATTAGGTTTAACAGTTGGGATTTGCGAGAAGGTGCAGTTTTGATAGTGTGTGTTGCGGTTTCTTACAGTACATAAGAATATAGGAGGGTTCAGCTTCCGATTTTAGCTTACAAAGCTGGTTTTTTTTGGGGTATTTCTTGTCATTTGTTTTTGCTTTCTATTGTATAGTATAAACATAGAACTGTTTTCTTGCGAAGTTTACTCATAGACTTCTAGTTTCAATTGACAAATCCCATAAAATGTTCTGGCAGACATGACACATCACCAATAATTGATCGCTGGTAATAATATAGCTAGTCCATTCCGCTTTACGTTCTCTCCATCCACAGCAATTTACCTGGTTGCATTAGAGAAACATGAACAAGACTGAAATCTAATAGTAAGCATTGATGTCAGCGAAACATCTTCAGAAAGCTCGTACAATTGCTGCACTGCAATCTCAACGAAAAACATTTAATCCTATATTTGGATGAATGAACCCTTTCTCACACTAACTGTGTTGGGAGAACTCACATATTGCACTCGTGGACGAGAACAAGAACGTGCACATAAGAACTTTGATGCTTGGCTGCAACTGCTCAACCAGAGCTTTTCTTTTTCTCTGTTCTCTTCTTTATCTCAACATTAAGGTTAGTATTTATAATATATATAGATTTATCTATAGAATAACTTAAATAAGAAAAGTCTAATAAAGAAAATAAATTAACTAATTTTGATCTGATGCCAAGTGCACCAGGATCTTAACACCCTATTACTTGGCAAGTCTAGATTACTTTCCAACAATCTCCCTCTAATCCATAATTGCCTTCTCCTAGTTGATAACTTTAGACTCTAACACATGATCCGAACTACCAGCTATGCTTTCATATAAAGCGATTTGCACACGAACTAAACACATAGTTGCATACAGGAACTCAACTCAACTGGTACACATCCATCTACATGCATAGATTCTAACTTGGCTCAGGATGGTGAATACATCTCCTTAATGTCTTAGACTCAACTCCACGGACTCGACTCAGGACGGCGAACATATCTCCTCAACGTTCCAAACTTACCTCCCAGTGACATCACACCACCGTCGTTGTTGGCCTCACATCGACATTCTTGTGACGACGGCGTCTACCAGTGCCATCGGCTTCATGCTTCACACCGTCATTTGTGCATGTTCCCATGATAGCCTCACACCGCCACCTCGCCTTAGGATAATAAACATGACGATCTTTGAAGTGCCATCGCCGTAGCACCATGACACGCCGCTAGCCACCACCACACTCATGGACGAGAATAAGAATGTGTACACAAGAACTTTGGTGCTCGGCTAAAACTGTCTAGCCATAGTTTTTCTTTTTCTCTGTTATCTTATTCTCTTCTTCATTTCAAGCTTAAGGTTAGTATTTATAGTACATGCATAGATCTATTTATAGAATAACTTAAATAAGGAAAGCTTGACAAAGAAACAAAATAACCAATTTGGATCTGATGCCGATTGCATCAGGATCCTAACACTCTATTACTTGGCAGTAATATGGTAGTGCTACCATTAATGCCACTGAGTATTACAGCATCGTCGGAAGTCTTCGCTATCTAGTGAACACGAGGCCAGACATTGCTTATGCTGTGGGCATTGTTAGTGGGAACATGAAGGAGTCGACGTCATAGCATATGACCGCGACGGAGCATATTCTTCGCTACGTAAGCGGTACAACTGGATTCGGGTGTTGTTACATGAGGGCAAGTACGCCAGGTCCTGATCTTGTCGACTATAGCAACAGTGACTTGGCAGTGACACTGACGACCGCAAGAGCACCACGGGTACGACATTTTTCCTTGGTGCAAGTTTGATCACTTGGGTGTCACAGAAATAGAAGATTGTGGCACTATCCTCATGCGAAGCGGAGTACGTCGCGGCAACAACAACAACATGCCAAGTAGTCTGGTTAACACGGCTCCTTGGAGACCTGATGGGTGTGGAGTTGAAGAAGGCAAAGCTACTTGTTGATAACAAGTTGGTAATTGCTTTATGCAAGAATCCTGTGCTCTATGATCGCAGCAAACACATTGATACGAGGTATCATTTCGTTCACGACTGCATTGAAGATGGTAAAATAGATATCGAGCACGTTGGCACAAATGAGCAGATGTCTGGCACTCTTATTAAGGCCCTTGGTTGCATCAAGTTCATCAAACTGAGGCAGAAGATCAGGGTGGTCGAGATGAAGTCGGTGCACCGTAGTTAGGGGGTGATTTGTTGGACTTAACTACGTTGCACCAGTATTATGTGTTCGAGGTGTTACAGTGGTCATAGTCATACTGTATTCCCGTGTGTGTCTAGGCATTCCCGAGTGTTCGACTGCTTCGTGGTCGTTACGTTCCTTCGTGGTCGTAAATGAGATGGACCACCTTCCTTCATGGTTGTAGCCAAGTTCGACCACAGTTCTTGTGGTCGTAGACTAGTTCGACTATTTTCCTTCATGGTCGTAGTCGACTCCTCGTGATTATAGCCGAGTTCGACCACGATTCTTGTGGTCGTAGACAAGTTCGATCACGTTCCTTCGTGGTCGTAGTCGACTCCTTGTGATCGTAGCCGAGTTTGACCATGGTCATTTGTGGTTGTAGATGAGTTCGACCATATTCCTTCGTGGTTATACGTGTGTGAGTGCTCCTCCTTGCGGCAACACTCAGTGTGTCTTACCGAGATATGTGTTGGTATTTGTATTTCTTTTTTGTGGTGTTTCCCGAAAGTACAAAGGGTTTATTATCAATAAAAAATGAATGCTATTAAATAGCAAGGCTCATACATATGTATGGGGGCAGATGGTGGTTTAGGTGTCCAATAACTCAACAAGTGCCTGCTCAAATAACTTGGAATTGCCATGCTTTGATTGAGGTGAAGACCGAGAGAGATGATATAGTGCTATTATTATTTTCCCCTTCAGGCAGACTTCAGGTCTAGAGTTGGGAGCCATTGCATGCTATTCCACACACTTCAGTCCCCTGTAAGGCCAGTCTCAGTGGGAGTTTCATCTGCATTTAATAGGCTGCCACATAGGCATTTTTGATGATATGGTAACATTTTTAAGAAAAGAGAGAAGAAGTGAGTTTCATCTAGATGAAACTCTCTTGGCACAATTACCAACTCTATATGAGTTATGAAATTAAATGTCTATGAAACAATAGAATGAAACTATGCATTGAGGATGGATGTTTCATCCATATTTCATTTTATTTTACATGATGTGGCAGTCTTGGAAATAATACCATGAAACTCTCCACTGAGAATGGCCTAAGTAGCCGAGGATTGCTTGATAAGTTGGCATTATTCTTCTAGCAGTAGAAACTTGCGTTCAGGGGCAAACTTTTTCTTGGACAAGTATTTTTTTTGGGAAAATAAGCGGACTATTCCATACAAATTGTTTTCGTACAGAAAATGTAGGACTGAAAACTGCATACTTTACATATATACCTTTTAATACCAAAAATAAATGTATACTATTCACCTTTGAACTAAGAGTTTTTTTCTTGTGTTATTATTTTCAGACTTCAGAGGGTTGACTCGAAAATTGCTTGCTGAGTCCCCTCTACAGGAAAAACAGATTGACGCAGAACAAATACGCCTTAGCAGAAATACCATCTGGCTGGATCGTAGATTTAATGTAGCCATGGGAGAGTGCAAGGAAGATGTCCATCTCACTCCTGCATGGTAGGCCAAATTCTTGAATTCACAGAAGATTAAGTGGTATCGTTCAAGCTCATCTGTGACCGAGCAATCTTTTGTGCCTTTAGAGGAGAAAATAAAGTCTATCACCCGGACGCGGTACTGAACGTGATTGTCATTGAAGTACAACAGTTGAAAATTATATCTTTAACGTACCCAAAAAAATAATGCAGATAAACTCAGTTCAGGCATGAATGATGAAATTATATCTTTAACGTACCCATATCGATTTTCCGAGCTAACCCCTGAAGATTGTGATGACTCCAATTGATAAACAGAAGTACGCAAGAATCCTCGCATTTAAGACATTGATCGCTGTTTCCCTGGCAACCGGCGAAAGACAAGGGTAGCACTGATACCTTATGTACTCTTTGTAAATATTCTATTTGTACTGCAGTATATAGAAGCAATTACAAAACATAAAGCTCGGCTGAATTCAGTTGATTGTGTCATGTGTGAGTCCATGTGAAGATCACTTTATAGTTATAATGAATAATTAATTTTTGGATTAGAATATTTGCAGTGTTTGAGTTTGGTTTTTAAGAGTTTATGGTCTTGAACAGCAGTTAGACTAGGGCATGGTACTACCAGCGTTGTACGGGCGGTACTGCCGGATTGAGGCAGTATGACCGACTTTTGGTTGGCGGTTATATCGGCTGAGGAGTTGTTGGGTCGTGCATTTGTTTCAATTGAGTTGTTGGAGTGTGGTCATGGATTGTTTATGTGTGTTCGGAATTTTATGTGGCTTTTAATATTTATTATGGTTATTGTCTATTTCACTCAATGTGGAATTATTCATATTATTGATGCAAGTGATATGAAATATTTGATGTAAAATTTAACTCGAAGAATTAATACTCGAAGTGCCGAGAACGGCTGTGCTGGAATATGGTAGACATATTTATTGAGATCAACTCTACTGGAATTTGATATTCATACATTTGTTTAACCCGGGTACAGTACAGGGTGGGATAGCTGAGTTTGTTTTGCAGGGTTGGCTCTGCAGGCTGTTGACCTACATAATCAGATTAGAATTAATCTCATAAACAACCTGATCATGGCGCATGACTCACACATGTATGCTTGGGACTAATATATTTTAGACTCATAAAACTGATCTGTCTGATCGTGGTTGGTGACATGGTTCAGGAGTTTCATGGGATACCGGAAACAGGTGGGTCACTTTATAATACCTGAAAGTAGAGTCTATAAATAGGTCCTTACTCTCTAACCTTATTATGTATTATAAGCGGCACTATAGATAAAACAGAGAAATAGAGAATAGACTAAAAACCTTCACAAAATTAATCTAGAGTTTTTAAAAAAATCAACATCAGTATCCGAGTCAGCGTCTTCTCTCCTCCGTTCGTTCCTCGGTCAGCATGCAGAAAGAAGACGCATGTCGCGCGGCGTCTCCACGGCTCACAGCGTATCATCGTCCTCGGGCGCGCGGTCACGCTCGCATCAACTCGTGCGAGACCAAACTCCATCGACGCAAGAATCAAAGACCGGAGTAATTGCTTCCTATAGGAAGTCTTCACGCATGTACTGCACATGAATAGCGTCGTCAATCAAAACTAGAGTTATTGCATCCTGTGAAAAGTCCTCACGAACGGATTTTGAAGAAGCAACACCACGAGTCAAACTTTTGCATGTGTAGCCATGCATGCATATCAAACTTTTATTATTATTATTATTATTATTATTATTATTATTATTATTATTCTCCAGTACATACACATTGATCTTTTATTTTTCTTCACGCGGAACTTCATGGTGGAATCAATCTGATCACAGAATTAACTCCATCACGAGCGGTTGCGAGATTCATCGCCATCTAGCCACGCGATTTTTGCTGCTCCACGGATCAAACGTAACGTCATTACGGGACTGTTCTTTATCTCACAAGTCGGCGGCTTTTAGCTTTTGCTATAGTACCTAAATTTCAAACGGAGTATTTTTTCCAGATAGAGTCTACAAGTTAAACGATCTACACGTTAAAATAGACCCTACATCATCAATCAGCAGCAACTTCACCACGGTGCAGCCAGCCGACCAACACGGCGTCAATTCATCCTTGGTTGGCGTGCATGGAAAGGAGACATTAGCCACCGATCTGGTACCACTTATGCAATGACAACTAATAGTTTTTTCAGAACTACTTAAATCTTATTTAATGTTACATGAGGAACTACAGAAAGCGTAGAAAATAATACGTAGTCTGGAATATAATTTTGGTAAAGTATCTCTTATTAAAGTGCTTAATTTTGTTAATCGCTTTCTCTTTACTAAGTTGTATGATAGCACTTCATTTAATGAGCATCTCAATAAACTCTGTGCTTTAGTAGAGAAATTACGGGATGTTGGCTATTTTTTCTGAAGAAGTGTAGGTCATGAGTGTTCTAAACTCTTTGCCAAATATTCACAACTCCGAGTTACACCTTGGAGTGGAAAAGATAATAATAAAATGAATTGGCAAAAGAGAAAGCGTAATGGTGATTTGAGAGAAAAGCTTAACAAGAAACATGATCGATGATCGTGAAAATTATCACTCAGCTTAGTAGAATGAAAAGTATAAGAATTTTAAATGTCACAGCTTTCAGAGCTAACTGCAGGAAAAAGAAACAACAGAATGAGCAAAGGAATCAAAATAATCAACCAGTTGAGTGCAAAGGCAATTCTTCGCCTAACGGTATGTCTAATATTTTTTTATGCACTGAATACTTACTTACTATTACTTTTCCAAATAGTTAGGTTATCGATTCTGGTGCTACAGCTTATATTACTAGAAATCATAAAGCTTTTACTTCTATACAAACAATTCCAAAGGGAAATAGGTATATCTTTTTGGGCACTAATGTTAAAGCTGATGTACTTGGAATTAAAAATTATATCCTAAAACTCCCCAACGGAGGAAAGTTATTATTACAGGACACTTTACATTCACTTTGCATGAGAAGGAATTTAATTTCTGTTGCTCAGTTAGAATCTATTGGTTATGACATACTATTTGAAAAAGGAGGAGTTAAAATATTGTTCAATGAAAAATTAGTGCATACTAGGACTCATCATGATGGTCTTTATTTTCTTGATTATCAAATGATGACAATATTGATTGCTTAGTTGGTGAAAATAACTCCATTGTGAGGAATACTAATGATAGGAACACATGCTCAGAGTCATATTTATGGCATTTACGACCTGGTCATATATCTAAAAATAGAATGAAAAGGCTTATTAATTATGGAATTCTGCACTTTAAGTGGGAGGATTTTGATATTTGTGAGGCATATATAATGGGTAAGATGATTCATGCGCCTTTTCCAAAGGCGAAAAGATTTAATGAGTTTCTTGCCATTATTTATTCTCATATTTGTGATGAAATGTCTACTCCCACTAAAGGTCCAAAGATTTATTTTATCATATTCATTGAAGATTATTCTAGATCTGGATATGTGTATCTTCTAAAACAAAAGTCATAATGTTTTGATATGTTCAAGACATTTAAAATTGAAGTAGAAAATCAATTAAATAGAAAGATCAAAGTTTTGAGAATTGATCGTGGAAGAGAATACACTTCCCGATAGTTACATTTATTAAGATCTTTTATTTGTTATATCAGTTCTAATCAATTATTGATAGTGTCAACTATATGCCAAGAAAATAGGCCAACATGAATGGATGCTTTAATTTAGATGTCACTAACTGTGGAGATTTACCTATCTATATTCGAGTAATGTTTAATTTAATTTTGCATTCAAAATTAACATTAGTGACTTAACATTCAATTTAATTCCCTAAATTGTTCAAGTACCATTTGGGGAGGGACCCCAATGGCTTTTTGAGACAATTATATGCAAGGAAATCTTTCATTTAAGTCACATAATTATAGTTTAAATATTAACGGCTTAATACTTCAATTTATTTAATGGTTGTTCGAGGAAGTATTTTCATGACATTTTTAAGATATAGGAATGATAGCCATATTTTAGATGGTTAGATTTTGTATTACCCAAGTATATAACTCTTTGGCTATGCAAATAGTTTTATGATATGTTCTTTAGGCATATTCTGATTTGTCCATCGTCCTTTTATGTGGAAGGTTAATCGAAATACAAATTCTTATTTCACTTAATTAATTTGATTGTTATTTTTACAAAAAAGTATTTATAATAACTGGAGATGTGCAGCCAATTTTGAACTTGCACTAGTTATTTTTGTATGTCAATCAGTTTGCTAACTTTTAATGGCGTGCAACTATTCGAGATTAAATCTTCAAGTGCTCATAATTTGTATAAGCTTTTATTCAACACCCTTATTGAAATTTTTATTCTCATATTATTTTTATTTAGATCCTAATTAAAATTATTAGCTTCTAAGGGTTATTTTCTAGTTTTTCTTAATTAAAAGGGATCAAAGAAAAATAAAAAGAAAAAGGTGTGGGAATGGGATTCGAACCAAAGATCTGTGGTTTAGCGAGTGGTTCGGCTAACCAACTGGTGGCTGCCCTGAGGTGACTTAGTGAAGGGAGAAAACCAAAAGAGATATGAGGGCTTACTGCTTACTGGGAGACACTCGGCCGAAACAAGGGAAAGCAGAGGAGCAGTGGCCAAAAACAGGGGAGCGGCTGACGCTGGGCAACCAGCAGTGCCGCCGGTGAGCGGTGGCTGGAGGAAGGGTGGAGGCCGGCAAAGTGGTTTGCTAAGGAAGTGGGTATGCCAAGGGGGCGGCGGTGTAAGCCGAGGGAGAGCAGAATGGCTCAGGCAGCTGCTTGAGCAGCCGACGGCGAGGTAGCCACGGGGCGACGGCGCCGTGGTGAAAGAGAAGGGAAGGTAGGGGGGTCATGGGCAAGTAAGGTAGAGGAAGACTCACCGAGTGGTTGGCCGAGCTAGAGCAGGTCCGAGGTGAGCCGGCGGAGGAGGCCATGTGCGGTGCAGGGGAGGTCACCATGGGGGAGGTTCTCGGGTGGTGGAGAGTGTCGACTGGGAGTGGGGGAAGTTCTGGCATGCCGAGGAGATGCTCCCACTGCGAGGAATCGAACCAGGGATCGCCGAGGAGGGAGTGGCGTAGGCGGCGACGGTTTTGGCCGACAATGGGGAAGAAGGCGACGCGCGAGCTTTGGTGCACAAAACTCCAATTAACTTGGAGGGGAGCAGATGGGAAGTGGAGACACGATGTGACGCGATCAATTTTGTTAGAGGATGGCTAGGGCGGAGGGAGAGCCGAGGACCTCGGCGGCGGCCAGTGCTTCGGGCATGGGGGCGGTCGGCCTATAATTGGGAGGAAGGGGAGGAGTGCGAGTGCAAAGGGAGGCCGGGGCTGCTACTTATAGCCAGAGGAAAGTCACAGGAGTGCATTGTGGAGGCCCTATTGCTGGAGATGGGGAACAGTGAGCAGAATGGCATGGCGTGGCCAGGCGATGCGCGGGCACAGGGCGCGGCGGTGCGGCTGACAGGGCATGGTACCGCGGTGTGGTGACGTGACAGCTTAACGGGAGCAGGTGGCGAGGCGATAGGCTGTAGGGGAGGAGTTGGCGACACAATGGAGTCAACTCCTCGGCGTGCGCGAGGGCGGTGAGGTGGGCATGAGCGTCGAGACACCGGTGGCAAGGCAGAGACGCGACGGAGATGACGGGCGACGTGATGGCGACACGGGGGCAGGTGCGGTGACGCGTGCACAGTGGAGGCGGGGTCGGCTGGTCGGGGTGATGAGAGTAGCGAAGAAGACGGAGGAAGAAGAAAGAATGGGGAGGAGGGAGAAGAAGAACAAAAAAGGAGGGGGCCCGGCTTGCAGAGAAACGGGAGGGAGGAGGAAGGAGAGAGAAGAAAAGTGCTGAGCGGGCCCACATGTAAGAGAGAGGGAAAAAGAGAGTGAGTGAGAGGAGAGGAAGAAGAAACAAGAGAATTTTGAAATTTAGATTTTTAATTTAGATTTTAATTTATATTAGGATCTATTGATTTTGAGTTTTGCATGATATTCAAAATTTGAATTCTCAGTTCAATTATTGAGATACGAGTTTTTAATATTCATTTTTTTCTTTACCTAGTTAAATTGATTTTTCAAACTTTTATTCCCATTATCTAATACTTGAACTTTTGTTTGTGTGTAGATCCTCGAATTTTGCATTTCTTTTATTAACAAAATTGTTATTTTTACTTTGGATATTGTTTCTCAATATATTAATTTGCATGTCACAAAAACTCAAAAGATTTCAAATAAATATTCAGAAGAAATCTGAATGCCAATAGAATGCAAATTTTTTTTAAAAATGTCATATTTTTGAACATCCGAATTTTAGGATGTTACACCGGTGCTCACCGCCAGATGCCTCGCCGGCGACGAGCTCAGCAATGCTCGCCTATATGCATGTGAGAGAGAGCATTGTATCCACATCATTAGTCTTAATGATGTAATTAAAACATAATAATATTAGGTAATGACACGGGTCAAGTTAAGTTAGTGAGTCACTAAAATGTGGGCCCAACTCATTAATAATTCTAATTAAAACTGGATTTACACCTTGAGTCGCTAACAGGTGGGCCCCTCACTGTAGCCTTATCCCACTTGTCAGTCACTCATGCCTTTTCTTTATAGGAAATAAATAAAAAACATAATGAAACCCCATTAGGCCACACCTGTTAGTCACTCATGTCATTTCCTTAAGAAAAATAAATGAAAAAGAAATTAAAAACCTGGCCAGCACTAGCTGTCGGCCTCTGGCACATTTTGTAATAGCAAAATAATTAGGAAAAAAATCAATTCATCAGACCCAACTGTTAGTGAGACAAGCCTCTCTCCTCTATTTATTTTTAGGATTTTCCTAGATTTAAATTTTGGAGTGCTCGTTCTCACTCTTTTTAACTCTAAATAATTAGATTTAAATTTGGAGTGCTCGTTCTCACTCTTTTTAACTCTAAATAATAGCAAAATAATTAGGAAAAAAATCAATTCATCAGGGCCAACTGTTAGTGAGACAAGCCTCTCTCCTCTATTTATTTTTAGGATTTTCCTAGATTTAAATTTTGGAGTGCTCGTTCTCACTCTTTTTAACTCTAAATTGAATGAACTTATTTTTAAATTGTTCTAAATTGAAGATATTTCTAACAAGAGCAAAATCATGAATTTTGGAGTTCATTTGAATTTATTTGCATTTTCTTGTATTTATTCTTTTTGTTGCGATCGCTCGATTAGATTCCAAAGATCTAGAAGAGTAGCAATTCGAGCCAGACCAAGACCAACAAGATTGTGAGCAAGGCAAGTCAACACTTTGATCATTTTGCACCTATTTTTTGAATGCAAATTATGTTGATTTAAATTATTTAATTGCATGCTTTAATTTATTATACAAATTATATTCATGTTAGTCCATAATTAAATCTCAATTAATAATTGTGCTATCATACTCCACTCCTTTGCTTCGGACATAAACCCTTGTTGCCCTATAATTTATTGTAAACATACTAATTATAAGTTGGGGTGGGTTCTTTTGGGTTGAGACTTATGGTTTATAGCTGTGATTTTTGAATTTTGGTCTGTGCGTGAGAGGTAGTACAAGCTCGTTACAGTTTGTACTACAATTTACCTATAGACCCTATCTTCAAAAACCCATCATTTAACGGTGAGTTACTATAGAAATGGAAACCAAAGTCTAAGTATAAGCCCAAAAGAACTGATCCATATCTAAGCGCATTCTTAGCCTTGCTCAGATACTCGTAGCCATTAATTTACCGTGGCATCATTTTAAACATGAAAACTTAGTTTTGGGCAGCATTGGATGGAAATGGCTGGTTTATTGAACTAAAATATTTTGGTACTCCAAAATTTCTTTATACTTGTGCGGATGGTAAGATGGGCTAGTGCAGATAGATCACGAGAACTTGGTATGTGGTATGAACTGTCTAGGTAGTCATAAGGACTGAATCTTGTGACGACTTTCCAAGGTAAAACAGTGCAACTATAAGTCTATAATGGATAGAACCTGGCCAATTAATTTGCGTTGACTCAGCGTTGGATGTGCCATTCGGTGGAACACAGGTAAGAGTACTAGATAGAGGCCTTGATGTGATGATGCAAGAGGGGGCCTCTAGAGCGAGTGGATGGAACCCCAGGACGATGAAAACCTTAGCGGGGATAGCCACGTTGGGAAGATGCATTGTAAAGACTTTGGTGTTCTTCTGCATGCCTAAGGAAGCATACGGAATATAACGAGTTGAATATCTCTTATAAGTAAAGTGTATGACCTCTATAGAATGAAAACTGTTTGAATAGCTGTGCCCATGGTCATGGGCATGTATGAAAACTTACTTGAGTTAGTTTCTATTTAACAAAAGAATATTTGTGGGTGGGATAAAAACAATGATGGCTAGATAGAATCATGACTTTGATTTCCCCTAGGAGGATAGAACCCAGTGATTATAATAGGTGGATAGAACTCTACTAATAAAAATAGCATATGGTGGATGGAACCATATAACAGGTGGATGAAACCTGCAAAAAAATTATTATTATTATTATTATTATTGTATACTCTTACAATCAGTAAAAATATAGTTTAATTAAAATGCTAAGTCTTTGAAATTTCTAATTACTGCATTGTGGCATTTTCACAAATAAAAGAACAGAGCCTTCTTTTGTTAAGTCTCTCTCTCTCTCCATAGTCCCGGGAGTACATACTCCCACTTCCAATATACCACTTAAATTATTATTTTATACCTCTTTATCACTTTTGGTATACTTAAATACTAATTCTAAGATACTGCAATGCGACTTGTTCGAAAAATTTTCATCAGAGCCCTTCATTTTTGCTATATACATTTTTTTCATGTATAAAATGAGTATATACACAAATTATGCTACAAAAAGTGGACTTTGATGAAATGTTTTGTGGAACTCACTTTGGAGTATCTTATAATCATTATTAGAGTATGATCAAATAGATAAAAAGGTATAACAACACCATTAAAGGGGTATATTAGAAACGAGAGTACGTACTTCTAAGAGTATAGAACCATTTTTCTATACACACACATATTGCATTCTGTGTTGGCTCGGGGGAATACAACTGTTTGGGCTCACCCTTGCTCACTAAAATAATTCAGAGCCCGTTGATCAAGACAACTATGCCTACTACGCCGTGTTAGGACCTCAGGGAAAAAGATGGTGGACTCTAGGCTGTTCTCGTAGTCTTTCTCTCCCACCTACTCTTGGGTAGACTTTGATAACGATTATGTGCACATCTATTATCTAAACCTTGGATAGTAGTTGCCATGCACCCCCTTTACCCTCCATTTTCTTGCCTATGGTATGGTGTTGGCCTCACCTTTTGCTTATCACTTATGCTTGTGCTTTCGTTTCTCTATAAGATATCTATTTGGCCTGATCGGCCGTATTGTAAAACTCTACTAAATATGGGTTATGTAAACTATGCTATGTAATATAAATGTCTGGTATGGTTCATACGATGTATATGTATGTTCTAGCAGTGCATTTATGTGCACTAGGTGCTGATCCAGTGAACTGTGCAGTGGAAACACAGAGGGTTCCAGATAGCAAACCCGGAGTCTGACACATATGTAATCGGCTTCATCTAGCTATTTCTTTTCCTTTTTTATTGCCATAATTCATTTAATTGTCAGGTTTGGCATTGAAAAGGAAATACCGTACCACTATACGTGTTGTTTTTCTTGCTTAGTAGACAGAATCTGTGATTTACCATGTCACCAACTTTGCCGAGCTAGTACATTTGTTATATCTGTTGTTGTTAACGTGTGAAATCAAGTGCAACAAATTTTGTATTCAGCTGATTGATTTCAGATGGTCACATTGCAGGCCTATTTCACTTGACAAATCCTGAATAGTCATAAGAATGCAGCGATGTTACATTTACAGCCCAGCTGTTTGGTGACAGAGATCGATTAGTGAATGTTCACTCGTAATTAATGTTACTCATAATTCTGACATGTGGTGGCTGGCTTCTGGAAATGTGACCACGTGCACGACGCTTTCAGTCAGTTTGCCATCTACAAGAGAAGCATATATAATACAGAACAGATGGAAAATTATGCCATATCGCCATAGTACACTTGATTTCTATCTAGCTCATGCAGATGCAAAGCCTTCAAGCAACTCATGGTAAGACAACTCTAGTTACAGACCTACAGTTACACACTAATGCACAGTTTAGGGAACACATCGCTTTCTTGTGATGCAACCACTAGAAGCCAGATTGGCATGCAGCCTCATCCTCTGAAATGTGTGCTGGTGTTGACAGTAGGACCTCATGTTGAATCACCTGAACCTCATTTCACGAACCTAAATATGGATTGATGCTAGTGGAAGAGTCTATTGCCTGTTTTTTTAGCTGAAGTTTATGATTTTTAGTAGCGGCTTGTGATTTTTGGACTGTTCATGCGAGAGATTACAGAGTAACAGAAACTCACATACGATTTTTGCCGATATAAATTAAGTTGGTACAGTATGTACTATAATTAACTAGTAGACCTCATCTTGAAAAGACATTCCGTTTAAAAGTTAGTTATTATAGAAAAGCCAAAAACTGAAGCCAAAAGCTGAAAAAGAACGGAACAATTTTACTAAATTTTGTTGTTCATACAAGATCTGTTGATTGCGCGGGTTTCGCAAGAGCACCTTGCTCCTTGGTTTCTAAAATACCCTTGTAATTTTGCGATACCAAAGATTCCTGCAGTAGTTAGAGCAATGTAAAGCTCCTAATGAAACTATAATGTGAATTTCAGTAGTCAGAATACCTAGATCACTCCGTACCGTAGGCCACAGTCTGGACAGTTATGCAAATGTGAATAGGCAAGCAACATATAAAGCCCGCTAAAATCCAATCGATTCTGAAAAGAAGAGAGAGGAAATTGTTAAGAGAAGATAGGAGTGGCAGCCAACAAAATTACTGCCTTGTCACATATAGATGTGCACCGCGAGTGCCAAACTGTTTGCAAAAAGACAGCAAGCTCAAGCTAGCTCCCAATGAGCCTCCCTAGTTGGCCTGCGAGGCTGCCAGTGCGCTTGCTAGGTTTGGGGCATCGGGAATTTAAATATGCTTTATTCTTTTTAATTTATGACTTATAATTTCTTTCGAACAAACAAATAAGATGATTTCTTTGTTTTTTTGAAGTGGCTAGTTGGAACATCATTTTGAAGCAGCCCTTGGCATTCGATTCGTTTATACAAGTGCTCATGTTAAGACAAAAAATCTTCAACCATAACCGAAATGAACCAATTTATGTATGGGTAGCATCTCCTACAGACAGAGAGGAAGAAAAAGAGGAGCACATACAGCAAGCTGATCGAGATCAAGCAAGCTTTCTCATCTTACTTAGTATGTACTGCATGAAGAACAAATTTGGAGCTCCAAGGAAAATTTTGCTAGTCGTCCTGTTGATAAGTACTATCTCGACCATCGAATTTCTTAAATAGACCTACACTAAAAGTACCATATATAGTAGAATTTGGCTTAATGAAGGACGTATAAAATCAAGGAAAAATGTAATGAAGACGGAATAGTTTCTCCTAGTAAATGAAATGATCTAACCGTTCAACCTTGCCTCCAAACTCGAAAAGTGTGGGTACAATTGGGAAAAAAAAACAATGCAATGAGTAAACTCTTGACTTTGTTCATCAATAGATATTACACAACGATTGGTACCAACAAAACAAGCATAAAGTTTCGTGTGAAAAACAAGCATAACAGCTTTTGCCTAACCAATTTTACGTATCAGAACAAGATATATATGACAAGTGATTGAACAAAAAAAGGAACGTGGCAATATATGTATCAACCATTTGCTAGCTTATTTATTCATTTTTGCAAGTTGGTTGACGGTTTACTCATTTTGTTCTATAAGGTGGTGGAAATTACTGGTCTGTTGATTGCATACATCAATGGTGGTAAATTGTGAGCTGGTGACGTTTGTGCGTGGTGGTTGAGCTCGATGTACGGCAACTTACAAAGGAACCTATTTATCCCTAGGAGCTTTGGTTCCAAGCATATATGACAGCCCAGCGGCGGAGCCACACATCGGATATGATAGACTTCAGTTCGAGATGTGGAAAAATATATAATGTATAACTCACGTAAATTCAGTTTAGTCTGGGTAACATTTTTATGGTCTAACCCAGATAGTCTAGATCATTCTACCACTGAGCTTGAGGTGTAACCAAATCCTGGCTTATTGTGATAGCCTAAAAATTGGGAATGGTACATATTCGGCCTCTTTTTTGATTTTTCGACTAGTTTTTAGTTTCATCGTTTTTAGCGAGATAAATAAATTATAGCTAAAATCTATAAATCGTAGCCGAAAAAACGCCCCTATTATACTAGTGAGGCCGGAGGGATATGAGATCATGGTACCAATTGTTGCTTCCATCTGACCTCAGGTATAGGGTTGGGAGACATTGGGATGCCCCTCTGGATGGTAGTACCACGTGTAAGTGATCACCAAGAAATAATTGTTCTGTCTATTCTTTTACAATCATGTTGATCTTCAAGAACATTTGCTCATTGCGTGCTTAATCATCACTAAAACTTGACTTGCTTTCAGTTGCCCACGGTCTTGTGCTGCCAATGCTGCAATTGGTTGACACATGGGCCTATTCAGAAGCTCCAGGCGCGGAAGCATTGCACATCGTGTCAATCCACTCCTGAAGCGCGTAGCTACGAAGGACTACATGGCTCGGAGATGAAAAGTTTCTCGTGAAGTGCAACTCTACCATGGTGAGGAACTCAATCCAGTGCTTTCTTCGGCTGCTGGGACCTTCCGGAGATACCTTCGTGATGGTTATTTGGCTCTTTAGTCATTTCGATACTCCTCTGTCACGCTTAGTTACTCTGGTCTTTAGAGTGTCGAACCCATTTAGTGACATCAATAACATTGATAATAACTGTGCGGACGTTATCTCTCATACAAAAAAAACTAATTACAGTGAACCGTGAGCATAAATATTGACACATGGTTGATTTTACAAGAAATAAGAATATTCGGCGACGTATATTATTGGTATAAGGGCTCTTTGCAGTACTAACATCCCAAATCACACAGTCTAGTGTCTCATGTTCTATAAAGTAAATTATGGCTAGAGTCTCTTCCTCCTCATTATTCTTCATATTGGGCTTGGTTGTTGTCTTAGGCGTAAAAAACTTTAGATTACCGTGCCTTTCATTTACAAATGAATTGCGTGACAACCTAAAGGTTCTTTTATCCCTAAGATAGCAACCAATCCTAATACACAATATGATAAGGAGAAAAAAATCAACAGCTATAACTTACTTTATAGAACTTAACACTAAAATGTGTGATTTGTCATTCCAAATAGATCTTGTAGCGATAATAAAGTGAATCACAGAGAACACTAGAGTGTGTGATTTGCTTTGTACTCTTTGAAGGTCTTTTTGGCATATATTATTGCTACAAGGTTTCTTTGGAATAGTAACATGCCATTCCAAATAGATTTTGAAGCAATAACACGACCCTCTCTTAAGGTTGTCTCTAAGAACTCCAACTCACTTAGAAACAACAGTTCTAACAATTTTTCTATAAAATCATTCCCTAGCTTTTTTTTATTATTTTCACCACAACTTCTATCCTTATACACCCTCACAATTTGTCCCCCAACTACGATTTTGAGTGATGTGCTATGTATTTCTTAACAACTACAAGGCGAACATTAAAGTACTGTACACCTGGGCTTGAAAGGGTATGAAGCTAATTAATTTGCTTCATGCCTTTTGAAGCCCAGGTGTACAATGTCGTAATGTTCCTCTTATATAATTACTATTCCGACTCACAGTGTTTCATGCCCTTTTTTCTTGAACCAACAGCCCACCCATAGAAGTAAGGAGAGGATAGTTGGAAGAGGGGAGATAAGAATGTAGTGAAACCGGGACCCAGAAGGCCAACCGTGAGGACCACATGCAAACAACATCTTCGGCAATGATAAGGGACCACCATCCACGATTCCATCTGCATGAGACCACATCAAGACCACCCCCAACAAGCTTACCACTTCCAACCTGACACAAGTAGGCCCACCTTCCCTCCAACATCTTTTTTTCCATTTCTTTTTAGGTTCCACATAAAAAAGACACTAACAAATATGGATGGATGTAATACACATGAGATAACAAGTGAGGATCCATACCTTCGGGAGGAGAGGCGATGGGAAGGAGAAAAGTCATGAAACACATTGAACTTCGGTTTCAACACACATTAATAGATATAGACAGATCTATCACATTGAGGTAAAAAGTAGGATTTGGGATCCATACTTTCGGGAGGAGAGGCAATGGGGAGGAGAGGTGACGAGAAGGAGAGGTGGCGCCATCAGGAGGAGAGGCGACTGGGCCACCACGTCAGGTGAGGAAGGAGAGGATGGAGACGTCGTGTTCTGTGGCGGTGGCGACCAAGGGGGCAGGGGGACGAGGAGATAAAGGAGTGTGCGAGTGAGAAGTAAGGACGTAAACCCTAGCAGGCGCCCTACTTATAGAATAATTATCACAGACGGTTCTATAATGGAACCATATATGATATGGTAGCATATCACATATGGTTCTATTAGTGATATGGTAGCATATCACAATACTACCATATCACGGACGGTTTTATTATAGAACCATATGTGATGTGGTATATATCACAGACGGTTCTATTATGGAACCATTTGTGATACGTATATCACAGACGGTTTGTGCCACTAAACCACCTGTGATAGTTCCTTCTTTAGCTATAACAAACCCTATTTTTCGGCTAGCCTCAGGAAATGCTACCTATACCCTATGAAAAGAGCAAGCATATACAATCACAGATATAATTATTTCTTAATTACTGAATCAATTACAATGGAATAATTCCTTAATTATATAACGAGTTTCTTATAATTACACTGGAATAATTTCCAAATAGGTGTTCATCATGTGAGATCATTATACTTGGCTATTTTCTTTTAAATAAAGCTCGTCATGATGATCAACACGCACATAGCTTGCTTCATCGCATGTTTTTTCCTTGAGCCAAATGCCATCTTCGAATGGAGGTAACTCGTTAAATTGATTATACTCTTCCTTATTCACAATATTCTCAACTCCAATAATCCTTCTTTTTTCATGAAGAACTATATGGCGCTTCTTATTTGCTGAGTCGGTTACATACAAACTTGAACAATTTGCCTCACGAGTACTAATGGTTCATCTTCGTATCCTACACATTCGAGGTCCACAGTAGTGACGTCGTACTTGTTGACCTTTACACACTGTGGGAGTTGGATCCAACGCCATCGAAATAGAGGGGTCTTGAAAATTACATGGTTGAGCTCTCAAATCTCCTCTACAAGCCCGTAGTAGGAGCTTGGGCTAGCGGTACTGAAGTGCTCATGAATATATCTATGCGGACACCTGAGTTCTGGACTGTGCTCTTTCTATCCTGATTTGTTGTATAAAATATATACCAATTAATGTCGTATCCTCTTGAATGGGTACATATGACAGAGAAATACGTGGACTTATATCTTTATCTCTTTCATAAGGTGGATAATGAAATAGACCATGATATCAAAAAAATGATAAAGGATAATACATTTCAAGATGACAGAGTCATCACCAACTTGGTCTACAGAGCATCTAGTCCATCAGGATCGATGATCTTTTGAGAAATTACGTTAAAAATAACACAGCTTCATGATTGTCACTCAAATCTTGTTCGGTAAAATACTTCTAAATTCAACAAGAAGTAATTGTGTCATTAGCACATAATAGTCATGAGACTTCATGCCAATTAATTTTAAATCTACCTTGAAAACAAGTTTGTTCATGCTGGTGGAGTGACCGGACGGAACTTTCACGTCATGCAAGCACTGTCACAGTTTAACTCTTTGGACTTAGACAGAGTGTAGCAAGATAGGGGAATGTTCATTGGCCTTTATCGGTCTGTATTAGTGCTACTCATTCTTGATGTTCATAGCGACCAAGTTATACAGTGCGTTGACATCATCCTTTGTTTTGTTACGAATATTCAGTAAGAGACCAATTAAGCTATCATATACATTCTTCTCTACGTGCATGACATCGATGCAATTGCGAACTTCTAAGTACTCCCAATAAAGCAAGTCCCAAAAGGAGAGGGATAGGAAGCTTGGAGGACATGAGAATGAGTAGGAGAGGTTGTGTGTGGGAGTAAAAATTTTTGGAGGCGATAGAGAAGAAATGTGCGAGAGGAAGTAGACTATTGCAGTACTGCTGCGGGTGTGAGTTTGATTATAGCCTGTGATAGGAAAAAAAATCTTCAAATGAAGTGTTGTATTGGACATTTAAGAGCCTGTTCATATTGGCTTCTATTTTCAGAAGTAGAAGCCAATATGAATGCCTTAACTTTTATAAGCTGCTTTTATCAGCCACTATTTTTTACTTTCACATATTGTAACGTGCTTTGTATTTATTATATTATAATTCTGTAAGTCGCATGGTGGTCTGAATGTTGTTGTGTCTTTCGTTACAATTGTCTTTCGTTACAATTGTCTTTCTTACATAGTACACTACTATATTCATCAGTCATTCTATATTCATCAGTTGTAGTCAAAAGTCAATATAAACAGGGTAGTTTCTTATTATTTTCCTTATTACCGGTGATTGCATTGCATTGTGGTCATTGTTAGCTGTAGTACGTTGTGCTGAGCTGGAGCCTGGAGTGATGATGATGATATACTGGTGCTGTGGGTTATCGATATATATAGAACGGCTCGAGTATTCATATATAAGAGAACTCAGGGAGTGGCGCATTTATCGCAGAAGTTTCTATTTATCTAGGCAGCCCGAAGAACACCGAGTTATACGGGTAGAGAGAGGAGTTAGAGCCATCTTTTCTGACTTCAACGTAACTTCCAAGTGTAGGGGTTGGGAGGCAACGGGATGCCACTCTACACCAAATGTTTCTTTGGTACGTAGCCTTGCTTGTTTTAAATCTGTTTCTCGCACGAACACATGCATCTCTCATGAGTTTCTTGGAATAACTATTTCTAGACATTAAACGCTCAAGAGAAAACGAAAAGATTCTTTTCGCTGCTTTATTTTACACTATGAATACCGACTTCATTGCGTAAATTAACATATGTACAGGGCTGAAATTGTAGGCTATAATTCCCACCCGCTGGCTGCATCTACGTTAAAAAGGACTTTTGAGCTTGTAAGTAGGCGAGCTCTTGCATTGCAGGCTGTTTCACATTTCCTGGTGCTTATAGACTCTCATGGAGCCAGATGAACATGGAATTACAGCCGACTAAGCTAAAACCGGCTAGCTTTGTCAACTCAGTTGGAATATCACAGAGAGTCCTTCAGTTTCGTTAAAAATATGGGCTCTACTCTCCATTCACATATCTCTGCAAAAAAAAAAAAAACTTCGCCAAGATAATTTCAGTATGGATAACATCGGTGCATGTAATTGCAGGG
Source organism: Dendrocalamus latiflorus (assembly GCA_017311315.1). NCBI lineage: Eukaryota > Viridiplantae > Streptophyta > Magnoliopsida > Poales > Poaceae > Dendrocalamus > Dendrocalamus latiflorus. Next base: position 17,656,313 of record CM029677.1, on the reverse strand, counting down.
TTCAACGCGAATCAAAGTTCACAGGGGTCAGGGGCTAACATTGCTAAATAATGCTGAAGAAGTTACCCAAAAGCAACCTTCATTTTGTTCATAAGAGATAACAACTTGTGTTTTGTTTATTGTATAGAGCAAATGTAGATAATGCCCTCCTGTATGACCAAAAGCTACAAAACAGTCACATCAGGGGGCTACTAAATTAACAAAAGGACTCAATCCTAAAACGTTCTATGCTAATGATATGGATATGAACAGAAGGGGCAAAATGTCCTTTCAGGAAATAATTGCCATCATTCAGTACAACCATGAACCAACTAGTACTGTATGGTGTTGGAGAAAACAAATGGTAGTAACTGGTAAATGACAAGCTGGGAACGGAGAGCAGTGCATGATGACTTTTGTCCTTGATGAATTGTACAAGAACTTTAGAATACTTGTATATTTATCAGATACATGGGATGTTTTTTAAGCTTTCAAAGAAAAAATACATTGGGAGGATTTATATGTATAGCTCCAGGCTTCGGATTATAATTCGAAGAGCCTGAACAGTTGTTCTCCAAGTTGAGGAATAAGAGAGGGGGGAGATTGTTATTATTCCTTTCTGTAAGGTATAGGATTGAGAGACATCGAGACGTAACTCTACAGCAGGAAAAGATCGAAAAATAGACATGCCTTACTACGGTTAGTATTACTAATTACCATATATTCTTTCTTGCAAGAACATACATGTTGCATTTATCCAATAAATTAAGCGTGTTTGGGGCCTGGGAGATCAAAACGTGTACGATATTCACATCAGAGTATTGTGGCGTTAAATCATCATTCTCAACCTGTACGGATGTGTTTATTGGATCGACTGCATCTGTAGATCTTGACTGCATCATTTGTGGAGAAAGAAGTTTGAGTTAGCTGTTTTTATTGCTTTGAGAGGCAAACCCTTGCTCAGTACCTGTGCTGGAGGACCTTTACCTGGCCATCCATGGCGGCACCTTTCAGCTGAAAGGGCGAGCACCACGTTTCCGAAGCATGGACACGTGGCTTTTATGCTATTTCCGTGCTTCTATGTCGTATTCATGTTTGACATCGTGTCTGACACGAATATGACACAGACACGTGTCAGCGGCGCGTCGGCTATTTTTAAAACAAATTTTAATTTTGAAAATTTAATACATGTCGGACACGGTGTGACCGCATGTCTGACACGGCCCAGCATGCGAACCCTAACTCAATTTAGTGGCTAACCCTAAATGCCGATCTCCCGCATCAACCCACACCTCAGTCTTGCTCTCCACCTTCAATCTTAGCCCTTGCCTCCTCTCACGGGCGTCAGCTCCCGCCATCGAATCCTCCCTCACGTCGGCGGCTCCTTCCTCACATCTCTCTCTTTCTCTTTGGTTCTTCCTCGCTCTCCAGTACCAGTCCTTGCTCTCCTCTCGCGGGCTCCAATCGTCGGATCCCCCCATCGCGCCGTCAGATCCTTGGCCACGCCACTGGATCCTCCCTCGCGCTGGCAGCTCCTTGCTCTCCTCTCGCGGGCGTGGGCTCCAGTCATCGGATCCTCCCATCGCGCCACCGGATCCTCGGCCACGCCGCCGGATCCTCCCTCATGCCGGCGGCTCCTGCAGCTCCACGTCGGTGGCTCCTTCCGCACCAAGCAATTGGCCTCTATTAATCCTCACCTGATAAGCAATGAACTACAAGCATTTCTACATTGAGGGGAAGATGCATTTCCAGCAGTATGTAATATGAATTTTTGTCTACCTTACACTTTGTTCGAAATATGAATGAGAGCACATAATGACATATTTTACTCAAGGCCACCTTCAATTGCAGTTCCATTTCATGCATGTTACCTTTGTAGTCTTACTGATCTAATCATGTTACTTTTTTTCCCAGGATAATAGAAATTGCTCCATTTCATTATACAAGTTAACTGTATCATGATACTTCTGCAATTTGCATGGTTTTTTGTTTGTGGTTCATGCTTATGTCCAGGTCATATACTTATACAGTATGTCCAGAAAACCGTTCTGCTATCAAGACCTAATAGGGAAATGCTACAGAAAGATGAATATGACCTTCAGGTTAATTTCTATCGTTTTTTCATTTCCTTGAATTGTTAGACTTGTTCTAGATCATCATTGAATAATCATTTCTTTGGTAATACATTATGAGGAATTGTCAAATTTCACTTTTATATATATATATATATATATATGGGAACGTATCCAGTGCTAACAGGTTATTCGGTGCTAACATGTGAACTCCGGATTTGGACCGTCGGATCTACCTCAGATGGCCTGGTTCTTTGAAAGTGGAAGCACCCAATCCACTTAAATGTTTTTGCCAAAACCCCCTACCGGTTCGATTTCTTTTTTCCGGCCCCGCCTTTCCGTCTGCCTCTGCGTGACGCCTGGCCTTCCCCTCGCCTGATCTGCCGCTGTTCTCCTCGCGCGACGGCGCTGTTCTCCCTCACGCGAAGAGCAGGATCTGCGACGTTCCATCTCCCCGCGCTGTCCCGCTCAGGATCCGCGCCGTGCCATCTCCCTGCGCCGTCCCGCGCGAGCTGCCCGATCGGAATCTGCAAAACACAAGGCTTCTTTCGTTTGCATGCAAAACGCAATCGCAATCAGATAAAGCTGATTCAGGTACACGTCTTCTTCCGATTTAGTTGTGTGGCAATTGTTGATTTTCCCGTGCAAGCAGTTCCGCACACTAAAATTATTAGTGGTACTCTTTGATGATGGAATCTGTAGTTGAGGACAAACAGAGGATAAACATATCTGAATGCCACTGAAGTAAAAGTTCTGCAAAGTAGACTTGACATGAATACGACAATATCTATCAGTTCTGCAAAGTAAAAGTGCCTTTAGTCCTGTAACCCTTATCAGTGACTAGAGAAATATCTATCAGGTCCACCTCAATGATACACATATTGAATAACCATAGTGCCAGGTGATTCTATTATATAGTGAGAAACGACAGAGAACCAGAGCCAGTTACAAAATTCCACTACCCCTTACATACTAAAAGGATTCCTTTTTGGCAAACCACTCAAACCTACATCCCTAACTTGCAAACACTATTCTCATGGTAGTTTTATCAGTACACAGATGTTGTAACTTGCAAGTCCAGTGCTATATTAGATTTATATTACGTATTTTAGATGTGCTATATTAGATTTATATTACGTTTTTATTGTTTCCTCTGACACTTTATTATGTTAGGAGGATGGAATCTGTGGCCGATGATAGCGTGACATTGGGATTGCCAAGAAATGGAATCCCTTTGAGGACGACAACACATTGACCTCATTCTTAAGGTTGTACATCTTCTTAACAAAAATATTTGTTACATTTTCCTAACTTATATACTTTGTTTGCTGCACCAGCCAGCCAGCACTGATATACTTACCTGCTTCAGGGAAACAGGGAAACAGGAAGAGCCAGGGGTCCCGCTTAGTTAGGATGTTTACATAAAGCATATTCTCTACATGGAAGAATTGTTGATGCTGCTTTATAGAGAGGTAAACATTAGGTTTTGGATACATTGTCTACATATGTCTGCTTTTGGAATGAACGATGTTACGATGTTAAGAGCTATTGTAGTGGTGATGCTTATCTTATTTGTGGTTAAACACATCGTATTTCGCCATTTTCTCATCATTGCGTTTTTTTTGTATCAGTGACTCAGTGTTTACATTAAGTTGTGTTGAGTGTGTTGTATAAGTTTCTCGCTGTAAGATTATTCAATTGGCATGTGTTCGCAAGACGTGCTGCTGGAAATTCCTTATAACCAAGAAGCAAGCCTATAAATTTTGCCATACATTTTCCTCTGTAACAATATCAGAAACAATCCTGATCCCCTCACCACAGAACATGGGAATCAGAAACATGTCAAGTTCACCATTCAGAACATGACAAGTTCACCAATCAGATGAAGCTTGTATGGGAATCAGAAACAATGTAACAGCACAAGCGGAAGTAACCAAATCGCTACAATGCCCACGATCATCAGGCTGATCATACTAGGTGCGAACCTAATAGTACAAAATGAAAACAAATACTATGACTTCGACGACAGGGTTTGGATGAAGGTGTCCACTCTAGCATTCATGGATCTTGACAAAAACTTCATGCAGATTGGAGGCTGCACCTTGGCCAGAGCCAGCACCGATTGAGGCATGCTCCAGATCCCCTCAGCACAGATCAAACCTGAAGCAACCGAGCGCGCGAACACATCTGCCTCGGCCTTGTTCATCTTCTCCCACATCTGCCTCGCGCTGCCTCGGCCTAACAATTGCCGATGCACAGATCACGTCTTCACAACAAGAAACATAATTCACAGAACGAACACAAGCAATCCAATTGTCCCTGGCCTTGGTGGAGAGAGGGGCGGCGGCACCGGTCTTGGTGGAGAGGACGACGGTCCAGTGGCGCCGGTCCTGGTGGAGAGGGCGGAGGCGCGGGGGTCGGAGCGAGACGGGGAGCCAGGGCGCGGCGTCGGCACTCGGGGGGAGGAAGAGGGGCGTCATCGAGGGCCGGGGAGGGAGCCGGCTGGGGGAGGAGCGTCGAGGGGCGCGGCGCGGAGGGGCACCACGAGGGAGGCGGTGGAGGGGCGCCGGGGAGGGAGCCGGCTGGGGGGCCGAGGAGGGCAGCGGCGGAGGGGCGCGGCGCGGAGGGAGGCGGCGTGGAGGGGTTCCCAGGAGAAGGCCCGGAGCGGAGGGGCGCCGGGGAGGGAGCCAGCTGGGGGCCGAGGAGGGCAGCGGCGGAGGGGCGCGGCGCGGAGGGAGGCGGCGTGGAGGGGTTCCCAGGAGAAGGCCCGGAGCGGAGGGGCGCCACCGGGGAGGGAGCCGGCTGGGGGGCCGAGGAGGGCAGCGACGGAGGGGCGCGGCGCGGAGGGAGGCGGCGTGGAGGGGTGTCACATCCCAAAATTTGGCTTTTTGAAAAATTTAAATTCAAATTAATTATTTTAAGGTAATTGGATTTTACTTGGCTTTTAATTGCCTTTCTGGATTTTCTGGAATTTAAAAACTATTTTTAGAGTTTAAAAAGTAATTCAAAATATGAAAATTAAATATCAACAATAGTTGGAAATAATTTTATTAAGTCCAAATAATCTCCAGGAGCTTCTGTGAATTTTTCTGGAATTTTTGGAGGTATTTTCTTATTTTTCTGAGGCCTAAATAATTTTCTAGCCTTTTCTGAAAATCAAAATCAAATTCTGAAAATGAAATCCCTCCCTTTTTCCTCCAGCCGACGCGTGGACGGCCCAGATCCGCCCACGTCGCCGCTCGGCCTGATCCGGCCGCACCTCCCTCCCCCTCGCTGTCCAGCGGGCCCGGCCCGTCAGCCGGCGGCCCCGCCTTCCCCTCCTCCTCGCCCGACGCGTGGACGGCTCGGAGGAGCCGCGTCTTCGCGCCCGGCCTCAATCCACCGCCCGATCTTTTCCCCGAGCCGCGTGGCAGCCATCCGCATCGCCCGCCCGCTCCCTCCTCTCTCTCACTGCACGCGGGGCCCACCTGTCGGATCCGTCGTCCCCGCGGAGCCGGCGCCTTCCTTTTCCTTCCCCCTTTTTTCCTTTTTCG